>JASEVX010000012.1:40147984-40291540 GCA_031761405.1 Serripes groenlandicus
TTTAATAACGTATGTTATTCTCTTTTTCAGAATTTGGGAAGGATGGAATTTCGAACTTCCCATCAAATAACAAAGAAAGACATTAACTACTAAACGAAACCATACAGTGGACTCGCGATAATACGAACTAGAAATCTCCAATCAGAAAATAAAGCAATTGTTAAAAAAAAGCCAATTTGGTACAAATAACATGAGCAATTAGTTAACATCTACTATATATATACGCAACAAAAACAGCAACTTGAGAAGGAGGTCGACACACACTATCCAACCCATGTTCCAACGTACAATAAATCTGCTGCAGACAACTCTAAAAACATATGACCCGTTCCGCGAGAAAACCAACATTATGGATTATGCATAAAGCATCGATCCGGATCAGCATGCCGTCCAGGCTAATCCGAGCAGACACTTGTATCCTTCTTTGGATTTTCTGTATTTGGACGCGTTACTCTACACCTCTATACCTTTGAGACGGAATGTGTCGGCCAAGATTAGACTGCGCTGACTGCGTAGGCTGATCCGGGTCGATACATTACGCAGAGACCATAATGATCGTTTTCTCGTGGATATTTAAGCAAAAATATGATGAAAATGACTTTGATTACTATATTTGAACGTACATGTACACATTGCACATTGAAAACAATTTCTCCGTTTGTCACATTGTTTTCAAATGTCGTCTGCTGTAGCTACGTTACAAAAACATCTTCAATAGGGAAATGGTTATCTGTGAACTTTGAACATATGTTTGATTGTTTGTTATTTAACGCCGCTTTCAACAATGTGTTAGTTATAATGACGGCGTTTCATCAGTTCGTTACCAGTACTACTTGTCCCCCTTATCCTGACACCAGCCGATAATTCGTAAAGCTAACCCCGAAACTGTCACCATTTAATGTGATCCCTTATATTTATATTTTTCTTAAAACAAATGACTTGGGAAAACAATGTGTTTTTAACTCTTTTCAATCATTATACGGTCATTTACAGGGATTTTTAATTTATTACCAAGCTGTTATCAAAGTCTTCCACTGCATATTAGTTTAAAGTGGGAACATTTTAAGCTTTTTCCCCATACAACAGATCTGCAGCAGACGACTTTGTAAACATAATGACAAAAACCTGAAAAATCTCCATAAAAGATAGCTTAATTATTAACAAATGTTGAAAATAAGTATGTGCCCAAGGGAGAAATTGCTCATCATGAGCAATTTCACCTTTGGCCACAATGTTTTCAAAAGTCGTCTGTTGCTATTGCTTCAAAATGCTTCTTCAGGTGGGAAAGGTGGTACATTACTCAGAGGCGTAATATATGTTTTAAAATCTGGATTTAAATTCCAAACCCTATATTGTTGGTAATCAAATTATCCACAACATAGGATTTATTGATGAGAGAGATCATCCGAGGCACAGATCAGTGTACTCCTCCTTATACAGCCAGCCGGTAACTGTTCCGCTAAAAGAACCTATGTGAGCCGTCCCACGAGAAAACCAACATTACGGACTCTGCGTAAAGTATCGACCCGGATCGGCCTAAACATGCCGCGCAGGCTAATTCGGGTAGACACTGTTCGCTTCCTGTTTATTTTCTGTTTCATGAATAACTACTCTATACATCTATCCCGCTAAGACGGAATGTGTCGGCCGGATCAGTCTGCGCGGGCAGCGCAGGCTGATCTGGTCGATACATTACGCAGATGTCTATCGCCGCAGCTAAATATGTCCCGCGAGAAAACCAACATTACGGACTCTGCGTAAAGTATCGACCCGGATCAGCCTAAGCATGCCGCGTCGGCTAATCCGGACAGACATTTTACGCTTCTATGGTTTTTCTGTTTCAGGAATCATTACTCTATTCCTCTATCCCCCTGAGGCGGAATGTGTCGGCGCAGGCTGATCTGGATCGATACATAACGCAGAATCCATAATGTTGGTTTCTTTATGGAACAGCTCATGTTTGTAACCGTATATGCAGCATAGACTTCATAATAACTAATATATGTTTTATAAGTTGGTTTATTAATGTTATATAAGGAATAAAATCGAATTTAATAGCCAAAATGTATTTTAAAACAAAACTGGAGACCCTCCGGCAACCATTCGGTGTGACAACATGACTATTCATGATGCAGTACGTTTTAATGTCATACTTTTCGACAAGTACTATATAATGCAACCGTTTTACGATCGCGAGAAACCAAAATATCCAAACAAGAAGTCGTTCGTGTTTGATCGGCTGTATTCGTGATTACTCGTGAGGTCGAAGGTCATTTTCGTGATTGTGTATAATTTACATGTGCAGGAAACGACGTGCAATAACTGAAATACTGCAGAAAGCGGGATAAAACACCACTCGAACAAACAAACAATCAAAAACACTTCACATGTGAGTGGGTATTGACACTATAAATATCCTTCATTCAGCATTCACATAAATATCGAGATATAATGACACACTCGACGGGTTTTCTTTTCCACATGAATGACTACAGTAAGGTCGACTGAACATTAAGAATGTTCTCCTATTTTGAGTCGTTTTACATATTCAGAATTTATAAAATCATCTGTATTTTAAGCATACAAACAAGTATATATCGCGGCACTGTACATGAGGTGAATTTAAGCCATACACAATAATATGAACAGTTGCTTGATAACGTCATTCGTAGTGCTGTACTTCTGTTATTTCGTAGGTGAGTGGATATTTCATATGTATTGATACTATAATGTGATAGTGTTGATGATGATGATGATGATGATTATGATGAATGATGGATGATGTCACACAACATACTTTCAAAGCAACTGGCTGCTTTTCCACATAGACTGTTGGCCCATTGGTGACGCTTGTCGCATTGACTTTTGTCAAGCGTCGGAAAGAATATTGGCCAAACTGGGATTCGAACTCAAAATCCCTGGATTGGATGATGATGATGCTGATGATGATAACAATAATGCGTATGATGATGATAATGCTGTTGCTGCTGCTGCTGATGATGATAAAGATGATGTTAACGATTATGAGTATGATGATGATAATGATATTGATGATGACGATGTGTATGATGATGCTTCTGATGATGATGATTATGATGATGATGATGATGATGAATATACTTAACACGATTTAAATATATGTCACAGGTACACACGATTTAAATATGTCACATATACACACGATTTAAATATATGCCACAGGTACACACGATTTAAATATATGTCACAGGTACACACGATTTAAATATATGTCACAGGTACACACGATGATCACATTACCAGACAAAGACGATCAGTGTTAGAAAGTAAACATGCTGCTGAACTATCGGCTATTGATGAACTACTGGACAAACTGAGAGATGAAAATGCTGCTGATGACACGAATAGAGATATGGACGATGACATTGATATAGAAGCTGTGGGCAGATATATCGCCGAAAGACTCGAACAAAGGGCGATGAAGAAGGAAACAATGAAAAAAACGTAGGCTTTGTATGATCATTTTTTCCCGTTTGTTCATCTGGTAGCCAGTGTGTCTACCACCAACGCGGGCTGTCAATCAAGGGGTTGTGCGTTCGAACCCAATTTCGGTCAACATTCTGTGTCACGTGTCATTCGTTTTCCATCAATGGACTGACAGTTTAAGTGGAAATGCAGCCCGATGTTTCTGAAAGTCTGTGTCGTGTAGTACTGGTGCTAGAAAGCCTAAACACACATGGATAGGTGAACTTGCCGCCGTGATATGACTGAAACATTGTTGAAAACGGCGTTTAGCTCCAATCAACATTTTCTCAGTTATAGCACGGCGGCCAGTTCAAGTACTCATGTGTTTCCTGTTGTTTTCACACCAGTACTCCACTTAAACTTGATGGAAAACGAATGACACGTGACACAGAATGTTGACCGAACTTGGGTTCGAACGCACAACCACACACATAGACTCAGCCCATTGGTGGAAGATGAATGACGCATGTCGCATTGACATTGACTTTTGTTAAATGTCGGAAAGAAAGTTAGACGAGCCGGGATTCGAACTCACAACCCCTTGATTGACAGCCCGCATCGCTACCGACTGAGCTACCGGGGACTGGGGAGAAAATGCTCATTATAATACAGTATTTGAAGTGAGAAAGACAGTCGGATTTTAGATATGTATAATTTAGTTACTGTGTCTATGGCAGCATATGTTTTCACGCAGCATGTTTCCGAATCAAATGATTTATTTCACATCTATACATCAATATTAGATTCAGAGTGATCCACGGCATCTGATCATGGTAACACCGTCTCTTTTTAGCCCTTTCCCACATACAACACATATAGAGCAGACGACTTTAAAAAAAAAAATCGAGACATCGAACATCTCTAAAAAAAGAAAGGTTAATTAGTGTATAGATTGTGACAAAAGGAAGAATTACTTGTTAAGGGCAATTTCTCCTTTTGACGGAAAGTTTTGGAAAGTCGTTTGCTGCGGGTGCCAGAGGCGTACCTCCCTTTAGGCACTGTAGGCACGTGCCTACACATTTTTCCTCAAAATGCCCCCGAAATGCAGCTGCGGCGATAGACATATGCGTGATGTATCGCGCAGAATGATCCAGCCGACATATTCCGTCTTAGGGGGATAGATGTATAGCGTAGTTATTCCTTAAACAGAAAATCCAAAGGAGGCGAGAAGTGTCTATCCGGGTAGGCCTGTGTGGTATGCTTAGGCTAATCCGGGTCGATACTTTACGCAGAGTCCACACTGTTGATTTTCTCACGAGACGGCCTACACATTGATTATTGCGAAGCTACGCCCCTGAGTGCGTCGAACTGCGTCTGCATACCTATTGGAGGGGTGGGGGGGGGGGGGGGGGGGGGGGGGGTAATGAAATGAACCACGTCTGACGACTGTGATTGTAGAGTCTTCACTTTTCGCAAAAGTGCAACACATTCCCAGATGCAAGTTTGGACATACAAAATAGAAGTTTGCCTAAATTAGTTTACGCTAATGTTAAATCAAGTGTTAAAACACTTGGAGGTCAATAAGACCCAAATTCGATAGGTGCGGCTCATAAATTTAACAAAAAGTCGGGATCAGGTCAAATTAGTCAAGTTTTACACATGGAAACAAGATTAAATAAAGTATGTTATTTTCCTTTTCAGAATAGCAGAAGGAAGGCTATGTCCGGCCTGTTTTTTCAGACGATTCCGAGTAAAAAAAGTGAATAAAAACATTAACTACTAATTGATAGTGGACACGCGATAACTCGAACTAGAACGGAACACATTAACTACTAATTGATAAATACAGTGGACACGCGATAACTCGAACTAGAACGGAACACATAAATTATCGACGGGTTCGAGTGATCGCTGGGTTTATGCAAAATTCATATACGTCTTGTTAACTTCGCATTGCATTCATTCTTAAGTTTTCTGTATGGCAAGCAAGTCAGTGATGCAATCACAGCAAGAAAACAGTGCAGCAGCAGTTCTGATTGCTCGTAACAACGCTGTTTTCCCATAATACAGATCAGTTTGTTCGAGTAACATGTAAAAAATATTTTCGACTTTTACCATGCTCGAGTTATCGCTGGGTTTGTTTTTCACTCATATGCGCATGTTAGTGTTGGTATTCATCGAGTGATGTAGATTTAGACATGAATTTGGACATTTTTCTACAGTTTAAACGACCACTGAGCCCTAAAAGTTGACATAGCGTTTTTTATAAAGGTCATCTGAATGAAACGAATTTGGGTTTTTTATGATCTGAATTCAAAGAAATGATTTTTTTTATGAATAAATAAATAATTCTAATAAATAATATAACTTCCTTTTTTATCGTAAACATTTGAATGCAAAGGAATTAGTTTTGTTCAAACTTATTTATTTTACATCGATTGCGAAACAAGCTTTCAGCTTATATTAATCACGCTCGATGTCTGCTTCCTGTAGACTCAACAAGTACTCCCGCCGTTTGTGTGGAAAATGCCAAAGGCAGAACCCGCTCATCACGGTTTTCGAACCCCTGATCTTTGGTATGAGAGGCAGACACTCTTACTCTGCACCACTGCACCACTGTCTTCCTCTAAGGGATTACGATGCTGACAATAGGTATGAGCCGTTCCACGAGAAAACCAACATTGTGGGCTGCGTAAAATATCTATCCAGATCAGCCTATGCATGTCGCGCCGGTTAACCAGGACAGAAACTTTTCGTCTACTGCGGAGTTTCTGTTTCATTACTCTATACATCTATACCCCTGAGACGGAATGTGTCGGTCCGGATCGCGAGACAATACAAATGACTTTTGAATGGGGGTGGGGGCAGTTCCTTGTATCCATGTACCTTGCCCATGGGCATTCAACCTTGACCACAGCGCCGTGATTGCGGGTCGAACCCGGGACGCTCGGTTCCAAATCCCCAACGCTAACCACTCGAACTCTGCGGATTCCGGCTTTTGAATGGCATTACAGACAGTTTACATAGTTAAATAAATGGATATGGGTTTCTAGTCTAGGCTACATACAGAACACTGTTATGAACAACAATACAGGTTTTTTGATTCTCTAAAGAACACCAAGTTAATATTCGAGCAATTACCTCCCTTTATGATATAAGTACCGTGTATTGCAAAAGAAAATGATTGCGGTCCGCGCAGGCTGACCCGGATCCACACATTCCGTCTAATGGGGATAGAGGTATAGAGTAATGATTCTTGAAACTGAAATCCACATGAGGCGAAAAGTGTCTATCCGGTTAAGCCTGCTTAGGCTGATCGAGTTCGATACTTTACGCAGAGTCCAAAATGTTTTAAAACCAGAATGGGGATCCTCTGAAAATCCTTTTGACTTGACAAAATGAATATTCATAATGTAGTGTTTCTTAGATCATACCTACATGTATCCACAATTTAGCCGGAGAATCAGAAATTGTCAGTCAGGGTGAGGGACATGATCGCTATAAATGTTTTCTTTCATTTCGTTTTCGCAGAGCAGAAAATGATTAAAGTAGATTTTACGAGAAAAATAAATTAAAAAACTTGTGTTATATTACTCATGTCTTTCAACATATATCAGCCAGTAGCAGGAAATCGTATCATCTTCATGCATCGATTATTTTTGTATTAAAATATCGAAATTAAACCCAACCAAACTTATCTTAACGATCCATTACCGTAAAAAAAAGGTTTATTTGTCTGATCGAACACGATACACTATATAAGCCTGAACTTGATATATTATTGTTTGCTTTCAACAATTTTGCACCTATGTCAATGCGTTTCCTGGGTAAGTTACTAGTACTACTGGTCCATTTATCCTGACACCAGCCGACTAGTCGTAATGCTAATCTCGCAACCCTGAGCGCCAAGGAGGGCAACCATTACTACCATCGTTAAAGTCTTGTCCGTGCATGAGAAAAGGTACGAGTTAGTTTTTATAAACAGTATAGCTCCAGATCCACACTGTTATCATATTACATTCAAACCTGTACTAAAGACCACCTTTGTTTAGCAATGCCCTGTCTATAGCAACCATTCTTTTAATTTCACAATTACTCATTTTTCTGCACATATGACCCTGTAATAAAAGACAACCTGTGAACAGAGACCAGATTGTTCTCTTACGATGGGTGGTCTTTAACCCTTTCCCTCATACAACACATCTGCAGCAGTTTTGAGCAATTTCTCCTTTGGTCACTATGTTTTCAAAAAGCCGTCTGCTGCAGAGGCGTCAGAAAGCGTCTATATGAGGGAAAGGGTTAAACAAAGGTTTGACTGTACTTACACAACCTTGTTAGAGGATTCAGTCAACTTGTCACTACCGTCTCGGTGGTATGATTGTTACAGCATCCGCCAAAAGAGCGGGAGACCGGGGTTCGATCCCTGGTCAGGTATAATTGACTTCACTCCTTGACGCATAGGATTGCGGGGATAGCATTACGATTGGTGCACCGGTGTCTGGATGAACCAGTCAGTAGTCGTGGTCATTTTACCAAGGATATGCCGAGAAATAACTGAACTACTGTTGAAAACGGGATGAATCATCATGTACACAAACAAACAAAAAACACTCTTCACATGCGACTGGTTATTGACAATATTTATACACTCGCTGAGTCAACAGTAAACATATCGAAGTTTAATGACCCACTCAGCGATTTTCTTTACCGCGTGGGTGATCATAGCGAGAACGACTGAACATTAATCATGCTATATCAAACCATCCATAGGGTATTAGTGACTTCAGGTGCGGGAGGCAGCGGTTTTATTACGACTGACTGGCTGATGTCAGGATACATGGACCAGAAGAACTGGTAACTTATCCCGAGGCCGCGGTTTCATTACGACTGACTGGCTGATGTCAGGATACATGGACCAGAAGAACTGGTAACTTATCCAGAAAACGCCGCGAAATAACTGAAATACTGTTGAAAGCGCGATGAATCTTCATTTACACAAACAAAAAAACTCTTAATAAGTGATTGGTTATTGACATTATAACATTTAGTGCTACTTGCTGAGTAGCGGTTCAACATAAAGACACATTCAGTGATTTTCTTTACCACATGGGTCATTCTAAACAGGTAGCGACTGAACAATAACCATGATATGTAAACCATCAACAAGGCATTTGTGAACAATATCAATTCAAATGAACGAGCGGAACAGCTTTTTTAAAACTTGATATGCACTGTAAGCCAATAAATAATTGAACGTTTTAAGATACTTCTGATCAACATTGTAGAATCGGATCAAAGGCAGGATTGCGGTTGCGGATCCCTATTTTAACTTGTACTATATACGCTTAAGTCGGTTTTCCTGTGCCAATGTTATACTACCATGCAACCTACCAATGTAGGTCTAAATAATCCTTTTTCGAATAACGCGACTTTAATTCCCTCGCATATTTAGATAATTTCTGATACCTATGCAGCAATCAACTTTTGGAAATATTATGGCAAAAGGAAAATTTCTCATAATGAGCAATTGCTCCTTTTGCAACACTGTTTTCAATTTTATTTTATACTTGTTGTTTTAATAGAAAGTGTACGCACATTTTTCAAATTGTTATTAAAGCCGTCTGGGTTTTTTATGAAGGAAAGGGCTAAACACCATTTATTATCTTAACCATTACTTTAAACATTAATTGCGAACAGTGTATATGTTCGTACAGTCTAATCTTGGTCCACACTGTGTGTAACACATTGTCTAAGTCCAAGTAAAGACTGCTTCATCAATAAATCATATTTTCTTAACCATTACTTTAAACATTAATTGCGAACAGTGTATATGTTCGTACAGTCTAATCTTGGTCCACACTGTGTGTAACACATTGTCTAAGTCCAAGTAAAGACTGCTTCATCAATAAATCATATTTTCTTAACCATTACTTTAAACATTAATTGCGAACAGTGTATATGGTCGTACAGTCTAATCTTGGTCCACACTGTGTGTAACACATTGTCTAAGTCCAAGTAAAAACTACTTCATCAATAAATCATTTCTTTAAACAAGAGCGCCACAAGCGAACGCTAGCGCTCTTCTGTCTGTTCTAAGTCGGAAAAAAGGCATTGCTGAATAATTATTAAAGCCAGAGTTACTTGACTTGGTATAGACATGTGTATTGTTCCTAGGAACATGTGTATCAAGTTTCATTTGAGAATGATGAACGGTATTTGAGTTAAGGTTAAAGTTTGGTATCGACGCATACGACGTAGACGAATGACGAAGACGGAGACGATGAAGACCACGCAGACGACGAAGACGATAACGACGCAGACGACGACGATGACGAAGCCAGGGGTATCACAATACCTCGATTGTTTTTCTTCGAAAAGTAGACGAGTTAAACATTGTGGATGCCGGTCTTACCTTTGTCCACATTGTCTTAGTTATAGCAAAGACTATTTCATAAATATGTCATATCTTTATGTAAACAAATATACAGGATGTTTGATTTCAGCGTAATAAGGGTGTACTACGAATGATTGCGTAAGCACATCCGGGTATATATCCGGGACTTAATAGGATTTTGATATTCGACTCACTTTACGTGTTTTTTTGGAGGGTTGAAATTTGATATATGCATACAATTCAGTTTCACAATGCATAAATGATTTATGTGTTTTTGGAGGGTTGAATAAAAAGCTGAAATTTGATATATTCGTACAATTCAGTTTTACAATGTAATGCATACATTAACTAGGATTTATGTTTTTTGTTATCATAAATCTGTTGTCATTATGTCAAAAATTAAAGGAGTAGCAGTTGAAGTTGGCAAGGGTATTTGTTTTCAGGTAGACGTATACAATATTCAAAGTCATTGCCAAACATATCGAGGGCTTGGCGTGAAACGGTTGTAACTAAAATTGGTATTTATTTACCAAGGTTAATCAACTCGCCATAATGTCTTTATAAACGTTAAATCTTTTTTCTTGGTAAACAATGTAAATTTAGGTGCCATTGCTCGTTCTGAGCAATGGCACCTAAATTTGCATTGTTTACAAAGGGGTCAAAATTGCCCCTAAACCAGGGTTTTCAAAATAGGTTTTAAGTTACAACCGTTTCACGCCAAGCCCTCGATATATACATAAAGAAAATATGCAGGACACGTAAGATTATTCTATAAAGAGGCAGAACTTTTGGCGAATATAGCATTTTAGTGGATGTTAACTCATTGCTAATGTTATGTGTACCAACCAACGTGGCATTTGGTTTAACAATTGCTTTGTTTTCCGATAGGAGCAAGAATTTGTTGTGGCGTATCCTGGCTTTGTCCAAACAAAGTGAATAGGTAAAGAAAACACAGATATATTGCATATTTGAAAAAGCACTAGCCATTCAATTGAGCAAGGAGTGAAAAATCCGTCCCGCGTGAAAACCAACATAATAGCCTCTGCGTAATGTATCGTCCAAAATTAGCCTGCGCAGTCCGCGCATACTGATCCGGGCCGACACATTCCGTCTCAGGTGGATATAGGTATAAAGTAATGATTCCTGAAACAGAAAATCCACAGGGGGCGAAAAGTGTCTACCCGGGTAAGCTTACACGGTATGCTTTGGCTGATCTGGGTCGACACATAACGCAGAGACCATAATGTTGGTTTTCTCGTTGGACGGCTCATATTCTATGTTGTCTCGCGTTAAACCCGTTCATAACAGTAGTACCGTTATATCGCGGCGATAAAACATTTACCCGAGACCCATGTGACTAGCGGGTATTAGGTTGTGTACTATGCCTTGCGTAAGGCCTCTCCACTATGGCGACCGCGACAGGGATCGAATGCAGAACTCCCTGTCTGAAGCCGTATGTGCTTACCTCACTAAGTAGAACACCCCTTAATGGTTCGGCTATTTCCGTAAATAACCGTGTGAGACCTGATGGTAAGCATATTTCCGTAAATAACCGAATTGGGACTGATTTAAGCTCGTTTTTTTGTTAGAAAATAAAATTGGACCGATTGCAAACCGAATTCCGAGAACAACCGAGTAACCCTTTATCTAAATGCGTACGCATTTTGAAGCACCTGCAGCAGACGATTTCTGAAAACTTTGTGACAAAATGAAGAAAGAACTCTCCGTGAGCAATTTCTCCTTGCGCTCGAATGTTTTCAAGTCTTCTAAATAATGATACTGTAATTAATTGTGATTCAGTTTCATATGTTGCCAAGACGCTTTGAAAGTCGTTTGCTACAGATAACCACGTACAATCAAACCTGTGTTAGTGGTCACCGCTTTCAAGTAGCCAATATGTGTATGGCATCCAGATGGTGGTGAGCCTTAAAACACTTATTTATATATTCAACTTGCATTTAAGGTCAGATGGAAGCAATTCATTTTCCATAGGCGATCATTATAGCGTTTTGGGATATGGCTCTTTCCCAACAGAAACAATAACCCAGAAACCTATACTCAATCAAAGTTCATTATCAAAACTACCAAAAAGGCACATAAAACTCACATGCTATCCCATCTGATTTAAATCAAAGGTCACCGCAGTGAATTTTACTTTCAATTTCAGAAAATACATGTTGTTCTTAAAATGGCTCCAAAGCTTTCAATAAAGCTAAAAACAAACAACGTTGTGTTTACAAATCAGTCAGAGGGTATTCAACTGTATTAAAAAACACTTTCAAATTCAACAAAACCATTATTGTCCAATGGGAGACCACTTCAGTCGTATGACTTCATCTGGACAAAATTGTCTGCCAAACAAGCCGATCCGATTTACTTCCCTTTGACCTTAACAGCCACCAGTCTTCAGCAGCCATATTTTGTTCCATCCCTTGGATGGCTGCTTAAGACAAGTTTGAATGTTTATGGTAATTGGTTAAGTCAGAGGAAAAGGAAAGGATGAGTAAACTAGTCGTTACCGTACATTATATCTCTTATATCCTTACAATACCCTATGTTGTGGGCACATTGAGACGATTCCTTTTTGAGTACACACAACATCGGGTTTAAATCCCAACTAAACCCTATTATATGAGTCGAGGCGATTATTTTGAGTACACACAACGTCGGGTTTTAATCCCCACTAAACCCTATGTTGTGGGCATATTCAGGCGATTCTTTTGAGTACACACAACGTCGGGTTTTAATCCCCACTAAACCCTATGTTGTAGGCAACATAGGGTTTAAGGGTCAAATTAGGATTAAAGCAAATGAAAGCAGAACTATTGATTGATTGATTGATTGATTGATTGGGGTTTAACGCCGTTTTTAACAATTTATGTTATATCACGGCGGCCAGTTCACCTTCTCATGAATTTTCCGGTTTTCTCACACCAGTACTCCACACAACAATCTTCCCAAGCAACCGGTTGCTTTTCCACATAGACTTAGTCCAATGGTCGCATTGACTTTTGTTAATCGTCGGAAGAAAGTTGGCCGAGCCGGGATTTGAACTCACAACCCCTGGATTGACAGCCCGCGTCGCTACCTACTGAGCTACGCGAGCTCGAGCAGAACTAAGATTCTGTTTAGGGGATTTTCCCACGCAAACTGTGCGAATAATGGTTAAGTCTCCAGGAAGCAGGTATCGAGCGTGATTAATATAAGCTGAAGTCTTATTTCGCAATCGATGAAAAATAAATAAGTTTAAACCAACTAAGATGAACACTTACTTTCCCCATTGAGGCCTCGGCTTAGCACATTAAGCTCTGCCGTCTTCCGCAGTACATTCAAAGCCATGACGGGAGTTAGGGGTTCGGGTTTGGCATCTATCTGAACAAGTACGATAACCACAACAACTAACATACAGAGTTCCTGAAAAGATAAACTTAGTTTTGTAATCCTTTCCCAAGTACAGAAGCTTTCTGACGCCTCTGAAGCAGACGATTGTGGAAAACACTGTGGCAAAAGGCATTATTTTCCCACAATGATTTCAAGTCTTTTCAGTAGTATCAAGTTCATTAAAGGATAGTGGTGCTTTGAGAAAACAAACATTAGGATCAAAATCGATACTTCTTTATAGAAATTTCTTCCATGGTTTTATTTCAATCAATCTAGACCCAGATCGAAGTGTTCTGATTTGCTAGATGAGCTGGAGCTACACTGGTAGCTAATGCTCGGAAACGAATCTGTGAACTGTCTCGACAAAATTTGAAAGAATTTGAAAAATCTCTATAAATGAAAGAATAATTATTGAATATCATTTAAAACATTGTGAAATGGAGGAATTGCTCTCCATGAGCAAATTTTTCTTTCGAATAATTTTTTTATAAATTCTGCTGCAGATGTTTCAAATTCCGATCATAAGTGGGAAAGGGTAAATCAATATGTTTTATACGATTTTGGTTCATAACAGCGCAGCTACGAACCAATGGTTGCATACGAATTATATATCGAGACATAAACAACATCCACTCATAGAAAAAAGCAAGTCGTTAAAGTAACGAGTCCATTTAACGTCTACTTACGGATAATACATTAAAGTGTAATTTGTTATGTTTTGTTTTATTATGTGTATAGAACCATGGCAACAGACTTTTGACGACGTTTTATTTTAAAAGTGTGTGAAGTTGGCAGAGCATTAGACGTTAGACATTAGACATTCAAAAAAAATATTCGAATGTCTAATTAGACGTTAGACATTCGATTAGACATTAGACATTCTATTAGACATTCAGAAAAATCGCAAATGTTAAATATCGAATGTCTTATTCGACATTAGACATTCGATTAGACATTCGCAAATTACAAGATCTATAACCTAAATTCGTCGAAGGTCATTGTACATTCTAAAAACGAATGTCTAATTGGTCAGTTAGACATTAGACATTCGATTAGACATTCGCAAATTAAGGGATTCAAGTACCAAATTCGTCGGAGGTCATTGTACATGCAAAAAACGAATGTCTAATTGGTCAGTTAGACATTAGACATTCGATTAGACATTCGCCAATTAAGGGATTTAGGTACCAAATTCGTCGGAGGTCATTGTACATGCAACACACGAATGTCTAATTGGTCAGTTAGACATTAGACATTCGATTAGATATTCGCAAATTAAGGGATTTAGGTACCAAATTCGTCGGAGGTCATTATACTCGAAAACACGAATGTCTAATTGGTCAGTTAGACATTAGACATTCGATTAGACATTCGCAAATTAAGGGATTTAGGTACCAAATTCGTCGGAGGTCATTATATATGCAAAAAACGAATGTCTAATTGGTCAGTTAGACATTAGACATTCGATTAGACATTCGCAAATTAAGAGATTTAGGTACCAAATTCGTCGGAGCTCATTATACATGCAAAAGACGAATGTCTAATTGGTCAGTTAGACATTAGACATTCGATTAGACATTCGCAAATTAAGAGATTTATGTACCAAATTCATCAGAGATCAATGTACATTAAAAAAACGAATGTCTAATTGGTCAGTTAGACATTAGACATTTGATTAGACATTCACAAATTAAGAGGTTTAGGTACGAAATTTGTCTAAGGTCATTGTACACGCAAAAAACGAATGTCTTATTGGTCAATTAATAACTCGAACATATCGATATCTCGAACATACCGATAACTCGAACACATCGATATCTCGAATACATTGATAAAACGAATGACTTTAACTTGAACATATTGACAAATCGATCATATCGATATCTCGAACCTTTCACTTTTCGATATCTCGAACTTTTCAATATCTCGAACTTTTCGATATCTCGAACTTTTCGATATCGATATATTCGAGATATCGAAAAGTTCGAGATATCGAAAAGGTCGAGATATCAATCGAGATATTAGTTCGAGATATCGAAAAGTTCAAGATATCGAAAAGTTCGAGATATCAAAAAGTTCAAGATATCGAAAAGTTCGAGATATCGTTCGAGATATCGAAAAGTTCGAGAAATCGAAAGTTCGAGATATCGGATAAATAGAACCTATCGATATCTCGAAACTTTCGATATCTCGAACTTTTCTATATCTCGAACTGTTCGAACTTTCGAGAAAAAAACAATCAAGATGTCGAAAAGTTCCGAGTATCGATATATCGAACTTTCCGATATAAAATAATGATCGAGATATCGAAAAGTTCGAGATATCGAAAAGTTCGAGATACCGAAAGTTCGAGATATTTGAAAAGTTCGAGATATCGAGGGGGGGGAAAAAATCGAGATATCGATTTGTCAATAAATGTTCAAGTTAAAAACATTCGTTTTATCAATGTTTTCGAGATATCGATGTGTTCGAGTCTTCGGTATGTTCGAGGTATCGATATGATCGAGTTATCAATATGTTCAAGATATTAATTGACCAATAAGACATTCGTTTTTTGCGTGACAATGACCTCAGACAAATTTCGTTCCTAAACCTCTTAATTTGCGAATGTCTAATCGAATGTCTAATGTCTAACTGACCAATTAGACATTCGTTTTTTGAATGTACAATGATCTCTGACGAATTTGGAACCTAAGTATAGTAATTTGCGAATGTATAATCGAATGTCTAATGTCTAACTGACCAATTAGACATTCGTTTTTTGCATGTACTATGACCTCCGACGAATTTGGTACCTGAATCTCTTAATTTGCGAATGTCTAATCGAATGTCTAATGTCTAACTGACCAATAAGACATTCGTATTTTTAATGTACATTGATCTCTGATGAATGTGGTACCTAAATCTCTTAAATTGCGAATGTCTTATCGAATGTCTAATGTCTAACTGACCAATTAGACATTCGTTTTTTTTAATGTACATTGATCTCTGATGAATCTGGTACCTAAATCTCTTAATTTGCGAACGTCTAATCGAATGTCTAATGTCTAACTGACCAATTATACATTCGTTTTTTGAATGTACAATGATCTCTGACGAATTTGGAACCTAAGTATAGTAATTTGCGAATGTCTAATCGAATGTCTAATGTCTAACTGACCAATTAGACATTCGTTTTTGAATGTACAATGACCTCCGACGAATTTGGGTTATATATCTTGTATTTTGCGAATGTCTAATCGAATGTCTAATGTCTAACTGACCAATTAGACATTCGTTTTTTGCATGTACAATGACCTCTGACGAATTTGATACCTGAATCTCTTAATTTGCGAATGTCTAATCGAATGTCTAATGTTTAACTGATCAATTAGACATTCGTTTTTTGAATGTACAATGATCTCTGACGAATTTGGAACCTAAGTATAGTATGTTGCGAATGTCTAATCGAATGTCTAATGTCTAATTAGACATTCGATAATCAAAATTAGTGAATGTCTAATCGAATGTCTAATGTCTAATTAGACATTCGAATAAAAAAAAATGAATGTCTAATGTCTAACGTCTAATGCTCTGCCAACTTCACACACTTTTATTTTAAGAGATTGTTATTTATGTTATCACGTTTCAAATCTTTATACAAACGAGGCGACTTAATCTTCAGGTATTGCGATTTGTTTGCAAAGAAGATATTATAAGTATTACACCAATATTAAGTCCTTCCCATTTGTTCAGGCATTCTACATGTACTCTTGATTTAAACACTTCGTTTCATATTTCACATTTTAAAAAATATATATTTTGCAGACAAAAGCGAAAGAAAAAACCCATGAAAGAACCCGGATACATGGGTACATAACATGCTACATTATTAGTTTAACCCTTTTTCCAAAACAGATGCGTTCCCGCACCTCTTTGGCAGAAGACGTTTGAAAACATTGTGGCAAAAGGAGAAATTGCTCACAATGAGCAATTTATCCTTTTGCCACAATGTTTTCAACTGTATTCAATAATCACACTTTCCATTAATAGATATTGTTTTTATGTTTTGCTCAGATGTTTTCAAAGACATCATTGTTGTATGTCGGAAAGGGTTTCCATAAACCAACCAAAAATCAGACGTCAGTGTAAACTACCACGATAACTATGGAAAATCTCAATAATTATTGAATAAAGTAGAATACATTGATGTACAAATTCAACTTTTGACACAACAATTTTAAAAACTGTGTCTGATACATATGCTTCATGAATCATCTGTAGGTGGGAAAGGGTTAAGATTTAAATCAGTTCTGTCGTGAAAAAAATTATGATGAATTATCTCTTTTGAATTTTTTCAATGATTTAACAAAAAAATAATATCGTCCTTTCAAGGAGTTTCTTTTGTGTATACGTTTTTCGACAGTGAATAATTGGTATCCAATTACCATATATATCCGGGAGGTTAATATTACATCGTCGCGGATGGAGAATGTCGTAACTCTGCCTTATTTATATATATTCATTTATTGGGGTTTGACGCCGTTTTCAACATTATTTCAGTTATATCACGGCGACAGTTCTATTATTCATTATACGTAGGTAAAAAAAAAAACAGTTTTAGGCTAGGAAAAGTGCCTTGCCCAATGGCACTCCACCATGATCGTCATGCCGCAACTGGAGATCGAACCCGGGACGCCCGGTTTCAAATCTACGATGCTAACAACTCGACCACAGTGGATTCCTCTTAACTCTTCAACTGCGACAAATCAGCCGCAGACGACATTATGATCCGTTTCTCTTTTGTCGCAATGTTTTTGAAAACACGTCTGCTATAGATGTGACCAAATCCGTCTGTATATTTGCAAATGGGACAAGGATATTATTTATTTTTTTCAAAAGGCTAGCCTTCAGCGGCCAGCTCACCTATCCATGTGTTCCCCTATCCATGTGTTCCCCTAGCCATGTGTTCTTCTATCCATGTGTTCCCTGACTTTTACTATACTAGTACTCAGTATAAAGATCTGTCCGAACGACTGACTGCTTTCACATATAGACTGTGAGCTCGTTTCGTGGAAGACGAGTCATGCTTGTCGCATTGACTTTTGTCAAGCGTCGGGAAGAATGTTGGCCGAGCTGGGGGTTCGATTGGGAGTAGGTTTAACATACACTGAGTGGAGAGGAAGGCCAATACCCGAGGGTCGGTTTTCTTATGACGAAGGTCCCTCTTATGACAAGTACTTTGATTATGTTAGTACATTAAATTCATGGTTGATCAGTTAAGAACGCAATCTTAAATATGTATCCACATTTATATATAACTTTTTTAATTGTAAACTTTGCTGAATTGCCAAACTGAAATACTCCGTCGTATTCCCTATTATAATACATTTAGTGTCAAATCAACATTTTTTAAAGGATCAAAGAAAGAAAAATTAGAAATAATGAAGAACACGTTAGCCGCGGCAAGCTTTTTGGATTCTAGTTTCCTGCGTGTACAGTTAAGATTCGGATTATGCTGTGCATTCGTACAGTTTCATCCGAGCCTTCACGGTGCAACCACAGGTAAAATGAGCCGTTCCACGAGAAAACCAACATTATGGACTCTGCGTAAAGTATCGACCCAGATCGGACTGCGAATTCCGCGAAGGCTTACCCGGATAGACACGTTTCGCCTCCTGTGTATTCTATTGCATGAATCATTGATCTTTACCTCTATCCCCCCTGAGACGAAATGTGTCGGCTCGGATTAGCCTGCGCGAACTGTGCAGGGTGATCTGGGTCGATACATTACGCAGAGATCATAATGTTGGTTTTCTCTGGAACGGCTGAAGTAGTCCTTGGTGTAACTTATGAAGAGAAAAGAACTTATATCCTTGCTGGATTAACGTCGTTGTAACTTATGAAGAGAAAAGAACTTATATCCTTGCTGGATTAACGTCGTTGTAACTTGTGAAGAGAAAAGACCTTATATCCTTGCTGGATTAACGTCGTTGTAACTTGTGAAGAGAAGAGAACTTTTATCCTTGCTGGATTAACGTCGTTGTAACTTGTGAAGAGAAGAGAACTTTTATCCTTGCTGGATTAACGTCGTTGTAACTTGTGAAGAGAAAAGAACTTATATCCTTGCTGGATTAACGTCGTTGTAACTTGTGAAGAGAAGAGAACTTTTATCCTTGCTGGATTAACGTCGTTGTAACTTGTGAAGAGAAGAGAACTTTTATCCTTGCTGGATTAACGTCGTTGTAACTTGTGAAGAGAAGAGAACTTTTATCCTTGCTGGATTAACGTCGTTGTAACTTGTGAAGAGAAGAGAACTTTTATCCTTGCTGGATTAACGTCGTTGTAACTTGTGAAGAGAAAATAACTTTTATCCTTGTTGGATTAACGTCGTTGTAACTTGTGAAGAGAAGAGAACTTTTATCCTTGCTGGATTAACGTCGTTGTAACCCCTTATTCCTTACGACATACAGACGCTTTCTGACGTCTCTGCAGCAGTCAAAGTTTTAACAGATTGTGACAAAAGAGGAAATTGTTCATAATGAGCAATTTCTTCTTTTGCAGTAATGTTTCAAACTCATTTCAATTATTGTACTTTTAATTAAAGATATGTCTCATAAATGTTTTCAAAGTCGTCTGTTGTGTAAATGTGATATTTGGAAAGAGTTTAACCTTTCCAAATAGGCTGAGGGGGCAAAGGCAGATAGCATTATCCATTCAGAAAATAAATTGAATAGACCTTTAGAGTTTAAACAAGTTCACAATATATCAAAAGTGTCCTATTTAAGTTTCGTAGACACTTATTATAAACCATTATATTCACGCTTGATAATTCATACACGTAACATTGTATTGAAAGTGTATACATTGCTTGTCAAGGAATGTACTAACATTGAAAGAAAATATGGATTTTATAGAATTAGGAATGTTCACCCGAAACAAATACAGAAAAAGTAATCTGCCGTAACCGAGCGGTTAACGTCGTGGACATGGAACCAGACGTCGTGGGCTCGATCCCCAGTCGAGGCGGCCATGGTGGAGTGACTTTTGGCAAGTCGCATTTCCTACCCAAGTACTGGTTGGTTTACCCAGGGATCATGAATAAGCGAACTTACACTGTGATGTTATTACAATATTGTTGAAAAATGTTTAAAGCGTCAATGAAACATAACAAAAACAAATTAAAACATATCATTGGGTTGGTTCTTGTAAATGGCAATGGCGCCAAGATTTAGCCCCTTAAATAAGTGCAATACAATGATCTGCGTTTATCAATTACGTGTCTTCTCGCACGATGGAATAGTGAAGAAGACTCGGGTCAGTCTGTGTAAACGTAATTGGTTGGCAAAGTTAGACAACAAATTTGACCAAAAAACAAAAAAGTTGACAAAGTGAGACTGGACCGATTGATTGAGGTTTAACGACATTTTCGACAATCTTTCAGTCATACATGTATCTCGAGGGCAAGTTCACCTTCTTTTAAAGTGTTTCCTGACTTTCTCATACCAGTACTACGCTCATAAGTCTTTCCAAGCAACCGACTGCTTCTCCACATATACTATCGAAGTCGAATGACGCCCGTCGCTTTGACTTTTGTCAAGTATCAGAAAGAATGTTAGACGAGCAGATATTTAAACTCATAACATCTGGATTGACAGCCAGCGTCGCTACCAATTGAGCTATCTGGGCTCGTGTGCAAATAAATAAAATTGCTAATGATGAACATTTGTTTCTTCTTTTTTTTTCAGTTTCTATTTGCGTTTATTTTTGCGTCATTAACCTAAGATTTAACCGACAACAAGTTTATCTTTGTACTTTTAATTAACTCTTTCAGCGCCGAATTGTTTAAAGTAGACCCTTCTATGTTCAAAATCGGACCACTCTATTCAAGTTCATGTTGTAGGAGTTTTAGAATATTTTCATAACTAAAAGCCAAACAATGCTGATTTCAGGTGAGACAGCTCGTTACGAGCTGACTCACCTGATTCTGTATAGTTTGCATAAAGCTCAATATTACCATTGGCTCTGAAAGAGTTAAATAGACGTTTTTATTTGGTATCAGATATCGGTTGTTCTACTCCAGTAATTCAAATATCGCTTCACACACAAATTGACATTCGGAGGTTTTTAAATAGGTGCCGATTCGGATCAAAATAACAAATACAAGTACTTAGTTTAGACATATTTTATTCAGTTCATATATGCAATAATACCAGTACAACAAAAGTAGGTTGAAATGGATGGGAAAACAATCAATGTTATTGCTTATACTAATTCCTTTCCGGGAGTGTACAGCTACAAAATACAAAGACAATCAGTGTATAATGTGCACAGTATGATGACTAATATTAATATAATTAAGCCTAGAAGTAAATTTTAAAAGAACTGTTAATGCAGTTTTTAAATTTATCTTGAATATTTTCGAAATAAGAAACAATCTAAAAGGAATCTGTCACACACACCGTCCAGAGGAAGAAGATCGATACACCACATTGTTGCTGCAATGTATCCCTGGACTTTTAAGAACATGCTTGTATTTGTATCTGGGGTATTGCGATCATTACCAAAAAGAAGATTTTCTAATGTAGGAGCACAAGGTAAACAATGATTATAACGATCTAGTATTACTTGATGTCTTGTACATTGGGTGAGATAATGCGACACAGTCTCAACGGCATCGCAAGCACAAGTACTTGTACAGTCGACCTTTCATGCGTACACATTATCTCCAGTAATTAAATTTGAAAAAGTTCAAATCTGCGATAAAAACCTTGACATGGGGTTCATCTAAAGTATTAAACAACCGATCTGACTTGATAGATTTGACGACAAATGACAAATGCAACACATTTTACTATCTCAAAATTTCCTACAAAATACGTTTATTTCACCATCAAGATCAGTCATATTTTGCTACTGAAATGCTCCCAAAAGTCCCCACAGACGATATAGGGGACCCCCCTTAAAAGGTTGCGTACACATTATGTAGACCCTAGCTACGCCCCTGCCTTTGATCTTAACCTTTCTTGTGAAGCTCCTTGGTTCAGTGTTTTTAGGTAATGTACATTTATCGATTAACCCTTTCCCACATACAGACGCTTTATGACGCCTCTACAGCAGACGACTAAATGAACAATTTCTCCTTTTGCCAAAATATTTTCGACTATAATCAATGGTTCTCATATACGCGTAGTATTTGGATTTTCCATATTGTTGCTTAATCACTCATTTGAACTGAGCAATATCGCATTTTTCACAATTTTTTCCAATTATTTTAAAGAATCATACTTTTATTAATATGATTTTCAATTAGTTTTTGTTACATGTTTTTAAAATCGTCTGCAGCAAAATTATTATTTGTGGAAAAAGATAATAGCTTCTCTGGTTTCCAAAGTTCTGAAATCCGGGTTGAGGGAAAGAGATAATAGCTTCTCTGGTTTCCAAAGTTCTGAAATCCGGGTTGAGGGAAAGAGATAATAGCTTCTCTGGTTGTCAAAGTTCTGAAATCCGGGTTGTAGGAAAGGGACTGAGGTTAAGTATCCTACGTATGGTAGACGTTACATTTATTTCTATTTTAAGCTACCTATTAGTCACGACAAGTCGACTTGATTTTTACCAAATATTAAGTTCTTCGGAACATCTGGGAAAAACGGGCTTGGGGTTTTTGTGTGTGTTGTTTTCGAACTAAGTCCAAATGACGTCCCCAGCCCATTAAGATTATTAATAAGTTTGATAAATATTTAATAGAGGTTGTTTAATATTGGTTCTTGCTATGTTTTGGCTAATCCGGGACGACAGGGGATAGAGGTATAGAGTAATGATTCCTGAAACAGAAAATCCACAGGAGGCGGATTAGCCGATTAGTTCGGATTAGCCTGTGTGGCATGCATAGGCTGATCTAGATCGATACATTACGCAGAATCCACAATGTTGGTTTTCTCACGGAACGGCTCATATAAGGAACTGCTGTAGCGCTATGTAGAAATTAAATGTTTCGAGGGCTTGGCGTGAAAAAAATTCCATTGTTTACCAAGAAAAATGATTTAAAGCTTAAAAAGACTTTATGGAGGGGTGATTAACCTTCTTAAAAAAATACCAATTTTAGTTACAACCGTTCCACGAAAAGCCCTCAGTTTGGTATCTGAACTTAATCGCGATCAAATATAGAACGCCAAATATGTCATTTTTCCTGTGGCTTGGTCCTTATATGGTTTGCATTTTGTTTCATATATTTTCGAATTTTGATATCACTCAAATATCAAATTTTTTATATAAATATATTTATTTAATTGGAAAAATAAAAACCTCGTTTGCAAGTTTAAGTGTCGACTTATCCGATCCACCAATGCATGAATGTACTATTGCAACATAAACGATGATGTTTTTGCGTCAGCAATTATTGTCAATTATTTTGAAAAGACGTCATACAAAAAAAAATCGACTTTCGATACTTAACGAAATAATATTTTCAGCTTGGCATACGACCAAGATATCCACTTTTCGCCCATGCGCCCCCTTGCAGTTTGACCAAGAAATCCCTTATGTGCTCATACGCCTCCTTGCAGTTTGACCAAGATCTTGCAGAATGACCATGATATATATTATGCGCACATACGCAAATGCAATTATTTAATTTAATTATTATTCAACATAAAGTAAATTTGCCAATTAAAATGGCTGACGATGGAGATAATATTTGTAGCTGTGAGAACTATGTTGTGTACGTAAATATGGGCTGCGTACCCATGCTAATCAAAATATACAATGATCTTGTTTGAAGTTTATTAAAACTCTCTAAGACTAAATGACGAACAGCGTAGAGCCAGATCAAATCTGACGGATTGGCTCTATACTTATCGCAAATGTTGTTACGTTGTTTTTTTGCACAGCACGACTCAAATAAAATAAAACGACGTGACACATGAAAGTGCAGGTTGATTGTGTTCTACACAGGTCGCAAAGGCGCTAAGGCTGGTTTATCGAACAGCGTGGCTCATATAAAATAATACAACGTCGCAAACAGTGAGTCAAAGATTCGGTACCAGACTCGTTATTAACACTTACACTGCCGAATTTCACAAAGTCGACTCTTCCATGTTGAAAAAAGGTATCCTACCATTTTTCGTGCAACAGGACATTTGGTAAAACTTAATGTGTAAGTGACAAAGAATTGCAGATTTCAGGAAAGACAGCTCGTTATGAGCTGTCTCTCCTGAAGCTACATTGTTTGCAAAAGCCTTAAATTGCCTTTGGCAGCGATAGGGCTACGATTACATGGATCAACTAATTGTAACTATACTTAAAGGGGAATCGTCAGCTTACTTCGGAATTTATCTAATTATTTTTCTAGTTTCTAGTCATCCCTTTTCCGAACTAAACTATAATCCGAAAACATTAATAATCTGATAAAAATAGACTATAAATTTTAAAGCATCTAAAGGTCGTTTATCGCGTGGCGTGGCTTATATCATATGTTGACGGAATATCATGCGAAGCATGTAATATAAACACCAACAGACCGTGGTTTTAAGTTTTTTGTAAATTATATTTCTGTTATATATATGTCTCTGCACATTTTTCTATCCCAGTTTATTTGACAGGTTATTTGCGATTATTTGCGATGTTAAGTGAGCAATATAAATGCATCAATGATCAAAAGCAGTTATCATGATTGCATTAGCAAAAACCTATCTTACCCAAAATGCAATTTGGTTATGATAGAATACGAACTAAACCTAAGTTTTGAGATTTACGATTGGTGGCAATTTGAATAGTTTAAATCGATCAACATATTTACGCAAATTTTTGCTAAGAAAAATTGCATTCGCCATTGCCTATTTTATCCCATAGTACAATTTAGTAATAATATGATCTGAACAATACGAAAGCCGAAGTTCCGAAGATAAGGATTGATTTCAATTGATAAGTTCGACTGACATACCAATTTGAAATTGCAAATTTTAGGGGGGAGGGGTTGTTTGTGTATGCAAGGAGGGCACACTGTTAACCCTTTCCCTCATATAGACGCTTTCTGACGCCTCCGCAGCAGACGGATTTTTAAAAGCATAGTGACAAAAGGAGAAATTGCTCAAAACGAGAAATTTCTCCTTTTGCCACAATGTTTTCCACTTTTAGTCATAGGTTATCCATTTAATAATAGAGATTTTCTATTTCTTTGACAAAATATGTTCAAAGTCGTCTTCTGCAGAAATGTCGTATGAGGGAAAGGGTTAATGCACCACGCACGTTTACCATGTTTGCATTCGCCAAGACCTATATTAGCCCAAAATGGAATTTGGTGAGAATTGGTTTTGAATATTGCAAAACGAAAACAAACACTCCGAGGATAACGATATAAGTCAATTTAACTCTTTCAGCGCCACAGGCAATATTGAGGTTTTTGCAAACAATATGATTCAGGTGAGTCAGCTCGTAACGAGCTGTCTCACCTGAAATCAGCATTGTTTGCCTTTTAGTTATCCAAATAGTCCAAAACTTTCATAAACTGAAAAATGGAAACATCCGATTTTGAACATGGAAGATTCTACTTGAAACAATTCGGCGCTGAAAGAGTTAAATAGATGAACACGATTAACATACCAATGTGCACATTTTATTTTTGAGTGGGGTACAGTGTATTCGTGTTTATACAGAGAACGCTGTAAATGCATCAACGATCACGCGTTGTAATCATGACTGCATTCACCTAGACATGCTTTATGGCTGCTTTTTACAAAGGATTGTTTTTTCCAATTGGCCCGATCTGGACCAGATTGTCCCCGATGAATCTTTTTTTTTATCGGCCCGATTGTCGTCCTGAATCGACTCCAATCGTCCCCTGTTTTGATCCGACTGAGTCCCGACCAATGGACCATGGCGGGGGGACGAATCCGGGACGTTCCTCGCGCGATCGACACGTTTCCTGGGCGCAAGTATGCGAAAGTACGCGCAAGTACCCGCAGTTACACGGCAAAGGCCCGGTAGAGACCCGCGTCTCACGACCCTCGATAGAGAGCGGCAGGGGCTATACGAAAGCTACAGAGGGCGGGCGAGACAAGTGGACCTTCTGGGGACCATCGGACGACTAAGACGACCACGGGCCGACGGTTTATGATCGGCTACTGTTTTTCAACATGTTTAAAAACAGTAGCCGATCACTTTTTCGGTACCCGACCCTCGGAGGACAGCGGCGATCACTCCAGATCTTCCCCCCGAAGGTATAGGGTAGTGCTCGACAGTGCTCGCAGGTTCCCGACTATTTTCGCAAAAATGCGGCCGATCGACCGAAAAAAGGATCGCGTACTATCGGGACCAAAACAATCCTTGGTGAAATGGCCGCTTTACTCACAAATGTAATTTGATGGGAATATAATCTGAACATCGTTGTACGAAGGACCATTGTCAATGTTAACAACAGTAATACAGTTTATTTGTGCATGCTGGTTTGTTTCGTTTGTGTGGTGTTTGCGCCACTTTCAACAACGTTTTCAGTTATGTCACGGCGTTTCCTTGGTTATCAGTTATGTCACGGCGTTTCCTTGGTTATCAGTTATGTCACGGCGTTTCCTTGGTTATCAGTTATGTCACGGCGTTTCCTTGGTTATCAGTTATGTCACGGCGTTTCCTTGGTTATCAGTTATGTCACGGCGTTTCCTTGGTTATCAGTTATGTCACGGCGTTTCCTTGGTTATCAGTTATGTCACGGCGTTTCCTTGGTTATCAGTTATGTCACGGCGTTTCCTTGGTTATCAGTTATGTCACGGCGTTTCCTTGGTTATCAGTTATGTCACGGCGTTTCCTTGGTTATCAGTTATGTCACGGCGTTTCCTTGGTTATCAGTTATGTCACGGCGTTTCCTTGGTTATCAACAACGTTATCAGTTATGTCACGGCGTTTCCTTGGTTATCAACAACGTTTTCAGTTATGTCACGGCGTTTCCTTGGTTATCAACAACGTTTTCAGTTATGTCACGGCGTTTCCTTGGTTATCAACAACGTTTTCAGTTATGTCACGGCGTTTCCTTGGTTATCAACAACGTTATCAGTTATGTCACGGCGTTTCCTTGGTTATCAGCATTACTGACACCAGCAAGTCACTCGTAATTCTTTCCTAAATCTTGAGCGCAAAGGAAGGGAAGCCATTTGTTGAGGTGTGTATGTGTGTGTGTTATGACCCTGTCGGGGATCACACCTGCAACCTCTCGTATATGCTGAGTAAATACTGTAAATTAAATAACTGTCTCGAGCGGTTATCATGTATGCATTCGCAAATATTCTAGTTTTGTTCTAAAACGACTACGTAGAGATTTCCCACATACAGACGCTTGCTTTCTGACATCTCTGCAGCCTACAACTTTTGAAAGTTTTGTGATAAAAGGAGAAAATGTTTATAATACGCATTGTTTTCTTTTGCCACAATGTTTTCATCTTCTTTCAATAGGCAAACATTCATTTATAGTTTCCATATTTGTGCCTAGATGTTTTAATAAACGTCAGCTGCAGATGTGTTGTATGTTGGAGAGACTGAAGTAGGCCGGTGATTACATGTGACGGTATATAATCACAACAAGTCTCAATTCAGATGATTGAATGACCCTTTACGCAACGCATATCGAACAACACACGACGGTTGGATTTTTAGTGGCGTGACTGCTTTCCCACATGCTTAATTTGTTTAATTTAGGTCTTAGGCCTATTTCACTTATATCACTTATAATGTTTTCACTTTCGTCTGCTGCGGATTTGGTGTTTGTGTGAAGAGGATGTTAAAGGTGTTGAACTCCAGATGGAGATAAACAAAAATGAAATGTTGAAACTTTGGCAAATAGTGCTAATTGTGACAACAAAGTATGTAATAAAAGGTTCAAAACTATTTTGGCAGTAAATGTTGAAAAGCAGTCAATTGGAAGTGATGAAAATATACAAAATGTAGCTGACTGGGTATGTCTACCCAGTGAAAATGAAGCATAAACAATCAATATTTGAATGTTTATCGTACTGGAAAGTGAAATGATTACTCTTATTTTATCCCAGAATTAATTTTCTAATATTTTAAGACAAGTTTTAAAACTTTGACTATACTGTCTGTAATCTGGAGTTCAGCACCTTTAACCCTTTCGCTGACAAAGGCATTTAAAGGCTTCTGTAATTAATGCAGATTCAGGTGAGACAGCTCATAACGAGCTGTCTCTCCTGAAATCTGCATTGTTTGCCATTGAGACATTAAATTTTACAAAATGTCCTGTTTGGAAAAAAATTGCGTGGTCCAATTTTCATCATGGTAGAGTCGAAAGAGTCGCCTTTGTGAAATTCGGCAGTGAAAGAGTTAAGAATGAAAGGTATAATACAATCAAAATAACCTTAACATAGATTAATTTCATAAAACATATTGGATGTGTGTGAAGATGCAGGAAAGTGAAGAATAACAACACCCAGCTATAATATGCACACGCTAGTAATACATAAAATGAGCCGTCCCGCGAGAAAACCAACATTGTGAACCAGATCAGTCTTAGCATGCCGCGCAGGCTAACCCGGTTAGACACTTTTCGCCTCCTGTGTATTTTCTGTTTCAGGAATCATTACTCTATACCTCTATTCCCCAGAGACGGAATGTGTCGGCCCGGATCAGTCTGTCCGGACTGCGCAGCCTGATCCAGTCGATACATTACGCAAGGGCCATTATGTTAGTTTTCTCGCGGGACGGCCCATAAATATTGTAAGCTGCTACCTATTTACCGTCCTCGGTACCCAGGCTATTCATACAATAAGTGATACCCTGGGCAGATAGGCTAGCGAAACTTTGTAAAGCATGCACCACGATTTCCACCTTTACTACACTGTAATATGTTCGTATCGTATGAGGTTTGTGTCATGCGGCCAATCAAGCGGCTGCATTTCACCTCATAAATTTTTCATGAGTACGATATCTTTACAGCTAATTTGCCCAGGGTATCATATAATTTATGAATAGCCTGGGTACAGAGGATTCCTATTTACGAGAAAAACGTAAAATGATTTCAAACAAAAGTTAAAGAAAAAACTTCCGTACTTTGGTCATATCAATTAATCTTAAAAGTAATTATCTAGACGATGATAATGTTCATTTCGGTTTTTTGGCATGATCACAAAGTCTTTGGGCGAGTTCAGATGGGCTTCTCTAGGATATAGAGAACTGACGTCATGTCTAAATATAAATTCAGAAAAACATGCGCACTAATGCTTTCCATCTGAACTTTGTAGTAAACCATTCGGAACTCTCGGGTAATTCCGTAATCCTTCATCATCCATTGTGAAGCATTCATCACCGAGGTATTCCGAATGAGTAGTAAACATCGCTGGTCGCCATTTTGAAATGCTAGTAACCCCAGGCTTGAGGTGGGTTACTCGGATTCGGGTCAAATTGTCAAAATGACGTCACTAAGGTTAAAAGTATCACCGTTCAAATGGATTCCGAGTGCACTCGGGCTGTTCTCGGATCCCATATGAACTCGCCCTTTGTAATACGTTATTGGACCGGTATTGTGTATCAAACAAGGGAGATAACGCACAGTGTGTAAAGGTCAATTTATGTTTGGAATAAAATTCGCTTTTCGTGCATAATCCAAAAATATGTGAACTTATTCAGGCGTGAACTAACATAAGTGGAAGAGGAGCACGAGTATTTCAAAGGTTTTAACTCTATCGGCGCCGAATTGTTTAAAGTAGACTCTTCCATGTTCAAACTCGGACGACTCTATTTTCATGTTATAGGATTAACAGCTCGTTACGAGCTGACTCACCTGAATCTGTTTGTTTGCAAAAAGCTCAATATTGCCTTTGGCGCTGAAAGAGTTAATCCTTTCTTACATATAACAAATAAGCTGCATACGACTTCGAAAGCATATAGTCACAATTGAAAAAGTTGCGAACATTGTGGCAAAACTAGAAATTGCTTATAATGTGCAATTTATCCTTTTGTCATATTGTTTGCGAAACACGTCTGCTATAAAGGCGTAAGAAAGTGTCTGTCTAAGGGTAAAAAAATAACAAACTATTTGTATTTGATAATACACCAAATATCGAAATTTATTTATATAAGTGGTGATTTCGGTGCGGTAATTGCGTTTGCTTACATTATAAATTTATGATCATAAAAACTGAGGCCCAAATAGGCGAGAAATGTCAAACTTATCAAAACGAAATGGGAAATTTCATTTTTGAGATATACATATTCATTTTATACTAAATATAATGTCTTCAATGAATTCACCATTATCGAGTTACATGTGTAACATCGTATGCTCAAAGGTGATCAGACATGATTTACCCGGTTCAGCTGACGGACGCTCCTAAAGCACAGGACCTTTAAAATCATTATGAAAAACGGAGAAATTGCCCATAGTGAGCACTAATGTTGTTTTAACTCTATATGGAATAAAGAGTCTTTTATTTATGGAGATTGTTCAAACTTTTGTTGAAATGTCTTAACGCAGTCTACTCCAGATGTGTAAAACAGGGAGGAGCAAGGGTGAACAAAGATGAAAGTGTATAACAGAAATTCAAATACAAAACGGAAAGGATTATTTGTTTACTTTGTAATCTAAGACATATACATTTACATCTGGCGCACAATTGAGACGTTTTCAATTCAAATGACGATTTTCTAACCCAATTCATGTCTATAAGTCAATTGCAGATGCCATTTAAAATATATAAGCAATATTGGTAAAAATAAAATGAGTTGTTTGAAATTTTCCCCTGACAGTTAACACCAACAGTGGTATCACCTCGAAAAAAAATAGCTCCTTAAATGTTCACAAAAGGAAATAGATTTCGATATTACATCTAAGCAAAAAAACCTATTCTATTTAGTCAATGCTAATTACATCCTGTGATGACCCGAGTAAATATTAATTATCTAATGACGATTCATGTTTATTAAGTCAAATGCAGATGCCATTAACGATATATAAGCAATATTGTTAAAACAAAATGAGTTGTGTAAAGATTTCACTAAGAGTAAGCACCAAAAGTGATCTAAAATCGAATTTAAATAGGTCTTCCAGCGTTCACGAAAGTAAATATATTTTTGATAATACTTTTTTTTAAGTAAACAAACTGTTCTATTTAGTCTATGCCATTACCTTCTTGCGATATAAATATATGAGCCGTCCCGCGATAAAACCAACATTATGGACTCTGCGTAAAGTATCGACCCGGATCAGCCTAAGCATGCCGCTCAGGCTTACCCGGAAAGACACTGTTCGTCTCCTCTGGATTTTATGCTTCATGAATCATTACTCTATACCTCTAACCCCCTGATACGAAATGTGTCAGCCCGGATCAGTCTGCGCGGACAGCGCAGGCTGATCTGGGTCGATATATAATGGAGAGGCCACCATGCTGGTTTTCTCGCGGGACGACTCATATGTCTATGAAAACCCGAGTAAATATTAAATAATGAATATCTATCTGTTTATAATGTTCAAGTTTTTAAAACAGTGAGTATATATCAGGGTAAAAAAAAAAAAATCTCAAAAATGTAATAAACAAATTATAAACTCTAAATAAATACACTAGGATGTATGTAATGTGACTGACCTTCATAGCTGCACCGTCTTCAGTCTGGATCCTGGGTGGAAAAAAGCTGTGAGGCAATACACCCGATACCCAAAAATAGTATAATGATACCCAGATTTCACCCCTATTTATATACCCGACTAGATGGTACGCGTCACGCAAACTACGACCATCGGACCCCAGCTACAAGTAAACGGACCACAATGCACTTCTGGTGTCTGGTCACTTGACACGAAAACCGACCTCCGGATCCCAGGTACAAGTAGATAGATGGATAGATTTTTGTTATTTGACTTATACAAATACATGTATCTCATCAATGTTTACGAGAACATCAAATAATAATTCGAAATAACTTGAAGTTTCCTGATTTAAGTAAAGCTCAAAAATAGCTTATACGAAATAAAGAAAATGTAACCTTTAACTTAAAGAAGTTTAAGAGAGTGTGAATATAACAAGTGTTGAAAGATATATCTTATTCCATATTCATACTGTCTATCACCTACCTTTTTTACTTCAAAATTCATCTTATTAAGATTATCAGAAGCTTATAGTATTGGGTAATGGGTGTATTTTAGGAATATATAAAACTACAAGCAAACGGTCCACAATGCACAGCTGGATCCTGTCTATTCTAGTCTCAAACTAGTGTTCTTGTCACGCGCAAAACTGACCATCGGGACTGTTCGAAGAGTTTCGCTGTTCAATTGACTCTTTCAGCGCTGAATTGTTTAAAGTAGACTCTTCCATGTTCAAAATCGGGCGTCTCCATTTCTCATGTAATAAAAGTGTCGGACTATTTTGATGAGTAAAACGCAAACAATGCTGATTTCAGGTGAGACAGCTCGTTACGAGCTGACTCACCTGAATCAGTATTGTTTGGAAAAACCTCAACATTGCCTTTGGCGCTGAAAGAGTTAAGCGTAGAGGACACCGGCCCATGGTACATCATGTATACAAGTCATTGGGTTTACAAAAGAGACACAGTTATGATAGTTTGAAGATATTGTTTAAAATTTTAATTAAATTGATTTGATTATCTTACCAAAACGTATGCATTTATGTTTTCTTTTTCTGAATGAAGCCGTTTCCAGATATAGATGACTTTGGATTCACTTGCAGCAGACTATTTGTTTGAAAACATCGTGGGAATAAACGAACTTATTTTCAGTAATTATAATTGCATTTAAAGAGAGTTTGGTGTTTGTTTTGTGGGGTTTTGTTTTTTTATTTGTTTTTTATTTGTTTTGATTTCTTAGTTATTTTTCTTTTAAAAGTGACTTATAGGACCATGGGGCCGCCCGGGTGTTATGTTGTGGTGTTTGTTTTGTGGGTTTTTTTTTTTTTTATTTGTTTTGATTTCTTAGTTATTTTTCTTTTAAAAGACCATGGGGCCGCCCGCCCGGGTGTTATTTATTACTTTTTGAACAATTGTATTGTTGATGTACATACACATGTCACTATAATACAATATTTACTTACTTACATACTTATAACGCGTTGTGAGTGAGCACTGTTTCCTTTGCCAGACTTTTTTCCAAACATTGATTTGCCGCAGAGGCGTAAAAATGCTTATGCATGATGGAAAATGTGGTCAAACATGTCGTTCATTAACAAACAAATATTTCTTTACTTACCCCTATCAAATAACTTTTTCAAACAATGGTTTTTTTTCACATCCTTTCAACAGGTGTTAAATAAAACTAAATCTTGCAAACCAGGATAATTCTGCATATACCTGAATATACAATCTTTGTTTGCAGTTTGTATAAACGGACTGTGAATATATCAGCCGTCCCACGAGAAAACAAACATTGTGGACTTTGCGTAATGTGTCGACCAAAATCAGCCAACGCAATCAGCGCATGCTTATCCGGGCCGACACATTCCGTCTCTGGGGAATAGGTGTATAACGTAATGATTCTTTAAACAGAAAATCCACAGAAGGCGAAGGGTGTCTGTGCGTGTTAGGTTGCGCGGCATGCTAAGGCGGATCCGGGCCGATGCTTTACGCAATGTTGGTTTACTCGTAGGACGGCTCATATTAGTTAGTTTACTTAGCCCTTATTCTGCTATGTTTGCTCATATTGGTTAGTTTACTTAGCCCTTATTCTGCTATGTATGCTCATAAGGAACACATTTTGCAAGCAACGAAGGCAGCCACATCCTTATATCATATTTCAATAAAGGGTCATTCGAACACTTATTTTCAAGTAAGAAATAAAAGTTCATCGGAATACAGGTAAATTCGTATTTCAAGATTCATCGCACATATAGGCCAATATATAAAACATCGTTGTATACAAATATGTAATATAAATACCATAGTATAAATCAAACATGTCGTTTTCTAAATTCATTTTAGAACTGTCTTTCTTCTTATATGATAGGAAAGGAACTCTTACAGCTATAAGTTAAAAATAAATTGGCTTATAAATATCATGAGACTGACTACCGGATACAGATACTCTCTACATTTTTTTAGTTACATGTTTTTGAATCTTATTAATAACACAAGGAGAATCGAGAAAATGCCTTTCAAACACTTTCATAAATGATCGACACGTACATGGACAGTGGACTTGTTAATGAACCGAACTGAAGTGATATCCGCACAGCGTCGCCATAACGGCATTATTTTCACGATTGTCCAACATCGAATTTTATCTTTAACAGTTGGATTATCAGGACTATTTCCAGAACAGGCGTATGCACAGTCTATGACAGACGTCTAGAAGCACAGCCTCAATTAGGAATCCGCTGTGGTCGAGTGGTTAGCGTCGGGGATTTCGAAACCGGGTGTCTCGGGTTCGATCCCCAGTCGCGGCACTACGGTCATGGTGGAGTGCCCTTGGGCAAGGCACATTTTCTAGCCTAGTACTGGTTTGTTTACCCAGGGATCATGAATAAGTGAACTGTCGCCGTGATATAACTGAAATATTGTTGAAAGCGGCGTAAAACCACAATAAATAAATAACAGCCTCAATTTCTTTCCCACATACAACTAATCTGTAGCAGACAACATTAAAAACATATTGACAAAAATGTGAAAAATCTCCATAAATGTTTAATTATAAATAAGAGTTGTAAACATTGTGGCAAAAGGAAAAATTGCTCGTTTGAGCAATTTCTCATTTGCCACAGTGTTTTTAAAAGTCTGCTGCAGATGCGTCTACAAGTTGAAAAAGTAATCGTAGATTAAACACATTCTACCACGAGCACCTTTTCTGATGGACTTTTCTTTTGAACCAGGACTTGAGTAAAAATCATGCTTTGTTAGGTTTGTAAATCGTGATATAGACGAAATATATTATCGTGGGTAATTATCTTTTGAATATAAATATGAACCGTGTCCGGCGAGATGTGGTCTGGATGCGCATGCGCACAGGGAAGCGCCATGTGAGTTATTGCACACTTCATTAAATTAGTATGCGTAATGCATCTTCTGACAAAAATATACAAAAGTAGCCCAAATAAAGTGTGTGAAGTTGGCAGAGCATTAGACGTTAGACATTAGACATTCAAAAAAAATAATTAAGGGGGGAGGGGCTAAATATAGTAACATGAAGGTCGCGGGAGGTCGCGGGTTCGATCACCAGCCGGGTCTTATCAAGGACTTAAAACATTGTAGAAATATGGCTTCCCTCCTTTGCTCTCAGGGTTTTTGGGTTAGCATTACGATTGACTCACTTGATAACATGATATATGCTTTGACTAAATAAAATTAAAAACAATTATAAACGGGAAAATGTTAGAAAATAAATAAAGTAAAGACGAAATGTTTATTACGAAATGGTTGATTGTTGTGTTTGTGAAACATAAGAATGAATAATGTTTCTCTTGAAAAAAGGGGCAAGAAAAAGAGAAAGAAAATAATGTTGTCAGCTGGTACTCGAAAACTAGAGAAGGTCCAAAAGCAGACAGTCTAAATTATATAAACATGAAGTCGCAATATGAAATCAATTTAAATCACTCACTTAAACAGTTCTGTCTCTTTAATAAATGTATGGACTGTTAAGAAAATAATACAGTTATCCTTATAGTCGAGATTATACGAATGATTGACAGAAAAAGATAAATCTTTCAACAACTGTTATATTAACACTCTCCTAAACTGCTATACGTTAAAGCATTTATGGGTCAATCCATTTACTTCATATGTAATCCTAAAGGCTTTAGCATTTATGATTAATTCCAATTTCCTCACTAAGTATCCGCTATTTCGAGTTATGTAAAAATTCATGAAACTTCAAGTTGTATTGAATTACTATTAAGAGTTCAGGTATCATTTCTTTTCTGTAAATGTATGTTTTATTATGTATGTAAACGTATTTATGTAAATGACGAAATGCATGTATCTTCAAGTGTTTTGTCTTCGGGAAAACGTACAACTTCATTTTAGCAACATTTTAGGTTCAAATCAGCCTGTATATTTGCTCTGTCTTACCAGATTATTCACTAGATGACTGAAGCTTCTAACAAGCATGTGTGAGTACTTGTAAGATTGAGATTGTATATTTTGATCAGGATGCGAATGAACAGACTGATCTGGGTCTATCATATTACCAAAAGCGGATTTGTACCCTTTTTCCCATTTATAAACTGTAAATAAGCAGATTTCTAAGAGTAATTTAACCCGTTAACACATGCAGATTCGTTCTCGAGTGTGTGCAGAAGGGGAATTGAATATGAAAACATTGTGACAAATGGATATACTGGTTTTAATAAGCAATTTCTGCTTATGTCACAATGTTTTATAATCTTTCTAAAATTGTACTTTTATTTACACAGATTATCCATACTTTTGCTTCAATGATGTCAAATTCGTCCGCTGAAGATTTGTTTTATGTGTGAAAGGGTTACACATTTACTGTAGGATATGTTTCTAGAGTATGATCATCGTAAAGAAAAATGCACCGCATATAGTGGTTCATCAAAATACCACCGCATGTTTCGTGACACTGATTGAATATAATGTCATTTGAACTGCATATAATGTTGTTTTCATTGCATGTGATGCTGTTTGCATACCATATAATAGTTATTCTACTGTATCTGCACACTTTTACACTGCACATTATTACATAACCACCATATATAACAAAAAAGGCTCTGCATAACTGCAAATTCTACCATGTCAATTGAAATATGTACCTCGTATACATGGAAATGTACTGCGTATAATACAATACAACTTAGACAGTAAATGCGTTCCATAGCGTAAGGCATAATTCAAATCGTCTGTGTTTCCAGTTGCTGCTGGGGCTGTGTGCCCTGTGTGTAGTTGTATTAGCCAAGCGCCTGTCCACCAGGGATGTCGAGGATGCCATCGAGCGAGCCAGGGAGCTCAACGAACGGAACAGAGACTTCAATAGAAATGGTAAGTTCATATTGTATTCATATTTAACCATTTCCACTGGTAAAGACGCGTTTTGATGTGTTATAATAAGACTTTTGAAAACAAAGCGACACAAGTTGACATGCGTCCCTCTTTTAACCATTTCCGACATGCAGATGCTTTTTTTACGTAACTGCAACACATGCATTAGAAAACATTGAAACAGACGTGTTAATTGCTCATAATGAGCATGTCCTCCATTTGTCGCAATGTGTTGATCATTATTCAATAAATGCGCTTCAATCTATATAGCTTTTCCATGTTTATCCGATAACTTTAAAGTCGTCCGATGCGAATGTAATGTATGAGGGAAAGGGTTAATATCATACGAAGGCATTCAGCAAGTTTAGATCGAACGGATTGCCCAAATCGGGAATACAACTTCTGTTCTGTCAAGTAGAATTGTGATAAGGACAGTGAACTACAACAGAGGGAGTAAACCGGTCTTTTTCCACAATATCTCTCTTATTACGAAACCAAACCCTATGGTGTGGGTGTTTAGAAGAATTGTCTCAATGAGATGATTTTAATAAGAACGCACAATATATGGTTTCAGTACGGAGTTTAGAATACGAACAATGCTTCTCATGAATGGCTCGGTAACGAAATTATGCATCTCATAAGATCATATGTCCCAAATGCATCATTGACACAATTGAATGGCAAACAGACACAAATTATTCTCAATTAAATAGATAATATCCAGAGAGGTTAAACTACTATTTGTATTACTTTCCCACGTACAAACTCTTCATGAAGCCTCTACAGCACATGCCTTATGAAAACGTTATGGCAAATGGAGAAATTACTTATAATGAGCAATTTTTTCTTTTGCCACAATTATTTTCGACTTTTTCGTGCAATTTTAGTTCTAACAGGTTGACATTATGCTTAATACAACTTCCGTTCTGTCAAGTAGCATTATTATAAGGACAGAGAACTACAATAGAGGGAGTAAACTGGTCTTCTCCCACAATATTATTACTAAACCAAAAGCCTATGTTGAGCGTACTTAAAATAATCGGCTTAATGAGTCGATTCTGTTATGTACGCACAATTAAGGGTTTGAGTGTCAAATAAGGATTTTAGAAAAATGCTTCTTATAAATAGCTCTGTAATGGAATTGTGCATCTCATGATACCAGACATGATGCCAGTACATGTCATTCCATATGTCACAAATGTTTCATTGAACCAACACAAATTATCAGGACACTTTGCCCAATTAAATACACATGTAATCTAAAAGATACATCTTACGTCATATAAACAGCTGCAGGCCTTTTCATATTTCGTCACCAGAGAGATCAAGATATGGGATATTTATTTTATTTCTTATCCCTTCCCACGTTCATTATACTTATGTCGTATCTAACATCGGGATGTCTTATGAGAACATTGTGGCTATGTATTTAATTTCTTATCTGGTTCCCACGTTCATACTTTATGACGTCCCTCTAGCAGATGACTTATGAAAATATGTTGGCAAATTGAGAAATTACTCATCATAAGCAATTTCTCCGACTTTTTCCAGTAAAGATACCTCAATTTATATAGATTGTACGTGTATTGCCTAGGGGTTCAAAAAAGGCGTCTGCTACAAATGTGTTGTATGTGGGAGAAGGATAATGGGCCACGTGGCGCGGGTTCGATCACCGGCCGGGTCATACCACATACTTTTGAACCAGGGACATAATGGGATATCCTTAGAACCGTCTGTTATGAAATTATGTAATGTCAAAAATATGATAGAGTTAATAATATCATGGGAAAAGGAGGCATTGATCAGTATGATTTCTCCACGTTTAATACATTTATTTTAGAATAAATATATACTTAATACATTTGGAGATTATAGGTTTTTGCGATCTCTTCAATTTGGCCATAAATGTTTTCTAACGTAGTCTATAACTCCAAGATACTTCATTCGTAATTAAGGCCGCTGGCCGCCGTACATTCACAGGCCAATTGGGGGTTAACAACAATTTGTCATTCATCACCGAGTCCAGTTTACATACGAATGAGTTTCCTGACTTACTCACACCAATGCTCCACACAATAGTCTTGTTAACAAACGATTGCTTCTCCTCATTGACTTTTTTAGTCTCGAGGAAATAAATGAACAGACTCGGGTTCGAACTCACAAAACATTGCTATTGACTGAGCTTTCTGGGCTCGGCACCAGCCTATCATGCACCTTAACTTATACACTTACAACACAAAGTGAAAGCAACCATGATTATAAGGGAATATTTTGTTTGTTACTATAGACAGGAAATCGCTATTCCATGGTGGTCTTTAACACAGGTTTGACTGTACAATTATGCATTAAAACTTAGAAATGATCAGAATATTCTATTTTGCAGCTGCTAAGAGAGAAGGTTTTGCAAGAAAATGTCCCTTGGCTAATTTTCACGGCAGACGACCTAGCGACAAGGTTACCGTCGACAATACAGCCAACGACCTCTTAACAGCCAGGAGGTTACTCCAAGAAGAGTTAGTATATGTATTTATCAAATTAAATATACATAGAGTTGTAACAGTCCTTTCAGATATGTTATTTGGCCAAGGCCTTAAATATATGCTAACAGATAAGACCTATAAAGAAATCTGCTATATACATAGAGTTGTAACAGTCCTTTCAGATATGTAATTTGGCCAAGGCCTTAAATATATGCTAACAGATAAGACCTATAAAGAAATCTGCTATATACATACAAGATTGTTATTTGAAAAGATTCAAAATAGTTTAAACCATGTCATCAAGTTTAATATTGAGTCATATTTATCATATTATGAGTCGTACCGCGAGAAAACCAACATTATGTCCTCGGCGTTGGCGTCACACGTTGTTTAAGTTTTCTGTACCGTTTCACTTGATTTCAAAAACCATTACAGGAACAACTTTGAAACTTACAAATCGTGTTCTGCATCATTACCTCGATCAACAGACAAGAGTACATAACTCTGTCAACGTTTTTTGTTAGAATATGGCCCTTTATGGTTTAATTTTTTAGTACCACCCCACTTTTTCTCAAAACTGTTAGATATTGCTTTGAAACTTACAATACTTGTTCACCATTATTACATCCTTCAACAGACAAGAGAACATAATTATTTCAAGGTTTTGTTTTAATTATAGCCCGTTTTAGAATAATTGACAGGCAGTGCAGAACAAGATCGGACTGCTCGGTTGTTTTGATCAAAGTATACACATGTCTCAAATACATGACGATATCGCTGTACGCAAAGTGCTGCTCAAGTGCTCTAAGAAAGAAGAAACGTTTAAGGATTCGCAATCAGCGTAGGCAAACATTCGAATCTAATCTGTTCACCAATGATTCACAGTTCTAAATTGTGTCTTCACGTTTGTTCAATTACTCACAGAATATTTTAAGAACCGTCCGCTAAACATTGTGGATTTTTGCCAGATAGCCAGAATTAGCAGCCATACCTTGATTTAGAATGATTTTAGAGAATAGGTTCACTGAAGTGATCTCCCTTGCAGATCATGTGACACACGAAAAGTAATACCTTTTACACGAATATTTCAGCGGTTTACTGAAGCTGATTTGCAAGACCCGGCAGTCGTGAAAGCCTATCAAAACGCAACCGGACCTGAATGTGAAACCGGGCTCAAATGCGGCACCGGTGGTCAATATAGAACAGCTGACGGCACGTGCAATAACCTGCAATCTCCCAAACAAGGATCAGCTGGTGCCGCGCAGACACGACTCATGGCCCCGGTCTACGGTAAATTTAATCTCGTCACTTTGCTTTCTTTGGTTTTTAGCCCGTCTGTTTTTCGACATGTATTATCCTTGGGGTCATCGTCGTCATAATGGTCTGCGTGGTTACAACACTTTAACCTTACCTAATTACTCAAAACCCGTTCAACATTTGCAAATGAAACTTCGTACATTTGTTTCAAGGAACAGCGTAAATGTCTTTAAGTCACATAACTTTATAACTGGCTATACTTATAACATTCAGTAATTCAGTAATGTTCCGTAAATCCCCTTAATCGACTTAGAATAGAACATACGAGCGTAGGCGTTCGGTCCACGGCGCTCTTGTTTGTAGTACTTGACAACGTTATCCTGGTCATGAATTATTTACAGTATTACTGTAAGTAAATGATTGATAGTATTTCGGCTAGAGTAAATACGTTCTGATTCATTGTGTGTGTTGAAATGCGTATAATTTACCCCGACACATGTATTTTCGAAAATTGAAGAATATAAAGAACGCATGCTATAGTATAAAACGTATTTACATTAAGGTACGGTGCAGGTTCATTTTGCTGATTTTGCCGAATACAAGAGCGAAATCATCGAATTCAAAAATCACCATAGAATAGCGTCGGGGTGCAACCTAACAGTTAACACATTCAGAGCCGTATTTCTTAAAGTAGACTCTTCCCTGTCCATGTAATACACGTTTTAGAATAGTTTGATTACTAAAACGCTAACTATGCTGACTTCAGGTGCGACAGCCCTTTTTCGAATTCAAATTTGCTAATGAAAACATTATCGGAAAATAATATCATACTGGCATAGGTACGACAGAATAATCATCAGTGGATACCTATTACAGTGTTATTTTTCCAGATTCACAATGATTTGGTCGTGAAAAGACTTCTTGGTTCTTTAACTTGTTCAGTGTATAGCACCGATACACTCGATGCACTTTTCCTTTTAACGTACCTCATAAAAATTCAAAACCCGGACCAGGACCAGGAAATTGTCCCAATTATAAAGCACGTCAGGGCGTGGTTTGATGGTGATTGTTTCACATGCGGATTTAATTATTGTTTTCTCTTGGAAATTATCCAGTTTTCGTCATGAACTTTCAAATTTGCATTGCCTTTGCATGATCATATAGTTCGAGTCCATCCCGCTTGATAGCGTAAATATCTGATTTGCAAATTAGAGGGCGCTGTCGGACCTACTTAATTGGTGTGGCTTTTTTACCAATTGACGAGGAACATTTGTTGTTCAAGTCTATAATAAATTAGTTGAACTAATTTTATAAAAGAAAAATATAAATAGGTCCAGCTGCATGTGTTTCTATTTGAGGACATGTGTAACTAAACAGCCATAAATGCCATATTTGATTTCCTTCTTGCGGTTATCTATAGCCAAACATAATTACATATCCTTCACGGTTACTATATTATTTTTTGTTGTTATATTACAGGGATTGAAGACTGCTGTTCCGCTATTGGAGAGTAAGTATCTATTTATAGCATTCAACGCTAAGATAATTTTAGAATATAACTTTTAATGTGTTAGAGGACTTACCACGCCTTTATGGCATAAACAGGTACACTTCAAGAATGTGGCATAAACACGTACACTTGTAGAATGTGGCATAAACACGTTCTCTTCAAGAATGTGGCATAAACACGTACACTTCAAAATTGTGGCATAAACACGTACACTTCAAGAATGTGGCATAAACACGTACACTTGAATACTGGGCTATCGTTGGGTGTTTTCAGCTAGCATAAACGCCAATGTAATACTGTTGAAAGCAATGTAAAAACACAATACAAACAAACATCGAATATATCACAATTCTCCAGCAAAGATAACATATACAGACCAAAAGCGGTCAGTATATCAACTAAAACAAGAGGCCCATGAGGGCCTATGCTCTACTGGTATGGTTCTTTGGTCATTTTCAATCCAGAGCATGTATGTATGGTGAAGATCGGATAGTAAATGGAGGCTCTTTTGTGTTCACAAGCTGTATTATAGCAATTTTTACAATTTCATGTGCCATAATCCAGTCTTGCATGGGCAGATCTAGCTGGTTTTCAAAAGGAACCAAGCTCTCATCAATATTTAACTACTATCTAAGTTTGGTGAAGATCATATAGTAAATGGAGCCTCTATTGTGTTCACATGCTCAATTATAGCAATTTGGACAATTTCAAGGGCCATAATCCAGTCTTGCATGGGTGGATCTGGCTGGTTTACGAAAGGAACCGAGCTCTCATGGATATCTTACTACTGTATAAGTTTGGTTGAGATACAATCAAAAGTGAAGACTGTATCGTGTTAACAAGCTCTTTTATAGCAATTTTGAGCATTTCAAGGGCCATAATCCAGTCATGCATGGGCGGATCTGGCTGGTTTTCGAAAGGAACCGAGCTCTCATGGATATCTAACTACTGTATAAGTTTAGTTGAGATACAATCAATAGTGAAGACTGTATCGTGTTAACAAGCTCTTTTATAGCAATTTTGACCATTTCAAGGGCCATAATCCAGTCATGCATAGGCGGATCTGGCTGGTTTTCGAAAGGAACCGAGCTCCCATGAATATCTAACTACTGTATAAGTTTGGTTGAGATACAATCAAAAGTGAAGACTGTATCGTGTTAACAAGAAATTGTTTACGGACGCACGGACGCACGCACGCACGGACGCACGCACGCACGGACGACGGACAAATCGCCACGACATAAGCCCTTCTGGCCTTTGGCCAGTAGAGCTAAAAACAACAATACAATATAAATACTTTAACATATCAAAAGTCAAAACATGCATTTAGATCCTTAACACTTTTCTGACAACTTTTATATTCGGGTTCGGGCGGGTTGAGTGGCCACAGCGTGTAAGGCGATCCTTAGTCAAGCCATAGTTCCTTTGCCTAGTGCTAGTTTGTGACTTTTGGGTCATGGATAAATGTTATGTCGGCATGACTTAACTAAACAAATTGTGTAAACCCCAAACAAAAGAACACAAGTCTCAGTTTATATTCTGGTCACAACTCGATGATTCTAAGGACAGAATACTTACCTTACAGGGCGCATTACATTCAATCTCATTTAAACAAGATCTTAACTTCGCTGAAGTAGCAAACACTCATATAATATAAATTTAATAACTGTCTATGGCATGTCGTCTCAGATTAACCTTTGCGTCAGCCATCTAAACGACTTTATGTATCAGCAGAGGAGAAAACCAATAAAAACTAGAATTGTTTTGACAAAAACATATGTCTCCCCCTCAAATATCTGTCAAAATCTCTCAAAACATTCCAACCTATAAAGCAGACAAACAAAAATTTGACCAAGTTGGACAGTACTCAATTTTTAATTACTAATGTTTTGTCTTGACCTGGTACAAAGTGGACATGATTTCAAATGGTTTACAGAAACACATATTTTTACTGCAGCTGTAACATTCAAGACTGAAGTATTCTTCAAAACAGTTAACAACTGTTGCCAAACATAAGCAAGCCGTCTTGGAGATATTGAGTGGACAGGAAATAAAGCCTAAAACCTTTGAGCTTCAAGCGTGACCTTGACCTTGAACCGGTATGGTCGAGACGCGGGTTCTGCACGTCGCCTTGATGAGGTGAACATGTGACCCAAGTTTCATGAAAATTCTTTAAGCTGTTTTGGAGATATGGAGCGGCACAAAATAAAGCCTCAAACCTTTGACCTTCAAGCGTGACCTTGACCTTGACCCAGTATGTTCGAGACGCGGGTTCTGCACGTCGCATTGATGAGGTGAACATGTGACCAAATTTTCATGAAAATCCTTCAAGCCGTCTTGGAGATATTGACTGGACACGAAATAAAGCCTAAAACCTTTGACCTTCAAGCGTGACCTTGACCTTTAACCGGTATGGTGGAGACGCGGGTTCTGCACGTCGCCTTGATGAGGTGAACATGTGACCCAAGTTTCATGAAAATCCTTTAAGGAGATATGGAGCGGACACAAAATAAAGCCTCAAACATTTGACCTTCAAGCGTGACCTTGACCTTGACCCAGTATGGTCGAGACACGGGTTCTGCACGTCGCCTTGACGAGGTGAACATCTGACCCAAGTTTCATGAAAATCCTTCAAGCCGTCTTGGAGATATTGAGTGGACACGAAATAAAGCCTAAAACCTTTGACCTTCAAGCGTGACCTTGACCTTGAACCGGTATGGTCGAGACGCGGGTTCTGCACGTCGCCTTGATGAGGTGAACATGTGACCCACGTATCATGAAAATCCTTTAAGGAGATATGGAGTGGACACAAAATAAAGCCTCAAACCTTTGACCTTCAAGCGTGACCTTGACCCAGTATGGTCGAGACGCGGGTTCTGCACGTCGCCTTGATGAGGTGAACATCTGACCCAAGTTTCATGAAAATACTTCAAACCGTCTTGGAGATATGGAGTTGACACAAAATAAAGCCTCAAACCTTTGACCTTCAAACGTGACCTTGACCTTGACCCGGTATGGTCGAGACGCGGGTTATGCACGTCGCCTTGATGAGGTGAACATGTGACCCAAGTTTCATGAAAATCTTTCAAGCCGTCTTGGAGATATGGAGCGGACACGAAATAAAGCCTCAAACCTTTGACCTTCAAGCGTGACCTTGACCTTGACCCTATATTGTCGAGACACGGGTTCTGCACGTCGCCTTGATGAGGTGAACATGTGACCAAAGTTTCATTAAAATCCTTCAAGCCGTCTGGGAGATATGGAGCGGACACAAAATAAAGCCTCAAACCTTTGACCTTCAAGCGTGACCTTGACATTGACCCTATATTGTCGAGACGAAAGTTTTGCACGTCACCTTGATGAGGTGAACATGTGACCCAAGTTTCATGAAAATCCTTCAAGCCGTCTGGGAGATATGGAGCGGACACGAAATAAAGCCTCAAACTTTTGACCTTCAAGCGTGACCTTGACCTTGACCCTATATTGTCGAGACGCGGGTTCTGCACGTCACCTTGATGAGGTGAACATGTGACCCAGGTTTCATGAAAATCCTTCAAGCCGTCTCGGAGATATGGAGCGGACACGAAATAAAGCCTCAAACCTTTGACCTTCAAGCGTGACCTTGACCTTGAGCCTATATTGTCGAGACGCAGGTTCTGCACGTCGCCTTGATGAGGTGAACATGTGACCCAAGTTTCATGAAAATCCTTCAAGCCGTCTCGGAGATATGGAGCGGACACGAAATAAAGCCTCAAACCTTTGACCTTCAAGTGTGACCTTGACCTTGACCCTATATTGTCGAGACGTGGGTTCTGCACGTCGCCTTGATGAGGTAAACATGTGACCCAAGTTTCATGAAAATCCTTCAAGCCGTCTGGGAGATATTGAGCGGACACGAAATAAAGCCTCAAACCTTTGACCTTCAAGTGTGACCTTGACCTTGACCCTATATTGTCGAGACGCGGGTTCTGCACGTCGCCTTGATGAGGTGAACATGTGACCTAAGTTTCATGAAAATCCTTCAAGCCGTCTGGGAGATATGGATCGGACAAGATTTTGGGGACGAACAGACAGACAGACAGACAGACAGACATCAAGGACAAAAACAATATATCTCCCCTGTATACAGGGGGAGACATAATAATAAATAAATTAGTTAGACAAGCAATTGTTCAGATTGTAAAGTTACCACTTGATAGCAGAACTAAACGTGTGTTGTAATGTGCGAATTCATTGGAAGTAAAACGAGAACTTGCTCACGAATATTTAATTTAATATGCTCAATTCAAGAAAACCTTTTATGACAGAGGAACATTTTGTTCTGATTTCTGAGTTCTTATTTCCCATTTAACAACTGATAACTTACCAACCATGTTACTTTTCTTTTCAGCGTTGATAACTGTTTCCCAATTAGAATTGACGAGGAAGACGATCCCAATCATAACTTCGTGAACGGTTATTGTATGAATTTTGCACGATCCGCCCCACATGTCTGCCCTGTCACTTGTAAGTTGTTTTTATTTCAGTCATGTTTCATATTCCACCTTGCCCCCTTCCGCTCCCATGTAAAATCAAAGCGCCGATGGCACAGTACTGGCGATCTTGTAGAAAATCCTGCAAAGTAACAAGCAGTATCTCGGTGTAGGCCTTGCGATTTTCAATACATATATATAGGCCTATACGATAATGCTTGATTTCCACCTCAATTCGGCTACACTTTCAGCAATGGTTGCTAATTGACGCTAGAACGTACAGACGAATGACATCGTGTCCTTTAAATTTGTGTAAACCAGTCCTATCATCTAGACGCTTTTATATATTGCAACATCTACAAAATAAAGCGTTTATAATATTGAGATTTAAGAACAATCGATCATTTTGGCGAGGTGTTTTGAGAGTACTTTGCATGGCAGATAGAACGCGCAATGATATGTATTATCTGCCCAAACATGGAGAAAGATAATAGTTACATATTTCAACTCTATGTAGATATTATCTCGATAAATCTCAAATCTAAGTATCAATCCGGAACAAAGAAGCACTGACATGATTATTATTAATCGTGTCTCTGCATCACTGATGGAACTATATATTTGGCGGTTAAACGGATGTAGTTTAATTGGTTTGCAGTATTGCATAACAAGTCAACCACATGATTGAATTTCTGTTCCATTTGAAGCATGCTCAAGCAAAACAACCATACGGTATTTTTGAATTACTTGGTCAAACATCTGGCTAAATATTTAACCTATTTGATCCATGTTATCCATTAGCCAAAACAGAGGTTTCTTGCATTCCTCTGTGACTAATTAGCAAACAGTGCAGATGCAGTTTAGACACATTTGTTTCTGGTTGATCTAGATATAAACTGCTCCAAAATACTTCATATGGTTGTTTGTACCTGGTGCACACGTCGTAAACTCCTACCATTCCTACCATTCCTACCATTTTCACATTCATTCTATCAATTTTCACATTCATTCTATCAATTTTCACATTCATTCTATCAATTTTCACATTCATTTTTTAACATTGTTATTCGATTTCTTCACCATTGTCAACACCAACGGTTTGACATTTGCGAGCAGTGTAGATACAGATCAACATTCAGTGCAGTCCCGGAGTGTAATCTGATCTCTGTAATGTTCGTCAATTTTTTTTTTTTTTTAGAGTTTAAAAAAAACTCTGTTTAAAGCAGTATTCCAGGATATAACTGATCGGAACTGATCTGTTGATGAAAGAAAATGAAAAAAGTACATTGTGTTTCGCGCTGCCCAAGACTGCCACAGGCTGCCAGAAATTCTGTAAAAACTGCTGGCGCTGTTAAAATCAAAATGTCGCTTCATATGGCTTAGTTCACATGAAAAGTCTGTGTAAAAGTATATATTTTAAGTTGTATGCGACATTTATATAGGCGTGTTTTTCTAATGAACTACTGTGAAGGAATTTCTAATTTTTCATTTTTTTTCCCGATTTTGAAAACATGTAAAACTTGATTTCTGTTTTAAAAGATTAGAAAACGTTCATGAAATAAGGCTCCGTTACGGGGTATGGTAAGATGACACTAAGCTACATGAAAATGGCAAAATAAAGTGTTTTAGGTTTGTAGACAAGCATTTTTCAATCAATCAAAGACCAGAAACATCGCGCGATTTCGGCTTTCGAGAGCGATAAAAAATAGAGGTAAATGTACACAAGAATTCGAAAAAACTTGATTTAATGAAATCTTTCACCTCTTATCTTTGCTTAAAACTCATTGAAAGAAAAGTTATTAGAACGTAACAATATACTAAAGATCTTTTATCTAGGCCGGTTGAAAAAAGTACAGCGTGTTTCGCGCTGCCCAAGACTGCGCCAGGCTGCCAGAAATTCTGTAAAAACTGCTGGCGCTGTTAAAATCAAAATGTCGCGTAAAGAGATATGGCTTAGTTCACATGAAAAGTCTGGTGTAAAAGTATATATTTTAAGTTGTATGCTCAGTTCGTGCTGCCAGGCTGCAACGCTGCTCAGTTCGTTCTTACAGGCTGCCACGCTGCTCAGTTCGTGCTGCCAGGCTGCCACGCTGTCAGAATGCTAACTTCACGCTGCCAGGCTGCCACGCTACTCAGTTCGTGCTGCCACGCTGCTCAGTTCGTGCAGCCAGGCTGCCACGCTGATCAGTTCGTGCTGCCAGGCTGCCACGCTGCCCAGTTCGTGATGCCAGGCTGCCACGCTGATCAGTTCATTCTGCCAGGCTTCCACGCTGCTCAGTTCGTGATTTCAGGCTACCACGCTTATCAGTTCGTGCTGCCAGGCTGTCACGCTGCTCATCAGTTCGTGCTGCCAGGCTGTCACGCTGCTCAGTTCGTGCTGCCAGACTGTCAAGCTGTCAGAATGCTAACTTCACGCTGCCAGATTGCCACGCTGCCAGGCTGCTAACTTCACGCTGTCAGGCTGCCAAACTGCCAGACTGCTAACTTCACGCTGCCAGGCTGCCAGACTGCCAGACTGCTAACTTCACGCCGCCAGGCTGCCAGACTGCCAGACTGCTAACTTCACGCTGCCAGGCTGCCAGACTGCCAGACTGCCAACTTCACGGACATCCAATATTCCTCCTTTGATTTTCTACGAATAGCGTCATTGACGAGAGGGGACGGTCGTCCAATCGCCTTTTTATATATCGATAGACACTTCACCGGGGAAAACGGGATTTTATTTTTAAACAAGAGTTGCACAGCATGATCACTGTTCTCACTTAATATTGTATGGCTGCACATAATTTGCTTTTTCTGCAATTGTATTGTACTTATAAATTGAACGGTCGTATGATGAATACATAACATAGTCAATACACATATAACGATCATAATAATCTGACCTTGTTAGACATTCATCATTTGTAATAGTGCAAAAAACAAGAATGATGTAAAACGTTTTTACTATGCGTAACTTCCGGTGAAAGGGGTGTTTTTATTGCTTCTTGGGACCGAGATGACACGTATAGTTCTGCCCATGTGCAAACTCGTCATAGGCTTCAATGTCGGTGTATGTCTATGATAAATGTATTTTGGATCTCAATGCTTCTGCGTACAGTGGATACTTCGGGTGTGTGTGTGGGGGGGGGGGGGGGGGGGGGGGGGCAGGGGAGCCCGTGTATCCTCACAGTATCACCAGAACACTGACTGTCCTTGTATATTCGTAATTCATTCAAAGATGTACTGTTTAACTGTCGAATTTCACAAAGTCGATTCGTACATTGGACAAATCCATTTTTCGTCCAGTAGGAAATTTGGTAGAGTCTAATGACAATGCATATGTCTGGAGAGACAGCTCGTTACGAGCTGTCTGACATAAATCGGCATTGTTTGCAAAAGCCTTAATATTGCCTTTGGCAGAGAAAGTGTAAAATACAGTCCCACTTAGTTTACGCCAATGTTACATGATCCCGTCAATCTAACGCTAAAACGCCAATACGGAGACCTAAAAGAAAACTGCTTTCACCGGAAGCAGTCCAATTTTATAACCTCTGATATCATTTTCCTATTACTAACCTTCTCAAATTATAATTCGGCTCTAATTAGAAATGAACAGAACAATATCCGTATTTCTCAAGAATAATAATAACTAATATACGGACAATAAAGAATTTATATTATTTTTCCTTTGTAAGAATAAACAACAATATCTTACGATGAGGTCACAGCTAACAATCATTGATAGTTGTGTTGTTCTCGCTGTTAATTGGTGAAATAAACGTGCATTGGTCTCGCTATAACTCGAATGCGAAGCAGACCCAGATATAACATCAAATTAGCGAAGACTTTTCCATATTGAATAGTGGACCACTCCACTTCGGTAAAATGTAATTTCTAAGTTGCAAAACAATGCAGATTTCGAGGGAGACAGCTCATAACGAGCTGTCTCACCTGAATTTGCATTGTTTGCAAAAGCCTTTTATTTACAATTGGCAGCGAAATGGTTAAATTAAAAGCATTGATATAGTGTCAGCTTCGTACATGATTTACAATGAAGAAAAATCCTGTTATAAACTCACATCAAGAAAAGAGTTGTTACATTGTTTTTCTAAAACTGATCCGTTCGACGACTCGGTTCTAGTTTCACGTGTTTTTCGAGTTATCGCATGATCGCGTACTATTGAGTCAGCTGCATGTGTTAGTTTAGTTAAGTTTAAGTTTGCTTCACTTTCCTTTAACCATTTTCAATTACACGTATGTGATTTCTTACAAGAGGGGATGTAACAGTCAGTTTATGTTAACAAACGTATAGGTCAAAATACGCCAAATTCATACACGGTCATGCTGATCTAGAGCCAAATATAAATGTAGTCCCTTAAATCTTTGTTTCTTAGAAACAATTGTTATATACAATCACCAGAATGCATTCAATATATGACATTGATTTTGAATTCATTGTAAATGTGTATAGGATGCACTGCAAAGGATTGAAGCCATTCGGATCTGAGCGCCGGGAAGACCAATTTGTCCATGGGATTCCAGATGAATTCATAAGACTGATTCTCTCACTGGACAATAATTATTTTGTTGAAAGTTGAAGGTGTTTGTGATAAAGAGGAATACCCACTGTCTGATGTGTAACCAAAGCATTGTTTGCATATAGCTATATTGACAGCTTAATGACCATGTTCGGAACAACATGGTTCTTTCTGAAAATGAAAGTAAAATTCACTTCGGGATAAGAGTGACCTTTGATTTGACGTCATAGCTAAAAAATGGAAAGTCAACATGTGAGATGTGTGTGCCTGATTAGTACATGTAGTTAAGAATGAACTTTAATTAAATATAATTTTCTGCGTAATTTGGATTGTTGGGAAGGAGCCATAGCCCTAAACCCTATAATGGTCGCCTATGGAAAATGAATTGCTTCCATTAGACCCTACGGGAAAGATTTAAGTAGTTTAAAATCTCTCGTTATGTTGTGGGCATGTTGAACTAATACCGAAAATACATGGATATATGGAAAGGGTTATTACTATTGCACGTGTTAAAACCCTGTCTAACCAGAAACCCAAACTTCGGGGAACAGTTCCAAGCCCCTCCTGAATTTGCTAAACGTCAAGCAACAATAGCTCAGTCGACAAGAACGTAGGCCCTGAGATCGGAGGTCGTGAGTTCAAATCTCGACTCGGTCATTCATCTTTCCGAGACAAAGCTCGGAAACACAGTTTGGATGAACTAGCCTCCGGGATATTATTGAAATACCGGGGGAAACGGTTTTTGTTTTAAATATATATACTGTTCAAGGAATTCGACATCGAAATTGATTCATATAATTTGAGCGAACTGTTATCACAATCGATGTTAGTAAAAATTAAGTTTCATTTATCCATTTCCGACACATGGATACATTTTGACGCATTTAAAGCAGAAGACTTTTGAAAACATTCAGACAAAAAAATGATTGCCCATAATGAGCAATTTGTCCTTTTGTCACAATATCTTCAACTCTTTTTATTAATTGAAATATTATTAACAAAGTTACAAATATATATTTGTTTCCTTTTTTCAGCAACTACCATAATGAGGCGAGAACAGATTAACATTCTTACGTCGTTTATAGATGCCTCAAATGTGTACGGTTCTTCTGAGGAAGAGCAGCGCCTTCAGCGAGAAAATGGAACCGGAGGTGAGTAGTCTATAGTAACCTGCCCCTACCATTATATAGAAGGTTCATGCACACGCTTTACATGGCGGTTCCCTTTGGAAGTGGTGTAGCAATCAAAAGGCTATAGAGACAATCTTTTGTGGACCAACCTGCTAATCTAAATCAAAGCACTGAAAGTACTCACAGCTAGGGGCTTACTGCAGATAACATTTGGACATGGATTTACCGATCCCAAAAGTCTAAATTTATACTAGCAATTTGTTTGTTAGCACTTTATATCCATATATTAAATGATAAAGGAGTAAAGCAAAACACTGTAAACACAGTATGATGGTCTATCGATATACTAAAAGTTGGCATACACATGCGCATCTGCTCTCTGGATAGTTTCTGCTTAGCACACCTCCTGGTTTACAATGGATTTTTAGCCGTGTTTTTTTTAATGCAATTAACACATATACTTTCATATCAAAATCACAATAACCTAACAATGATGAGTCCAATTTTACTTTCAAAGCAGAAATGGAATCCTGTGTTATCTTAATTTTCTTCAGCGTGCAATGACTGAAATATTGTAAAAAGCGACGTAAAACATCATACACACGATTTAATCATTTCTTAGTGTTTCACAAAGCATAGGTGAATAGTTTTAAATGCATTGCTTTTTAATTCATTTTAAATCCCAACATTTTGAAAGAGTTTATTGCAGCGGTGTTAAATGACAGTTGCACCACTGATATCGGCAATTTATAAGACAAAAAATATTATATTTTTTTTATAAACATTTTTTTTATCTGCCCAGAGTGGGAATCGAACTCAAGTCTCCCGCTTCACGTCCGAACATGCTAACCGCTACATTACGCGGCCACTTCAATGGTTTTCATTTATAACATAATTATAAAACCACTACACGAGTTAGCGAAATATTTAGTATTGAAACGTGTTATCTTGATAAAAAACAAATGTCATTCAAATCATTTGTTTTATAACTGGGACTTGACTATCTTATTCCGTCTGCTGGGGTTGTTCAGGTTAATTTTGGTTGAGAATTTGATTTATTTACCTAGGAATCTAAAATGAAATTCTCTAGTATTCTTGATTATCGTTACCGCTGAAAATACATTTTATTCGAAAGGATTTTTGGAAATTACGACGCCTAGGCTCACTTGCACATTTATCGTATATATGTTATATTTTGTCAACTATTTATTTTATTATCATTTAAATAATTTGAATGTTTGAGTATATATGTTATCATTGGGACTCATTTATCTGAATTGGTTTTTGAGTCGGAATTGAAAAGTTGCCTTTACTCCATTCGATTTACAATATTTAGGAATTACCAATGAACTTTACGCGCGATCAAGTATGTTGAAAGCGTAGAAATACATTTTAATTATTAATCATGTAATTCATATATTTTAACATAAAATTTCTTTCGAGTTATTTCTTTTGGGTTAGTGATGTCAAATCAAATCAATTTTCGACTTCATATGTCAACAAGTAACCATATTTTGATTTTTAGACAGGAACTATTGGCGGTTCAAGATGACCAACATGGGAATTAGTTGGCAACAGTCATTTCATTTCTAACAAAATATTCCACAAATCATCCACTTTCATTGATATTATGTACGATCTGCAACCACCAATACATATATATGAAGTCGAGATGGTGTTCAGAAACGGAAAGCTGATGTAGAAAGACAGATGTGAAGTAATTCAATGCCGATATCGTAAAACGCCTGTCTAGATTCCAGTCTCAAAATGATGCGTCGTTTCGAAAATTAGCTACTATAGCAATTGGCTCTAACGAGCCCCTTGCTAAAAACTTTGAATGTAGTTTGATGAAGTGTTTATGAATTGTGGAGTTTACGATCAGTTGTAATTTTACTCATTTACTATATATGCGATTGCTATTTTTAGTTTATGCCAAACGTACAGTAGAGTAAGCCGCTACCTCACTTGGAGGTGAACTTTTTGCCACCGCTTCCTGCTGAGCCCTGGTAGCTCGGTCGGTAGCGACGCGAACTGTCTGTCATTTCTTCCAGACGTTTGACAAAATGCAATGCGAAAAGCGTCATCAAAGGGCTAACGGTCTATGTTGAAAACCAGTCAATTGCTTGGAAAGACTTGTGTTGAGTACTGGTGTGTGAAAGCAGGGATTATATTGGTCGGTGACCTGGTTGTGATATCACTTTGAAATTGTTGAAACGGCGTCAAACTCAAAAATTAATAATATTGAGGAAACGTCCTGAAATTTCTGATTGGAACATTTCTTAATGGCCTATTCTCGTCATAATTTCTATAAATAAAAGAAATAATGAAAATGTGTCGTGTATTTTGGCTCCCCTAGTGACACGTTTCGTATATCGGAAATGATGTAAGGGGGATGGACATGGTTATGCTACGTGGTTTTGTACCGTGTATTTCCTCCTTGTATATTGATTAACTCACCATAGGAAACATTGGATATAGGGGAAGGTGACGCGTACATATGACGGGTATATAAACCTTTTCACCGCCGAATTTCACGAAGCAGACTCTTTCATATTGCAAGTGTAACCAATGGGGTTGGTACGAAATAACGGAATCCTCAGTTGGTGTAAATAGTTTAATTCATTCCAGATGTATGAAGAATGTGTTACATCTGTAAAAAGAAATAAATAAACATACTAAATACGTAAAATAATGATTAGACCAGATATGCTGTCTAACTTTCTTATGACAATCAATTGGTTTGAACTTACGGCTAAGACAAACCAACCGACAGCCATAAGACAAGTATATATAAATGAAACATGTTATGTATATATACAATTACATTAAACATACAGTTTATATAATAGGACAGTTATGCTGTCTAACTTGCTTATGACAATCAATTGGTTTGAACTTACAGCTAAGACAAACCAACTGGCGGCCATAAGACAAGTATATATGAATGAAACATGCTATTCACATACAATTACATTAAACATACAGTTTATATAATAAGACCAGTTATGCTGTCTAACTTGCTTATGGCAATCAATTGGTTTGAACTTACAGCTAAGACAAACCAACTGGCGGCCATAAGACAAGTATATATGAATGAAACATGCTATTTATATACAATTACCTTAAACATACAGACACAGTAGTAATGTTTTAACATATAGAGTTGAAAGATGAAAACAAAGGATGACTCACCAATTTATCAAACTGAATGTAGTTTACTTCCTTTCATGAACATACACTCTCTCGACTTCACGCCAATGTGCTGTGCTGTAAGTAGGACATGCAATAGTTTATTAATTTGAAATGAACATTCGAACATGCAATATTAAGGATTAATTGAAAATAACCTAAAAATGAAATGCTGCCATTCTGAAGTTTAACTCACGAAAACCCATTTCCATTTCCATAAGTTCATTAATGAGAGAGTCAAAATACAACCCAGCCAATTACATCTTGTCTAAATGCATATAAAAAAGTCTTACCATTCTTCAAACCTCTCCAAGTTCTCAATTAACTTATTTTTTCGGAACAATTCAAAGATGTCCGTCTCTGACAAAATCAGAATGACAAGTGAAATCTGTTCACGGATTCTGTCACATGACCTGAATCACATGACCAATTCAAACAATGAGCCCAATGAGCAACAATTAACGAAAATGACATGAAATGCCAGACAATGAAAATATGACCTGGTTACACAAGCAATGTAGATTTCAGGTGAGACAGCTCGTTACGAGCCATCTTAACTGAATCTGCATTGTTTACAAAGACCTTTAATTCCCCTTGCAAATAATTTCATACACAGGAAATTCCAATTAAACATGTATATTATTTTATACAACATTGCAGGATTCATGAAGTGGCAGATTCAGGCAATAGACTTCCAGACAGTGATGACCCTGATGCATGCATATCTGATGTGGAAAATGGCATATTCTGTAGTCTCGCAGGTTTGTACATACTGACCATCTTGTAATAGCAATTCCCTCTCTATAACAACCACACTTAAGCTTCTCAATTGCTTGTTTTCTGTATAAATGAGCCTGCATATAAAGAGCACCTGTGCAGTACGACCAGATGGTTGTCCTTCCATCGGTGGTCTTTATACCCAGGTCCAACTGTATATGTGATTTGTGTCTGGCTATTCGGGATCGTATTGCATATGCATACCCACAGGCTCATCAGTGCCTTCGATAGTTGTGAAGGAATCAGTCGTGGCCGTGTTCATAGCGCCGGCTACTTGGAACTGGGCGTCCCAGGTTTGATACCCAGTCAGGTTGGATTGCCCTTTTGGCAAGTCACCATTTTTAGCCTAGTACTGGTTTGGTTAAACAGGATTCATGAATAAGTGAACTATTGCCGCAATGTAAATGAAAAGATGTTTAAAACGGCGTGAACTCCCAATCAGACAATTACAAATAAAAACCGATGTATTTGTATCGTACCGGTTAAAGCATATTCTAACGGTAGCGAACCCCAGCTCGGCCAAATATTCTTTCCAAAGTTTGACAGAAGTCTCTGTGACAAGCGTCATTCATCTTCCACCAATTGGCTAACCGTCCTTGTGGGAAAGTAGCCAGTATGTTATATAGAGTACTGGTGTGAGAAACTCAGGAAACACATGAGTAGGTGAACTGGGCCCCATGATATGACTGAAATACTTGTTGAAAACGGTGTTAAACCCAAATCAATCAATTAATCAACCAATCAATCGATCGACCAATGGGATTGACAAAAGCCATTGTGATACACGTCATTCATCTTTGCAAATGGAATAACATTTTAAACGCCATTTATACGATTTTAATACTTTTCACCTCTGAATGGATTGAGCGACGGTGCTCTGCGATAACCTAACGTAAATACGTATAAGCTGCATATCCGCACAGCATATAGTGTCTTGCTCTGCTTAGTTGAGTCAGAACTCAGAACTCAGTCAAAGAGGATTGAAAGAAATTTCTGTAAACAGTTTATATTTAGATCGGCTAGAATGGATACGCAGATACATATGTATATATACACGTGTAATAATTACGCTAAGGTTTCTGTCCATTGTGCACTGTTCAATGGTTTACAGGTGACCACCGTGTAAACTTTGTACCATCCCTGACTGCCTACCACAACTTATTCGTATTTGAACACAACCGTATTGCTACCCAGCTCAGTACTATTTACTCCGATCCAGAGAAGTTGTTCCAGGAAACCAGACGCATTGTGATCGCTATCATGCAAAAGGTTGTTTATGACGAATTCCTCCCATCCTTTTTGTCTCCCGAGACCATGAAAAAGTTCGAGCTGTCCAGTAATGCTCGGTACCGCTATGCCGCTACCATCGACCCTACTGTTTCAAATGCCTTTGGAATAGCTTATAGGCTTGTAAATCATTTACTTTGTGTTCAATAAACATTTCTATCTCACATTGCAGAATCCGCAATGGCCGAAATGATAGAATAAGGTATGTATTACCGGGCGTCCCGGCGCAACTGAGATGGCGGAGTGGCCTTTGCTTGGCACAGTTCCTAGCCTATAGCGTTGTGCTGGTTTGTTTACCCAGGGATCGTAAATAAATGAGCTTTCGCCATGATATTACGGAAATAATGTTGAGAACGGTGATGACACAGTTCCTAGCCTATGACCTAGTACTGGTTTGTTTACCCAGGGATCGTAAATAAATGAGCTGTCGCCATGATATTACGGAAATAATGTTGAGAACGGTGTAAACCCGAATAAAGCATACCAACTATCACACTGGGACTCTTGTTACGCGTAGAGTTCATGCTATCAGTCTGTGGGCGTTCCCGTCATCCATGTTATAAAACTTTCTAAGTTTATATTTCCCCGCGACGAGCTGTCTGTCTACCAATAGTTCTCGTGAACATGTGTAGGATACCATGGTGCACTGGCAGGCAGAAATGTATCCACATTGGGTATACAGAGTCTAGGATTAATTTCCCACAGCAATGATATCTTACTTTTGTTTTCCAGAACTCCTTATGTATGATATTCTGACAACTCTATACCATTTCAAGGTTTAATCTAAGCGGAGTCTGTCGTGGCCAAGTTATTAGCGAGGGCAATTTGGAATTGGGAGTACCGGGTTTGATCATAGATTGTGCCGGTCATGGCGTAGCACCCTTGGGCAAGGCATATTTCCTAACCTAGTACTAGTTGATTAACATAGGGATTATGTATACGTAATGTAAGGCGAAACATGTATTCCTTCGAACAGTTGTTTAAAGAAATTGTTTTTATGACTTTAATGAATAAAATTTTCGTTAAAACTTAAAACCAGTCGCGGCACTATGGTAATGGTGGAGTGCCTTTGGGCAAGGCACATTTTCTAGCCTAGTACTGGTTTGTTTATCCGGGGATCATAAATAAGTGAACTGTCGCTGTGATATAACTGAAATAATGTTGAAAGCGGCGTAAAACCCCAATAAATAATAAATAATCAAAACTTAAAACCGCTTTTCGTTTTAACCGATTCTAAACGACCTATTTTTCTTCGACAGAATGGGCCATACGTGGATCCCACGAAATATGGAGCTCTTTAATAGCAACCTTCGAAGATTCAGAAGAAGGCGAACAGAAGCAACATATTTTGACCCCGACTTGACCTACTTTAACGGCCGAACCCCCGGGATTGATGGTCTGGCTCTTTGGTTGACTGGAAACAACTCGACTGCAACTGACAGGTTTGTGTCATAGTCATCAATTTCCCTCATATCACAACTCTGAAGCATAATAGAACATTGTAAATACTAAGGCAAATTTATCGATTTCTCTAAAAAAAAAAGAGTGTAATTATTGAATACAGTTGAATTTGTTTTGGATAAAGGAGAAATTGCTGATTATGAGGATTTTTTACTTTTGCCGACTGCCGTAGATGAATCGGAATGCGTCTGCAAATCAGAATAGGTTATCTGTTGAAGTGAAATGGTAATATTTAATTATATCTAATCCTTCCAAATTCAAAGCATTTCTAAAAACGAATGAAAAAGAGGTATAATAATAGTACAATTGCGCTAAGTCTTTTACCCACACTTTGTCCAAGTTTTCTATCATTTAGCTTTTCAAAAGTTGTCTACCAATGAACTATTCAAACGATGTCTTCAACTGAGTTACTTATACGTTTTCTATCATTTAGCTTTTCAAACGTTGTCTGCCATTGAACTATTCAAAACTTGTTTCCTATTGAGTTATTCAAAATGTGTCTACCATTGTGCTATTCAACCGTTGTCTATCATTTATCTATTTAAACGTTGTCTACAATTAAGTTATACAAAGTTGTCTATCATCGAGATATTTCCAAGATTGTCTCCCATTAAGTTATTCAAAAGTTGTCTACCATTGAGCTTTTCAAAAGTTGTCTACCATTGTGCTATTCAAACGTTGTCCATCATTGAACTATTCAAATATTGTCTACAATTGATGTATACAAAGTTGTCTATCATTGAGATATTTCCAAAGTTATCTACCATTAAGTTATTCAAAAGTGTTCTACCATCGAGCTAACCAAACGTTATATACCATTGAGATATTTCAAACGTTGTCTACTATTGAGATATTTCAAAAGTTTTCTACCATTGAGTTACAAAAAGAACAAAATCACCACCGTGTGTTCCTATTCAGTAAAGAGAAAATCGTGGTTACATACTTATGTTACGATTGTTAAAATTCTCGCGTATACCCCGTGGATAGATCATGGTGCATTTTGTTTAAACACTATTCTAGACGTTTGTGTAATTGTAACAATGATTATAACATACCTGAACTTTATCATGACGGATCAAATAGCTGCATTGGCTTCATATGCTTTTAAGATTGGTTTTCGTAGAGTACGTATGAAGTTAAAATTATCGCATATACTCCGTGAATAGACCATGGCGAATTGTGTTTAAACACTATTCTAGACGTTTGTGTAATTGTAACATTGATTATAACATACAGTACCTGCACCTGTTAGTATGATTAATCAAATAGCTGCATTGGCTGCAAATGCTTTTAATGTTGGTTTTCGTAGAGAAAACAAAACATACTTGTATGTGTCCACTTTCGGAAGGGACATCTTGTTTATTTCTTCGTCCTTTCGTCCGTTCGCATGTCATTATGTGTATCTGTCTAAAAGCCAGATTATGCGATAATATGAAAAGTATTAAAACTATATTCATGAACATCATGCATATATACATTGTATGCATCGAGGACAATAAGTAGGTCATACCAAAGAATGTTGTGATACAACTGAAAAATAATAGTAAGATAAGACATCATTTATCTTCGCTGTTTGCCTTAAAATCAATGTCGTACTTTAAGGAATAACAAAAGAAAATACACCAAACAGGTTGTAGTCTTAGGAGTTGTCTGAAATGGTTCAAAAATGTTTTTATTCAAACAGAATTATCGAGAACGCAGCCAGGAACGATTTATTCTTGGACGACGAAGGCAACAGCTTTGACCTTGCTTCACTGAACATCCAGAGGGGGCGTGACCATGGACTCCCGTCATACACCGCGTTCCGCAAGTTCTGTGAACTAGATGCAAAAGAGGTTCAAGATTTTAGGGATTTGCAAGATATCGAACGGAACAGTATCAGAAAACTGTCCAGAGTTTATGAGTAAGGACCATTTTTAGCTATCCGAAGAATTAGGAGGGCTATTGTTGTTGCTATTTCGTCGATGTCGGCGTTGCTGCTTTTGTTTATGCATGTAAAGCCTTGTCTCAAAAAACACAAATGCTATTTTTTGAATCTCCACACACTTATAGGATGTCATGCTATGACCTTGTAAGACAAGCCCAACAATTCAACATCAGATACCTGATAAGGACATTAACAGAGATCACCAATGACTCAGTACTTACACTTTTGTTTCAATTCACTGTTCAAAGAAAACAATCGCCCAGTATGACTATATTTGATATTATTATACCTCATTTTTGTCTACACTGGTAAAATCCCATTACCCGAAAAAGAGATATTTTGACTATCAGAAACATTTTCAACCTTTTTGGCACGTGACCATGCGAAAATTGACTGTCAGGTCATGTGACCGCAGTGATATTTTGAATGTCATATAAGGGCAAATAACTGCTTCAATATTTTAGCTAAATCATGACGTGATTGCCTCCCTTATACACATACAGCAGTGACGTCACTTAATTTTGTTCGGTATAATAAAATAAATATCATATGGCAGCATGTGTGACATTGATATTGTCAACCCTCGAAACAGAATGTCACCCTCGGCTTACGCCTCGGGTGACATTCTGCTCTCGGGTTGACAATATCAATGTCACACATGCTGCCATATGATATTTATATAATATCAAGCCACTATCTCATTTACCACTGTTCAATATAGTATCAAATGGCCAATAGTCTGACATGCTGTCTTATTGGCAGCTCTTCTTGAACTGACTGTTCCTCCAATTCACTAACTCTCTCTAAAATACAACAAATATGAAGCACAGGACGTTGAAAACATCTAGACAATAACGTGGACAATCTCTATAATCCATAAATATGTCATGTTTTCGGTCATCTACTGCAGATGTTTTGTATGTTGAAAATAGTTGAGCCTTATGCTGTTGTACCGCATGTTAAGCAAACAAAATTTTAAAATCAAATGCAAACAATGTAGACATTGGTGTACTCTAATCTTCATCTGCATTGTTCGCTATTCATTTATCAATTTAAAGAAAATATTAGTGCGTAAATGTGTTGTGTCAGGACTTGTCAACATCAAGAATTGTTGAGGAATCCGCCGTAGCCGAGTGGTTAACGTCGTGGATATGGAACCGTGCGTTTCCGGACTGATATTCAGTCGCAGGTGTGTTTATGGAGTGCCCTTGGGAATGGCACATTTCCTAGCCTACACTTGGTTTAATTACCCAGGGACAATGATTAAGTGAAGTGACGCCGTGATATAACTGGCATAATGTTGAAAATAGCGTTAAACCCTCAATATAATGAATAACAAGGTTGATACCAGTTTGGGGAATTAAGCAGGATAAGGGGTAATTTGTATGAGATAAACACTTTAAATTAAACTTAAAATTTGAGCTACGTCTAGCGATTTGATGGCCTTATTGAATCTCCATAACATAATAATATTAGCCGTCCCGCGAGAAAACCAACATTTTGACCTCTGCGTAATGTATATACCGAGATCAGCCTGCGCAGTCCGTGAAGACTGATCCAGCCGACACAATCCGTCTCAGGGAGATAGAGGTATAGAGTAATGATTCCTGTAACAGAAAATCCACAGGAGGCGAAAAGTGTATATTGGGTAAGCCTGCATGGCAAGCTTATGCTGATCCAATTTGGTTTAATCGCGGGACGGCTCATATCGTGTAAAGGGACATTGGCACTTTAGTTCTACACTTTTGTCAAAGATGCATTCAATGACTAAATGTTATCTTGACTGACAACAAAAGGCTCTGATGAGACCGTGCGGATGCACACGCTTGCCTGAGTCTTCACTGTTCGCAGAAGCATAAATACCCCCAAGTAATTTTAATACAACAATTAAACGCTGTGGTGAGCTAAAGTTTTGTTTAAAACGCCATAAAACACAATTAAAACATTTTGTGTTTATATATTTAGAGATCCACGTGACATTGATTTGTTTACTGGAGCAGCAGAGACCTCAGAAGAGGGCGATTCTTTGGGCCCAACTTTGCCATGTATCTTAGGGGACCAGTTCGGTCGGCTCAAGTTTGGGGACCGCCTCTGGTATCAAGGAGACGCTGCCAACTTTACCTTGGGTAAGAACTGTTAACGGCCATGTTCTAGCCCATGCCCTGCCACGTGAGGAATACGCAATAAAAGGGCGTACTTAAAAAAAAGCCTACACATTAAAGTTATACACGAAAACCCATTTCGTTCCAGCGAAAGGAAGTCGGTTTTTGCGGAGTTACACTGAATCATACTACGTTTTCGCGAAGCGTCGTCTATATAACGCTGGAGTGGTCATGGAAACATAAAAGTGTCCACTTACAATAGCAATCACGTGACTTACAAATGACTCTTAATCCTTTCTTACAGACGAATCTGCAGCATTCGATTTTTGAAAACGTTGTACTCCTGACGAAAATTGTTTTCATCTTTATTTAATAATGGTTCTTTTATTTATAGAGTGTTTCAATATTTTTGAACTGGATCTTACTAATGCAAGCTGCTTCAGATTTCTTGTAAGTGGGAAAGGCTTGTTAAAATACATCATAATTTGTCAGCGCAGATTTAAAGTGACGCACCGGTTTTCTGCATAATGGACTTACCACCTCGGTGCTGTAATGGTTAAGCGTCCTCCTCGGTGCGTGAGGTCATTTATTTGATCCCCGGCCGGGTTATACCAAATACTCTAAAGATGGTTGTAATGGCTGTCCTCCATGGTGTTCAGGGTTTCGGGGTTAGCGACTGACAGGCTGGTGTCAGGATACATGGACCAGTAGCACTGGTAACTTACCCAGAAAACGCCATGATATATCCGAAAAAAATGTTGGAAAGTCGCGTAAAACACCAAACACTCAATCAGTCAATTTGAATGTATTGACTTATATTTGGCTCTTGTAATTGTAGTCAAGTTCGATTCAGCTTCAAACCAAATGGTCAAAGATTGACGGTTGCCCGTGGTAATTTTGGCTGGAATTGTTGGTCGAGAAAGTCAAAATACATTTGATTAAGCGAACTGCCCGGCGTGATATAACTGAAAATATGTTAGAAACTGCAATCGATAAATATATCAATCTATCTGTATGTATTCATACAATGAAGACTCTTAAGCATCTATTAGCTCGACTTCTCAAAGAAAAGGATACTCCTACTCGCATCGGCGTCGACGTTGGCGTCATACCTTGGTTAAGTTGTTTGTTCCACCAAACCATTAGAGATAATGCTTTGAAACTAACAGTACATGTTCACTATTATTTCCTCCATCAGACAGAGTACATAACTCTGTCAAGGTTTTCGTAAGAATTAGAGCTATTTTTTTTACTTATAAAGTACACTGAACTTGGTTAAGTTTTCCATCCCAATTTTCTTAAACATGTAGAGATATTTCCTTTAAACATACAATACTTATTTACCATCATAACCTCCATCAACAGACAATATATAGTACATAAATATGTGAAGGTTGTATCAGAGTTCCTATTATTGACTTAATCGTTAGTATTATTGATGTGAAACTTGAAATACTTGTTTACCATCATGACCCCTATCTGTAGACAAGATAAGGTTACTCTGTTAAGGATCGTTTTTACCAAGTCCCATTTATGACTTAGAACTTTAAGATTTTTGTACCGCCCCAATATTTCAGATATTGCTTTGAAAACTTACTTACCATCGTTACTTTCTTCAACAGACAAGAGTACATAACTCTGTAAAGGTCTTTGTCAGAAGTATTACACATTTTGGCTGTAATATTCAGGGGTTATCTTTTTTTAAACAATTCAGTAAGATAACTCTTGACTTCTCGAGTCCAGTGAAAATACAATCAGCCATCACCGCATCTTTGTATCATTTCATTTATATGGGTTATTTCCCTTTTTGATACCAAACGATTGTCAAAGGCTATAATCGGAATAGCTGATGCAAAGGTCAGTTTGAGACGACCTTTAATAGGGAGTCATCAGCTATACAAACGTGTTTATTCACTATGACAGCAGCGTGTAATGAGAGAGGGTAAGATGTAGACATACATAGGCAACATCAACCAATTTTACCTGGTCAGACATAATTGATAACCATATTATTGTTATTGTTTACAGATCAGATCGAAGCGATAAGAAATTACAGCATGGCTAAGCTAGTGTGTAACAACTACGTTTTTAGGACAGTCAACGCTCCCAACGCTTTCTTAGCCACGTAAGTATTTATAATCTTAACACTATGTTAACACAGTCTAGTCACGTTAGTATTTTGATACTTAGCACAATGTTAAAACAGACTAGTAATGTAAGTTTTAGCTACTTAACACAATGTTAACACAGTCTAGCCACGTTAGTATTTTGATACGTAACACTATGTTAAAACAGTCTAGCCACGTTAGTATTTTGATACGTAACACTATGTTAACACAGTCTAGTAATGTAAGTATTTTGATACGTAACACTATGTTAACACAGTCTAGTCACGTTAGTATTTAGATACTTAACACTATGTTAACACAGTCTAGTCACGTTAGTATTTTGATACTTAACACTATGTTCAAACAGTCTAGCCACCTAAGTATTTATAAACTTAACACTATGTTTACAAAGTCGAGTCATATTAGTATTTTGATACTAAACACTATGTTAAAACAGTCTAGCCAAGTTAGTATTTTCATACTTAACACTATGTTAAAACAGTCTAGCCACGTTAGTATTTTGATACTTTACACTATGTTAAAAAAGATTAGCAATGTAAGTATTTTAATACTTCACACTATGTTAAAACAGATTAGTAATGTGAGTATTTTGATACGTATCACCATGTTAACACAGTGTAGCCACGTTAGTATTTTGATACTTAACACTATGTTTACACAGTCTAGCCTGGTTAGTATTTTGATATGTATCACTTTTTTAAAACAGACTAGCAATGTTAGTATTTGGATACTTAGCAAAATGTTAAAACAGACTAGCAATGTAAGTATTTTCATACTTAACACTATGTTAACACAGTCTAGCCACGTTAGTATTTTTATACTTAACACTATGTTAAAACAGACTAGCAATGTAAGTATTTGGATACTTAGCACTATGCTAAAACAGACTAGCAATGTAAGTATTTGGATACTTAGCACTATGTTAACACAGTCTAGCCACGTAAGTATTTGAATGCTTAACCCTATGTTAATTATTCTTGTGTTGTGTCTTACAAAATTATCGGTTTTACTTTCAGAGATTCTTTTCGCGCATGTTTTGAAATCACTCAAATAAATTTGGAACCGTTCGGCGTGACGGCTCCCCCACCAACAATGCCAGAAACGACTCCACGTCCATCTAGAAGCCCTCGTCCATCTAAGAGCACACGCCCATCTAGGAGCCCGCTACCATATAATAATCCACGCCCATCTGGGAGCCCACGACCACCTAATAGCCCACGACCATCTGGAAGCCCAAGACCATCTAATAGACCACGTCCATCTGTAAAGCCACGACCACGACCCCCTAAAGGAGCCCCTAACGGTGCAAGGCGCCCACCCCCCGGACGTAGATCATCCAAAAGGATTAAACATTCACAGAGTCATTTAGACGAGTTATTGTAGGATTTGATTGAACGACTTGAGAAAGATGTGTAAACATGGACTAATATTTATTGATGAATAAGTTTATTATAGACACGAAGAAACCATCAAAATGATAATGATAGAAAAAATGGATTTATTATCTGCAGGATCAAGAAAAAGAATACGCCGGTTAAGGGCATTCGAGGTAAACGGTATATTCGATCTAAACGGTATATACGAGCTAAACGGATTATTCAAGCTGAACGGGTTATTCGAGCTAAACGGTTTATTCGAGCTAAACGGTATAATCGAGCTAAAAGGTATATTTGAGCTAAACTGTTTATTCGAGCTAAACTGTATAATCGAGCTAAACGGTATATTCGAGCTAAACTGTTTATTCGAGCTAAATGTTATATTCGAGCTAAACAGTATATTCGAGCTAAACAGGTTATTCGAGCTAAATGGTTTATTCGAGCTAAATGGTTTATTCGAGCTAAACAGTATATTCGAGCTGAACTGTTTATTCGAGCTAAACGGTATATTCGAGCTAAACTGTTTATTCGAGCTAAACTGTATAATCGAGCTAAACGGTATATTCGAGCTAAACTGTTTATTCGAGCTAAATTGTTTATATGAGCTAAACTGTATATTCGAGCTAAACTGTTTATTCGAGGTAAACTGTATAATCGAGCTTAACGGTATATTCGAGCTAAATTGTTTATTCGAGCCAAACTGTTTATTCGAGCTAAACTTTTTTATTAGCTAAACGGTTTATTCGAGCTAACAGTATACTCGAGCTAAACGGTTTATTCGAGCTAAACAGTTTATTCGAGCTAAACGGTATATTCGAGCTAAACGGTTTATTCGAGCTAAACAGTATATTTGAGCTAAAAGGTATATTCGAGCTAAACTGTTTATTCGAGCTAAACGGTACATTCGAGCTAAATGGTTTATTCGAGCTAAATGTTATATTCGAGCTAAACGGTATATTCGAGCTATCGTAAGTGCACTATTCCCCGTGGAATATCATGGGTGAAATACACACCTAAAGTGTTCATATACACGAATCATATGTTATTCGGTGACACTGTGTGTTGAAGATGAAGCAGCTACCACAATATTAACCCTCTCACATCCTCATTCGCTCAGTTTTCTTAAGCATGAATCATATGTTAGTCGGTGAAACTGTGCGTCGAAGATGAAGCCGCTTCAACAACTCTTTCACATTTCCACACATATGTTGACGCACCTATAACAGACGTCTTTTTTAAAACATTGTGACAAAAGAAGAAACTCATCATCTCATCATAATGAGCTAGTTTCGTTTTGGCTCAATATATCCAACTCTACTCAATATTTATAAAATCATATTAGCTGAGATTGTCTGTAGTTTTATCTTCATACTTTTAAACTTGTCTGTCGGAGATGTGTTGTATGTGGGAAATGGTTAACTCCTCCTGGATTGCCGAGCCCCGGTAGCTCAGTTTGTAGCAACGCGCAATGTCAATTAAATTGATTTACGTTACCTTTCAAATAATATTTTAGAAATAGAAAGTTCATGAATATTTAAACTTTAACACTACTATTGATAACATATATTTAAACTTATATCTTCAGAATTAGTTTCCAGATTATTATTTTGTTCTATTTGTAAATATCTGTTTTTTTGGTTTTTTTTTCTTTCTTTTACATTTATTCACCAATTAATCATTTTGAGCATTTTCGTGTAAAAGAATTAAAAACTGGAACGGAATATATGTCTTCAAAAATAAAAAAAGGCAAAAATATATACAATTATTGTAATATAGAAGACATTACAAATGTGTAATTTAAATGTTTAGGAAATGGCCTTTCCTAAGTTGAGAGAACTTGTGGCCAGACTCTTTTGCCTTTATATAACTTTATTATACCTACTTGTTTATATATCACACGTGTAATATAACATGACCGAACCACTATTTTTGTATTCATCCGCGAATGTTTACAACTTGGCTGGGAACGTGTATCCGGTAAACACAAACGTCACGATAGATGGACGAAGTAATGGGACTATTATCGGTCATTAAAATATGTTTGTGTGTGATTAGTTAACAGTTTATTAAGTATTACATGTTGGGACTATTTTCTGACAGCTTCAAACCAATTTTCTGTTTGTGTTTCGTCATGTGATAAAAAGAATCTGACATTCGTTGTCATTTCATAAAGTCCAGAGGCTCGCTTAATAACACATTTCTTGAACTCGTTTAATAAAACTTTATATGAAATGATAACTCATGTGAGATTCTATATGTATGTTTGTAACGCAGCTGCATCAAAAGCACTTTGAAATTACTAGGGCAAAAGGAGAAATTGCTTATCATAAGCACTTTCCCATTTCGTCAAGATATTTTGATTTTCTTTTAATTCAATAAACTTTCATATATGGAGATTTTTGGAAGGTGATCATTATGTAATAATCTCCTTCCTATGCGATTTCCTGCCCAAATATAGTGCGATGAATTCAAAGTTAAATCTACATAATAGTATATTCATTTACAATCAGTTAAATGAAGAATATAGTATCTACACTTTATTTTCAAATTGAAAATGTATTTGCGTCTTTTAAATTGAATTTTATTTTAAGAAATAGAATAGAAATATTTCTACAGTAAACATTATTATGTATATTCCTACGCGCCACGCGTTTGTGAACAACACCGATACACTGTAGTTTAATGCATTAAATACTTGCAGATGCAACATTTAGAGTCCTGGGATAAATTTCTTATGTTTTGTCACAATATTGTCAATAGCTGTGTGCTAGGAAGAAGTGTTAGTTAGCTGGTAATTCACGAATGATGTGTTCCCCCGAACGACTACTCGACTAAATAGTATTAGGGGATTAGGGGGCATTCTAAATGGTAAATTACAGAATGAAAATATAAGACGGATTGATTGATTGGGCTTTAACGCCGTTTTTCAACAATTGTTCAGTCATATTACGGCGCTCAGTTCATCTATTCATGTGTTGTCGGGCTTTCTCACACAAGTAATCCTCACAACATTCTTTCCAAGCAACTGGCATCTTTTCCAAATAGACTGTTAGCCCATTGGTGAAAGAATGAATGAATGAATGAATGGTGTTTTAAGGCCCGTCGACAACTAAGGTCATTTTGGTGAAAAATGAATGACGCTTGTCATTGACGGAAAGAATGTTGGCCGAGCTTGGATTCGAACTTTGAACCGCTTGATTGAGAGCCCGCGTCGCTACCGACTGATTTACCGGGGAAAAGGAGAAAGATGTGGAAATCACTTTTCTTGAATTGGTATGATAAAATCGAACTCATGCATACTGGATAAACACCCTAACATGTTGCTTCTTTAGATATTGTAGCTCTTGAAAAAAAAATGTTGAGGGAAAAGAAGCCTTTGGTTTTAATATGCATTGGGTGTTTTTTAACAATTCGTTTCAATCAATCAGATTTTATCCGAATATCTAATTGTTTTAAATTTTAAAATATTTGGAAGTGTTTGAATTCACACTAAACGCGTAATACACATCAAAATAAAATTATTTCTATAAAAATCTGATCATCAGACACAGTTTATCTACAAAATTACTATAAAGTTTTATTGAGTTATTTTAGACTGTTGAACTGTCATTTATAATTTGCTTTATACATGCGGTCTAGTTGGAGTTTCGACCGCCTCGATGGTGGATAAGTAGAGATACCGTCTCGAGTGCGGGAGGTCTCGGGTTCGATCCCCGGCTGGGTCATACCAAATACTTAAAAAATGGTAGTAATGAATGCCCTCCTTGGCGCTCAGGGATAGCATTACAACTGACTGTCACAGTCTCGGCACTACGGTCATTGGTGGAATGCCTTTTTGCAAGGTACATTTCTAACCTGGTACTGGTTTGTTTACCCAGGGATCATGAATAAGTGAACTGTCGCCGTGACATAACCGAAATAATGTTGAAAGCGGCGTAAAACCCCAATAAAACAAACGACTGACTGGCTTGTGTCGGGATAAATAAACCAGTAGTATTGGTAACTTAACTAGAAACGCCGAGATATAACTGAAACGTTGTTAAAAGCGGCGTACAATGAACTTGTAGGTGTATCTATCGAGTTAATCCAACGATCAAATAGAGATCATAAATAGGGCAATAGTTGTTGAAGACCTACCTTCTGTCAGAGACCTAAAGGAGGTCTCAGATTATATGTCTTGGACAGTTTTTAATCTAAAATAATTTCTTGAGTATTCGAGGTTTTGCTGAACGTTTAGGAAGGTCAGAAGCTTGATACACATTTAGAAAGTGACTTATGTGATTTCAAATCGGTGAAGTATTATTCTTAAAGTCTAGTATTTATTATAGCGTTATATGTTGTTACCCCAAGCCAAGAAAAGTTCCATTAATTTCATACCCCTGATAGGGACGTATTCATTTATAAAAGGAAGTTATTCTAATTCATAATTTACATTGTCTAGCATTTGTCGCTTTTCATTGTATTCTTTCTTGCAATTCAACTGATAGTGGTTCAAAGTCAATTAAAGGTTTTAACCAGTGATCAGATTTGTTTTATATCTATATTGTTGTTTTTTTATTTAAAAAAAAAATATTATTTATTGTAAGAATGTGATTTGAAAAAAAAAAGCATTAGCTATTGACATATATGACTGAATGTTTTTCTTTTCAGTGCATTTCTGTCTAAATATGAAAAAAATGCTTTCTACATTTTTTACAAAAAATGTATTTTGTTTCAATGCAATTTCTAAATGAATTGTATATATGCAATACTCCTCACTTCTTGACAGTTTTTGCTAACTAATGTTAATATAATATAATGTCCAGCTGTCAACAATTTTGAAGTTTTTAATCTTTCTATATTATCGTATTCTACTGATGAAGGCGTACTTCCGAAATTATATAGTATACCCGTATAAACTAAACAACAAGTGTTTGTGTTTTTCTATTATATTTGTTTGATTTATTCTTTTTATTCAATTTTACCTATCCGAAACTGCAGCAAAATAAAGAAGTTTTAAAGACTTTTCCAACATATTTGCTCTCGTTTGTTCCTATCCATATATCCTAGCCATGATTTGTTCATACCTTGCATACAATTCATTATCCCATCTGCACTTGGCTGACATCACTCTAAAATCCAGCAGTACTTTCAGTACTTTGATTTCAATGTTACATTGTAATAGTATTTTCTAAAAGCAGACTAGGAATCGAACCCCGGTCTCCCACTCTAGAGGCAAACACAAAAATGTCAACATCATACAGGCGGTTCAGGGTTTAAAATAAAGAAGACAAGTTAAACGTATACATTCTGCGCATAGGTCGGAAATGCTTTTCCAGGAACCCGGAGCACCAAGACAGGATAATGCCAATACTAGAATGTGTATAGAATGTGATAATAGGTTCATGCTAAACAATAAAGGAGAACCCTGACAATTAATCTACCTCTGCGCATCAGCCGGAAATAATATCCCCGCAATCCGCCAAGTCAAGAAAGGGTGCCAAATTAGAATTATTATAGTATTAGGTAATAGCCTAACGGGTCTCCCGTTGTAGGTGCGATCAGGTCTAAATCATCAATGGCGGCTAATGATAAACAATAAAGAAGAACCATGTTCACTAATCTACCTCTGCGCATCAATCGAAAATGCTGTCCCCGCAATTCGCCGGGTCAAGAAAGGATGCCAAAACTAGAATTATTATAGCATTAGGTAATAGCCTAACGGGACCCCCGTTGTAGGTGCGATACTGATAATGCCTAAATCATCAATGGCGTTCATGATAAACAATAAAGAAGAGCCATGTTCACTAATCTACCTCTGCGCATCAGCCGGAAATGCTATCCCCGCAATCCGCCACGTCAAGAAAGGATGCCGAAATTAGAAATATTATAGTATTAGGTAATAAACTAACGGGTCTCCCGCTGTAGGTGAGATACTGATAAGGTCTAAATCATCAATGGCGGTTAAGTATTAAAGATAAAATAAATCAATTTCCACTTCAACTAATTAACCCCCGCGCATCAGTTGGCAGTTCTAGCCTCGCTAAGAAATAAACCGACCGTGAATTCGAACCCTAATCTCCCGCTAAAGGGGCAGATCAAATATTTGCTACGTTATATACAGGCGGTTAGGAACATATCTTTACTTATCAAACCAGGCGCGGCAGCCGGAAATGCTATCCCCGCAAACCGGGACGCCAATATAATGAGTCAAGGTGTGAAGTTGGCAGAGAATTAGACGTTAGGCGTTAGACATTCAAAACAAAAGAATATCTTATTTGAGGTTGGCAAAGCATAAGACGTTAGTTATTAGACATTCGATTTTGTTAAATGTCTAATGTTTTAACGTCTAATGCTCTGCCATCGTCACACACACTCCAATATAATTAGGTAAGAGCCGACTGTATCCCTCTATAGAGGTCGATTCAAACATTTCTACATCATATAGGCGGTTCAGGATTAAAAATAAAGTCGAAAAATGTCTGCTTCAGAAATGAAGTTTATTTTGTCTAGAAGGTACATTATGGAGAAACAAATAAAAACCTCTTCAGACCAATGTCTGTCGGTGATGAAAAGAACCCACATCCGATCTAGAGAGATGTCGTTCGTGAGAGGTTAACATTTTATCTAAAAAAACGCTCTTTGATACCTCTGAATGCTGGGAAGTTTGGTAACCAATGTCGGAAATTGGGCAAGTCGCTCGTAATGAGCAGATTTCTCCTATTTCAAAGTTCCCCTCCATGCCGATATAGACCCGTATTTCGTCTATATGTTTCCATTTGCTCATTCGTTTTTCGTCAGAAGATGTATACATTGATATGTCGCTCTGAAGAGGTTTTTGTTCTATACAGCAGTGTCGTTTTGAAAAGTAACGCTGTCGTATCTGTTGAGCACCGTCAGTGAAAAAGGGGACCTTTGTTTCATACGACAACTGTAAAGGCTGATGCGATTTCGTGGATACACGCATTCTCGTCACAGCCTTCATTGTCCATCTTTCGTGTTATAAAAGGACAGGTGTGTTTTCTGGACAAACCCCCCGAAATGTAACTAGAGCAGGTTTTAACCGAGTCTCTGGAAACGTGTCCTAATGTGATGAAAGATATTCTACAGGATCCCGTTATAAACTGGCGAAGACTCTACACAAGTTGAGAAAAGCTTATACAAATAGTATGAACATAATCATGTGAACAATGGAGATCTTGATCTACACTGTTCCTAAAAAGCCAACTTGTACCTTTTACTATTGTTAAGCTCATTTAGTTTCTACAAGTTACCGTTTTAACTCAAGACCTTCTAACGTTATTCTCCTCTACTGAATGTGTTCGCAAGGAATATCATGTGTTTCGGTCAGAAAGGTTTCGGTCATTCATCATTAATGATTCAGAGATAAGGCGCATTTTTCATGTTCTAAAATCCTTATTTGGCATTCAAACTCTATGTTGTGGGTCGACACGACACATGTGTCGTGTCGACTACCAATTACCAATGAATACAACCAAAATCAAAGTGTGATTGGACATATTGACATAAACACAGACACATTGAGAAGTTATCCAAAAGCGTCAACAAATCAAGATAGGTGACATAAAAAATATATACAATATATCCTCCGAATGTATTACAAGCGGATATCTCTGATTATATATTACATAATAATGTGTATATGAATAGTAAATAAACAAAAAATATTTGAACCGCATCTAGCGATTTCGGATCTTAGCCCTTTCCCACATATGACAAATCTGCAGCAGACGACTTTGAACATATTTTGTCTCTATAATTGACTGGATAACCTATGGACATTTGGTTAAATTTAATGTCTAAGTGGCAAACAATGCATATTTCAGGAGAGACAGCTCGTTATGAACTGTCTCACCTAAATCTGCATTGTTTGCAAAAGCCTTTAAATGCCTTTGGCAGTGAAAGGGTTAAGGACATTTCACAAAGATAAATTCAAGGAGTTACACAGACTTAAAAACAAAACGTTTAAGATATTCCTGTACCTCTGTTTTCATATGCAGACACATTTTAGTCGGTTTGAAGAAGATGAATTTTAAAGGCATTGATAGAACAGTATCAATTGCTCATTATGATCAAATTCTCCTTTTGCCATAACATTTTCAAACGTATTGTGCTACAGAGGCGTCGGAAAGTGTCCGTTTCTTGGAAATGGTTAATCTCCTACGAGGGAATGTTTCATTATTGATTGAAAAACGTTTTAAACATTGTGGCAAAAGAAGAAATTGTGTCACATTGTTTTGAAAACTTCAGTATTTTGTTGCATAGGCGTCAGAAGCGTCTGTATGTGGGGAAAATCCAATGAAGCCTACAGTTTAGTTTTTGTTGCCTTCCATCCTTTCCAAAAGATCCTCTAATACGTCTAGCTCCTTTACCTTCATCATCATGTCGAGTTTTTCGCCACGCTTATTGCCACTAGATGTCGTTAAGAATTGATTAATATCAATATCTTCAATCTCGGAACATGCTGTCCGGCCATTGCTTAAATTATAAATTATTATTATTATTATTATTAATTAATGACATTTATTAATATAATTATTATTATTATTATTATAATTATTATGATTATACCACATGCGTAATGCATCTTTTATTAATAAATACATTCAAAGTGATTTACTAAATGTATACACACACACACACACTCTCACAGAGAATAAATGGAACATGTGTTAAGAAGGAATTACACCTGGAAAATAAAAACAAATAATTAATTGAAATTAGAATTAAAACTTCCACACTCCTTGTGATGTAACAGTTGGGGACCACTTTAGATATATAATCTTACCATCTCGCTTTTTTTGTGATGCACATGAAAACCATTGAAGTAATTAAACAGCAAATAAAACACATTTAAATCAAAGCGCCAATGGCACTGTAGTGGCGATCGTATGGAAAATCCTGCAAAGTAACAAGCAGTATATCGGTGTAGGGCTTGCGCTTTTCAATAATAGTGCACTATGGTGCGGATCAATTTGAGAATGTATCAACCCTGCATCTTTTGACAGTAGAATAATGTTAGTTTGCCAGAATGTTGTCTTGGTGATTGTTTAGTTACGTTCTGAAACTGGTCATGATGTGTTCAAAATTAGGCCATTCCAAATTTATGAAAAATCTAGTTGGTACTCTATAGACTAGCTACCGTTTTAGCTCATTAGAATGGCTACTTGTAATCTAAATTGTTCGGGTAATCACATGTTCATCACCAGTTCGCTAGGCCATATCAAGATAAAATATTGTGTACACTTTAGAAATGACAAAATTATCAAGAAAGGAGAGAAAACAGTATCCATTAGTTTTGTGTTTGTTTCAATGATGTCCGATATTAAACAGGTCTGTTTAATTTAGTCCCTTCACATTGCATGATTGAGGGTTGTCAGAGACATATAAACACAGTGTATTTATATGTCTCTGAGGTTGTGAAACTGCTTCGAAAAGTTTGAGTGCAATAACAAACACAAAACATGCACAAAAAGCACAATTTCACTATTTGCCAAACTGTTCAATTTATAAAAATATAGGCATATATTATAATGCTCGATCTCCAAACTAAATAAGGCTACACTTTCAGCATTGATTGCTAATTGACTCTAGAACGTGCAGAAGTGTATACATAACGTGTGTACACACTGACATCGTGTGTCCTTTAAACCTTTGTAAACCAGTCTTATCATCTAGACGCTTTCATATATTTAAACAACTACAAAATAAAGCGTTTATAATATTGAGAATTAAGAACACCAGTCTCGCGAGCTATTTATAGAACCTTTCGGAATTTCCAGATTTGAGTATCATCAAAGTTATTTGCCGTTATTTGCAAGGCAGAACGCGCAATGATATTTATTATCTGCCAAATCATGACGAAGATAATATTTACATATTTTAACTCTATGTAGATAATATCTCGATAAAACTCAAATATTAGTAACAATCCGGTACCAAAGTAGCACTGACATAATTATTATTAATCGCGTATCTGCATCAATGATGGAACTATAAAGGATGTGAGTAAATTAGTTAAATTTGCAGTAAGGAAAATAAATATCAACCGATTTTTCAAAACCGACTATGTAAATATTGTTCGTTGTTGTTGTTTCTGTTAGCATTGTGGCGATTGTCAAACCATTCGCCACAAAAACTATCGTTACGAGCTATCTCACCTGAATCTGCTTTTTAGCAACATATTTTAATTGCTTTTGGCAGCGAAACGGTTAATATTTACACTGTTTACATGTTAGTTACCATCTGAAAAGGTTCAGTATATATACTGATTAGTCGCAATTGATATACAGACTGAACTTTTCAGAAATGCCATTTTTTTTACCGCAGATGACTAGATAAAGAAGAGTAAACTGGTGTTTTCCCAACAATATCTCTCTTATGATACAACTAAACCCCATTGTGTAGATACTCAAAACATGTAGGGCTTGCGTGTCTTATATTCTTTGTAGCTGTCTACAAGTAACACTAATCCCCGGAACCGCTCATTCCCTGTTACGATATTTTACTGCGATTAATTCCAACACAATCAATTGAATGATTAATGGATACAAATGATTTATTCATTCCTACATTCTTTGATAAGTTGCTTGCTTGCTTGCTTGATTGCTTGCTTGCTTGCTTGCTTGCTTGCTTGCTTGCTTGCTTGCTTGCTTGCTTGCTTGATTGATTGATTGATTGATGGATTGATTGAATATATGTTATTAAGTTACATCACGTCGGCCAGTTTACCAAAAAGTAACATGATAGTAAAAATGAAAGCGCGAGCCGTGGTTCCGTTTAATGACTTCTAGATTGATAGCAACTATGCTCGATAAATTCATCATAATGAACATAGTTATCCCGTAAGTGCATTTAATACAAGTTTAGTTCCTGATCAGATTGCATATTCGATTCACGACAAGCATCTATCAATTCAAAATGCTATTATATCGACCTCTGAAAAGATTAAATAAACAATTACGGAAGGCCTGTCAATTATTTCGCAAACTAATGTGATTATATAAATTAACAGATTCACCTCGAGTTTTGTCAATTGGGCTTGATTAAGGTTTTGAAACTGTACACTTTGTAAGGCTATCAATCATTGCATATCAATATCTTGAAGTGACGTAGTTAAACTCAAAACCAATCAATCAATCAAAACCAATCAATTAATCAATCAATCAATCAATCAATCAATCAATCAATCAATCAATCAATCAATCAATCAAATACCAATCCTGATGTTTCAACATGGACATGTGTTCATACAATCTTAAGCAATGTTTTATGTGAGTAGTGGAAACTGTTACCTGGTAGACCAAGTAAGCACACTTTTTGTTTTGTTTACCCTTTCCCATATACATACGATTTATTGAGCCTCTACAGCAGACAACATTTAAAAACATTTGGACAAAAAGCGAAATTGATGATAATGAGCAAGTTCTCCTTTTGCCGGATCATTGTAAATTATATTCAAGTATTATCCTTTTATTAGAGACAGTTTTCACATCTTTGCCAAGATGTTGTCAAAGCCGTCTGCTACAGACTTGCCATATGTCGGAAAGGAGGTTAAACACTACACAATTGATCATATAAATAAATACATCGAATACAGGTCGGCTAACATTGACCTTTGCGTCAGCCAATTAAATTGTCGCTTACCACCACGTTCGGTATAAAACAGGTAAGATAGTCAATATAAATAAACGGTGTTGAGAAGCGGTCATTGTTTTGTTCTGCGATTGTAGAGCATCGAGCGTGGGTTGTATCGTGCTATCTCATTGGACACAAAAACACGAGCACGTGCTTATAAGAATTTAAATGTATAAGCTCAATTCGAGACAACATGTTGTGCGGTATCGACAAAATACAATATACGTACAGTGAAGTATTCTAGTCTGATTGTAATGATATTGAGTTTTTACAAAAATGCAATGGTTTAAATTGTTTTCTTTGTTTCTCGAAGAGGAGGGGTGTCACTTTGGGTTTTTTCCTGGTGCATTCCGATTTGGCTTATTTGTGCTGGTGAAAATCACTATTGATATATTGCCCTTACACATGCATAGTATCGATTTGCGTGATATATCCATTTCTGAGATATATGTAAAATAAATGTTTTGGGTAGTTTGCTTTGAAAACTGTGTTTGGACATTTTGCACTGATTTTTTATATTTAATGTCTAAATATTGTACTGAATTTTTTTTGTTGCGGGTAACGGTAGGCATACTATTAGCAAAAAGAATAAGAAAAATAGTCAACCACTTAGGTCATGTGAAATGTCATATATTTGTATAGACCACATTTACGCAAACGATTTAAAAGGCCATGACATTTCATCATATTCAATGCACATATCGGAAATATATTGTCATTTATAAGGACATTAACTATTTTAAATCGGACTCTTCTTCAAAAATTATCTGCCCTTGAATAAGCAAATGTTTAGTATTTGAACAATCTTACAGCGTTAGCTTTACAATTTACCGTTGGATTTTAAACAATTTGATACAATTGACAATTGATTTAAGAAAAAATATGCTTATTTGTTCACATTGGAGACATAGTCTATGACTTGAAATATTCAGGCCAAAAGTGCAATGGTCAAGGTCACAATATAAGATCAAATGTCAACACGAGGGACTATATAGTTTATCCAAGCTTTAACTTGTAGCTATATCGATGGATTTTCAAATAAAACAACAACAATTGTTCACGTTAGCCAAGTGATGTGTCATGAGAAAGATCCAGGACTTTAGTTTGAACATTCTATATTAAGTTGTTAGGATATGGCTTGGAAAATCTCTATTTTCTCTGTTATATCTTGAATTGTGACCTTGACCTTTAAGCTACAACTGTGAAATGTGTCATGAGAAAGATCCAGGACTTTAGTTTGAACATTCTCTATTAAGTTGTTAGGTTATGGCTTGGAAAGTCTCTATTTTCTCTGTTATACCTTGAATTGTGACCTTGACTTTTAAGCTACAAGTGTGAAATGTGTTATGCTACATTTCTTTATAATGATGGACAACCTTAGCCAGTTTTATGAAAATCCTCCGATGATTTGTAAAGTTATAGCTTCGATAAGCTCTAATTTACACATGTTTGGCCTTTAACCTAAACTTGCGACCTTGACCTTAGAGCTACATTTATGATTTTGTATATGACACATCGTCTTATCAAGATGAACCATTACGCAATGTTATTTCAAAATCTTATAATGCATGTAAACGTTGTAGAGCTGATAAACTCGGACTGCATCATGCACAGACAAAAGCACCCACATACTAACGCATACATGCACAAATACACAAAAACACCACTGCATTGATATTGTGGGGACTATATCTTTTTAAAGGAATAGAAAATTGACAAAATAACAAACATTTTAAATAATAAAAATGAATGTTGTCTGTGTTGCTGTTTAAATACTAAATAAATGCTTATTCAAGGGCAGATAAGTCTTTGTAGAAGAGTCAGAGCTAAAACATTTAACATTTTTCTTATTGGCAATACATTTGCATTATGTACATAGAATAAGAGAAAATCTGAAAATCTTATCTTCTTTAAAAAAAAAGCATGTACATCTTTTGCGTAAATTTGGTCCATCAGAAAAAGGTCATTTCACATGAACCAATTGATTGACTATTTTGTTATCTATGTTTATATAACAGGTAGAAACATATACACTGATATTGTTGATATTAAACCCACTTTTACCTACGACTAAATTCAATTAATATTTAATTATGAACAATTTGTGCAAAAAAAATAAACTCAGTTTTCATAGTAAATTAGCCCACCATATTATTTCCAATATATCTAAGAAATGGTCATATTATGCAAATCAATATTAAGCATGTGTAAGGACTATACATCAGTTGTGATTCTCACAAATTTTTGAAAAATCAGAATGCACCAGATAATCCTCTGAAGTGATAACCCTAACCCTTCCCCCCTCCCCCCCCCCCCCCTCCCAACCCTTTAAACCCCACCCACATTTGAGATGTATACTTTTTAAAATGGCCAGTGGCGTAGCTCCCTTTAGGCACTTAAGGCACGTGCCTACACATTTGTTCTCAAAATGCCCCAAATAGCAGCTGCGGTGATAGACATCTGCGTAATGTATCGACAAGATCAGCCTGCGCTGTCCGCGCAGACTGATCCAGCCGACATATTCCGTCTTAGGAGGATCATAGATGTATAGAGTAGTTATTCCTGAAACAGAAAATCCACAGGAGGCGAAAAGTGTCTATCCGGGTAGGCCTGTCTGGCATTCATAGGCTGATCCGGGTCGATACTTTACGCAGAGTCCACAATGTTAATTTTCTCACGAGACGGCCTACACATTGATTATTGCAAAGCTACTCCCTTAATGGCAATACTCACTTGAACTTAAAGGCATTTGGAAAGTCAACTGTATCGTAATCGTAGTTGTTGCAGAGAAGCTTGGAAAACGTGTAATCCTCAATGGCGGTTATCTGACCTGAAATGCAAAACAAAACAGAATAAAAGCCACGTCTGTTCAATCATGGATTTCTTAATCCTGTTCCCTCATACACACGAATGCTCACGCCTTCGCAGCAAACGACTTTAAAAACATTGTGATAAAGGAGAAATTTCTCCTTTGGCCACGACGTTGACAACCCTATCCATTTATAATAATATGGTTTTTCTTCTGTTTGTTTAACTTTGATTAAAAAAGAAAATGACATGGTAATGACTACAGTAAATTGAATTTCACTTCCTGAAGAAGGCCGTTATGCCGACAGCTTGAACTTTGAGTAATATTATTGACGCCGCGTGGAAGCGCGGCGTCAGTATGGGATAGGTTTTAATTTTGTACCATGGGGTGACGTAATCGAAAAGGGAGAAACCCACAAATATTATTGTAAAGAAAAACTCTGTTATGTGTTTTTGGTTGAATAAATTGTATTAACTGATTTAAGAAACAACAAGGTACAAAATATGTACATCTTTCACAGTTGTTACAAAACTTTAGACACATTTAAATTGTGTTTAATAACTGTTCCCCAACTAACTAGGCTAAGCTTTTTGTATGAGTTGATTTACGGAGTTCACTAGGCTACGCTTTTTTAATTGTTTGGTTTACAAATTTATTGAAAATCTTGTTAACACTCTGGAAGCCGCATTTTTGACTTTAGCATGTTGAAACTTTGTCAGAATGTTTGTCTTAGTAATATCTAGGCCAAGTTTGAAACTGGGTCATGTCGGGTCAAAAACTAGGTCACTAGGCCAAATTTAATGAAAATCTTGTTAACACTCTGGAAGCCGTATTTTTGGCTTGAACATGTTGAACATTTGTCAGAATGTTTGTCTTAGTTATATCTAGGCTAAGTTTGAAACTGGGTCATGTCGAGTCGAAAACTAGGTCACTAGGCCAAATTTAATGAAAATCTTGTTAACACTCTGGAAGCCGTATTTTTGGCTTGAACATGTTGAACATTTGTCAGAATGTTTGTCTTAGTGATATCTAGGCCAAGTTTGAATATAGGTTATGTCGGGTCAAAAACTAGGTCACTAGACCAAATTGAAGGAAAATCTTGTTAACACTCTGAAAGGCATAGTTTAAACTTGAGCATGTTGAGACTTTGTCAGAAAGTTTGTCTTGATGATATCTAGGCCAAGTTTGAAACTGGGTCATGTCGGGTCAAAAACTAGGTCACTAGGCCAAATTTAATGAAAATCTTGTTAACACTCTGGAAGCCGTATTTTTGGCTTGAACATGTTGAACATTTGTCAGAATGTTTGTCGTAGTAATATCTAGGCCAAGTTTGAATATAGGTCATGTCAGGTCAAAAACTAGGTCACTAGGCCAAATTTAAGGAAAAGCTTGTTAACACTCTGGAAGCCGCATTTTTTACTTGAGCATGTTGAAACTTTCGCAGAAAGTCTTGATGATATCTTGGCCAAGTTTGAATATTGGTCATGTCCGGTAAAAAAACTAGGTCACTAGGCCAAATGTAAGGAACATCTTGTTAACACTTTGGAAGCCACTTTTTTGGCTTGAGCATGATGAAACTATGTTGGAATGTTTGTCTTAGTAATATCTAGGCTAAGTTTGAATGTAGGTCATGACCGGTCAAAAACTAGGTCACTAGGCCAAATTTAAGGAAAGTCTTATTAACACTTTGGAAGCCACATTTTTGGGTTGAGCATGTTGAAACTTTCTCAGAATGTTTGTCTTAGTGGTATCTAGGTAAAGTTCGAATAAGGGTCACGTCAGGTCAACAACTAGGTCACTAGGCTAAATTGCAGAACAATCTAGTTAACACCATAGAGATTGCATTTTTGACTTGAGCAGCTTGAAATTTTGTCAGAAAATTTGTCTAGATGATATTGCCATTAGCGCTGAAAGAGTAAAGTCTTAAATAGCCCATTCTCAGGTGAGCGATTCCAGGGCCTCATGGCCCTCTTGTTTCCTATTTATTTCTGTTGTATTACTAAACTTAAAACGTTCCTCCCCATACAGTTGTTCATTCAGACCATTGTATTCTTGCTATATGTTGACTATACATGAAAACCTTTTCCTTTTATTTCATAAATGCTTAATTTCGATATTAAATATCTTTAAACTTTTTAGAATTATTTGTATATTTTATTTATATACTCTCGTTTTTTGTTATCATACTTCTGCTCTACTGGAAGGAGAATAGACTTCCCTCTCTCCTCCCAAAGCTTGTGTCACACTTAACTTATAACTAGAGGCATTAACACTTAAGTTAATATCTGTTAATATTTCAGTATCTATGTTTTTTGTTTATCTAATTGATCTAGTTAGAGCAGATTTAAAATTAAGAAACTTCAGCTTGTATGACACTTTATTGTTGCAGTCAATGTTAAGCAAACGGTAAAACAAATGGTTTGAAGACTTTTATTTAAACTCGTCATTTCACGACTAAATTTTACATGCTGAATACCATATAGATCGTAGCATATAAAGTATATACTCCACTCCCTACGTCAAAATGGACCCTTTTTGCTATTGATAACGTTTTATTATAGACTATGGTATCCAGGTGAGCAATAAGAAACATCTCGGCCTTCTTGCTTAAGATAAAGGTATATTTGGCCTTTGGAAGACGAAGGTGGGGCTATACATACAGTGAAGACGAGGTTGGGTCTATACATACAGTGAAGACGAATGTGGGTCTATACATACAGTGAAGACGAAGGTGGGTTTATACATACAGTGAAGACGAATTCGGGTCTATACATACAGTGAAGACGAGGTTGGGTCTATACATACAGTGAAGATGAGGTTGGGTCTATACATATAGTGAAGACGAAGGTGGGTCTATACATACAGTGAAGACGAAGGTGGGTATATACATACAGTGAAGACGAAGGTGGGGCTATACATACAGTGAAGACGAGGTTGGGTCTATACATACAGTGAAGACGAATGTGGGTCTATGAATACAGTGAAGACGAATTCGGGTCTATACAGACAGTGAAGACGAGGTTAGGTCTATACATACAGTGAAGATGAGGTTGGGTCTATACATATAGTGAAGACGAAGGTGGGTCTATACATATAGTGAAGACGAAGGTGGGTCTATACGTACAGTAAAGACGAAGGTGGGTCTATACATACAGTGAAGACGATGGTGGGTCTATACATATAGTGAAGACGAAGGTGGGTCTATACATACAGTAAAGACGAAGGTGGGTCTATACATATAGTGAAGACGAAGGTGGGTCTATACATACAGTGAAGACGAAAGTGGGGCCTGACACAACCAGTAAGACGTGTGTCTTTACATACAGTGAAGACGAAGGTGGGTCTATACATACAGTGAAGACGAAGGTGGGTCTATACATACAGTGAAGACGAAGGTCGGTCTATACATACAGTGAAGACGAAGGTCGGTCTATACATACAGTGAAGACGAAGGTGGGTCTATACATACAGTGAAGACGAAAGTGGGGCCTGACACAACCAGTAAGACGTTATGGTAACCCCGCAAACCTGAGCGCTAACGAAGGCAGCCATTACTACCATTTTTAAAGTCAAATTAATTGTGTTGTAGGTAAGGCAAAGGTTAAATGACATATTGCATCAAATAAAGATGGACCAATATGTCCAATGTGGCAAATGTGGCAAATATAGAATTGCAGTGTCTGTAGTGTAACTGCAATCTCTAGTTATGTGATCCCGTCACAAAGATGCCATCCCGCCAAAGTATGATCCAGTTAAATTAAAGAGATGCGATAAAAATTATGATCTCGTTATGAAAATGATATGAATCTTAAATGATATCTTTATTGAGATTCTTTTTTAACCCTAAATGATTCTCCTTCCCTAGAAGTCATAAGTCCCAAATGTGATCCCGTTACGGAGATGTCATGAGTCCCAAATTTGATCCCATTACGGAGATGTCATAAGTCCCAATGTGATCCCATTACGGAGATGTCATGAGTCCCAATGTGATCCTGTTACGGAGATGTCTTGAGTCCCAAATTTGATCCCGTTACGGAGATGTCATGAGTCCCAAATTTGATCCCGTTACGGAGATGTCATGAGTCCCAATGTGATCCCGTTACGGAGATGTCATGAGTCCCAAATTTAATCACGTTCTCGAGGTGTCGTGAGTTCCAAATGTGATCCCGTTACGGAGATGTCATGAGTCCCAAATGTGATCCAGTTACGGAGATGTCATGAGTCCCAAATGTGATCCCGTTACGGAGATGCCATGAGTCCCAAATGTATCCCTTTACGGAGATGTCATGATCCCGTTAGGAAGGTGTCAATCGTCCACAGATGTGACCTTCTTAAGGAAATGCCAAATGTTCCAAATATGACCCTGTTAAGATTACAACAATAACCCTAAATGTTACGTTTCGGAGATATCATAAGTTCCAAATGAGAACCCATTCAGGAGTCATAAATAGTCCCCAAATGTGATCCTGTTACGGAGACACATATAGTCCCCAAATGTGATCCCGTTACGGAGACGAATTTTGTCCCTAGATGTGATCCCGTTACTGAGACACAGATAGTCCCCAAATGTGACCCCGTTACGGAGACTAATATAGTCCCCAAATGTGATCCCGTTACGGAGACACAGAGAGTCCCCAAATGTGATCCGTTACGGGGACACATATAGTCCACAAATGTGATCCCGTTACGGAGACACATGTAGTCCACAAATGTGATCCTGTTACGGTGACACATGTAGTCCACAAATGTGATCCCGTTACGGAGACACATTAAGTCCCCAAATGTGATCCCGTTTCGGAGACACATATAGTCCCTAAATGTGATCCAGCTAAGGAGACACATGTAGTCCACAAATGTTATCCCGTTACGGAGACACATATAGTCCACAAATGTGATCCCGTTACGGAGACACATATAGTCACCAAATGTGATCCCGTTACGGAGACATAAATAGTTCACAAATGTGATCCCGTTACGTAGACACATGTAGTCCACAAATGTGATCCTGTTACGGTAACACATGTAGTCCACAAATGTGATCCCGTTACGGAGACACATATAGTCCCCAAATGTGATCCCGTTTTGGAGACACATATAGTCCCTAAATGTGATCCAGCTAAGGAGACACATGTAGTCCACAAATGTTATCCCGTTACGGAGACACATATAGTCCACAAATGTGATCCCGTTACGGAGACACATATAGTCACCAAATGTGATCCCGTTACGGAGACATAAATAGTCCCTAAATGTGATCCCGTTACGTAGACACATGTAGTCCCCAAATGTGATCCCGTTACGGAGATGTCATGAGTCCCAAATGTGGTCCCGTTCCCGAGATATCATGAGTCCAAAATATGGTCCCGTTCCCGAGATGTCATGAGTCCCAAATATGATCCCGTTCTCGAGATGTCATTAGTCCTAAATGTGACCCCGTTCCCGATGTGTCATGAGTCCCAATTGTGATCCCGTTTTGCAGATGTCGTGAGTCCCAAATATGATCCCGTAACAAAGATGTCATGAGTCCAAAATATGATCCCGTTACGGAGATGATATTAGCCATAAATGTATCCCGTTACGGAGATGTCATAAGCACCGAAGGTGATCCCGTTAGGAAGGTGTCAATCGTCAACAGATGTGACCTTCTTAAGAAAATACCAAATGTTCCAAATATGACCTTGTTAAGATTACAACAATAGCCCTAAATGTTCCGTTTCGTAGATATCATAAGTTCCAAATGAGAACCCATTAGGGAGACAAATATAGTCCCCAAATGTGATCCCGTTACGGAGACACATTTAGTCCCTAGATGTGATCCCGTTACTGAGACACATATAGTCCCCAAATGTGATCCCGTTACGGAGACACATATAGACCCAAAATGTGATCCCGTTACGGAGACACATGGAGTCCCAAAATGTGATCCCGTTACAGAGATGTCGTGAGTCCCAAATGTGGTCCTGTTCCCGAGATATCATGAGTCCCAAATGTGATCCCGTTCCCAAGACAAATATAGTCCACAAATGTGATCCCGTTACGGAGACACATGGAGTCGACAAATGTGATCCCGTTACGGAGACACATGTAGTCCATAAATGTGATCCCGTTACGGAGACACATATAATCCCCAAATGTGATCCCGTTACGGAGACACATATAGTCCCTAAATGTGATCCAGTTAAGGAGACACATGTAGTCCACAAATGTGATCCCGTTACGGATGTAGTCCCCAAATGTGATCCCGTTACGGAGACACATATAGTCCATAAATGTGATCCCGTTACGGAGACACATATAGTCCCTAAATCTGATTCCGTTACGAAGACACATATAGTCCACAAATGTGATCCCGTTACGGAGACACATGTAGTCCATAAATGTGATCCCGTTACGGAGACCGAATAGTCCCAAAATGTGATCCCGTTACGGAGACACATATAGTCCCTAAATGTGATCCCGTTACGTAGACACATGTAGTCCCCAAATGTGATCCCGTTACGGAGACACATAAAGTCCCGAAATGTGATCTCGTTAAGGAGACACATATAGTCCCCAGATGTGATCCCGTTACGGAGACACAAATGCTATATTTGTTTTCAAAAGACTGATCCATTTCAGGAAATTAAGTTCGAGTTTTCCAGTCAGACAATGTTCGATTGATCCATTCCTGCACCACATAACTCTTTCCCACTTGTAGACACATGCTGACGCGTCTGCAGCAGACGTCGTTTGAAAACATTGTGAATTCTCTGTTTTATAATAAAACTCCCATTAAACGGAGATTTCTCAAACTGTTGCGTGGTTAGCGTCGGGGATTTCGAAACTGGGTGTCCCGGGTTCGATCCCCAGTCGCGGCAATACGGTTATGGTGGAGTGCCCTTTGGGCAAGGCACACTTTCTAGCCTAGTACTGGTTTGTTTACCCAGGGTTCATGAATAATTAAATTTAATTGCGCGCTAAATGACCTTAGCTGTCGATGCGCCATAAAACAAGATACATTCATTCACTCAAACTTTTGCAAGGATGTTTATTTCAAAGTCGTCTGCTTCAGATTTGTTGTATGTGGGAAAGAATTAATTGTATTCTGTAAAGCAAGCCAGAAACAATTGCACATAAAGAAAACAGCCTAGCAGCAGTTCTAATTCCTCATTTGAGCAATCACAACTGTTGCTATTCTGTTAACAAAAGACAGATACGTTCCAGGAATTGGTTCGAATATTCGAATATGTCCACTATTCGAGTAAGCGGGAGTTCACTGTAATTACCATTGGTAAATGTGTGAGTCGATGTACTTACCATTGGTAAACGGGTGAGTTGATGTACTTACCATTGGTAAACGTGTGATTTGATGTACTTACCATTGGTAAACGGGTGAGTTGATGTATCGGTATCCTGGTTCTCGTACCAGAAACGATCTCCATATTTCAATCGCCTGAATTGCTCGCCAAGGATACAACCGGCAGTTGGGCCAAGTTTATTGTCAATCACTTCTTCAGACATAAGGCCTGTAAATATGTCTATGTCATTTGGATCGCTGGAACAAAACAGAAAAGTGGTCCAGTTTTAAACATCTGATATCAAATTAAAAGCTATTGCGCGATGCTCTGCGAAAACCCTGTCTAAGCTTTATTTTCTTGTAACCCTCTACAACTAATTGGCGAACAGTTCAGATGCAGATCAGAGTGCGAGGGTGCGATGATTAGTCTGGATCTATAGTGGTCGCAATTGCCTTATGGCTGGTGTTAGCGATATCATATCTTTTTATTAAACTTTTATTTTGGACTCTTCAATTTTCGAGTAGTTACTGGTTGTCGAAAAAGTGGTAAGCGATAAAAAGTCAAATCACAGATGCTATTTAAACAAGATTTACTATATTTACCCTTATTCCTATAATATACTCTTCATTTGTTCGTTTAACGACGTCAAAGGTCAAAGTATATTTATATAGAAATATTTCGCTTTTGGTTGCATAATACAAATAAAAAATGGAGCTAAATCAAGCGTGCAATGTCAATTTTATCTTGACAAAGTTTAAAGAGGTGCAAGAGTTTATTCTGATACGGTCATTTAACAAATCGTACTAAACTCATTCTTTGATTTATGCTGAAGATAGTGTTGTTGATGATTTATTTATATAGTCTCATAGCATGATGTAAACTATTGATATATTTAAATTGGGTTTTAAATGGTGGCGAGGTCATTATAAAGCGATTTAACTCCTCACTGCCCAATTTCACAAAGTCGACTCTTCCATGTTGATAACTAGAACATTCCATTTTCCGTCTAACGGACAATGTGGTAAAATTAAACGTCTAAGTGGCAAACAATGCAGATTTCAGGAGACACTGCTCATAATGAGCTGTCTAGCCTGGTTCTGCATTGTTTGCAAAAAATCTTTTTAATTGCCTTTGGCAAAGATTCCTGTTAGACGGAAAATGGAGTCGTCCTATTTTCAACGAGGAAGAGTCGAAATCGTGAAATAAGGGCAGTGAAAGCGTGAAACGGATAACATATGTACAAGAGGAGGTGATTATCACTTATATCTTCATTTCTAACCAAAATAATGAATTACCTATACACAGATGCTAGTTTAGTTTGGACAGCCGAGGTGATTTCAACCAGATCATCGAACGTTGTGACAGAACTAGACGATTCATTCCTGCACCATGCCCTGTACGCGGTGTATGGTGGGATGCCGTGATCACGCCCTCGCTGGATGTTCAGTGCCATAAGGTCGAAGGCCGTTTCGGCAGTGTCGTCTTTGAAGAGGTTATTTCTCACGGCATTTTCGGAAACCCTATTTTAAAGAGGTAAACGATAAATATGGAACGCCGTAGCTGTTTCATCTGCCTTGTCATCTCGATCACATCCTCTTAACTCTTTCGGCGCCAAAGGCAATGTTGAGGCTTTTGCAAACAATACAGATTCAGGTGAGTCAGCTTGTAACGAGCTGTCTCACCTGGAATCAGCATTGTTTGTTTGCATTGTATTAAAAACAAAAATTCCAAAATTCTTATCACATGAAAAATAGAATCGGCCGATTTTGAACATGGAAGAGTCCACTTTAAACAATTCGGCGCTGAAAGAGTTAAGCTTAAGGTTGTTAATATGTAAATTTATCACATGACAATGCTTGTATCCGATCTTATATACTAATTACGTATATCTTTATATGTAATATATGTGTATAATATAACATTACCGAATTACTTTTTTTGTATTCATCCGCGAATGTTTACAAAATTGCTGAGAACGTGCATACTGTAAACACAAACGTCACGATAGATGGACGAGGTAAATGGACCACTATCGGTTATAACAATAGTTTTGTTTGTGATAAGTTAACAGTTTATTAAGTATTACATGTTGGGACTATTTTCTGACCGCGAAAACCCGATTTTTTGTTTGTGTTTCGTCATGTGATAAAAGAAGAATCTGACATTCGTTGTCATTTCATACAGTTTATTGAACTCGTCCAAGAAATTTGTTATCAAGGCCAAAGGCTCGATTAACAACGCATTTTTTTGAATTCGTTTGACAAAACTTTATATGAAATGACAAATCATGTCAGATCCTATATGTATTATAATTAAACCATTGACATTTTCCCAAACTACGCATTGATTCCGTACACATATGAAATACAAGTGATAGTTGATGCAACACATCAATGTCACCGGAAATCCATACGGCAGATATGCATATAACACTTACATTTTAGTAGTTGAAAAAAAAACACCAGTTATCAACTGAGGGACATATTGGAACATCAGGGGTTGGGTCAAGTGAAAATGTAATTGAAGCCTTTTATTGTTTATGATCAATATCCATTCTAAGGTAGGTTTACCAACTAATTATTGATCATAAACAGTAATGGAAATGAGTAATCTTTCCATGCATTAGTGTCAGTATGTATACAGTGCTTTCATTAAGGAATAACTATGCAATGTATGAATTCTACATACACTTTTCTAGATGTTTTTCAGAATATTTGATTTTTTTTATTTATCCATAAAACCACAAAGCAGACAATTTAGGATTTGCATGCAATAGCACGTCATTTTACCTTTCCCCTATTAAAGTCAACATTGGCCACCTTTGCAGCAATTATCTTTTAAAACAATGAGAAAAGGGTTCAATCGCTGAAGACATGAGTTTTCTCACTTTCTCAAAATGATATTAGCTTGGCACCCTAATTATATCATACTTTGACAAATGTTAAAATGTAGTCCAATATTTATAAATAAGACAACCCTCGAAATATAATATCCGCTAAATAGTTAAATTTTATTGAAATTGTTGTATAATTTCAAACTTAATTTCGAACATAAAATGAACCCTACAACATGTTAGTTTAAACTTATTTATTTTTAAATCGATTGCGAAACAAGCTTTAAGCTTATATTAATCACGCTCGATGTCTGCTTCCTGGATACTTAACCAGTACTCGCGCCGATTGTGTGGAAAAATCCCAAAGTCAGGACCCGCTCATCACGGGACTCGAACCAGGGACCTTTGATGTGAGAGGCCGACGCTCTACCTCTGCACCACTGTCTTCCACTTAATTTATTGTAATTCGTTCCTTCCTTTTTTATAATGAAAATAACAAACTACTCATGATTTAACATTATATTATGATGAGCGCCCTTGTGTCAATGATGCCTTTAGGGAATCTAATGACACATCTAAAATTGTCAAGGGCGAAAGAATTCTGACGAAAGACCCGATTCGTTAACCATTCTTCATTGCAGAGTTGTCGTTCTTTACACCCAAAAGTGTTTATTCAAAGTTATTTTTCTATCAAAACCAGTTTTATCTCAATTTGTTCTTTTCTTCATTTGTTTCGAACCAAATAAACATCTTAAATCACCTATAAATAACTATTTGTAAGTGAGTGTAAAGAATGACTCTCTGCAAAGGAGATTGAACTACGCAGTAGGTATTCGCTTCCAACGTGATCAACAGTTTTAGCTTAGATAAACATGAATGAATATTATTAAATGCATTCTTCACAAATCAAGACATCTCTTTGAACATGAAAATAATATTCAGTAAGTTAAAATTGTTATTAAAAGGAGAATTCGACTTGATTTTTATCTCGATATTGACACATAACAGTCTGCTGCAAGTCTAATAGGGACTGTTTTGTCTTCGTAAATAAAACAAACAAAAACCATAATTGCGAGTCAAATACTCAAAATATCGGAATATTTATTTCATTTTAGATGTGTCATAACTTAGCGTTTTTAAATAAACGCAATTGTAATATGTTCAAGACATTTAAATTTTTTATTTTTTTCTAATAATAACTCGTACTCCCATGTCAATTCCGAAAACCAATTAAAAATATCAGTCGCGGGCTTCTGCCCTGCGACTAATAAATAGTTTGTACTCAGCCTCGCTTTCGAAACTACCTCGATCTAAAACAGGGTAGTATTTGTAACCCACGTGGTAGAAAAGTACATGTTCTATTGTGTATACACTAAATGGCTGAAGGTTCTATTTGTCCCTCCTGTGATATACAGTAGTCTTGCAATAATTCGAATATGACGTACTTCGAATTTATCGTTTACCTCGAAATAATTCCTGAATTGAACCTGTATCACACGTGCAATCAGAACTGCTGATGTGCTGTTTCCTTGGTGGAAGGATTTTAGCATTTAGGATTTTAAGGATTTCTTAGCCCTTTCACCGCCGAATTTCACAAATTTGAATCTTCCATGTTGAAAATTGGACCACTCAATATTTCGTCCAACCAGAAAGTTGGTGAAATTGGATGTCTAAGTGGCATTACAATGCAGAATTCATTTCAAGTGGGTCTCACTGATATAACTGATATAACTGTGACGCAGTTTAAATTTGTTGAGAAACACTTAATTATTCGTACATTGATTTTCGAAGATAGTTAACCCTTTCCCACTTGCATACGCATTATGACTCCTCTAAAGGCCTATTGAAAACATTTTTTCAAACAGAGAAAATGAGCTTTTGCCACAATTATCTCAACTGTATTCAAGAGTTATACTTTTACTTATAGGGATTTTCCAAAATTTCCCTTAATTTGTTGTAGGCGGGAACGAGTAAAACAAGTGAAATCATACTTGCTGAGTCATCAACTTGTTACATCATACAATGTTTTCGCCGTTTTCAATAGCATCTCAATTATATCATTGCGCTCTCTAGATACATTACGAGTAATATCAGACACAGATGCACCAGTGGTAATGATAGCATCGCAATCCTGAACGCCGATAATAGCCTAAAGCCATTGTTACTTGGATCAACCGATTATAGCCTAAAGCCATTGTTACTTGGATCAACCGATTATAGCCTAAAGCCATTGTTACTTGGATCAATCGATTTTCATCAATGCGGATGACAGTCAGACAGCTCAGAATGAATCTGAATAACATGAATCCGTATTGGTTGCAAAAGCCTTTAAATGCCTTTTAGCAGCCAAAGGGTTAACACCAAATTGAAATGATTGCACTGATAGCAATACATGTACATCAATGAATGTTGAATATATTTTACAGTCTCTTGAACACGTCGATAACTCAATGCAATAAATGGTTTCTTTTACTCATTGAGTCATCGCGACATTACGCCTATATCCCGTATGAAACCAACTGTATTTAAATATATAAAAATTCAAAACACAACCTGACCAACAAATTTCATTTAAATCAGACTAATATAATTCGCAGTACGTATTGTCACTACTGAGGTCACCGCATAAAAGGTCGTCTCGAATTGTCCCTATACATTTAAATATTATTAACAGTCGGAACACTCAGCAATACCCGCTTCTCAACCTCTTCCATGTGTATGGGCTGACCCTTCATGCGGGGGTAGTTACATAAAAAATATACGAACAGCGAAGTATTTAGGAAATATTTTAACCCTTTCCGTCATATAGACGCTTTCTGACGCCTCTGCAGCAGACGGCTTTTTTAAAACATAGTGACAAAGGAGGAAATTGCTCAAAACGAGCAATTTCTCATTTTGCCACAATGTTTTCCACTTTTAGTCATAGGTTTTCCATTATAGAGATTTTCTATATTACGACACAATATGTTCAAATTCATCTGCTGCAGAATTGTAATATATGAGAAAGGGTTAAAGAGATTGAATGAGTGTCTGTCTCCTATACTCACTCATCGGTGGCGGTACATGGATCTCCAGTCAGCCACATGTTCAATCCGTCAGGGCCCTCTGTGGTTTGATCACCTATGGTTGTTGTACCGTCGTATAAAGACAAATCAAAGAACGAGTCATCGGTCGGAACCCTAGCAAGCGTGCTAAACGATGAATCGAAAACAATCATCTGTCTAGGTATCCATGTGTGACCGAGTCTACAAAAGTCATAACAATTTCATTAACATATTTTTCGAGATTCGGTTGACATTTGAGTCATTTACAGCAGATGGATTTAAGCCTTTTCCCCCACATACAGACGCTTTTCTAGAAGCCTCTACATCAAACGAATTTTGAAAAAAAAAAGTGGCAAAATGAGAACCTCATTTGCTAAAATGGCATAATAGCTGCCTTTTTTAAAAAAATCACAACAAAAGAGACGATCAGCCAATATTGTTCACTCCAAAAGGGGGATAGATTTGATCTGTTAAATCTTTGAAGGAGCAATTTCTCCTTTTGCCACAATATGTTCAACTCTAGTATTCAACTAAACTTTCATATATATACTTTCTATATTTTTTCTCAAGATAATTTTAAAGTTGTCTGCTGCGGAGTTGTTGTACGCGGGAGAGGGTTAAATACATTATTTGTAAAGGAGACAATTGATCCTATTCCAACATTATAACCAACGCTGTTTGGATAACTTCTAGTTATTCACATATTACAGTTTTTTTCTCAAATGGTCGAATATGTTTCAGATTTCATTCAATTGAACGTATCCCCTGGACAACCGCTTCACTGGTGTAGTGGTAAAGCGTCCGTCTCTTGTCGGGGAGGTTGCGGGTTCGATCCCCGGTCGGGCAATCCCAAAGACTTTAAAGATGATAGTAATAGCTGTCCTGCTCTGCGCTCAGGGTTACATGGCTAGCTTTACGACTGACTGGCTGGTTGCAGGGTAAATGGACCAGTAGTACTGGTAACTTACCCAAAAAACGCCGTGATATAACTGAACAATTGTTGAAAGCGGCGTCAAACACCCAACAGTCCTGGAAAACGAACCTTAACGTATGGTTAAACCTGCATCCGTAAAGGAGGATCAAAATGGATCAAAATGGATTCAAATAGATACAACTTTACATCAAATTATAGAAACCTTCGACATCCTATTTGCGACTCGTGAAGAGACAGACCCGGATGCGAGGGTATGGAGACTAATCTGCATCTACACATTTCTTTTTGAAAATATGCAACTGTATTAGCCACGTGCATATATATGTGAAGGTCGTTGTCATCCTCCTTCATACTTTACAATAAGTATGGTATTGGTAATGTTATGTTAGTATATAGAATTTATAATACACATCATATATTGTCCAGTGATGTGATAGCAAATATTCCCTGTGGTAATATCACTTATATCACTTATTCGTGCTCCCTTGGGTTAACAAACGAGTAATAGGCTATGAAACGTGTCTGGTCAACGGGCATCTGCATCGACACGTGTCGCAACTACCTCCCTACAGTGCGCCGAGCAAGCATGCTCAAAAAAAAAAGGGTTCAAGTTTCACATTCGAAAGACGAATCATTTTACTCTTTGCAATGACATAACTTTCATTTATAGAGGTTTGCCATATTTTTAACAAACTATTTCCGAAGTCGTCTGCTAATAGTCGTAGGTAGTTTGTTGCTTTCTTATAAACCTTTCCCGCATACACCTCTGAATCAGACAACTTCTGAAAATAGTTTGGCAAAATGAGGAATTGCTCATTATGTCACACTTTTTTTACTCTTTGCAATGATATAACTTTCATTTATAGATGTTTGCCATATTTTTAACAAGCTGTTTACGAGGTCGTCTGCGCTCACGGCGTTTCCTGTGTATTATACCGGTACTACTGGTCCATGTATCCGGAAACCAGCCAATTAGTCGTAATGCTTACACAGCAACCCTGACCGCCAAGGGAGGCAGCCATTTTACAATTGCTATTGTCTTTCGTATGACCCGGCCGGGTGCACCCACTCAAGGCGGACGCTCAACCACTACAACGTTGAGGTGGTAGTCATATGACCCGGCCGGGTGCACCCACTCAAGGCGGACGCTCAACCACTACACATTGAGGTGGTAGTCATATGACCCGGCCGGGTGCACCAACTCAAGGCGGACGCTCAACCACTACACATTGAGGTGGTAGTCATATGACCCGGCCGGGTGCACCAACTCAAGGCGGACGCTCAACCACTACAACGTTGAGGCGCTAGTCATATGACCCGGCCGGGTACACCCACTCAAGGCGGACGCTCAACCACTACAACGTTGAGGTGTTAGTCGTATGACCCGGCCGGGTGCACCCACTCAAGGCGGACGCTCAACCACTACAACGTTGAGGTGGTAGTCATATGACCCGGCCGGGTGCACCCACTCAAGGCGGACGCTCAACCACTACAACGTTGAGGTGTTAGTCGTATGACCCGGCCGGGTGCACCCACTCAAGGCGGACGCTCAACCACTACAACGTTGAGGTGTTAGTCGTATGACCCGGCCGGGTGCACCAACTCAAGGCGGACGCTCAACCACTACAACGTTGAGGTGTTAGTCGTATGACCCGGCCGGGTGCACCAACTCAAGGCGGACGCTCAACCACTACAACGTTGAGACGGTAGTCATATGACCCGGCCGGGTACACCCACTCAAGGCGGACGCTCAACCACTACAACGTTGAGGTGTTAGTCGTATGACCCGGCCGGGTGCACCCACTCAAGGCGGACGCTCAACCACTGCAACGTTGAGGTGTTAGTCGTATGACCCGGCCGGGTGCACCAACTCAAGGCGGACGCTCAACCACTACAACGTTGAGACGGTAGTCATATGACCCGGCCGGGTACACCCAGTCAAGGCGGACGCTCAACCACTACAACGTTGAGGTGTTAGTCGTATGACCCGGCCGGGTGCACCCACTCAAGGCGGACGCTCAACCACTACAACGTTGAGGTGTTAGTCGTATGACCCGGCCGGGTGCACCCACTCAAGGCGGACGCTCAACCACTACAACGTTGAGGTGTTAGTCGTATGACCCGGCCGGGTGCACCCACTCAAGGCGGACGCTCAACCACTACAACGTTGAGACGGTAGTCATATGACCCGGCCGGGTGCACCAACTCAAGGCGGACGCTCAACCACTACAACGTTGAGACGGTAGTCATATGACCCGGCCGGGTACACCCACTCAAGGCGGACGCTCAACCACTACAACGTTGAGGCGCTAGTCGTATGACCCGGCCGGGTGCACCCATTCAAGGCGGACGCTCAACCACTACACATTGAGGTGGTAGTCGTATGACCCGGCCGGGTGCACCCACTCAAGGCGGACGCTCAACCACTACAACATTGAGGTGGTAGACGTATGACCCGGCCGGGTGCACCCACTCAAGGCGGACGGGCGGTAGTCATATGACCCGGTCGGGTGCACCCACTCAAGGAGGACGCTCAACCACTACAACGTTGAGGGCGTAGTCATATGACCCGGCCCGCGAACAAAACAACATTATTGACTCTGCGTCAATTATCGACACGGATCAGCCTAAGCATGCCGCGCAGGCTCACCAAGACAGACACTTTTCTTCTCCTGTGGATTTTCTGTTTCGGGAATCATTACTCCATACCTCTATCTCCCAGAGACGGAATCTGTCGGTCCGGATTAGGCTGCACGGACTGTGCAGGCTCTTTGTGTCGATACATAACGCAGAGGCCATAATGTTGGTTTTCCCGCGGGACGGCTCATATATGTGAGAAAAACTCTTTTAGCCCCAAAGGTAAAATCAAGGTCCTCTTGATGCTCGATGTATAAGTTCTTTCTTGCTGAATCGAGTTATAACAGACGACATTCCCAGTGTTAACCCTTTCGGAGCTCGAATTTCCTAAAGTAGACTCTTCCATGTTCAAAATCGGGCGACTTTGTTTCATTGTTTGTCATTCGACTTTTGGAATACTTAGATAACTTAAAGGTAAATAATGCAACAGTTGAAACATCTGGTTACGAGCTTTATCAATTCATGCCTAGACCGCGTCGGTTTTGTAGTTTTAGAGTCCGCCTCGGTTGTGTAGTTGTAGAGTTTGCCTCGGTTGTGTAGTTGTAGAGACCGCCTCGGTTGTGTAGTTGTAGAGTTTGTCTCGGTTGTGTAGTTGTAGAGTTTGTCTCGGTTGTGTAGTTGTAGAGTCCGCCTCGGTTGTGTAGTTGTAGAGTCCGCCTCGGTTGTGTAGTTGTAAAGTTTGCCTCGGTTGTGTAGTTGTAGAGTTTGCCTCGGTTGTGTAGTTGTAGAGTCCGCCTCGGTTGTGAAGTTGTAGAGTCCGCCTCGGTTGTGTAGTTGTAGAGTTTGCCACGGTTGTGTAGTTGTAGAGTTTGCCTCGGTTGTGTAGTTGTAGAGTCCGCCTCGGTTGTGTAGTTGTAGAGTCCGCCTCGGTTGTGTAGTTGTAGAGTTTGCCACGGTTGTGTAGTTGTAGAGTTTGCCTCGGTTGTGTAGTTGTAGAGTTTGCCACGGTTGTGTAGTTGTAGAGTCCGCCTCGGTTGTGTAGTTGTATAGTCCGCCTCGGTTGTGTAGTTGTAGAGTCCGTCTCGGTTGTGTAGTTGTAGAGTTCGCCTCGGTTGTGTACTTGTAGAGTCTGCCTCGGTTGTGTAGTTGTAGAGTTTGCCTCGGTTGTGTAGTTGTAGAGTTTGCCTCGGTTGTGTAGTTGTAGAGTCCGAATCGGTTGTGTAGTTGTAGAGTTTGCCACGGTTGTGTAGTTGTAGAGTTTGCCTCGGTTGTGTACTTGTAGAGTCCGCCTCGGTTGTGTAGTTGTAGAGTCCGCCTCGGTTGTGTAGTTGTAGAGTTTGCCACGGTTGTGTAGTTGTAGAGTTTGCCTCGGTTGTGTAGTTGTAGAGTCCGCCTCGGTTGTGTAGTTGTAGAGTCCGCATCGGTTGTGTAGTTGTAGAGTTTGCCACGGTTGTGTAGTTGTAGAGTTTGCCTCGGTTGTGTAGTTGTAGAGTCCGCCTCGGTTGTGTAGTTGTAGAGTTTGCCACGGTTGTGTAGTTGTAGAGTTTGCCTCGGTTGTGTAGTTGTAGAGTCCGCCTCGGTTGTGTAGTTGTAATGTCCGCCTAGGTTGTGTAGTTGTAAAGTTTGCCTCGGTTGTGTAGTTGTAGAGTTTGCCACGGTTGTGTAGTTGTAAAGTTTGCCTCGATTGTGTAGTTGTAGAGTCCGCATCGGTTGTGTAGTTGTTGAGTCCGCCTCGGTTGTGTAGTTGTAGAGTTTGCCTCGGTTGTGTAGTTGTAGAGTTTGCCTCGGTTGTGTAGTTGTAGAGTCCGCCTCGGTTGTGTAGTTGTAGAGTTTGCCACGGTTGTGTAGTTGTAGAGTTTGCCTCGGTTGTGTAGTTGTAGAGTCTGCCTCGGTTGTGTAGTTGTATAGTTTGCCACGGTTGTGTAGTTGTATAGTTTGCCTAGGTTGTGTAGTTGTAGAGTCCGCCTCGGTTGTGTAGTTGTAATGTCCGCCTCGGTTGTATAGTTGTAGAGTCCGCCTCGGTTGTGTAGTTGTAGAGTCCGCCTCGGTTGTGTAGTTGTAGAGTTCGCCTCGGTGCGGGAGGTCTCCGGATCGATCCCAGATCGTGTTCTACCGAAAACTTTAAACAATGGTAGTAATGGCTGCCCTCCTTGACCATCGGCGTTGCGGGAATATCATTAAGACTGACTAGCTGGTGTCAGGATAAATGGACCAGTTGTACTGGTAACTAACCCAGGAAACGTCCTGATATAACTTAAAAATTGTTGAAAGTGGCCTAAAACACCAAATAATCAATCAATCTATAATTCATGCATACCTTTTTATACTTATGAATGTATTATTTGACATTAACGTCTTTAGTGTATAGCTTATGTTGAATAAATATATTTATCCTTACCCTCATACGACAATTATGCAGCAGACGACTTTGAACATATTTTGTCAAAAAAATAGAAAATCTCTATAATTGAATTGATAACCTATGACTAAAAGTAGAACACATTGTGGCAAAAGGAGAAATTGCTAGTTTTGCGCACTTTCTTCTTTTGTCACTATGTTTTCAAAAAGCCGTCTGCTGCAGAGGCGTCAGAAAGCGTATATAGGAGGGAAAGGGTTAACTGTATAAATTACCTGTAGCTGATTCCAAAGGCGTTTATCATTGTCGGGTTTACGTTGACGTCATATTGGTAATTTGCCGCGCTGTTAAGACCGTATTTAGCTATATCGGTGCTGTTTATGAACGAAGGTAGAAATTCATTATAAACGATGTTCTGCATGATCGCGATCAAGAGCCTTCTTGCTTCCTGGAACAACTCCTCTTGGTCTGTGTACTCTTCAGCAAGCAGGTCAACAAGGCGATTGTGCTCCAACACAAAGAGGAAATGGTAGGTGGTTAATGTAGGTACAACGTTGGCTCGGTGATCTCCTGTAATATCAAAGAAAAACAAGTCATTGTAATAGTATATAAAACAACAACAGTGCTGGTGCTGGTGGTGATGCTACCGCTGCTGCTGCTGATGATGATAATGATGATGTGTGTGATGGCCATGATGCTGTTAATGATGATGATGATGATGATCAATACCACACAAATACAGTCACAATACTATTTGATCAGTGCTCGGTGAAAACGAGCGCCAAATTTCCTAAAATAAAAGCTTCCATTGGCGCTGAAATAATTAACGTTATTATTGAACGTGTGTGAAAAGACTTGCTAAGGATCCAAGTAAAGTTTGCAAACAATGCAGACCCAGATCGGACTGCGCAAAAGCACAAGCCAATCCGGTCTTCATTGGTCTTCACTGGTCTTCACTGGTCTTCACTGGTCTTCCCTGGTCGCTTATGGCTAAACATAGTGCTAAGTGAAACTTAAATACTTAAATTAATTCTAAATATTTCATTTCTTGGCAAGTATTGTTGTTAAGTAACTATTTATGTAACCATCATAGTCGTTTACCTCTGACCAATAATTGGTTTGGGTTGTAAAACATGAATGCTGAGAAGTGTTTCCACCTTACTTAAGATTGAAAGTATTTCTAAGAGCTAGGTATGGGTGGTGGAAATCGAGCCTGGTCTTTTCCCAAATTGAAAATGAATACCATGTCTTCTTTCAGTGTTATAAGTTTGGTGAATAAAGACAGTCATTATTGTATTCATGGTACGATGGGAAAGATGATTTGAGATGCTTTTATAATTTACTCAAAAGTGAAAACATTATAGTTATAAGAAAAATCGCTTCTCAGCTGTGTTTTTGTACTTTCCGCAACTAAGAATTTACTTGTTTTGTATCATTTAAGATGAATTATTATTATTATATATATATAAGGATTTTAGCACATGAAAATGCTTCTTTTCTAGAGCTTTGGATATTTTTATAAAGACATGTATGCTTAATTAAACATGTTTATCGTGATATTCCTAAAAATATGTTATAGGCTCTTCCAAATGCAAAGCTGGACAAGTCTATTATAACGAATTAAGCCTAGAATAGGCTGAAATAAAACTGCTATATATACAGTATAAATGTTTACCTGCTTTACTACAGTTTGTTGTACTACCATCCAGTACACAATGCGGGTTGTTATCAATAGGTAGACGGTTGTTTTCTACTCTCAGCTTAGCTTTAAATAAAATGATAGAACATTAAATGAGCCGTCCCGCGAAAAACCAACATCATGGCATCTGCGTAGTGTATCGACCCAAATCAGCATGCGCAGTCCGCGCAGACTGATCCAGGCCGACGCACTCGGTCTCAGGGGGATAGAGGTATAGAGTAATGATTCCTGAAATAGAAAATGCACAGGAGGCGAGAAGTGTCTATCCGGGTAAGCCTGCGCAGCATGCTTAGGCTGATCCGGGTCGATATTTAACACAGAGTCCATTATGTTGGTTTTCTATCGGGAAGGCTCAATTTTGATTTCGATTTAACTTAGTTACTGGTGACTACCGTATACGTGGTCTAACCCTTTCCAGCGTAAAGACGATATCTGCCTCCTCTGTAGCAGACGACATTTGAAAACATTGTAGCAAACGGAGAAATTTATCATCAAGAGCAATTTGCTCCTTTTGCCACTTTTGTTCCAATCTAATTCAATAATGTATCTGTAGTTTATAGAGAGTTTCCATATTGTTGACTAAATGTTTTCAAATTCGTCTGCTGCAGATGTGATGTATGTGGGAAAGGGTTAACACCGTAGACCAAAACCAATTCTTCACAGAATATACTTTTCTACCAGGGATGATAAATAAATCAACATGTACATGGTATATCTGAAAGACAGTGGTGCAGATGTAGAGCATCGGCCTCTCGTATCAAAGGTACCTTGTTCGAGTTCCGTGATGAGCGGGTCTTGACTTTGGGATTTTTGCACTAGTTTTGTCTCCAGGAAGCAGACATCGAGCGTGATTAATCTAATCTAAAGGCTTCTTTCGCAATCGATGTAAAATAAATAATTTTAAACTAATCTATCGTTTACAGTCGTTTAACAATATTTAGATCTTTATTGCATATCTTACATTTGCAGATATTCTAAAACATGTACACGTTGTTTGCAAGTCTTACTTATACAGTCGTTCAAAAACATTTCCATCTTTATGGAATATTTTACATTTGCAGTCTGTCTAAATCATGTACACGTTAAATTCATATCTTACATTTGAAGTATTTCTAACATGTACACGGCTAAGAGCATAAGTTTGATATGCGCACATTTATTGTATAGCTAACATTTGTAGTTATTCTTAGACATATACACGTTTACGGCATGTCATTCATTTGCAGTCGTCATTTAGACATGTACAATGCTATGAGACGTCTTACGTGTCGTACATTTGAAGTCGTCATTTAGACATGTACAATGCTATGAGACGTCTTACGTGTCGTACATTTACAGTCGTTATTTAGACATGTACAATGCTATGAGACGTCTTACGTGTCGTACATTTGAAGTCGTCATTTAGACATGTACAATGCTATGAGACGTCTTACGTGTCGTACATTTACAGTCGTTATTTAGACATGTACAATGCTATGAGACGTCTTACGTGTCGTACATTTGAAGTCGTACTTAGTCATGAACACGTTTCAAAACTATCCATAAAGCGCATATGAGGTCAGAGTTTGCTCTTGTGAACAGTACATATCAAGGTCAGTCCGTGCAGCAATGTGTCAGCCCGATCAGCCTGCGCGGACCCTGCAAGCTGATCTGGGTCGGTACATTACGCAGAAGCCACACTGCTGGTTTTCTGGCGGGACGGCTCATATAACTTACACAAGCTTGTAAGAAGATTATGTAAACTTTGCGTAGATTCTGACAGGTCCTAGCAGATAGACAAGAAGATTATGTAAACTTTGCGTAGATTCTGATAAGTCCTAGCAGATAGACAAGAAGATTATGTAAACTTTGCGTAGATTCTGATAAGTCCTAGCAGATATACAAGAAGATTATGTAAACTTTGCGTAGATTCTGACAGGTCCTAGCAGATAGACAAGAAGATTATGTAAACTTTGCGTAAATTCTGATAGGTCCTAGCAGATAGACACGACGATTATGTAAACTTTGCGTAAATTCTGATAGGTCCTAGCAGATAGACAAGAAGATTATGTAAACTTTGCGTAGATTCTGACAGGTCCTAGCAGATAGACAAGAAGATTATGTAAACTTTGCGTAGATTCTGACAGGTCTAGCAGATAGACAAGAAGATTATGTAAACTGTGCGTAGATTCTGACAGGTCCTAGCAGATAGACAAGAAGATTATGTAAACTTTGCGTAGATTCTGACAGGTCCTAGCAGATAGACACGAAGATTATGTAAACTGTGCGTAGATTCTGACAGGTCCTAGCAGATAGACACGAAGATTATGTAAACTTTGCGTAGATTCTGACAGGTCCTAGCAGATAGACACGAAGATTATGTAAACTTTGCGTAGATTCTGACAGGTCCTAGCAGATAGACACGAAGATTATGTAAACTTTGCGTAGATTCTGACAGGTCCTAGCAGATAGACAAGAAGATTATGTAAACTGTGCGTAGATTCTGACAGGTCCTAGCAGATAGACACGAAGATTATGTAAACTTTGCGTAGATTCTGACAGGTCCTAGCAGATAGACACGAAGATTATGTAAACTTTGCGTAGATTCTGATAAGTCCTAGCAGATAGACAAGAAGATTATGTAAACTTTGCGTAGATTCTGATAAGTCCTAGCAGATATACAAGAAGATTATGTAAACTTTGCGTAGATTCTGACAGGTCCTAGCAGATAGACACGAAGATTATGTAAACTTTGCGTAGATTCTGACAGGTCCTAGCAGATAGACACGAAGATTATGTAAACTGTGCGTAGATTCTGACAGGTCCTAGCAGATAGACACGAAGATTATGTAAACTTTGCGTAGATTCTGACAGGTCCTAGCAGATAGACACGAAGATTATGTAAACTTTGCGTAGATTCTGACAGGTCCTAGCAGATAGACACGAAGATTATGTAAACTTTGCGTAGATTCTGACAGGTCCTAGCAGATAGACAAGAAGATTATGTAAACTGTGCGTAGATTCTGACAGGTCCTAGCAGATAGACACGAAGATTATGTAAACTTTGCGTAGATTCTGACAGGTCCTAGCAGATAGACACGAAGATTATGTAAACTTTGCGTAGATTCTGATAAGTCCTAGCAGATAGACACGAAGATTATGTAAACTTTGCGTAGATTCTGATAAGTCCTAGCAGATATACAAGAAGATTATGTAAACTTTGCGTAGATTCTGATAAGTCCTAGCAGATATACAAGAAGATTATGTAAACGTTGCGTAGATTCTGACAGGTCCTAGCAGATATACAAGAAGATTATGTAAACTGTGCGTAGATTCTGACAGGTCCTAGCAGATATACAAGAAGATTATGTAAACTGTGCGTAGATTCTGACAGGTCCTAGCAGATGGACAAGAAGATTATGTAAACTGTGCGTAGATTCTGACAGGTCCTAGCTGATAGACAAGAAGATTATGTAAACTGTGCGTAGATTCTGACAGGTCCTAGCAGATATACAAGAAGATTATGTAAACTGTGCGTAGATTCTGACAGGTCCTAGCAGATATACAAGAAGATTATGTAAACTGTGCGTAGATTCTGACAGGTCCTAGCAGATATACAAGATGACAATTTTCTCATGCACTGGAACCTGAATATTCAGATGGGAGACCAGGAAGAGCCTGACCATGTGGCGTAGATGTGCATATTGTTTTGGAATCATCGCCAGACCAGGTGGCGTAGATGTGCATATTGTTTTGGAATCATCGCCAGACCAGGTGGCGTAGATGTGCATATTGTTTTGGAATCATCGCCAGACCAGGTGGCGTAGATGTGCATATTGTTTTGGGATCATCGCCAGACCAGGTGGCGTAGATGTGCATATTGTTTTGGGATCATCGCCAGACCCGACGTAGCGTTCAATCCTTCCGACATAGGTCATACATTATGAGAGCCGTCCCTCGAGGAAACCAACATTATGGTATCTGCGTAATGTATCGACCCAGATCAGCTTGCGCACTCCGAGCCGACACATTCCGTTTTAGAGGTATAAAGTAATAACTCCTGAAACAGAAAATCAACACGAAGCGAAAAGTGTATGTCCCGGTTAGCCTCCGCAGCATGCTCATGCTGATCCTGGTCGATACTTTACGCAGAGTCCATAATGTTGGTTTTCTCGCGAAACGTCTCATAGGTAACATCATGTATATTCCAGCAATTGGCTAAATAATCTACGTGAATAGGTAGCGTGTGTAGAGTGGAGTACTGGAGCGGGACGTTACTTATCAATCTTACCTGAAATGTGTTATGAGTTTCTCACCTAAATCTGCATTGTTTGCAACAGCCTTAATTTGCATTGGGCAGCGAAAGGCTTAACCCTCCTAACCCTTTGACACATACGAAAAATATGCAGCAGGCGACTTTGTAAACTACTAGACAAATATATATGAAACGGTTCTATAAATGAAAATGAAAAGATTTTGCGAGGGAAGACTCAAATGAGCTTGAGCCGGGGTCAAAAAGGTATATTTTGATAAAAAGGAATGAGTGTAACCCCATTTGTTTAACGTCAATTTACCTTCATGTGAATTCGTTATACTCACCCGTTAGTGTGCCATTTCCGTCCACATCGCGAAGTGCCTCTGTTTCTGCATCGGACGATCCATAGACGTTGGAGGCGTCAACGAACGATGTAATGATGTTTTTCTGTTGTCGAGTATCCGTATCTGAAACATAATAATAATAATAATAATAATAATAATAATAATAATAATAATAAATAGTGTTATCCTTATAGTGGTGAAGATAATAATGAGAATGAAATTAATAATAATAATAATAATAATAATAATAATAATAATAATATCAAAAAGATAATGCTGAGAACAATAACAATCATTATAATACTAATATTAATGATGATCATTATAATAATCCTATTGATGATAATTATTATAGTATCTTTTAATATTAATAATGATATTTAGTATTGATCTTAAGCATCTTAGAAAAACAAAACAAAAAGACGAAAAGAAGAAAAAGAAGAAGAAGTATTAGAAGAAGAAGAAAAAGAAGGAGAAGAAGAGAGAAGTAGAAGACGAAGAAGAAGAAGATGAAGACGAAGAAGAACAACAAGAACAAGAACAAGACAAGAATAAGAATAAGAAAAATATGAAGAATAACAAGAAGAAGAAGAAAAAGGAGAAGAATGGGAAGAAGAAGAAGACGAAGAAGAAAAAGAAGAAGAAGAACAATAAGAAGAAGGAGCAAAAGAAAAAGAAGAACAAGAAGAAGAATGAGAAGAAGAAGAAGAAGAAGAAGAAGAAGAAGAAGAAGAAGAAGAAGAAGAAGAAGAAGAAGAAGAAGAAGAAGAAGAAGAAGAAGAAGAAGAAGAAGAAGAAGAAGAAGAACAACAACAACAACAACAACAACAACAACAACAACAAGAAGAAGAACAAGAACAAGAACAAGAACAAGAACAAGAATAAGAAAAAGATGAAGAATAACAAGAAGAAGAAGAAAAGGGAAAAGAATGGGAAGAAGAAGAAGACGAAGAAGAAAAAGAAGAAGAACAACAATAAGAAGAAGGAGAAAAAGAAAAAGAAGAAGAAGAAGGAGAAGAAGAATACGAAGACGAATAAGAAGAAGAAGAAGAAGAAGAAGAAGAAGAAGAAGAAGAAGACGAAGAAGAAGAAGAAGAAGAAGAAGAAGACGAAGAAGAAGAAGAAGAAGAAGAAGAAGAAGAAGAAGAAGAAGAAGAAGATATCACCCTGAGTCTCCACCCGGTTTGTTCTGATTTCGCACTGTTCGTTATTAAATCAGTCATATCACGGCGGCAAGTTCACCTACTCATATGTTTCCTGGTTTTCTCAAACCAGTACTCCACACAACATACTTTCCAAGCAACTTGCTGCTTTTCTACATAGACTGTTAGCCCATTATTGAAAGACGAATGACACTTGTGACAGTGACTTTTGTCAAAAAGCGGAAAGAATGTTGGCCGAGCTGTAATTCGAACTCACAACCCCTGGATAGACAGTCCGCGTCGTTACCGACTAAGCTCCCGGGGATCGGCTCGTAAATAAATCAAAGAAGCACTCAAGCAACCTGTGATATCTGTGTATATTTCAATCGGATTGTATGAATTTGCAAATAGATGGATTTTTTTCCTATTTTAGTAAACATTACTATTTGAGCCATCCCGCGAGAAAATGTCGTCTGCTACAGAGGAGGCAGATATCGTCGTTACGCTGGAAAGGGTTAGACCACGTATACGGTAGTCACCAGTAACAAAGTCAAATCGAAATCAAAATTGAATCGTGCTGCGAGAAAACCAACAGTGTTGATTCTCCGTAAAGTATCGACCCGGATCTGCCTAAGCATGCCGCGCTCGCTTACACGGATAGAAAATGTTCGCCTCCTGTGGATTTTCTGTTTCAGGAATCATTACTCTATACCTCTTTCTCACCGAGATGGAATGTGTCGGTCCGGATCAGTCTGCGCGGATTGTGCATGCTGATCTTGGTCGATACATTACGCAGAGCATATAATGTTGGTTTTATCGCGGGACGGCTCATTTGGTTAACATTCGTAGAGCAAGTGGATCTTACCGCATGCGCTTGGGTCTGATCGCAGCATATTCATACAGTAGCCCTGGTTAAAAAAGGTGTTTGCTGTTTCATCGGTTTGGACGATAATTGGGATACAATTGGCATTGCTGCAAAAAAAAAGCATGTATACATGTATGTGCGGAGCTCAAGATAAGGGGCGTTTTGCATTTTCTTAAATCCATAGTTGACCTTTTAATTATCGATTCGTTTGAGTACCCACATCAAAGTGATTGGTTGGATACTAAGAGAGATATGATGGGAGTAAGAGCATATATATATCCTTAGCATTGACCTATATACATCTGTATCTATTATATGATAATGAAAGAATAACTGAATAAACAATGTTTATTTAATATTCACAATCATCACGCGGATTTAATAAGAAACCAAAATCTTTTTTTTTTTAAATATTAAGCCTCTTATTTACACATTGTGTGAATACATTATTTCTCATAAAATAAGAAAACCTTATACAACTATACTCACTCGTCTGCATTCGCACAACAATCTGAAACCACTGAAAAAATGTACAATATGACAATTTATTAGAAATAGTGGTAAAAGCAAATACGTTGACAAAAGATAGTGTTTCAAAATGAAAATAAGTCATTTAAGTTTTGAAACAATTCCTGAGTCACGTGGACTATTGTAATGTTTTACCTTGTAAACTTACCCTATGTATTATGCTTTTATTTTGGTCTGTTTTTCGAAGTAAAGGAATCCTACAATAACTAATTGAACAAATGACTGAATGACGTGTACAGTGAGGTCTGTATAAGAAGTAACTTAATCTACTCCCGCGTAATCCTCATTATGTAGAAAGTGTACAGAATAATAATTATGATAATAATAAACTGTTTTGCGTAAAACATACATACATGTTTATAGCCACATACAGTTAAAAACAAAGACATGAATTTCGTAAAAGAAAAAAAGAAAACATACAATTTTCGAAAGAGCAAAGTAGTGATAATTGAAAGTAGATAAATTTTAAGTTCTTATTTAGTTTACCTCATAAATAAATCTACTTAATCCGCTTGACATTTTCCCTCATATAGACGCTTTCTGACGCCTCTGCAGCAGACGGCTTTTTGAAAACATAGTGACAAAAGAAAAAATGGTCAAAACGAGCAACTTCTCCTTTAGCCACTATGTTTCCCACTTTATAGGTTATCCGTTCAATTATAGAAATGTTCTATTATATGACAAAATATGTTCAAAGTCGTCTGCTGCAGATTTGTCGTATGAGGGAAAGCGTTAAAATTGGTTTAGATGTTTCAGAAATGAGATTGATAATTATTTGTATCGTTGGCAATGTGAAATAATACATGTAAGCAACTACTAGGCGCTTTGCTACGGAGCCCATAAAGTGACATTCAATATATTGTTTTATTATGCAAATAAAACAGCTAATTTGCATATTAAAAAAAGTATCGGATTTTTATTTCGTTTTTACGAAATAATAATTCGATTCTTTTTTTTAATATGCAAATAAGCCAATTTATCCCGTATTAACGAAATAATCATTTCGTTTAAACGAAATACTTATTTCGTAAAAACGAAATAAAAATTCGATACTTTTTTTTAATATGCAAATTAGCTGTTTTATTTCGTATTTACGAAATAAAATTCGATACTTTTTTTAATATGCAAATTAGCTGTTTTATTTCGTTAAAACGAAATAATAATTCGGTACCTTTTTTTAATATGCAAATCAGCAGTTTTATTTCGAATTTACCATAACACATGACATTTCATAAACTTTATAAGTGCACGTGTTACCGAGTTTCCACATGGTTGTCTGATGGTTTTGATTGATTGGGGTTTAACGCCGTTTTCAACAATCAACTTTTCAGTCATATCACGGCAGCAAGTTCACCTATTCATATGTTTCCTGTTTTTTCCCCGACAGTACTCCACACAACATACTTGCCGATCCCCGGTAGCTCAGTCGGTAGCGATGCGGGCTGTTATGCAGGGGTTTGTTAGTTCGAATCCCGGCTCGGCCAACTTTCTTACCGACGATTGACAAAAGTCAATGCGACATGCGTCTTTCGTCTTCCACCAATGGGCTCAGTCTGTGTTGAAAGGCAGCCAGTTGCTTGGGAAGATTGGTGTGTGGAGCACTGGTGTGAGAAAACCAGGAAATGCATGAGAAGGTGAACTGGCCGCCGTGATATAACTGATAAAATTGCTAAAAACGTCGTTAAACCCCTATCAATCAACAACATACTTTCCACGCAACTGGCTGCCTTTCCACATCGACTGTTAGCCCATTGATGAAAGACGAATGACGCTTGTCGCAGTGTTTTTTGTCCAACATCGTAAAGAATGTTTGCCGAGCTGGGATTCGAACTCACAACCCCTAGATTGACAGCCCGCGTCCTTACCGACTGAGCTACCGGTGCTCGGCTGATGGAAGACTCTAGATATTTATTTTAATTTATTAATTTACTTAATAAAACTGCGCAAATTTGTATATTAAAAAAGTGTTGAATACTAACTATTATTTCGTAAATAAGAAATAAAACGGCTTATTTGCATATTAAAAAGAAATGTCGAATAGTAAGTTTTATTTCGTAAATACGAAATAAAACGGCTAATTTGCATATTTAAAAAAAGTGTCGATTATAATTATTTCGTTTAAACGAAATAAGTATTTCGTAAATACGAAATAAAGCGGGCTTATTTGCATATTAAAAAAAAGTAAAAACGAAATAAAAATCCGATACTTTTTTTATAATATGTTAATTAGCGGTTTTATTTGCATACTAAAACAATATATTGAATGTCACTTTAGGGGCTCCGTACTTTGCGAACATGTACAGTCGGTTTGTTTGTTCGTTTGGTTGTCAGTATAAAGTTACACGCCACTCACAACTTTTCAGTTATGTTACGTTTTTTTCCTCGGTATGTTCAGGGTCCCTGGTATGTTATAATGCACCAATAAAGGTTATCCAATTATCCTGACACTAGCGATTCAATCATAATGCAAACAACCCTAGTCTGGTTCCCGATTTCCTATCATTTACGCAGTAATAAGGGGAAGCAAACCCCATGATCCTTAGCGCCAAGGAGTGAAAGCCATTAATACCATTTGATTTTAAATTTCATTGGTAAGACATTGCCGGGTCAATCGTAAAGCATTTGCGAGCAGTATAGATTCAGATCAGTCAGAGCACCTACGCAGTGTGTTTTGGCTCTCCAAATATATGGTTCATATGTCGTGTAAGGTTTCAAGAAACATGCAAATAGTGGTATATTGGATCCTTTTCAAACAACTGATTTACCTTTTCTCACATACAGACGCGTTCTGATGCATCTGCAACAGACGACTTTTGAAAACATTTTAACAAAAGCAGAAATTGTCGATGCTTTTATTTGCTTTACAGTAATTATACCATCATTTAAAGAGAGATTCAAAGTTATCTACTTACGAGTTTGGGTATGTTGGAAAGAGTTAATCGAACTGACCTGTATGTTGGAAAGAGTTAATCGAACTAACTTGTATGTTGAAAATACTTAATCGAACAGACCTGAATGTTGGAAGGAGTTAATCGAACAGACCTGTATGTTGAGTTAATCGAACAGACCTGTAGGTTGGAAAGAGTTACTCGAATTGACCTGAATGTTGGAAAGAGTGAATCGAACTGACCCGTATGTCGGAAAGAGTGAATCGAACAGACTTGTATGTTGGAAAGAGTTAATCGAACAGATTTGTATGTTGGAAAGAGTTAATCGAACAGACCTGTAGGTTGGAAAGTGTTAATCAAACTGACCTGTAGGTTGGAAAGAGTTAATCGAACAGACCTGTATGTTGGAAAGAGTTAATCGAACACACCTCTATGTTGGAAATAGTTAATTGAACAGACCTGTATGATGGAAAGAGTTAATCGAACAGACTTGTATGTTGGAAAGAGTTAATCGAACAGAATTGTATGTTGGAAACAGTTAATCAAACTGACTTGAATGTTGGAAAGAGTAAATCGAACAGACCTGTACGTCGGAAAGAGTTAATCGAACAGAATTGTATGTTGGAAAGAGTTAATCGAACAGACCTGTATGTTGGAAAGAGTTAACCGAACAGAATTGTATGTTTGAAAGAGTTAATCAAATCGACTTGTATGTTGGAAAGAGTAAATCGAACCGACCTATAGGTTGGAAAGAGCTAATAAAACATACTTGTATGTTGGAAAGAGTTAATCGAACAGACTTGTATGTTGGAAAGAAATAATCGAACTGACTTGTATCAAAGACCTAATAGGTCTTTGCTTGTATGTTGGAAATAGTAAATCGAACAGACCTGTAGATTGGAAAGAGTTAATCGAGCTGACCTGAATGTTGGAAAGAACTAATCGAACAGACCTGAATGTTGGAAAGAGTGAATCGAACAGACCTGAATGTTGGAAAGAGTAAATCGTTCAGACCTGTATGTTGGAAAGAGTAAATCGAACAGACCTGTATGTTGGAAAGAGTAAATCGAACAGACCTGTATGTTGGAAAGAGTAAATCGAACAGACCTGTATGTTGGAAAGACTTAATCGAATTGAACTGTAGGTTGGAAAGAGTTAATCGAACAGACATGTATGTTGAAAAGAGTTAATTGAACAGAATTGTATGTTGGAAAGAGTTAATCGAACTGACTTGAATGTTGGAAAGAGTTAATCGAACAGACCTGTAGGTTGGAAAGAGTTAATCGAACTGACCTGAATGTTGGAAAGAGCTAATCGAACTGACCTGTATGTTGGAAAGAGTTAATCGAACAGACTTGTATGTTGAAAAGAGTTAATCGAACAGACCTGTAGGTTGGAAATAGTTAATCGAACAGACTTGTATGTTGGAAAGTGTTAATCAAACTGGCTTGTATGTTGGAAAGAGTTAATCGAACAGACCTGTAGGTTGGAAAGAGTTAATCGAACAGACCTGTATGTTGGAAAGTGTTAATCGAACAGACTTGTATGTTGGAAAGTGTTAATCTAACTGACTTGTATGTTGGAAAGAGTTAATCGAACTGACCTGTAGGTTGGAAAGAGTTAATCGAACAGACCTGTATGTTCGAAAGAGTTAATCGAACAGACCTGCATGTTGGAAAGAGTTAATCAAACTGACTTGTATGTTGGAAAGATTTAATCGAACAGACCTGTAGGTTGGAAAGAGTTAATCGAACAGACCTGTATGTTGGAAAGTGTTAATCAAACTGACCTGTTTGCATTGGCGTATCCGTGATGTCATGATCGAGGAACTGACCCATTTGGAAAACTTGGGCGTTGATAAAGCTACTGAATCTTTCCCCTCCGTCCGTAGCATGAACATTGTTGCTAATGGTTCTCGGATTGGGTAATGGATCTCCATTTACGCTTGTGTTTCTAGTCGAATCAAAATCGGTAGTATCTGAACAAAAAGAAATACAAATACAAATTATTTATTCTCCGGCCCATTTCACATAATTTACACGTAGATATTAAATTAATTTGAGTGACATCGTAAAAAGGTACTCAAATATATAAATTTAGTATATGACACATATTTTAACTAAACACCTGTTCATCTAAAAGTAACTTTATGATTTTGAATACCTCAATAAGATATTTTATCAGTGAGTCTTTCTGCACTCACTGCATTTGTATAGTTTTCATGGAAATATACAGCAGAAGTTCATTGTAAACTGGACATACTAATAAATAGTGAAACTCATCTTCCAAGGCATAGCAGTTTCTGCCAAGACGAAACTACACACTCGCAAACAATAATCAGCATTTTGGTGTCTACCATTTTCTACATTTTAACAATGACTAGAACATCTAAAATTTGACAGTATCCGACGACTGTAGCATGACAATAAAATAAACACATAACGAGGTTTAGCTTGATGTATAAATGAACTTCGATAACGGTTGTACTATATCAAAGGCGTTATTTACATGAGCATTAAAGAAAGACGATTTGCATTAATAGTGTATGAATGATAGTTTCTACACATTGTGGACACTGCGTAAAGTATCGACCCGACTAATCCGGACAGACATTTTTCGCCTCCTGTGAATTCTTCGTTTCAGAAATCATTACTCAATACCTCTATTCACCTGAGACGGGATGTGTCGGCTCGGATTAGCCTGCACGGACTGCGCAGGCTGATCTGGGTTGATACATTACTCAAATTCGATAATTTTGGTTTTCTCATGGAACGGCTCATATGCTTGTGTTCCTTTAGCCATTTCATTACAAATGGGTTGAGATTGTGGACCGGCCATTTCATTACAAATGGGTTGAGATTGTGGACCGGCCATTTCATTACAAATGGGTTGAGATTGTGGACCGGCCATTTCATTACAAATGGGTTGAGATTGTGGACCGGCCATTTCATTACAAATGGGTTGAGATTGTGGACCGGCCATTTCGTTACAAATGGGTTGAGATTGTGGACCGGCCATTTCATTACAAATGGGTTGAAATTGTGGACCGGCCATTTCGTTACAAATGGGTTGAGATTGTGGACCGAGATTGTGGACCGGCCATTTCGTTACAAATGGGTTGAGATTGTGGACCGGCCATTTCATTACAAATGGGTTGAGATTGTGGACCGGCCATTTCATTACAAATGGGTTGAGATTGTGGACCGGCCATTTCGTTACAAATGGGTTGAGATTGTGGACCGGCCATTTCGTTACAAATGGGTTGAGATTGTGGACCGGCAATTTCATTACAAATGGGTTGAGATTGTGGACCGGCCATTTCGTTACAAATGGGTTGAGATTGTGGACCGGCCATTTCGTTACAAATGGGTTGAGATTGTGGACCGGCCATTTCGTTACAAATGGGTTGAGATTGTGGACCGGCCATTTCGTTACAAATGGGTTGAGATTGTGGACCGGCCATTTCATTACAAATGGGTTGAGATTGTGGACCGGCCATTTCGTTACAAATGGGTTGAGATTGTGGACCGGCCATTTCGTTACAAATGGGTTGAGATTGTGGACCGGCCATTTCGTTACAAATGGTTTGAGATTGTGGACCGGCCATTTCGTTACAAATGGGTTGAGATTGTGGACCGGCCATTTCATTACAAATGGGTTGAGATTGTGGACCGGCCATTTCATTACAAATGGGTTGAGATTGTGGACCGGCCATTTCGTTACAAATGGGTTGAGATTGTGGACCGGCCATTTCGTTACAAATGGGTTGAGATTGTGGACCGGCCATTTTGTTACAAATGGGTTGAGATTGTGGACCGGCCATTTCGTTACAAATGGGTTGAGATTGTGGACCGGCCATTTCCTTACAAATGGGTTGAGATTGTGGACCGGCCATTTCGTTACAAATGGGTTGAGATTGTGGACCTGCCATTTCGTTACAAATGGGTTGAGATTGTGGACCGGCCATTTCATTACAAATGGGTTGAGATTGTGGACCGGCCATTTCATTACAAATGGGTTGAGATTGTGGACCGGCCATTTCGTTACAAATGGGTTGAGATTGTGGACCGGCCATTTCATTACAAATGGGTTGAGATTGTGGACCGGCCATTTCATTACAAATGGGTTGAGATTGTGGACCGGCCATTTCATTACAAATGGGTTGAGATTGTGGACCTGCCATTTCATTACAAATGGATTGAGATTGTGGACCGGCCATTTCGTTACAAATGGGTTGAGATTGTGGATCGGCCATTTCATTACAAATGGGTTGAGATTGTGGACCGGCCATTTCGTTACAAATGGGTTGAGATTGTGGACCGGCCATTTCATTACAAATGGTTTGAGTTGTAGACCGGCCATTTCGTTACAAATGGTTTGAGTTGTAGACCGGCCATTTCGTTACAAATGGGTTGAGATTGTGGACCGGCCATTTCGTTACAAATAGGTTGAGATTGTGGACCGCCACTGTTTAGTTGTCATGATTTGATACAACAACAACAAAAACCGAATTGTACATGTACTATTAAAAAGACGCCTTGTTCGTAAAAGAACTAGAAACTCGCCATGCACACCGGGTACATTTTAACATGGCAAGAGAACATGTACCAAACAAAATAGAGTTCTTTGCCCTTTCATTTTGTTATTTCCGGCACTATGTGACGATTAAGCATCTAAAATTGTTATTTCTCTCACATTGGCCGAAACTGCTATCATACAATGGGTCGTGTCATTTTTTTTTTTTTTGGCAAGTTTCTACTAATTTAAATAATCTGTCTAACGTTAATTGGTAGAAATCCACTGGTATTAGAACATCTAACTTTAGTTATTCCTTGAGTTAGTTCATTTAAATAAACTTAATAAAGTAAATTATCAAAAAGTACAAAATATATCCAATCGTTAAAAGTGTTGCACCTTTTCCTAAAGATTGAATTTGATTAAACCTTTTCCCTCATATAGAAGCTTTCTGACGCCTCTGCAGCAGACGGATTTTTGAAAACATAGTGACAAAACGAGCAATTTCTCCTTTTGCTACAATGTTTTCCACTTTTATTCAAAGGTTATCCATTCAATTAAAGAGAATTTCCATTTTTTGACAAAATATGTTCAAAGTCTTCTGCTGCAGAAATGTCGTATGAGGGAAAGGGTTAAACATGATTGGTTTTGATTAAACCCTTTCCCACATACAACAAATCTGCAGCAGACGATTTTGAAATAATTTAGTAAAAACATATAGGAAACTCTATTAATAATTGCCTAATTGTCTAATTGTCTAATTGTCTAATTGCCTTACTGTCTTAATATTTTCTGTTTTGATTTCATTTTGTATTATACTCAACAACAGATCTCTGAGGGTAAAGGAGGTTTCTAAATGAGCTTCAGAGGCCAACAAATCAAAGGTCAATTGTGTGTCGTCTGCAAAAACGTTTGGATACAGTCAAACTGGTTGAAAAAGATGACACTGGTTGCCTTAAAAGTCTGAGAATAATGCATACATATTTAAGTTTGATCATTCCTATGAACATTTGACACAGTAAGACCTAAATATATGATGCTTTGCTTATTTTTCCTTTGCGAAGACCTATGTATTTCGCGAAAGCATCAAACTCGGCCGATTAAGCCGGAAATCCCTATGTTTGGGTGGTATAGAAAAATAGAATTGTCTTTGATAATCATTGCTTGATTGACCTAATACATATATATGCTTTCATTTGTTATCATACTTTGTAAACAAAATAGAGAAACACATACCCATAAGAACAAGAAAATTGTCCTAAAGGTCAAATTACGCCAAATACATCCGCTGTCATGCTGATCTACAGCCAAATAGTCCCTATAAACACTTTGTTTGCGTAGACATGAGTGTATAGTTTCACCAGAATACATTGAATATATGACATTTAGTTTAAATGCAATGTAAATGTGTATAAATGCACTGTAAATGATTGATTTCATCATTTTTAGTAGTTTGACCTCGTTTGAAAGTGTAAATTGAGGTAGAGAATGTGAAGAATCGGATTTGTCTGCGCCCGATAGGTCCAAAATGACGGTTACGATTTTCGCTAGGTAAAGTCTTTCTTGCATAATGCATACCCTCCACCTTTTTCTTTGGATTATATTAAAGCTTAGATGTAACTCTTTTCAATGATATAAGGTGTTCTACATGAGACACGCTTACAAAGTGTGACACTTGAAGGCTGAAACTGGTCGTTTTACATGGAAACAAAGAAGTAATTTATTTGGTGTATTGTGACCCTCAGGCAAACGATCACCCAACTTAGAAATGACCCCTATGTGTTCCCTGTCATATAGGCATGCCACACAACATAACAACATCAAATGAGATAATAGCACAACTACACAACGTATAATTAATTTCGTTACTATAAGACGGGTCCAACAAGCGTGTCTGCTCCACGCCGGCACTGCCCCAATATGGATGGACAAGGTTGTTACAGGAACCATTAGCTGTTCTATATAAAGCAGCAGCGTCACAATTGGTGGTGCCACTTTGGCAAACGTCTTCCGTTTGGCGGGTAAATTCCTCTAATATTCCGGTGCTCCTGATCTCCGCATTGCTGAACCCACTATGGAATGTAAATAAAATCGCATAAATTAAAATGACATACGCGTCATATGCCACAGACGTCTTTAAATTTCAATTGAGAAAGTTTTGGGAAAAGATCATATTTAATATGATCCCTGGGTAAACAAGCAAGTACTAGGCTATGAAGTGTGCCTTGACGTAAGTAAAGTGTTTGTTTTGTATAGTGCAATCCCAATTGAAAGGGCCAGCCATTTCTGATTCGTGAGACACATTCATCCTGAACACATTTTTTACTTCCCAAGTCCTGTCTTTTGCCAGGCTATGAGCATGAGTAACATATGTGAATTGATACAGTTAACGATGATAGCAAAACTTAACATCGTACGAAAATCGAAGGAATAATTAATTTATTGTAAATACATAACCAATTTATTTACGTTGTTCAACCGATAGATTTCCTTTTCAACTCCTCAATGGAAATCATCAAACTAAGGAGCAGGCTGAACTTGATCTACATTTCTTTCAATTGTTGCTAAGAGATGTGTAGATACAGTCAAACCTGTGCTAAAGACTACCTTGTAAATAGCAATTCCCTGTCTACAGAAACCACTCTCTTAGCTTCCCAATTACTCATTTACTGTATAAATGACCCTGCAATTAAAGACCACCTATGCACAAAGACCACGTTGTTGTGTTCCAACTGGTGGTCTTTATTGACAGGTTCCACTGTACAAATAAGGTAAGGTGATAATATGAACCAATTCCTACACAAAATAAATCTACTGCAGACGACTTTGATAACATTTAGCAGAGGTCTTGATAAGGGGCGTATTTCATGTTCTGAAATCCTTATTTGACCTCCAAAACTATGCTGTTGGTATTCGAAAGAATCGTCTGAATGAGACGATTCTTTTGCGTACCAACAGCATAGGTTTAAATGACTGTTAACAGAGATATCGTGGAAGAAAGACCTGTTTACTTCACATTATCCAGGCCTCTGATCTAGTTAAAAACATGAAGACTCTCTATGAATACAGGTATAATTACGGAACAAAAAGTCTCTATGAATACAGGTATAATTACGGAACAAAAAGTCTCTATGAATACAGGTATAATTACGGAACAAAAAGTCTCTATGAATACAGGTATAATTACGGAACAAAAAGTTAAAAAACATTGTGGCAAAAGGGAAAATTGTTCATCACGAGCAATTTCCTCGTTTGTCAAAGTCGTCCGCTGCAGAGGCGTCTGTAGTTGGGACTTGGTTAATAAACTCACGCATCGCTAAGGTATTCGACGGCTTCACGAAGATCATGGACGGTCGGTCCAGATCGCTTCTCCTTTTGCCTCAGACTATTGTGGTATCTAGCAAGTGGACATCCTCCCGTTGATTTTTCTGAAATAGTACAAGAATGTACAAACTTAACTCAAGAAGCCATTGGACCTAACCAGCCCATCTGGAAGAAAAAAAATCGAATAAGAAACCTCAAATGGAAACAGAACATCGGGCTTTTTTGCCCATTGTGAAGGTCGATATCGGTCTACTCATCATAAGACAAGCATCATTAGCCCTGTCACACAAATAGCGTTGTGAAGGTCGATATCGGTCTACTCATCATAAGACAAGCATCATAAGCCCTGTCACACAAATAGCATTGTGAAGGTCTATATCGGTCTACTCATCATAAGACAAGCATCATTAGCCCTGTCACACAAATAGCGTTGTGAAGGTCGATATCGGCCTACTCATCATAAGACAAGCATCATTAGCCCTATCACACAAATAGCGTTGTGAAGGTCTATATCGGTCTACTCATCATACGACAAGCATCATTAGCCCTGTCACACAAATAGCGTTGTGAAGGTCGATATTGGTCTACTCATCATAAGACAAGCATCATTAGCCCTGTCACACAAATAGCGTTGTGAAGGTCTATATTGGTCTATTCATCATAAGACAAGCATCATTAGCCCTGTCACACAAATAGCATTGTGAAGGTCTATATCGGTCTACTCATCATATAACAAGCATCATTAGCCCTGTCACACAAATAGCATTGTGAAGGTCGATATTGGTCTACTCACCATAAGACAAGCATCATTAGCCCTGTCACACAAATAGCATTGTGAAGGTCGATATTGGTCTACTCATCATAAGACAAGCATCATTAGCCCTGTCACACAAATAGCGGACGCTTCTGTAAACATTGAGACAAAATTTCTCATTTTGCCACAATTTTATATTTTCTTCAAATAATAGTGATACATTTGAGCCGTCCCGCTAGAAAATCAACATTATTGACTCTGCGTAATGTATCGACACAGAACAGCTTGTGCATTCCGTGCAGGTTTATCCAGGCCGAAACATTCCCTCTCAGGGGGATAGAGGTATAGAGTAATGATTCCTGAAACAGCCAATCCACAGGAGGCGAAAAGTGTCTGTTGGGTTAGTCTGCGTGACATGCTTAGGCTGATCCGGGTCGATACTTTACGCAGAGTCCACAATGTTGGTTTTCTCGCGGGACGGCTCGCATGTAATGAAGACACACCTGCATACTCACACAGTTGTTTCTTTGTTTGTTACCATTTACTCAAACTTGTGTAGGAGTCACACACTATGACAATGTGTCATACAATTGATATGTAATGGCCGAAATGATATTGTTGAAAGCCAATAAACTTGAAGCCTTCAAACATTGATATTTAAGTAAAATAAGGTGGCTCAAATTGGAAATGCTCTTTTATGACTTTCATTTTTCAATTGTATAAATACACATCCCTTTAGATAACTCTTCTAAGGACATTAGTTCAATGTCAATATTCACTGTTCGTCAACGTTAAGTAGAATCGGTACTTTACATTTACGCACGAATACGCACTTCATTCCGACGAATCAAAATCGGTAATCGTGAACATTACTCTGAAACAAAATGTCTAGCAATCTCATTAAAACAAGACATTAACTTCGCTTCAGTCACAAACGCTCGTATAGATCTAAGGACTGCCTAGAATATGTCAAATCAGATTAACTTTTCCATCAACCAATCAAATTGTCGTCTATGTAGTCGTTAGGTATCAACAGGAGATAACCCAGATAAATACACGAGAAAGCCATATAAATATACGAGAAAGCCAGATAGATACACGAGAAAGCCATATAAATACACGAGGAAGCCATATAAATACACGAGAAAGCCAGTTAAATACACGAGAAAGCCATATAAATACACGAGAAAGCCATATAAATACACGAGAAAGCCATATAAGTAAACGTGACAGCCATATAAATACACGCAAAAGTCAGTGTTCCGACTAAATAATAACCATTTTCGTAGCAGGGCCAGGTGTGAGTTGTATCTTGCGATTTTATTGTATAAATAAACGAACAACTGCTCCTAAATATCTAAACGTATGATATACGAACAACTGCTCCTAAATATCTAAACGTATGATATACGAACAACTGCTCCTAAATATCTAAACGTATGAGGTCAATCCGAGACGACCTTTCATGCGGTGTCGTCTGAATCAATGTATGCCCAGCGAGGTATGTTGATCGAAATCAAGAAATGCTTTAATAACCGATGAAACGAATAGAAGTATTGTGTATTGCTCGATTTTGAGTTATAACAAAGCAAACAAGTTCACAAACAATTACATAAACTTTGATAATATCTGTTTTTTGCTTTTAAAAACGGTTTTCTTTATATCCACTGGATCTTTAGCATGATAATGGGTTTGTCAGCTGAATAGGTTCTAGTTGAGTTAATGGCTTGATACAAGAAAAGACGAAAGCTTTTAAAATATAGATAGCCTACAATGTACTGCATAACTTAACTCGCATTGACTGAATTAGTTAAAATGTGCGTATTTTAGATTTCAGACGATTCGATCCAGTAAAAGCCTTAATATACATTCAAACCAATGGACCATAACGTCTCAGGGCAGGTCACAAGAAAACAGACTCAGTGTTTGCCTCCGTGCTTTCACAATGTTTAATAATCCTCATCAAGATCGTACGATTATAGTGAACTATACAAAGGCAATAATAAAAAGAAAAAACCTATATATTTGTTTGGAATTCGATCTTAGTTGAAATTGGATTTCCAACATAGTGATGCCATCTGTTTGTTTGCTTTTTATAAACAATAGCATTTGAACCATCCCGCGAGAAAACCAACATTGTGTTCTCTGCGTAATTTAACGACCCAGATCAGCCTAAGCATGCTGCGCAGGCTTACCCGTATAGAAACTTTTCGCCTCCTGTGGATTTTCTGTTTCGGTAATCATTCTTTTATACATCTATCACCATAAGACGGAACATGTCGGCCCGGATCAGTCTGCGCGGACTGCACAGTCTGATATGGATTGATAAATTACGCAGAGGCCATGATGTTGGTTTTCTCGCGGGACGGCTCATTTATTATAATACTTGCATACCAGTATTGATATACAACAACGCACATGTACACAGTGTAATATGGGTATGATAGAATATCCTTATCATTTTCTACTTGTTTGTACTAAGTATAGAGAACTAAGACATACAGTTCTTAAATCATACTATTATAAATAGCCGTCTATACAAAAAAAATAATACATTAATGTCATCAAATTCAATAACAACAATTAACAGGTTAGCTAGATTTATTTATCTGGCTTTTAAGGAAAGAGATTAAGTGTAAAAGATACTGTTTTATAGATATACACGTAAACTATGACATAACATATGTTTAAAGGTTCATTTTGGTAAATAATTCATGTCAATACCACTTTGTTAAGTTTGTATGGCTATAAATAGTGTTAATGTTTAGTGCCAATAAACATTATGTTATGTTATGTTATGTATCGCTGTAAAAGGAGGAGGACTTTTGTTGGGAAACTAAAACATGAATAATTACATGATAACACTATTCGTTCTGTTGTATTTTTTGTTTTTTTGCAGGTGAGCTGATTTTTATATTTATTGATAGTATATTGTAATGGTGTTGATGACAATGATGAAAATGTTGATACTGTTTATGTGCTGATGATCATTAGGAGAACGATAATGATGACGATGGTGATGGTGAAGATGATGAAGGTGGTGATGATGACAATAAGAATGATGATGCTGGTGATGATGATGACGATGTGTAATGATGAAGAAGATGATGTTGATGATTATGCTGCTGATGATGATGCTGCTCCTGCTGCTGCTGATGATGATGCCGATGACGATGATGATGATGACGATGATGATGATGATGATGATGATGATGATGATGATGATGATGATGATGACGATGATGATGATGATGATGATGATGATGATGACGATGATGATGATGATGATGATGATGATGATGACGATTTGTAATGATGAAGAAGACTCCGATGATGATGATGACGATGAAGAGGATGATGATGATGATGGTGATGATGATGGTGGTGATGATGATGATGATGATGATGATGATGATGATGATGATGACGATTTGTAATGATGAAGAAGACTCCGATGATGATGGTGACGATGAAGAGGATGATGATGATGATGATGACGATGATGATGATGATGATGATGATGATGATGATGATGATGATGATGATAATGTGTAATGATAAAGAAGATGATGATGATGCTGATGATGATGATGATGATGAAGATTATGATGATGCTCTTTTACCTTACACGTTTTAATTATATGTCACAGGTACAAACGATGTTCATATTACCAGACAAAGACGATCCGTGTTAGAAAGTAAATATTCTGCAGAACTATCGGCTATTGATAAACTACTGGACAAAATGAGAGATGAAAACGCTGCTGAATACACGGATAGAGCTATAGACGATGACATTGATATACGAGCCGAAAAACTCGAACAAAGGGCTGTGAAAAAGGAAACAATGAAGACAACGTAGGCTTTGTATAGTCAGTATTTTCCCCGTTTGTTCATCTGGTAGCCAGTGTGTTTAGCACCAACGCGGGCTGTCAACAAAGGGGTTGTGCGTTCGAATCCAAGTTCGGTCAACATTTTTTCGGACGTTTGAGAACACATAGACATTATGGTGGAAGACGAATGACGCATTTCGCATTGACTTTTGTCAGTTGTGGGGAAGCAAGTTTCGAACCCACAACCCATTGATTGACAGCCCGTGTCGCTACCGACTGAGCTACCGGGGATCGAGGAGAAAATGTTCATTATGATACAGTATTTGAAGTGAGAAAGACAGTCGGATTTTGGATATGTATAAGTTAGTTACTGTGTCTATGGCAGCACATGTTTACACCCAGCATGTTTCAGAATCAAATTATTTATTTGACATCTATACATCAATATTAGATTCAGAGTCCGCACAGACTGATCCGGCCGATACATTCCGTCTTAGGGGGATAGATGTATAGATTAGTTATTCCTGAAACAGAAAATCCACAGGAGGCGAAAAGTGTCTATCCGGCTAGGCCTGTGTGGCATGCTTAGGCTGATCCGGGTAGATACTTTACGCAGTGTCCACAATGTTGATTTTCTCACAATACGGCCTTCACATTGATTATTGCAAAGGTTCGCCCCTGTGTGTGTCGAACTGCGCCTGCAGACCTTTTAGAGGGGGAGGGTGGATAATGAAATGAACCACGTCTGACGACTGTGATTGCAACTCGAGTCTTCACCGTTCGCAAAAGTGCAACACATTCCCAGATGAAAGTTTGTGGACATACACAATAGAACTTTGCCAAAATTATTTTACGCTAATGTTTAATCAAGTGTTAAAAAACTTGGAGGTCAATAAGACCCAAATTCCCAAGGTGCGACTCATACATTTAATCAAAGGTCGGGATCAGGTCAAATAAGTCAAGTTTTACACATAGAAACAAGATTAAATAAAGTATGTTATTTTCCTTTTCAGTATAGCGGAAGGAAAGCTATGTCAGCCATGTTATTTCAGACGATTCCGAGGAAAAAAAGTGAATAAAAACATTAACTACTAATTGATAAATACGGTGGACACGCGATAACTTGAACTAGAACGGAACACATAAATTACCTCGAGTTATCGACCGGTTCGAGTGATCGCTGGGTTTATGCTAAATGCATGTACATCTTGTTAACTTCGCATTGCATGAAATTCATTCTTAAGTTTTCCGTATGGCAAGCAAGTCGGTGATGCAATCACAGCAACAAAAAAAGTACAGCAGCAGTTCTGATTGCTCGTATGTGCAGTCAGAACTGCTGCAACGCTATTTTTCCATCATACAGATCAGTTGGTTTGAGTTACATGTAAAGAATATTTACCAAGCTCGAGTTATCGCGAGTCCACTAGGTTTATTTTTCCTCATATGCGCATGTTAGTATTGGTATTCATCGAGTGATGTAGATTTAGACATGAATTTGGACATTTTTCTACAGTTTCAACAACCACTGAGCTCTAAAAGTTGACACAGCGTTTTATAAAGGTCATCTGAATGAAACGAATTGGGGTTTTTATAATCTGAATTCAAATAAATAATTCTTATAAATAATAGAACTTCCTTTTTTATAGTAAACATTTGAATGCAAAAGAATTAGTTTTGTTCTAACTTATTTATTTTACATCGATTGCAAAACAAGCTTTCAGCTTATATTATTCACGCTCGATGTCTGCTTCCCGGGGACTCAACCAGTACTCGCGCCGTTTGTGTGGAAACATCCCAAAGGCAGAACCCGCTCATCACGGTTTTCGAACCCGAGAGCTTTGGTATGAGAGGCAGACACTCTTATTCTGCATCACTGTCTCCCTCTAAGGAATTACGAAGCTGACAATACGCAAGAGCCGTTCCACGAGAAAACCAACATCGTGGGCTGCGTAAAACATCTATCCGGATTAGCCCAAGCATGCCTCGGACAGAAACTTTTCGTCTACTGCGGATTTTCTGTTTCATGAACCATTTCTGAGTCGGAATGTGTCGGCCCGGATCGCGAGACAATAACAATGACTTTTGAATGGGGGGTCGCCGTTTTCAACATTATTTCAGTTATACCACGGCGACAGTTCTCTTATTCATGATCCCTGGGTAAGCAAACCAGTTCTATGCTAGGAAATGTATCTTGCCCATGGGCACTCCACCTTGACCACATCGCCGTGATTGGGGGTCGAACCCGGGACGCTCGGTTTCGAATCCCCAACGATAACCACTCGACAACTGCGGATTCCGCCTTTTGAATGGCATTACAGACAGTCTGCATAGCTATATAAATCAATGTGTGTTTCAGACCATTATTGTCAAGAAACTCATTTTAGGGAAGATAATCTGATATTTAAGAATGGTGTCTGCGGTATGTTCATATTGGAATAGAAAGAAAGCAACGTAGCAGAAATGGATTCAGCTCAGGTGCAGAGAAATAATTTGATATTGTATTTTTTAAAAATGCTAATGAATTCATGACTGAAATATTCAAATGACTTGTCACTTTCTAGTCTAGGCTACATACAGAACACTGTTATGAATAACAAGACAAAGTGGATGCTTCTCTAAAGAACACCAAGTTGATATTCCAGCATATACCTCCCTTTATATTATAAATACCGTGTATTGCAAATAATGCTTATGCCGGGAAACATTGGATCAAGAGTGAGGAACGGTCACTGTATATGAAACAACATATAGTAAAGGACGTCTGAAGTAAGGCATTCAAGACAAGCTGCGGAAGACAAATATGTCAAGAAAAAAATGGAAAAAAAAAAGAATGCATCATGTCCTGGCAGCCATGTTTTTTTAAAACCAATCAATATGACATGAGTACATTTTGAAGAAAGACAGGAACGGAATATTTCTGACAAATGAGCCGTCCCACGAGAAAACCAACCTCATGGCCTCTGCGTAATGTATCGACCCAGATCAGTCGCAATCCGCGCAGACTGATCCGGGCCGACACATTCCGTTTCAGGGGGATAGAGGTAAACAGTAATGATTCTTGAAACAGAAAATCCACAGGAGGCGAAAAGTGTCTATCCGGGTAAGCCTGCGCGGCATACTTAGGCTGATCCGGGTCGATGCTTTACGCAGAGTCCACAATGTTGGTTTTCTCGCGAGACGGCTCATATCAATATATCTGCGTAATGTATCGACCAGATCAGCCTGCGCTGTCCGCGCAGACTGATCCGGCCGACACATTCCGTCTAATGGCCCTATTCCACTACGACCACGAATCCCACGAATCACCAAAAGTGGCTAAATTTTAGGATTCGGGAGGATTCGTGATATTTTGCAAATTTTCTGGTCTAATTCGTGACGATTCATTTACGATACATATATTTGGTTCGGCTGGAGTCCCGCGAGAATTGACTACGATGTATAAGAATCTATTACGAATACTGCCCGGACGTTAGGAATCAGTTACGACTACGCTAAGAACACACCGAATGCATGTACGAATCAGGTACGAATACATATTCTGTGGGATTACCTACGAATCGATTACGTTTCAGTTACGATGCCCAAGAACGCACTACGAAGTTGTTACGAATAAGCTACGATTTTTTTAATCGTGGAGTTCGGGGCCAAAACTTTGAACAGTTCAAAACTTTTGTCACGAATTCCCGATCGCTCAAGAATTGCAAGAACCGACTACGAATATATACGAATGAGTTAAGAACTTCGCGAAATGATTACGATCCATCTACGAATCCTAAAATTTAGCTATTTTTGGTGATTCGTGGGATTCGTGGTCGTAGTGGAATAGGGCCATTACGACCACGAATCCCACGAATCACCAAAAATAGCTAAATTTTAGGATTCGTAGATGGATCGTAATCATTTCGCGAAGTTCTTAACTCATTCGTATATATTCGTAGTCGGTTCTTGCAATTCTTGAGCGATCGGGAATTCGTGACAAAAGTTTTGAACTGTTCAAAGTTTTGGCCCCGAACTCCACGATTAAAAAAATCGTAGCTTATTCGTAACAACTTCGTAGTGCGTTCTTGGGCATCGTAACTGAAACGTAATCGATTCGTAGGTAATCCCACAGAATATGTATTCGTACCTGATTCGTACATGCATTCGGTGTGTTCTTAGCGTAGTCGTAACTGATTCCTAACGTCCGGGCAGTATTCGTAATAGATTCTTATACATCGTAGTCAATTCTCGCGGGACTCCAGCCGAACCAAATATATGTATCGTAAATGAATCGTCACGAATTAGACCAGAAAATTTGCAAAATATCACGAATCCTCCCGAATCCTAAAATTTAGCCACTTTTGGTGATTCGTGGGATTCGTGGTCGTAGTGGAATAGGGCCATTAGGGGGGATAGATAGAGTAATGATTCCCGAAACAGAAAATCCACAGGAGGCGAAAAGTGTCTCTCCGGGTAAGCCTGTGTGGCATGCTATGGCTGATCCGGGTCGATGCTTTACGCAGAGTCCACAATGTTGGTTTTCTCTCGAGACGGCTCAAATAACATTGAAACCAGAAGAGAAACCTTCAAGGGAGAATAATCTGAAAGTGTCTGTAGATACGACAAAATGCATCTGCATGGTGGAAGGGATAAACTGTAACCATGTGGTATTATCCCTTACATTAAAAAGACAATTAAGTCCGTAAAGTTATTTGAATTGAAAACTGATAGGATTATTCTGAGTATTCACAACATAGGATTTATTGATGAGAGAGATCTCACGAGGAATATATCAGTTTACTCCTCCTTATCCAGCCACCCGGTAACTGTTTCGCTAAAAGTACCTATATATGTTATCCTCTATACAGAATATAATGCATCTTTACTTATATTCTTTATCAAAGTTGAGTAGTTAATTAATTCATTAATTCATATTTATTGGCAATCAGCAATATTTTTGCCTTTGGCCATTTACAAAACAATAATATGGCAAAGACAGACATAATACATTAATACATCAAATTACATACAAATACAAACCATTCAACGTTTATATTCACTAAGAAACAGCAAATCGAATTTGAAGGCCAAAATGTATTTTAAAACGAAACTGGAGACCCCCCGGCAATCCTTTTGATGTGACAACATGAATATTCATGATCCAGTACGTTTTAAGGTCATACTTATCGACAAGAATTGTATAAAGGTGTAACCGTTTAACTCTCGCGAGTATCCGAGATCTCCAAAGGAAAACGTGTTCGTGTTTGATCGGCTGTATTCGTCATTACCCGTGAGGGCCAAGGACATGATCGCGGCAAAGTTTTCTTTCATTTTCGTGATTGTTACATTTACAACTTTACAATAACTGAAATACTACAGAAAGCGGGATGAAACACGACTCGAATAAACAAACAAACACACAAAAACACTTCACATGTGACTGGGTATTGACAATATAAATGTCCTTGGGTCAGCGATCACATAAATATCGAGATATAATGACACACTCAGCGGTTTTCCTTTCCTCTTGAGTGACTACAGTAAGGACGACTGAACATTAAGAATGTTCTCCTATTTTGAGTCATTTTTCTAATTTATATTGATAAAATCACAGTTTTTTAAACATACAGATAAGGTTATATCGTGTCACTGTACAGAAGGTGAATTTAAGCGATAAAACATGAACAATTACTTGATTACGTCATTCGTAGTGCTGTACCTATGTTATTTCGCAGGTAAGTGGATATTTCATATTTATTGAACATGTATTGTGATGATGTTGATGATGATGACGATGATTATGATGATGATGATGATGATGCTTATGATGAATGATGGATCATGTCACACAACATACTTTCCAATCAACTGGCTATTTTTCCACAAAGACTGTTAGCCCATTGGGGAAAAGACGAATGACGATTGTCGCATTGACTTTTGTCAAACGACGGACAGAATGTTGGCTGAGCTGAGATTTGAACTCGAAACCCCTAGATTGGATGATGACGATAATTATTTGCATAATGCGTATGATGATGCTTATGATGTTGCTGCTTTTGCTGCTGATGATGATGACGATAATGTGTATGATGATACTTATGCTGCTTCTCGTTACGATGATGATGATGATGATGATGATGATGATGTTAATTATATTAATGATGATGATGATGATGATGATGATGATGGTGATGAATATACTTAACACGTTTTAAATATATGTCACAGGTACACACGATTTAAATATATGTCACAGGTACACATGATTGAATTATATGTCACAGGTACACACGATTTAAATATATGTCACAGGTACACACGATTGAATTATATGTCACAGGTACACACGATGTTCACATTACCAGACACAGACGATCCGTGTTAGAAAGTAAATATTCTGCTGAACTATCGGCTATTGATGAACTACTGGACAAACTTAGAGATGAAAACGCTGCTGGTGACACGGACAGAGCTTTGGACGACGACATTAAAATAGAAGCCGTGCGCAGTTATATCGCCGAAACACTCAAACAAAGGGCGATGAAGAAGGAAACAATGAAGAAACGGTAGGCTTTGTATTGTTAGTGTGTTCATCTTGTAGCCAGTGTGTCTAGCACCAACGATGGCTGTCAATCCAGGGGTTGTGCGTTCGAACCCAAGTTCGGTCAACATGTTTGAAAGTGTGGTTAAGTTACTGTGTCTATGGCAGCACATGTTTACACCCAACATGTTTCAGAATCAAATGATTTATTTCACATCTATACATCAATATTATATTCAGAGTCGTCCACGGTATCTGACAATGGTAACCCCGTTTCTCTTTAACCCTTTCCCACATACAACAAATATAGAGCAGACGACTATGAACATATCTATGCAAAAACATGAAACATCTCTACAAAAGAAAGTTAAATTAGTGAATGGTTTGTGACAAAATGAGGAATTACTTATTATGGGCAATTTATCCTTTTATCAGAGAGCTTTCGAACGTCGTCTGCTGCCGGTGCGTCAGACTGGTTTTGCAGACCTGTTGGAAAGGGGGGTTAATTTATATATGAGCCACGTCTGACGACAGACGTTGCAGCCTTCACTGTTCGCAAAAGTGTAATAATACATTCCTAGAGGCAAGTTTGGACAGAAAATAGAATTTTGTCCAAATTATTTTACGCTAATGTAAAATCAAATGATAAAACACTGGTATGTCAACAAGACCCCACATTCGCCAGGCGCTACTCGTAGTGTTAATCAAAGGTCGGTGTCAGGTCCAATCAGTCAGGTAATACACGCTTTCTGACGCTTCTGCAGCATACTGCTTTTTGAAAACATAGTGACAAAAGAAGATATTTGCTCAAAACGAGCAGTTTCTCCTTTTGCTACAATGTTTTCCGCTTTAAGTTATAGGTTATCCATTTAATTATAGAGATTGTAGACACGTTTTGACAACATATGTTCAAAGTCGTCTGCTGGAGCATTTTCGTATGTGGGAAAGGGTTAAATAACGTACGTTATTCCCTTTTTTTTTTCAGATGGTGGCCATGTTCGTTCTGTGAAATCAAACGATTCAGGGGGAAAAAATGAATAAAAACATTAACTACTAATTGATAAAAACAGTGGACATGCGATAACTCGAACTAGAACGGAACACATAAATTACTTTGAGTTATCGACGGGTTTGAGTGATCGCTGGGTTTATGCTAAATTCATGTACATCTTGTTAACTTCGAATTGCATTCATTCTTAAGTTTTCTGTATGGCAAGCAAGTCAGTGATGCAATCACAGCAACAAAAAAGTACAGCAGCAGTTCTGATTGCTCGTATGAGCAGTCAGAACTGCTGCAACGCTATGTTTCCATAATACAGATCAGTTGGTTCGAGTTACATGTAAACAATATTTTCGACTTTTACCATGCTCGAGTTTTTCCTCATATGTTAGTGTTGGTATTCATCGAGCGATGTAGATTTAGACATGAATTTGGACATTTTTCTACAGTTTCAACAACCACTGAGCCCTATAAGTTGAGACATCGATGCACATAGCGTTTTATAAAGATCTTCTGAATTAAACGAATCGATTTTTTTATGAATAAATGAATAATTCTAATAAATAATATTACTTCCTTTTTTATAGTAAACATTTGAATGCAAAAGAATTAGTTTTGTTCAAACTTATTTATTTTACATCGATTGCGAAACAAGCTTTCAGCTTATATTATTCACGCTCGATGTCTGCTTCCCGGAGACGCAACCATTACTCGCGCCGTTTGTGTTGACTTTCCAAAAGGCAGAACCCGCTCATCACGGTTTTCGAACCGGGACCTTTGGTATGAGAGGCAGACACTCCAAAATGTTTTAAAACCAAAATGGGGATCCTCTGGCAATCCTTTCGATTTGACAAAATGAATATTCATAATGTAGTGTTTCTTAGATCATACCTATCCACAATTAAGCCGTTAAACGGAGAATCAGAAATCTCCCAAAGATAAGGCATGTAACGATATTGTCAGTCAGGGTGAGGGACATGATCAATGTTTTCTTTCATTTCTTTTCCGCAGAGCAGAAAATGATTAAAGTAAATTTTACGAGAAAAATAAATTAAAATACTTGTATTATATTACTCATGTCTGCCAGCAGGAAATCGTATAATCTTCATGCATCGATTATTTTTGTATTAAAATCGAAATTAAACCCACCCAAACTTATATTGACGATCCATTACCGTCAAAAACGGTTAACACGATACACAATATGAGCCCGACCTTGTTTGCTTTCAACAATTTTGCACCTATATAAATGCGTTTCCTGGGTAAGTTACTAGTACTACTGGTCCATTTATCCTGACACCAGCCGACTAGTCGTAATGCTAATCCCGCAGCCCTGAGCGCTAAGGAGGGTAACCATTACTACCATTGTTAAAGTCTTGTCCGTGCATGAGAAAAGGTACGAGTTAATTTTTATAAACAGTATAGCACCAGATCGACACTGTTATCATATTACAGAAAAACCTATACTAAAAACCGCCTTTGTTTAGCAATTCCCTGTCTATAGCAACCACTATTTTAATTTCCCAACTACTCATTTTTCTGCACATATGACCCAGTAATAAAGGACAACCTGTGAACAGAGACAAGCTTGTTCTCTTTCAATGGGTGATATTTAACCCTTGCCCCCATACAACACATCTGCAGCAGACGACTTTGGACATATTTTGTCAACAAATAGAAAATCACTATAATTGAATGGATAACCTATGACTAAAAGTGGAAAACAATGTGACAAAAGGAGAAATTGCTCGTTTTGAGCAATTTCTCCTTTTGGTCACTATGTTTTCAAAAAGCCGTCTGCTGCAGAGGCGTCAGAAAGCGTCTTCATGAGGGAAAGGGTTAAACAAAGGTTTGACTGTACTTACACAACCTTGTTAGAGGATTCTGTCAACTTGTATAAACTGTAACTACCGTCTCGATGGTATGATTGTTACAGCATCCGCCTCAAGAGCGGGAGACCGGGGTTCGATCCCTGGTGAGGTATAATTGACTTCACTCCTTGACGCATAGGAATGCATAGGAATGCGGGGATAGCATTACGATTGGTGCATTGGTGTCTGGATGAACCAGTCAGTAGGGTGTGGTCATTTTAACAAGGAAACGCCGAAAAATAACTAAAATAATGTTGAAAGCGGGATGAATCATCATTTACACAAACAAACACAAAACCTCTTCACATGCGATATGTTATTGACAATATAAATACCCTCGCTGAGTCAACAGTAAACATAAATATCGAAGTTTAATGACCCACTCAGCGATTTTCTTTACCGCATGGGTGATCATAGCGAGAACGACTGAACATTAATCATGCTATATCAAACCATCCATAGGGTATTAGTGACTTCAGGTGCGGGAGGCAGCGGTTTTATTATGACTGACTGGCTGATGTCTGGATAAATGGACCAGAAGAACTGGTAATTTATCCAGGAAACGCCGAGAAATAACTGAAATACTGTGGAAAGCGCGATGAATCATCATTTACACAAATAAAAAACCTCTTAATAAGTGATTGGTTATTAACATTATACCCATAAATATCGAAGTTCAGTGATTTTCTTTACCACATGGGTCATCTTAAACAGGTAGCGACTGAACAATAACCATGATATGTAAACCATCAACAAGGCATTTATATGCACTGTAAGCCAATAAGTAACTGAACGTGTTAAGATACTTCTGATCATAATTGTAGAATCGGATCAAAGGCAGGATTGCGGTTGCAGATCCCTATTTTGACTTGTACTGCATACGCTTAAGTCGGTTTTCCTGTGCCAATGTTATATTACCAACCTACCAATTTAGGTCAAAATAATCCTTTTTCGAATAACGCGACTTTAATTCCCTCGCATATTTAGATAATTCCTGTTACCTATGCAGCAATCAACTTTTGAAAATATTATGGCAAAAGTAAAATTTTCGTTTAAACAAGAGCGCCACAAGTGAACGCTAACGCTCTTCTGTAAGTTCTAAGTCGGAAAAAGGGCATTGCTGAATAATTATTAAAGCCAGTGTTACGTGACTTGGTATAGACATGTGTGTTGTTCAGAGGAACATCTGTATCAAGAGAATGATGAACGGTATTTGAGTTAAGGTTAAGGTTTCTTGACGATGCATACGACGTAGACAAATGACGAAGACGCAGATGATGAAGACGACGCAGATGATGAAGACGACGCAGACGATGAAGACGACGCAGACGATGAAGACGACGCAGACGACGAAGACGATGACGACGCAGACGACCACGATGACGACGATGACGAAGCCAGGGGTATCACAATACCTCGATTGAATTTCTTCGAAAAGTAGACGAGTTAGAAATCGTGGATACCGGTCTTACCTTTGTCCACATTGTTTGTGACACATTTTCTTAGTTATAGAAATGACTATTTCATAAATATGTCGTATCTTTATGTAAACAGATATACAAGGGTTATGATGCCGGAATTTAGCGAAATAAGGGGGTACTAAAAAAAAATGCGAAAGCATGTCCGGGTATATATCCGGGACTCAATAGGATTTTGATTTACGACTAACTTTGCGTATTTTTTGGAGGGTTGAATAGAAAGCTGAAATTTGATATATGCATAAAATTCAGTTTCACAATGCTTAAAAGATTTATGTGTTTTTTGGAGGGTTGAATAAAAAGCTGAAATTTGATATATTCATACAATTCAGTTTTACAATGTAATGCATACATTAACTAGGATTTATTTGGGTTTTTTATCATAAATCTGTTGTCATCATGTCAAAAAATAAAGGAGTAGCAGTTGAAGTGGACAAGGGAATTTGTTTTCAGGTAGACGTATACAATGTGCAAAGTCATTGCCAAACATATATACATAAAGAAAATATGCAGGACACGTAAGGTTATTCTATAAAGAGGCAGAACTTTTGGGAATTATAGCATTTTAGTAGATGATAACTCATTGCTAATGTTATTTGTACCAACGTGGCATTTGGTTTAACAATTGCTTTGTTTTCTGATAGGAGCAAGAATGTGTTGTGGCGTATCCTGGCTTTGTCCAAACAAAGTGAATAGGTAAAGAAAACACAGACATATTGCTTATTTGAAAAAGCAATAGCCAGTAGTAAAAAATCCGTCCCGAAAGAAAACCAACATAATAGCCTCTGCGTAATGTATCGACCAAGATTAGCTCCGTCTCAGGGAGATATAGGTATAGAGTAATGATTCCTGAAACAGAAAATCCACAGGGGGCGAAAAGTGTCTATCCGGGTAAGCTTACAAGGCATGCTTTGGCTGATCTGGGTCGACACATAACGCAGATACCATAATGTTGGTTTTCTCGCAGGACGGTTCATATTCTATATTGTCTCGCGTTAAACCCGTTTAGAACAGTAGTACCGTTATAACGCGGCGATAAAACATTTACCCGAGACCTATGTGACTAACGGGTATTAGGTTGTGTACTATGCCTTACCTAAAGTCTCTCCACTATGTCGGCCGCGACAGGGATCGAATGCAGAACTCCCTGTCTCAAGCCCCATGTGCTTACCACACTAGGAAGATTACCCCTTAATGGTTCAGCTATTTCCGTAAATAACCGAGTGAGACCTGATGGTAAGCATATTTCGGTAAATAACCGAATTTGGACGGATTTAAGCTTATTTTTTGGTTAGAAAAACATTGGACCGATTGCAAACCGAATTCCGAGAACAACCGAGTAACCCTTTTCCTACATGCATACGCATTTGGACGCATCTGCAGCAGGCGATTTCTGATAACTTTGTGACAAAAGAAGAAAGAACTCTCCGTTAGCTATTTCTCCTTGTGTTCGAATGTTTCAAGTCTGCTAAATAATGATATTATAATTAACTGTGATTCAGTTCCATATTTTGCCAAGACGTTTTGAAAGTCGTCTACAACAGATTACCACGTACAATCAAACCTTTGTTAGTGGTCACCGCTTTGAAGTAGCTAATCTGTATGTGGCAGCCAGATGGCGGTTAGCCTAAAAACACTTATTTATATTCGACTTGCATTTAAGGTCAGATGGAAGCAATTCATTTTTCATAAGCGACCATTATAGCGTTTTGGGCTATGGCTCTTTCCCAACAGTAGAAATAACCCAAAAACCTGTTTTCAATCAAGTTCATTATCAAAACTACCAAAAAAGCACAAAAGATTCACATGAGATCCCATCTTTGTTTAGCTATGACGCCAAATCAAAGGTCACCCTTATACTGCAGTGAATTTTACTTTCAGTTTCAGAAAATACATGTTGTTCTGAAAATGGCTCCTAAGCTGTCAATAAAGCTAAAAACAAACAACGTTTTGATTATAACTCAGTCAGAGGGTATTCAACTTTATTAAAAAACACTTTCATGTTTCAACAAAACCATTATTGTCCAATGGGAGACCACTTCAGTCGTATGAATTTATCTGGACAAAATTGTCTGCCCGGCAAGCCGATCCGATTTACTTCCCTTTGACCTTAACAGCCACCAGTCTTCAACAACCATATGTTGTTCCCTCCCTCGGATGGCTGCTTTAAGACAAATTTAAATGTTTATGGGAATTGGTTAAGTCAGATGAAAAGGAAAGAATGAGTACACTAGTCGTTACCGTACATTATATCTCTTATATCCTTACAATACCCTATGTTGTGGGCACATTGAGACGATTCCTTTTTGAGTACACACAGCATCGGGTTTAAATCCCAACTAAACACTATGATATGAGCATATTGATGCGATTCGTATGAGTACAAACAACGTCGGGTTTTAATCCCCACTAAACCCTATGTTGTGGATAACATAGGGTTTAGGGGTCAAATTAGGATTAAAGCAAATGAAAGCAAAACTATTGATTGATTGATTGATTGGGGTTTAACGCCGTTTTTAATAATTTCTGTTATATCAAGGCGGCCAGTTCACCTTCTCAAGCATTTCCTGGTTTTCTCACACCAGTACTCCACACAACAATCTTCCCAAGAAACTGGTTGCTTTTCCACATAGACTTAGCCAAATGGTCGCATTGACTTGTGTTAATAGTCGGAAAGAAAGTTCACAACCCCTGGATTGACAGCCCGCGTCGCTACCGACTGAGCTACGCGGGCTCGAGCAGAACTACGATGACCACGTGTGGAAGGCAGTGTTGCAGAGGTAAATTGTGGGCCTCTCTAACGAAAGGTCCCGTGTTCGAATCCCGTGATGAGCTCGTTCTGTTTAGGGGATTTTCCCACGCAAACTAAGCTAATACTTGTTAAATCTCCAGGAAGCAGGTATCGATCGTGATTAATATAAGCTGAAGGGTTATTTTGCAATCGATAAAAAATAATTAAGTTTAAACCAACTAAGATGAACACTTACTTTCCCCTTTGAGGCTTCGGCTTAGCACATTAAGCTCTGCCGTCTTCTTCAGTAGATCACGGGCCATGCCGGCAGTTAGGGGTTCGGGTTTGGCATCTATCTGAACAAGTACGATAACCACAACAACTAACAAACAGAGTCCCTGAAAAGATAAACTTAGTTTTTGTAATCCTTTCCCACGTACAGAAGCTTTCTGACGCCTCTGAAGCAGACGATTGTGGAAAACACTGTGGCAAAAGGCATTCTTTTCCCACAATGATTTCAAGTTTTTTCAGTATTATCAATTTCATTAAAGGATAGTGGTGCTTTGCGAAAACAAACATTAGAATCAAAATCGATACTTCTTTATAGAAATGTCTTGAAACCTTCCATGGTTTTATTTCAATCAATGTAGACACAGATCGCAGTGTTCTGATTTGCTAGTTGATCTGGTGCTACACTGGTACCTAATGCTCGGAAACTTCGAAATGCGAGTTCTCCCATGTATTCAAGTGGTGCATTAACCAGATATCACATACAACGAATCTGCAGCAGACGACTGTGAAATGTCTCGACTAAATTTGAAAACTCTCTATAAATGAAAGAATAATTATTGAATATCATTTAAAACATTGTGAAATGGGGGAATTGCTCTCCATGAGCACATTTTTCTTTTGCATCAATTTGTTTTTAAATTCTGCTGCAGATGTTACAAACTGCGATCATGAGTGGGAAATGGTAAATCAATATCGAGGGCTTGGCGTGAAACGGTTGTAACTAAAATTGATATTTTTTTACCAAGGTTAATCACCTCGCCATCAAGTCTTTATAAGCGTAATATCCTTTTTCTTGGTAAACAATGGAAATTTAGGTGCCATTGCTCGTTCTGAGCAATGGCACCTAAATTTGCATTGTTTACAAAGGGGTCAAAATTGCCCCTAAACCAGGGTTTTCAAAATAGGTTTTTAGTTACAACCGTTTCACACCAAGCCCTCGATATGTTTTATACGACTTTTGTTCATTATAGCGCAGCTACGACCCAATGGTTGCATACGAATTATATATCGAGACATAAACTACACTCACTCACTCATAGAAAAAAGCAAGTTGTTAAAGTTTACTAGCCATTTAACGTCTACTTTCTGGTAATAAATTAAAATGAAATTTGTTATGTTTTATTTTATTATGTGTATAGAGCCATGGCAACAGATTTTTGAAGACGTTTAATTTTAGAGATTGTTATTTTTGTTATCACTTTTCAAACCTTTATAAAAACGAGGCGACTTAATGTTCAGGTATTGCGATTTGTTTGCAAAGAAGATAAGGTTTTTTTTTTAACATTATATATATCAGGTTTTGAAACCAATATTGAGTCCTTCCCATTCGTTCAGGCATTCTACATGAACTCTTGATTTAAACATTTCGTTTCATATTTCACATTTGTTTGCAAAATAATATATATTTTTGCAGACAAAAACGAAAGAAAAAAAACATGAAAGAACCCGGATACATGGGTACATAACATGCTACATTATCAGATTAACCCTTTATTCTGAAACAGATGCGTTCTAGTTCCTCTTTTGCAGAAGACGTTTAAAAACATTTATCCTTTTCCTACACTGTTTTCAACTGTATTCAATAATCACACTTTCCATTAATAGATATTGTTTTTATGTTTTGCTTAGATGTTTTCAAAGTCGTCATTGTTGTATGTCGGAAAGCGTTAACCTTTTCCCAAATACCAACAAAATATCAGACGTCAGTGTAAAAACGTCCAGGCATTACTATGGAAAATCTCAATAATTATTGAATATAGTAGAATACATTGATGTACAAATTAAACTTTTGACACAACAATTTAAAAATATGTCTGAAACATACGCTTCATATCATCTGTATGTGGTAAAGGGTTAAGATTTAAATCAGTTCTGTGGTTTTGAATTTTTTCAATGATTTATCAAAAAATAATATCGTCTTTTCAAAGAGTTTCTTTTGTGTATGCATTTTTTTTCGACAGTGAATAGTGAATAGTTGGTATCCATTTACCATATATATCCGGGAGGCTAATATTACGTCGTCGCAGATGGAGAATGTCGTAACTCCTGTCTTATTTATGTATTCATTTATTGAGGTTTGACGTCGTTTTCAACATTATTTAGGTATATCACGGCGACAGTTCTATTATTCATCAAACCAGTACTAAGCTAGGAAAAATGCCTTGCCAAATTGACACTCCACCATGATCGTCATGCCGCCACTGGGGATCGAACCCGGGACGCCTAACTCATTCAAATGTGCGACAACGACAGACGCAGACGACTTTATGGTCCGTTTCTCCTTCGTCGCAATGTTTTTGAAAAACGTCTGCTATAGATATGACAAAATGCGTCTGTTTATTGGCAAATGGGACAATTAATGTGAGTGGGGGGTTTAACGCCGTTTATAATTTTAAAAAAAACGCTTCCCTACGGCGGCCATTTCACATAGCCATGTGTTCCCTGGCTTTAACCATACTAATACTCAGTATAAAATCTTATTTAATGTAAGTGGTGTTTAACGCCGTTTATAATTTTAAAAAAAACGCGTCCCTATGGCGGCCAGTTCACATAGCCATGTGTTTTCTGGCTTTAACCATACTAGTACTCGGCATAGAGATCTATCCGATGTACTGACCGCTTTTCCACATAGACTGTGAGCTCCTTTCGTGGAAGACGAATCATGCTTGACGCATAAACTTTTATCAGGCGTCGGAAAAAATGTTGGCTGAGCTGGGGGTTCGATTGGGAATAGGTTTAACATACACTGCGGGGAGATGAGGGCCAATACCCGAGGGTCTGGTTTCGTATGACAAGTATTTTGATTACTTTCGTATATTAAATTCATGGATGATCAGTTCAGAACGCAATCGTTGATATGTATCTTCATTTATATATAACTTCTTTTAATGTAAATGTTGCTGAATTGCCAAACTGAAATACTCTCAGGTGTACCCTATTATAATACATTTAGTGTCAAATAAACATTTTTTAAAGTATCAAAGAAAGAAAACTTGAGGAATAATGAAAAACACGTTAGCCGCGGTTGGATTCTAGTTTCCTTCGTGTACAGTTAAGACTCGGATTATCCTGTGCATTCGTACAGTTTCATCCGAGCTTTCACGGTGCAACCACAGGTACAATGAGCCGTTCCACGAGAAAACCAACATTATGGACTCTGCGTAAAGTATCGACCCAGATCGAACTGCGAATTCCGCGAAGGCTAACCCGGACAGACATTCCTGTTTCATGAATCTTTGCTATTTACCTCTAATCCCCTTAGACGGAATGTGTCGACCAGGATTAGTCTGCGTGAAGTGTGCCGGCTGATCTGGGTCGAAACATTACGCAGTTATCATAATGTTGGTTTTCTCTGGAACGGCTCAAATAGTCCTTGGTGTAACTTATGAAGAGAAAAGAACTTATGTCCTTGCTGGATAAACGTCGTTGTAACTTATGAAGAGAAAAGAACTTATGTCCTTGCTGGATAAACGTCGTTGTAACTTATGAAGAGAAAAGAACTTATGTCCTTGCTGGATAAACGTCGTTGTAACTTATGAAGAGAAAAGAACTTATGTCCTTGCTGAATAAACGTCGTTGTAACTTATGAAGAGAAAAGAACTTATGTCCTTGCTGAATAAACGTCGTTGTAACTTATGAAGAGAAAAGAACTTATGTCCTTGCTGGATAAACGTCGTTGTAACTTATGAAGAGAAAAGAACTTATGTCCTTGCTGGATAAACGTCGTTGTAACTTATGAAGAGAAAATAACTTATGTCCTTGCTGAATAAACGTCGTTGTAACTTATGAAGAGAAAAGAACTTATGTCCTTGCTGGATAAACGTCGTTGTAACTTATGAAGAGAAAAGAACTTATGTCCTTGCTGAATAAAAGTCGTTGTAACTTATGAAGAGAAAAGAACTTATGCCCTTGCTAGATAAACGTCGTTGTAACTTATGCAGAGAAAAGAACTTATGTCCTTGCTGGATAAACGTCGTTGTAACTTATGAAGAGAAAAGAACTTATGTCCTTGCTGGATAAACGTCGTTGTAACTTATGAAGAGAAAAGAACTTATGTCCTTGCTGGATAAACGTCGTTGTAACTTATGAAGAGAAAAGAACTTATGTCCTTGCTGGATAAACGTCGTTGTAACTTATGAAGAGAAAATAACTTATGTCCTTGCTGAATAAACGTCGTTGTAACTTATGAAGAGAAAAGAACTTATGTCCTTGCTGAATAAAAGTCGTTGTAACTTATGAAGAGAAAAGAACTTATGCCCTTGCTAGATAAACGTCGTTGTAACTTATGCAGAGAAAAGAACTTATGTCCTTGCTGAATAAACGTCGTTGAAACCCCTTATTCCTTACGACCTACAGACGCTTTCTGACGCCTCTGCAGCAGTTAAATTGTTAACATATTGTGACAAAAGGGGAAATTGCTCATTATGAGCAATTTCTCCTTTTGCAGCAATGTTTTAAACAATCTCATTAAAATCATCTCATATTAACGCTTACATTTGGTCAGATCGTGTACTTTAGTCAGGTTGTGTTTCAAACTCATTTCAATTACTGTACTTTTGATTAAAGATATGGCTCATAAATGTTGTGTAAATGTGATTTGTGGAAAAAGTTTAACGTTTCCAAATCGGGTGAGGGGGCAAAAGCAGATAACATTATCCATTCAGAAAATTTAATAGAGTGTAAACTTGTTCATAAAATATCAAAAGTTTCCTATTTAAGTTTCGTAGACACTTATTATAAACCATTATATTCACGCTTTATAATTCATACACGTATTATTGTATTGAAAGTGTATACACAACTTGTCAAGGAATGTACTAAAATTGAAGGAAAATATGGATTTTATGGAATTGACACCAGACGCCTTGGGTTCGATCCCCAGTCGTCCATGGTGGGTGACCTTTGGCAAGTCGCATTTCCTAGCCAATTACTGGCTGGTTTACCCAGGGATCACGAATAAGCGAACTTTAAATATTGTTGAAAAATGCTTAAAGCGGCAATGAAACATAACAAAAACAAATAAAAGAAATATCATTGGTTTGGTTTTGTACATGGCAATGGCGTCAAGATTTAGCCCCTTTAATAAGTGCAATACAATGATCTGCGTTGATCGATTACGTGTCTTCCCACACAATGGAATAGTGAAGAAGACTCAGGTCAGTCTGTGTAAAAGTAATTGGTTGGTAAAGTGAGACAACAAATTTGACAAAAAAACTAAAAAGTTGGCAAAGTGAGACTGAACCGATTAATTGAGGTTTAACGACATTTTCGACAAGTTCACCTACTCAAGTGTTTCCTGACTTTCTCATACCAGTAC
>JASEVX010000012.1:40291740-40321200 GCA_031761405.1 Serripes groenlandicus
AGAAAATCTTAAATAGGTGGACATATGTGATTATGTCAGCACAATTCTTAACTAATAAGGAATGCATACAGCTCTCAGTCTGTAATTAATGAGATTATTGCACATGTGATCTCAAAATAGTCAAACAATGGCACCGTCTGCGGATGCCTGACGCTCGTCTGATATTATCCTTTTACGGTTTATTATTTTATATAAAAAAATATTCACAATGACCAGCACACAACTGCTATTTTTTAAGTATTGAAACAAGATTAACCGTGTGGAAATAAATCGCAAGTTCATATGCATGATAAAGAAGATCTTCACGTTGGATGGCTGTCACAATCAGTCAAGATCATAAGCTGAGTCTTGTGTATACAATGGACAGGCAAATGAGATTCCTACATTAAGTTACTGCAACTAAAGATATTGAATATTTTACTGTTTTCTATTTTTAGTAACAGTGACCTTACCCTTAATCCGACTTGGTGATATTCATAATATTTGACGTACATTATGTTTTTATTGTTTGGGGGAAAATTAAATTCAATGTAACCAAAAATGATGAACTATGTCCAATTCTCATAAACGACCAAAATACATCAAAATTTATGTTTTTTATCCCAAAAAAAGGCTCGCTCAGCATCTTATCATTCAATGTGAAGAAGAGTATTAAATGAACAAGTTTTCCAAATTTAAAATTAAAAGGTTTGATAGTTTCCATGTAAGAGACCAAAACTATATCCAATTCTCAAAATTAACAAAACTCATCAAAATAAATGTTTTTTACCCCCAAAAACAGGCCTACTCAGCATATGTTATCATACAATAGTTTTTGATAGTTTCCATGTAAGTGACTTAAACGGAAATGAACCAACACCGCCAATTCTCAAATCAACCCAAATACATCAAAATTGATGTTTTATACCACAAAAAACAGATGTGAAGAAGGGTATACGGTGAACAAGTTTTCCAAGTTTCAAAGTATAAGTTTTGATAGTTTTCATGTAAGTTATCTAAACGCAAAAACTTAACCAACTATGTCCAATTCTTAAAACCAACCAAATACATAAAAATTTATGTGTTTTACCCAAAAAATCAGACTACACTCAGCATATTTAGCATACAATGAGAAGAAGGGTACAAGATGAACAAGTTTTCCCAAGTTTCAAAATATTAGGTTTGATATTTTCCATGAAAGTGACCCAAATGTAAAACTTAACCAACTATGTCCAATTCTCAAAACCAACCAAATACATCAAAATTTATATTTTTGACCCCAACAAATATGCTACACTCAGCATATTTAGTATACAGAAGAAGAAGAGTATTAGATGAACAAGTCTCAAAGTATTAGGTAATAAAATACTTTGATTGATTATTGGGGTTTAACACCATTTTCAACAATCTTTCAGTCATATCAGGGCAGCCAGTTCAACTACTCATATGTTTCTTGGCTTTCTCATACCAGTACTTCACACAACATTCTTTCCAAGCAACTGGCTGCTTTTCCACATAGTCTGAAAAGCCCATTGGTGAAAATCACAATGACTTTTGTCAAACGTCGGAAGGACTGTTGGCCAAGCTGGGGTTCGAACTCACAACCCCTAGATTGACAGCCCGTGTCGCTACCGACTGAACTACGGTAAACTGAGTAATAAAATAGGAAACATGCTGTACCAAATTGAGCTTGCAAAGATATTTTCAAAGTTGTCTGCTGTAGATTTGTTAAATTTGGGTAAACAAGTTTGCAAAATAAATTGACTGGTCAAAATGTACAGTTGTGTTAAAAATGTCAAACTTTTCTTCCCATTACTATGTTCAACAATTGAAAAATTGGGGACATATTTTGTCCATGTAAATTCTGTTGCATGATGAGTACATATCAACTTGACTTAAGGTAAATGTACATAGAAAAATATAGTAAACTGACCTTTGAAAGTATATATGCTGTAGTTAAATTTAAAAAGACAATAATTATGCAGCAGAAAATCTTTAAAACTTTATGTCAGAAGTCAAATCTCATAATATGCTTTTTCTTTTGTGATCAACAATTTCATTGTGAAATTAATTCTTCTTATGTACCAGTTCTCTCTGGAATCTAGACAGAGAAAGCTTTGATCAGATTTAAATAATTTCTAGGTCAAGTTCAAATATGGGTCATATGGGTCAGAAACTAGGTCACAAGGCCAAATTGAAGAAAAATCTTGTTAACACTGTAGGAGCCGCATTTTTTACTAAGGCAGCTTGAAATTTGGTTAGAATTCTATTTAAATAATATCTAGATCAAGTTTGAATATGGTCATGCCGGGTTAAAAACTAGGTCACTAGGCCAAATTGAAGGAAAATCTTGTAAACACTCTGTAACTGCATTTTTAGGTTGAGCATATTGAAACTTTATCAGAATGTTTTTCTTGATGATATCTAGGACAAGTTCTAACATAGGTCATGTTGGGTCAAAAAGTAGGTCACTAGGTCAAATTGAAGGAAAATCTTGTTAACACTGTAGAGCCAACATCCCCCGCATTTCAGTACTTTGATTTTTACATGTGAAATAAAGCCATTGTTTAAAAAAAATATTTGATATGGGTAAGTAAAGAAATATTTGTTTGTTAATGCACGACATGTTTCACCCCATTTTCCATCATGCACCAAGTCTGAAAAGGGAAACAGTGCTCACTCACAACAGGTTATAAGTAAGTAAGTAAGTAAATATGTATTAAAGTGACATGTGTATGAAGATCAACAATACAATTGTTCAAAGAGTAATAAATAACACCCGGCCCCATGGGCTTTTAAGTCACTTTAAAAAGAAAAAGAAATTAAGAAAAGAAAAAAAAATCCAATCAAACCCCTTTCCCCCCCCCCCCCCCCCCCCCCCCCCCCCCCCCCCCCAAAAAAAACAACAACAACAAAATGAAAAACGTTTTGTGTAGGTATCGTTCTACTTCATAACGACACTATTAAATAGGCAGATATGGGCAGTACCATTCAAAACATCCATTCGAGAACTTTATCTCCAAAATAAAAATAAGACAAATAAGGAGATATAAAAAGTCAATATATCTCCAAGGAACTGAAGCATACGGCTTGCTTTAGTAATGTCGCCGGGGTAACAGTGTCGACAGGCGTGAACTCAAACAAATTCACAGAGGGTAATTTCTTCATTTGCCACACTGTTTTCAAATGTGTTATATGGTCATGCCTTTCTGTCACTATGTTTTCAAAGTCGTCTGCTGCAGATTTGTTGTATGTGAGAACATGTACGGATACATCTTATTATGTCTACATCTAGGACAACAATTACTATTTCACATTTCCAATCGTATTTACAATTATGTTCGACTTATAATTCCTAATTGTTTTCATCTGTTTTCCTCTAATATATTTTATTATAAGAAGGAATAAGGAAAGATCATCGTTGACTATCATTGCCTTTAATTATTGTAAGGTGTCACAAGTAATTTGTAGAACTGCCCCTAATTTTTGTCCCCTTTATCATGATCTTCGACAAAAATCTACAATTGTCCTAGTTTGAAAAAAGGCCAACTTATAATGGTAAGTAAGGACATAGTCTTCATACCATATATCTTCATCTATTATGTCATGAGAGGGGCGTAGCTCCCTTTAGGCACTGTAGGCACGTGCCTACACATATTTTCTTAAAATGCCCCAAAAATGCAGCTTCGGCGATAGACATATGCGTAATGTAACGACCAGATCAGCCTGCGCTGTCCGCGCAGACTGATCCGGCCGACACATTCCGTCTTAGGGGGATAGATGTATAGAGTAGTTATTCCTGAAACAGAAAATCCACAGGAGGCGAAAAGTGTATATCCGGATACGCCTGTGTGGCATGCTTAGGCTGATCCGGGTCGATACTTTACGCACAATGTTGATTTTCTCACGAGACGGCCTACACATTGATTATTGCCAAGCTACGCCCCTGCATGAGAAAAAAAAGAAATTTTGAATAAAAACAGTGCCATATCATAATCATTATAAATGGCAACACATTGTAACACATATATTATACTTATATTAAATTGCATGTAAAAGGGCTGGATGCCTTAATACAATGGAATATGTAGGTACACCTCGCAGCTGACACCCGGTAGCTCAGTCGGAAGCGACGCGCCCTGCCAATCTAACGGCTATGAGTTCAAACCCCAGCTAGGCCAACATTCTTTCCGACGTGTGACTAAATCAAATGCGATAGGAGACATTTGTCTTCAACCAATGTGCTATCAATCTATATGGGAAAACAGCTTGTTTCGTCGACACACTTTTGTATCAGGTACGTGTGTGAGAAAGCTAGGAAGTACAAGTGTATGTAAACTGGCAGCCATGATACCACTAAACAATTGTTGAAAAAACTAGCCCCAATAAAAAAAATCAATCACTCAATCACTCAATCAATTAACACCCCGCACAGCGGAAGACAGTGGTACAGAGGTAGAGCGTCGGCCTCTAGTACCAAAAGTCCCAGGTTCGAGTCCCATGTAGAGCGGGGACTGCCTTCGGGAGTTTTCAACACAAACAGTTCTATTACTGGTCATGTCTCCAGGAAGCAGACATCGCGCGTGATTAATATGAGTTAAAAGCTTGTTTCGCAATCGATGTAGAATAAATAATTTAAACTAAACTAACTTCCCGCGTCGGGCTAACACATTAAATTTCTCCTAAATACACCACTGTTCATAACTGGGGTGAGAATACCTGCATATACCTTCAGTCTTCCTGCTGACATATTTCTTCATAAACACATTCGCTGCTTCAATAGGAGGCACGACATCCTACTTTCGGAGGGTTTGCGATTAACCCTTGGCCACATACAACACATATGCAGCAGGCGACTTTGGAAATATCCAGACAAAAGTATGGAAACTCTCTTTAAATGCAATTATAATTACTGAACAAATGTTAAAAGTATTGTGGTAAAAGGAGGGATTGCAAAGGCTTTAGATAATGTCTGTTTGTGGGAAAAGGGTAAATAGCATACATTTTAAAATTGTATTCTTGCAAACTCGAATTTTGATCATATACGTTCCACTACACGAAAATTGGGATTTAATTTAGAAGTAAATTTCCTTAAATTTCCTTAAATGCACTGCAAGTAAATTTCGGAATTTAAGGAAATTTACTTCTAAATTAAATCCCAATTTTCTTGCAGTGTTCTCTAGGGGCTTTTGTTGTTGTTGTACAATTCAACCCATGATATGATATTATGCATTTAATGATCTGTATTATATATCATATCGGTTAACGAATTTCCTTTATTCCCACAATGTTTTCAAACAAATAGTCTGCTGCAAATGAATCCAAAGTCATCTATATCTGGAAACGGCTTCATTCAGAAAAAGAAAACATAAATGCATACGTTTTGGTAAGATAATCAAATCAATTTAATTGAAATTTTAAACAATATCTTCAAACTATCATAACTATGCCTCTCTTGTAAATACATGATATACCACGGCCGGTGTCCTCTACGCTTAATGAACAGCGAAACTCTTCGCAAAGTCCCGATGGTCAGTTTTGCGCGTGACTTGAATCCTAGTTTGAGACTAGAATAGACAGGATCCAGCTGTGCATTGTGGACCGTTTGCTTGTAGTTTTATATATTCCTAAAATACCCCAACACCCAATACTATAAGCTTCTGATACTCTAAATAAGATGAATTTTGAAGTAATATATGCAGGTGATTGACAGTATGAATATTGAATAAGATATATCTTTCAACATTTGTTATATTCACACTCTATTAAACTTCTATAAGTTAAAGGTTACATTTTCTTTATTTGATATAAGCTATTTTTGAGCTTTACTAAAATCAGGAAACTTCAAGTTATTTCGAATTATTATTTGATGTTCACGTATAAATTGATGAGATACATGTATTTGTATAAGTCAAATAAAAATCTATCCATCTATCTTGTAGCTGGGGTCCGGAGGTTGGTTTTCGTGTCACGTGACCAGACACCAGCTGAAGTGCATTGTGGTCCGTTTACTTGTAGCTGGGGTCCAAGGGTCGTATTTCGCGTGACGCGTACCATCTAGTCGGGTATATAAAGAGGGGTGAAATCTGGGTAACATTATACTATTTTTGGGTAGCGGGTGTATTTTCCACCCAGGATCCAGACTGAAGACGGTGCAGCTATGAAGGTCAGTCACATTACATACATGTACATCCTAGTGTATTTAGCTAGAGTTTATAATTTGTTTATTACATGCTTATCAGTAGATTATTGAGAATTAACAGTTCTTTTACTTTTTTATATCCTGATATATATAGTCACTGTTTTAAAAAGTTGAACATTATCAACAAATAGATATTCATTATTTAATATTTACTCGGGTTTTCATAGACATATGAGTCGTCCCGCAAACCAGCATGATGGACTCTCCGTTATGTATCGACCCAGATCAGCCTGCGCAGTCCGCGCAGACTGATCCTGGCCGACACATTCCGTATCAGGGTAATGAGTAATGATTCCTGAAGCAGAAAATCCACAGGAGGCGAAAAGTGCCATCCGGGTCGATACTTTACGCAGAGTCCATAATGTTGGTTTTCTCGCGGGACGTTTCATATATTTATATCGCAAGAAGAAGAAGAAGAATGGCATAGACTAAATAGAACAGTTTGTTTACTTAAAAGTAATATCAAGATATATTTACTTTCGAGAACGCTAAAAGACCTAATTAAATTCGATTTTAGATCACTTTTGGTGCTTACTCTCAGGGATATCTTTACACAACTCATTTTGTTTTAACAATATTTCTTATATATCGTTAATGGCATCATTATTTGACTTAATAAACATGAATCGTCATTAAATAATTAATATTTACTCGGGTTATCACAGGATGGTTTTAGCATTTACTAAATAGAATAGTTTTATTTGCTTAGATGTAATATCGAAATCTATTTCCTTTTATGAATATTTAAGGAGCTATTTTCATTCGAGGTGATACCACTGTTGGTGTTTACTATCAGGGGAAAATGTCCAACAACTCATTTTATTTTTACGAAAAATGGACCACGCAATTTTTCGCCAAACAGGACATTTTCTAAAACTTAATGTCTAAATGGCAAACAATGAGCCGTCTCACCTGAATCGCAGAAGCCTTTAATTGCCTTTGGCAGCGAAATGGTTAAAGGTGCTGAACTCCAGATTACAGATAGTATAGTCAAAGTTTTAAAACTGGTAAAAAGTTGTCTTAAAATATTAGATATAATATAAGAGTAATCATTTCACTTTCCTGCACGATAAACATCCAAATATTGATTGTTTATGCTTCCTTTTCACTGGGTAGACATACCCAGTAAGCCAAATTTTGTATATTTTCATGACTTCCAATTTACTGTTTTTCAACATTTACTGCCAAAATAGTTTTGAACTTTTGATTACATACTTTGTTGTCACAATTAGCACTATTTGCCGAAGTTTCAAAATTTCATTTTTGTTTATCTCCATCTGGAGTTCAGCACCTTTAACATCCTCTCCACACAAACACCAAGGTGAAAACATTATAAGTGATATAAGTGAAATAATGTTGAAAAAGGCGTAAGATCTAAATAGAAAAAATAAAGCATGTGGGAAAGCAGTCGCGCCACTTAAAATCCAACCGACATGTGTTGTTCGATATGCGTTGCGTAAAGGGTCATTCAATCATCTGAATTGAAACTGTTTGTGATTATACCGTCACATGTTTTATCGCCGGCTTACTTCAGTCTCTCCAACATACAACACATCTGCAGCTGACGTTTTTTAAAAACATCTAGGCACAAATATGGAAACTGTCTTTAAATGAATGTTTGCCTATTGAAAGAAGGTGAAAACATTGTGGCAAAAGAAATAAATGCTAATTATAATCGAAAATATATAAAAACAAAATGCAAACCATATTAGGACCAGGCCAAAGGAAAATTGACATTTTTGGCGTTTTATACCTGACCGCGATTAAGTTCAGATATCAAACGTTTAATTTCTACATAGCGCTACAGCAGTTCCTTATATGAGCTGTTCCGTGAGAAAACCAACAGTGTGGACTCTGCGTAATGTATCGACCTAGATCAGCCTTTGCATGCCGCACAGGCTTATCCGGACAGGAACTGTTCGCCTCCTGTGGATTGTCTGTTTCAAGAATCATTACTCTATACCTCTATCCCCTGAGACGGAATATGTCGTCCCGGATTAGCCTGTGTAAACTGTGCAGGATGATCTGTGTCGATATATTACGCAGATTCCATAATGTTGGTTTTCTCGCGGAACAGCTAATATATTGCTTGTACTATTCTAAATATCAATTAAAACACTAGCAGCAATCTGATAAGCTGAACATTTGTTTCGCAATCGATGTAAAATAAATACATTTAAACTAAAATATAATGGTTTCACCAATCACAAAAGGTGTTACTTGAATGGTTTAACCAATCCAAAAAACTTCCCAATTTTAAATTAAGACTTTTTTTCAAATTAAGAATTGTACTTTTGGCGGAAATGTTTGTAAAAACGGGCTCAGATTGCTTGAGAGCGAATGCAGATCTTGGTATTCACCTGTCTATTTCCCATGAAGGGGAATTATCAGGGCATTGTTCCAAACGTGATTGTTTTCTGACTTTTTCTCATTAGTAATCCCACTCTGCATTCTTACCATGCAGCTGACTACCTTCCTACATAGACTATATCGAGGGCTTGGCGTGAAACGGTTGTAACTAAAATTTGTTTTTTTTTACTAAGGTTATTTACCTCGCCATAAAGTCTTTATAAGCGTTAAATAATTTTTCTTGGTAAACAATGGAAATTTAAAAGGGTCAAAATTGCCCCTAATCCAGGGTTTTTAAAATATGTTTTGAGTTACAACAGTTTCACGCCAAGCCCTCGATATTAAGTCAATTGGTGGAAATCAGATGACGCTAGTCAAAAGTTACTTTCGTCAATTATCGGAAAGACTCAATTTCCGAATAGGAACTCCTCGAACTCATGACCATGGATTGGTTACCCTCGACAGTATCGATTAAACTATAACGCATCGAGTGGGATTCGAACTCACGACCCTTAAATTGATAACCCGCGTCGTTACCGACCGATTCATCGATCCTCGACCTCAAATAGATACACGGCGCTTGGCAACAGCGAACATTTGCAATATTGAATGAACTCCTTATTGTAAACAAAACATAGCAAGAACCAATATTAAACAACCTCTATCAAAAATCGAATATATATAAAAACAAAATTCAAACCATATTAGGACCAAGCCACAAGAAAATGGAAATTTTTGGCGTTCTATATTTGATCGCGATCAAGTTCAGATACCAAACCGAGGGCTTGGCGTGAAACGGTTGTAACTCAAATTGGTAATTTTTTACCAAGGTTAATCAGCTCGCCATAAAGTCTTTATAAGCGTAAATCATTTTTCTTGGTAAACAATGGAAACTTAGGTGCCATTGCTCGTTCTGAGCAATGGCACCTAAATTTGCATTGTTTTCAAAAGGGTCAACATTGCCCCTAAACTAGGGGTTTCAAAATATGTTTTTAGTTACAACCTTTCACGCCCTCGAAACGTTTAATTTCTACATAGCGCTACAGCAGAACCTTATATGAGCCGTTCCGTGTGCGTAATGTATCGACCTAGATCAACATATGCATCCCGTACAGGCTAATCCGGACAGGAACTGTTCTTCTGTTTCAGGAATCATTAGTCTATACCTCTATCCCCTGAGACGGAATTTGTCATCCCGGATTAGCCAAAACATAGCAAGAACCAATATTAAACAACCTCTATCAAATCTTTATCATACTCTTAATGGACTGGGAACTTCTCTCTCGAAAAAACACACAAAACCCCCAAGCCCGTTTTCCCCAGATGATCCGAAGAACTCAGAAGTTAGTGAACCATCAAGCCGACATGTCGTGACTAATAGGTAGCTTAAAATAGAAATAAATTAAACGTCTACCATACGTAGGATACTTAACCTTAGTCCCTGTACCGTGAAATGACAGTAATTGGGTAAAATAATGATATTATAATGTTTATTGATGTGTTTGTTATCTCAAAACAGTTCAGACCCGGATACAGAAGTCTCTAACTTGTATTGATACCCACTGGTACCCCCGCTGTCCTATATAACTAATACATTAACGTAACCCGGATTTCAGAACTTTGGCAACCTGAGAAGCTTTTTTCCCTTTCCCACAAACAATAATTTTGCAGCAGACGATTTTAAAAACATGTAACACAACTAATTGAAAATCATATTAATAAAAGTAAATTGTGACAAGTGCGATATTGCTCAGTTCAAATGGATGATTAAGCAAAAATATGGAAAATCTAAATACTACATGTATATGAGAACCATTGATTATAGTTGAAAATATTGTGGCAAAAGGAGAAATTATTCATTTAGTCGTCTGCTGTAGAGGCGTCGAAAAGTGCCTGTATGTCGGAAAGGGTTAATCGATGTACATAACCTAACAACACTGAAGCCCGATAAGTTGTGAATTTAGAGCTGTTAATTCACAAGTCAGACTGCGACATAGTGGGTCTTAAATGTTCTCCATTCTCGTCCACCAATGAACCAAGGAGCTTCACAAGTAGAGGTTAAGATCGAAGGTCGTCTGTACAAGTACTTGTATTTGTTATTTGATCAGAATCTGCACCTATCTCCGAATGGCAATTCGTGTGGGCGCCGATATTTGTTTAGTGAAGTAGAACAACCGATTTTCTGATACCAAATTGAAAACGTCTATTTAGCTCTTCCAGGGCCAATGGTAATGTTGAGCTTCATGCAAACAATACAGATTCAGGTGAGTCAGCTCGTGACGAGCTGTCTCACCTGAAATCAGCATTGTTTGGCTTTTAGTAATAAAAATATTCTAAAACTCATACAACATGAAAATAGAGTCGTCCGATTTTTAACATAGAAGGGTCTACTTTAAACAGTTCGGCACTGGAAGAGTTAAACAAAAGTACAAAGATCAAATTGTTGTCGGTTAAATCTTAGGTTAATGACGCAAAAGTAAACGTAAATAGAAACTAAAAAAAGGAAGAAAAAAACGTTCATCATTATCAATTTAATTTATTTGCACACGATCCCAGATAGCTCAATTGGTAGCGACGCTGGCTGTCAATCCAGATGTTATGAGTTTAAACATCTGCTCGCCTAACATTCTTTCTGATACTTGACAAAAGTCAAAGCGACGGGTGTCATTCGACTTCGATAGTATATGTGGAGAAGCAGCCAGTTGCTTGGAAAGACGTATGAGCGTAATACTGGTATGAGAAAGTCAGGAAACACTTAAGTAGGTGAACTTGCCCTCGAGATACATGTATGACTAAAAATTGTCGAAAATGTCGTTAAACCCCAATCAATCAACACCTCCAAAGATATAGAAAGAAATCTTCGCAAATGCGATCAAGGAAATAATTTCGTTTCAACTGTTCACTTGCGATGCTTGAATAGCTTTATAAAGAGCTTCATTAACTGTACAAAAACTAAATTTTGACATTTTTTGGAAATAATACAAACCTGTTTTGCCATACTATTTATCGAGCCATTGGTCGTCACAGAAGATTAACCAATCAAAGTTCAAAAAATAACTTTGGATTCGACCGCTATTTAAAAAGGTCAAGCGTATAAAACATATATGGTTTTAATTTGTTTTTGTTGTTTCTTTGGCGCTTTAAGCTTTTTTCAACATTATTTCAATAACATCACTGTGTAAGTTCACTTATTCATGATCCCCGGGTAAACCAACCAGTATTTGGCTAGGAAATGCGACTTGCTAAAGGTCACTCCACCATGGCCGCCTCGACTGGGGATCGAACCCACGACGTCTGGTTCCAAATATACTACGTTAACCGCTCGGGTACGGCAGATTCCTTTTTCTGTATTTGTTTCGGGTGAACATTCCTAATTCCATAAAATCCATATTTTCTTTCAATGTTAGTACATTCATTGACAAGCTGTGTATACACTTTCAATACAATAATATGTATATGAATTATCAAGCGTGAATATAATGATTTATAATAAGTGTCCACGAAACTTAAATAGGACACCTTTGATATTTTGTGAACAAGTTTAAACTCTAAAGGTCTATTCAATTTTGTGAATGGATAATGCTATCTGTTTTTGCCCCCTCACCCGATTTGGAAACGTTAAATTATTTCCACAAATCACATTTCTACAGCAGACGACTTTGACATTTATGAGGCTATCTTTAATTAAAAGTACAATAATTGAAATGAGTTTGAAACATTGCTGCAAAAGGAGGAATTGCTCATTATGAGCAACTTCCCCTTTTTGTCACAATCTGTTAAAACTTTGACTGCTGAAGAGGCGTCAGAAAGCGTCTGTATGTCGTAAGGAATACGGGGTTTTAACGACGTTAATCCAGCAAGGATAAAAGTTCTTTTCTCTTCAACGACGTTAAGCCAACAAGGATAAAAGTTCTTTTCTCTTCACAAGTTACAACGGCTGACGTGTTTTTCATTATTTCTAATGTTTTCTTTCTTTGATATTTTAAAAACTGTTGATGCGACGATAAATGTATTATAAAAGGGAACGCGTCGACAGTATTTCAGTTTGGCAATTCAGCAAGATCCACAATACAAAAAGTTATATATAAATGAAGATATATATTTAAGATTGCGTTCTTAATTGATCAACCATGCATTTAACATACTTAAACGTCGACAGTAATTCAGTTTAGCAATTCAGCAAGATTCACATTAACAAAAGTTATATATAAATGAAGATATATATCTACGATTGCGCTCTTAACTGATCAACCATGAATTTAATATATTAAAATAATCAAAGTACTTGTCATTAAAGGGACCTTCGTCATACGAAAACAAACCCTCGGGTATTGGTCTTTATCTTCGCGCAGTGTATGCTAAACCTACTCCCATTCGAATCCCCAGCTCGGCCAACATTCTCTCCGACGCTTGACAAAAGTCAATGCGACAAGCATGATTCGTCTTCCACGAAACGATCTCACAGTCTATGTGTAAAAGCAGTCAATCGTTCGGTCAGATCTTTATACTGAGTACTAGTATGGTAAAAGTCAGGGAACACATGGATAGGTGAGCTGGCCGCTGTAGGCTAGCCTTTAACAAATAAATAATAATAAACGGATCATTAAGTCGCCTGCGGCTGATTTGTCGCTGTTGAAGAATCCACTGTGGTCAAGTTGTTAGCGTCGGGGATTTGAAATCGTTTCCTGGGTTCGATCTCCAGTTGCGGCATGACGGTCATGGTGGAGTGCAAGGCACTTTTCCTAGCCTAGTACTGCTTTGTTTACCCAGGGATCATGAATAAGTGAACTGTTGTCGTGATATAACTGAAATAATGTTGAAAACAGCGCCAAACCCTAATAAATGAATAAATAAATAAATAAGACAGAGTTACGACATTCTCCATCCGCGACGATTTAATAAAATATACATTTTTTGCACACAAAAAGTGAAATAAGAAACGAAGTTTTTAAATCAAGAGCAGAAGCCTGAACGAACGGGAATTATCTAATATTGGTTTCAATAGCTGATATATATAATGTTAAACTTTTGTTATCTTCTTTGCCAAAAAAATCGAAATACCTGAACATTATAAGTTTTTATAAAGATTTGAAAAGTGATAACAAAATAACAAAAAATAAAACGTCGTCAGAACCTGGCTCTATACACATAATAAAATAAAACATAAAAAATACACTTTAATTTATTACCAGAAAGTAGACGATAAATGGACTAGTAAACTTTAACGACTTGCCTTTTTCTATAAGAGCAATTCCTCCATTTGCCACACTGTTTTAAATGATATTCAATAATTATTCTTCATTTAAAGAGTTTTTTATTAAATTTTGTCGCGACATTTCACAGATTCGTTGTATGTGATAACTGGTTAATGCACCACCTGAATACATAGGAGTACTCGCATTTCGAAGTTTCCGAGCATAAGCTATCAGTGTGGAACCAGATCACTTCGATCTGGAGCTACACTGATTGAAATATTTTTTTTTGATTCCAAGCATGGTACGTGCGATGGCAAATCTTTTCACCACGTGTAATAATCACGTTAAGGTTTGTTTTCACAGTGCACCGCTTTTAGACACGTGTTAAATCACGTTAATGTTTGTTTCACAGTGCATCGCTCAAATAGACGTGTTAAAATCACATTAATGTTTGTTTTCACAGAGCACCACTCACATAGACTTGTCAAAATCACGTTAAGATTTGTTTTCACAGAGCACCGTTCACAAATATGTGTTAAAATCACGTTAAGGTTTGTTGTCACAGTGCACCGCTCACAAACAAGTGTTAAAATCACGTCGTTAAGGTTTGTTTTCACAGTGCGCCGCTCACAAACATGTGTCAAAATCACGTTAAGGTTTGTTTTCACAGTGCATTGCTCAAATAGACGTGTTAAAATCACGTTAAGGTTTGTTTTCACAGTGCATCGCTCACATAGACGTGTTAAAATTACGTTAAGGTTTGTTTTCACAGTGCATCGCTCAAATAGACGTATTAAAATCACGTTAATGTTTGTTTTCACAGTGCATCGCTCAAATAGACGTGTTAAAATCACGTTAATGTTTGTTTTCACAGTGCATCGCTCACATAGACGTGTCAAAATCAAGTTAAGGTTTGTTTTCACAGTGCATCGCCCATAGACACGTGTTAAAATCACGTTAAGGTTTGTTTTCACAAAGCATCGCTCACATACACGTGTTAAAGTCACGTTAATGTTTGTTTTCACAGTGCATCGCTAACATATACGTGTAATAATCACGTTAAGGTTTGTTTTCACAAAGCACCGCTCACATACACGTGTTAAAGTCACGTTAAGGTTTGTTTTCACAAAGCACCGCTCACTTACATGTGTCAAAATCACGTTAAGGTTTGTTTTCGCTAAGCACCAATATCCTTTAATGAAATGGATACTATTGAAAAGACTTGTAATCATTGTGGGAAAAGAAGAAATTGCTCATGGTTAGCAATTTCTCCTTTTGTCACAAAGTTCTCAACAATCGACCGCTTCAGAGGCGTCAGAAAGCATCTGTACCTGGGAAAGGATTACAAAACTAAGTTTATCTTTTCAGGAACTCTGTTTGTTAGTTGTAATGGTAATCGTACTTGTCCAGATAGATGCCAGACCCGAACGCTTAACTGCCGACATGGCCTTGAAGGTACTGAGGAAGACGGCAGAGCTTAATGTGCTAAGCCGAGGCCTTGGTGGGGAAAGTAAGTGTTCATCTTAGTTGGTTTAAACTTATTTTTTTTTCATCTATTGTGAAATAAGCTTTCAGCTTATATTAATCACGCTCGATATCTGCTTCCTAAAGACTTAACCAGTATTAGCGCAGTTTGCGTGAGAAAATTCCCTAAACAGAACGCGCTCATCACGGGACTCGAACACGGGGCCTTTGGTTGGAGAGGTCAACGCTGTACCATCTTAGTTCTGCTTTCATTTGCGTTAATCCTTAGTTGACCATTAAACCCTATGTTGCCCACAACAAAGGGTTTAGTGGGGATTAAAACCCGACGTTCTGTGTACTCAAAAGAATCGCATTAATATGCCCATATCATAGGGTTTAGTTGGGATGATGAAAACCCTATGTTGCATGTTTTCAAAGGAATCCTCGCAATGTGCCCACCTATTAGGCTTTAGTTGGGATTTAAACCCTAGGTTGTGTGTATTCAAAAAAGAATCACAACATAGGGTATTGTAAGGATATAAGAGAAATAATGTACGGTAACGAATAGTTTATTCATCCTTTCCTTTTCTTCTGACTTAACCAATTCCCATAAACATTCAAATTTGTCTTAAGCAGCCATCCAATGTATGTAACCAAATATGGCTGTTGAAGACTGGTGGCTGTTAAGGTAAAAGGAAGTAAATCGGATCGGCTTGCCGGGCAGATACTTTTGCCAAGGAGATTTCAGATGAATTCATAAGATTGAAGTGGTCTCCATTGGACAATAATGATTTTGTTGAAAGTTGAAACATGTATTTTCTGAAATTGAAAGTAAAATTCACTGCGGTATAAGGGTGACCTTTTATTTGACATCATAGCTAAAATCAGATGGGATAGCATGTGAGTTTTATGTGCTTTTTTGGTAGTTTTGATAATGAACTTTGATTGAATATAGGTTTCTGGGTTATTTCTTCTGTTGGGAGAGAGCCATAACCCAAAACGCTATAATGATCGCCTATGGAAAATGAATTGCTTAAATGCAAGTCGAATATATCAATAAGTGTTTTAAGGCTAACCGCCATCTGGCTGCCACATACAGATTGGCTACTTCAAAGCGGTGATCACTAACAAAGGTTTGATTGTACGTGGTAATCTGTAGCAGTCGACTTTCAAAACGTCTTGGCAAAATATGAAACTGAATCACAGTTAATTATAGTATCATTAATTTATTTAGCAGACTTGAAAACATTCGAACACAAAGAGAAATTGCTCACGGAGAGTTCTTTCTCCTTTTGTCACAACGTTTTCAGAAATCGTCTGCTGCAGATGCGTCCAAATGCGTACGCATGTAGAGAAAGGGTTACTCGGTCGTTCTCGAAACTCGGTTTGCATTCGGTCCAATTTATTTTTTCACAAACATAAGCTTAAATCAGTCCCAATTCGATTATTTACGGAAATATGCTTTCCATCAGGTCTCACTCGCTTATTTACGGAAATAGCAGAACAACTTTAGGGGTCTTCGTCGTCGTCTTCTGCGTCATCTGCGTCCTATTCGTCCTATTCGTCATATTCGTCATATTCGTCGTCTGCGTCATATTCGTCGTCTGCGTCGTCTTCATCGTCTGCGTCTTCGTCATTCGTCTACGTCATATGTGTTGTCACCAAACTTTAACCTTACCTCATAACTCAAAAACCGTTCATCATTCTCAAATGAAACTTGATACACATGTTCCTAGGATCAAAACACATGTCTATACCAAGTCAAGTAACTCTGGCTTAAATAATTATTCAGCAACGCCCTTTTTCCGACTTAGAACAGACAGAAGAGCGCTAGCGTTCGCTTGTGGCGCTCTTGTTTAAACGAAGATATGATTTATTGATGAAGCAGTCTTTACTTGGACTTAGACAATGTGTTACAAACAGTGTGGACCAGGATTAGACTGTACGAACATCTTCACTGTTCGCAATTAATGTTTAAAGTAATGGTTAAGATAATAAATGGTGTTTAGCCCTTTCCATCATAAAAAAACCCAGACGGCTTTAATAACAATTTGAAAAATGTACGTATACTTTCTATTAAAACAACAAATATAAAATAAAATTGAAAACAGTGTTGCAAAAGAAGCAATTGCTCATTATGAGAATTTTTTCTTTTGCCATAATATTTTTAAAAGTTGATTGCTGCATAGGTATCAGAAATTATCTAAATATGGGAGGGAATTAAAGTCGCGTTATTCTAAAAAGGATTATTTTGACCCAAATTGGTAGATTGGTAGTATAACATTGGCACAGGAAACCCGACTTAAGCGTATGCAGTACAAGTCAAAATAGGGATCCGCAACCGCAATCCTGCCTTTGATCCGATTCTACAAAGTTGATCAGAAGTATCTAAAGAACGTTCAGTTACTTATTGGCTTATAGTGCATATAAATGCCTTGTTGATGGTTTACATATCATGGTTATTGTTCAGTCGCTACCTGTTTAGAATGACCTATTTGGTAAAGAAAATCACTGAATGTGTCATTAAACTTCGATATTTATGTTGAACCGCTACTCAGGAAGTAGCACTAAATGTTATAATGTCAATAACCAATCACTTATTAAGAGTTTTTTTATTTGTGTAAATGATGATTCATCGCGCTTTCAACAGTATTTCAGTTATTTCTCGGCGTGTCCTGGATAAGTTACCAGTTCTTCTGGTCCATGTATCCAGACATCAGCCACTCAGTCATAATAAAACCGCTGCCTCCCGCACCTGAAGTCACTAATACCCTATGGATGGTTTGATATAGCATGATTAATGTTCAGTCGTTCTCGCTATGATCACCCATGCGGTAAAGAAAATCGCTGAGTGGGTCATTAAACTTCGATATTTATGTTTACTGTTGACTCAGCGAGGGTATTTATATTGTCAATAACCAGTCGCATGTGAAGAGGTTTTTTTGTTTGTTTGTGTACATGATGATTAATCCCGCTTTCAACAGTAGTTCAGTTATTTCTCGGCATTTCCTTAGTAAAATGACCACGACTACTGACTGGTTCATCCAGACACCGGTGCACCAATCGTAATGCTATCCCCACAATCATATGCGTCAAGGAGTGAAGTCAATTCTACCTGACCAGGGATCGAACCCCGGTCTCCCGCTCTTGAGGCGGATGCTGTAACAATCATACCATCGAGACGGTAGTTACAGTTTATATAAGTTGACGGAATCCTCTAACAAGGTTGTGTAAGTACAGTCAAACCTTTGTTTAACCCTTTCCCTCATGAAGACGCTTTCTGACGCCTCTGCAGCAGACGGCTTTTTGAAAACATAGTGACCAAAGAAGAAATTGCTCAAAACGAGCAATTTCCCCTTTGGTCACAATGTTTTCCACTTTTAGTCATAGGTTATCCGTTCAATTATAGGGATTTTCTATTTCTTGACAAAATATGTTCAAAGTCGTCTGCTGCAGATGTGTTGTATGAGGGAAAGGGTTAAAGCAGACGGCGTTTTGAAAACATAGTGATAAAAGAAGGAATTGCACAGAATGTGCAATTTCTCCTTTTGTCACAATGTTTTCCACTTTTAGTCATACGTTATCCATCTGACAAAATATGTTCAAAGTCGTCTGCTGCAGATTTGTTGTATGAGGGAAAGGGTTAAAGACCACCCATCGGAAGAGAACAATCTGGTCTCTGTTCACAGGTGGTCTTTTATTACAGGGTCATATTTTTTTGCAGATAATGAGTAATTGTCAAATTAAAAGTGTGGTTGCTATAGACAGGGGCATTGTTAAACAAAGGTGTTCTTTAGTACAGGGTTGACTGTAATATGATAACACTGTGGATCTGGTGCTATACTGTTTATAAGAACTAAATCTTACCTTTTATCATGCACGGACAAGACTTTAACGATGGTAATAATAGTTACCCTCCTTGGCGCTCAGGTTGCGAGATAAGCATTACGACTAGTCGGCTGGTGTCAGGATAAATGGACCAGTAGTACTAGGAACTTACCCAGGAAACGCATTGATATAACTGACTGACTGGTGTCAGGATAAATGGACCAGTAGTACTAGGAACTTACCCAGGAAACGCATTGATATAACTGACTGACTGGTGTCAGGATAAATAAACCAGTAGTACTAGTTACTTACCCAGGAAACGCATTGATATAACTGACTGACTGGTGTCAGGATAAATGGACAAGTAGTACTAGTAACTTACCCAGAAAACGCATTGATATAACTGACTGACTGGTGTCAGGATAAATGGACCAGTAGTACTAGTAACTTACCCAGGAAACGCATTGATGTAACTGACTGACTGGTGTCAGGATAAATGGACCAGTAGTACTAGTAACTTACCCAGGAAACGCATTGATATAACTGACTGACTGGTGTCAGGATAAATGGACCAGTAGTACTAGTAACTTACCCAGGAAACGCATTGATATAACTGACTGACTGGTGTCAGGATATATGGACCAGTAGTACTAGTAACTTACCCAGGAAACGCATTGATATAACTGACTGACTGGTGTCAGGATAAATAAACCAGTAGTACTAGTAACTTATCCAGGAAACGCATTGATATAACTGACTGACTGGTGTCAGGATAAATAAACCAGTAGTACTAGTAACTTGTCCAGGAAACGCATTGATATAACTGACTGACTGGTGTCAGGATAAATGGACCAGTAGTACTAGTTACTTACCCAGGAAACGCATTGATATAACTGACTGACTTGTGTCAGGATAAATGGACCAGTAGTACTTGTAACTTATCCAGGAAACGCATTGATATAACTGACTGACTGGTGTCAGGATAAATAAACCAGTAGTACTAGTAACTTACCCAGGAAACGCATTGATATAACTGACTGACTGGTGTCAGGATAAATGGACCAGTAGTACTAGTAACTTATGCAGGAAACGCATTGATATAACTGACTGACTGGTGTCAGGATAAATAAACCAGTAGTACTAGTAACTTACCCAGGAAACGCATTGATATAACTGACTGACTGGTGTCAGGATAAATGGACCAGTAGTACTAGTTACTTACCCAGGAAACGCATTGATATAACTGACTGACTTGTGTCAGGATAAATGGACCAGTAGTACTAGTTACTTACCCAGGAAACGCATTGATATAACTGACTGACTGGTGTCAGGATAAATGGACCAGTAGTACTAGTAACTTACCCATGAAACGCATTGATATAACTGACTGACTGGTGTCAGGATAAATAAACCAGTAGTACTAGTTACTTACCCAGGAAACGCATTGATATAACTGACTGACTGGTGTCAGGATAAATGGACCAGTAGTACTAGTAACTTACCCAGGAAACGCATTGATGTAACTGACTGACTGGTGTCAGGATAAATGGACCAGTAGTACTAGTAACTTACCCAGGAAACGCATTGATATAACTGACTGACTGGTGTCAGGATAAATGGACCAGTAGTACTAGTAACTTACCCAGGAAACGCATTGATATAACTGACTCACTGGTATCAGGATAAATGGACCAGTAGTACTAGTAACTTATCCAGGAAACGCATTGATATTACTGACTGACTGGTGTCAGGATAAATAAACCAGTAGTACTAGTAACTTACCCAGGAAACGCATTGATATAACTGACTGACTGGTGTCAGGATAAATGGACCAGTAGTACTGGTTACTTACCCAGGAAACGCATTCATATAACTGACTAACTGGTGTCAGGATACATGGACCAGTAGTACTAGTAACTTATCCAGGAAACGCATTGATATAACTGACTGACTGGTGTCAGGATAAATAAACCATTAGTACTAGTAACTTACCCAGGAAACGCATTGATATAACTGACTGACTGGTGTCAGGATAAATGGATCAGTAGTACTAGTAACTTATCCAGGAAACGCATTGATATAACTGACTGACTGGTGTCAGGATAAATAAACCAGTAGTACTAGTAACTTACCCAGGAAACGCATTGATATAACTGACTGACTTGTGTCAGGATAAATGGACCAGTAGTACTGGTTACTTACCCAGGAAACGCATCGATATAACTGACTGACTTGTGTTAGGATAAATGGACCAGTAGTACTAGTAACTTACCCAGGAAACGCATTGATATAATTGATTGACTGGTGTCAGGATAAATGGACCAGTAGTACTTGTAACTTACCCAGGAAACGCATTGATATAACTGACTGACTGGTGTCAGGATAAATGGACCAGTAGTACTAGTAACTTACCCATGAAACGCATTGATATAACTGACTGACTGGTGTCAGGATAAATAAACCAGTAGTACTAGTTACTTACCCAGGAAACGCATTGATATAACTGACTGACTGGTGTCAGGATAAATGGACCAGTAGTACTAGTAACTTACCCAGGAAACGCATTGATATAACTGACTGACTGGTGTCAGGATAAATGGACCAGTAGTACTAGTAACTTACCCAGGAAACGCATTGATGTAACTGACTGACTGGTGTCAGGATAAATGGACCAGTAGTACTAGTAACTTACCCAGGAAACGCATTGATATAACTGACTGACTGGTGTCAGGATAAATGGACCAGTAGTACTAGTAACTTACCCAGGAAACGCATTGATATAACTGACTCACTGGTATCAGGATAAATGGACCAGTAGTACTAGTAACCTATCCAGGAAACGCATTGATATTACTGACTGACTGGTGTCAGGATAAATAAACCAGTAGTACTAGTAACTTACCCAGGAAACGCATTGATATAACTGACTGACTGGTGTCAGGATAAATGGACCAGTAGTACTGGTTACTTACCCAGGAAACGCATTCATATAACTGACTAACTGGTGTCAGGATACATGGACCAGTAGTACTAGTAACTTATCCAGGAAACGCATTGATATAACTGACTGACTGGTGTCAGGATAAATAAACCATTAGTACTAGTAACTTACCCAGGAAACGCATTGATATAACTGACTGACTGGTGTCAGGATAAATGGATCAGTAGTACTAGTAACTTATCCAGGAAACGCATTGATATAACTGACTGACTGGTGTCAGGATAAATAAACCAGTAGTACTAGTAACTTACCCAGGAAACGCATTGATATAACTGACTGACTGGTGTCAGGATAAATGGACCAGTAGTACTGGTTACTTACCCAGGAAACGCATCGATATAACTGACTGACTTGTGTTAGGATAAATGGACCAGTAGTACTAGTAACTTACCCAGGAAACGCATTGATATAATTGACTGACTGGTGTCAGGATAAATGGACCAGTAGTACTTGTAACTTACCCAGGAAACGCATTGATATAACTGACTGACTGGTGTCAGGATAAATGGACCAGTAGTACTAGTAACTTGTCCAGGAAACGCATTGATATAACTGACTGACTTGTGTCAGGATAAATGGACCAGTAGTACTAGTTACTTACCCAGGAAACGCATTGATATAACTGACTGACTGGTGTCAGGATAAATAAACCAGTAGTACTAGTTACTTACCCAGGAAACGCATTGATATAACTGACTGACTGGTGTCAGGATAAATAAACCAGTAGTACTAGTAACTTACCCAGGAAACGCATTGATATAACTGACTGACTGGTGTCAGGATAAATGGACCAGTAGTACTAGTAACTTACCCAGGAAACGCATTGATATAACTGACTGACTGGTGTCAGGATAAATGGACCAGTAGTACTGGTTACTTACCCAGGAAACGCATTGATATAACTGACTGACTGGTGTCAGGATAAATAAACCAGTAGTACTAGTAACTTACCCAGGAAACGCATTGATATAACTGACTGACTGGTGTCAGGATAAATGGACTGGTAGTACTAGTAACTTATCCAGGAAACGCATTGATATAACTGACTGACTTGTGTCAGGATAAATGGACCAGTAGTACTAGTAACTTACCCAGGAAACGCATTGATATAACTGACTGACTGGTGTCAGGATAAATGGACCAGTAGTACTAGTAACTTATCCAGGAAACGCATTGATATAACTGACTGACTGGTGTCAGGATAAATGGACCAGTAGTACTAGTAACTTACCCAGGAAACGCATTGATATAACTGACTGACTGGTGTCAGGATAAATGGACCAGTAGTACTAGTTACTTACCCAGGAAACGCATTGATATAACTGACTGACTGGTGTCAGGATAAATGGACCAGTAGTACTAGTAACTTATCCAGGAAACGCATTGATATAACTGACTGACTGGTGTCAGGATAAATGGACCAGTAGTACTAGTTACTTACCCAGGAAACGCATTGATATAACTGACTGACTGGTGTAAGGATAAATGGACCAGTAGTACTAGTAACTTATCCAGGAAACGCTTTGATATAACTGACTGACTGGTGTCAGCATAAATGGACCAGTAGTACTAGTTACTTACCCAGGAAACGCATTGATATAACTGACTGACTGGTGTCAGGATAAATGGACCAGTAGTACTAGTAACTTACCCAGGAAACGCATTGATATAACTGACTGACTGGTGTCAGGATAAATGGACCAGTAGTACTAGTTACTTACCCAGGAAACGCATTGATATAACTGACTGACTGGTGTCAGGATAAATGGACCAGTAGTACTAGTAACTTATCCAGGAAACGCATTGATATAACTGACTGACTGGTGTCAGGATAAATGGACCAGTAGTACTAGTTACTTACCCAGGAAACGCATTGATATAACTGACTGACTGGTGTCAGGATAAATGGAACAGTAGTACTAGTAACTTATCCAGGAAACGCTTTGATATAACTGACTGACTGGTGTCAGGATAAATGGACCAGTAGTACTAGTTACTTACCCAGGAAACGCATTGATATAACTGACTGACTGGTGTCAGGATAAATGGACCAGTAGTACTAGTAACTTACCCAGGAAACGCATTGATATAACTGACTGACTTGTGTCAGGATAAATGGACGAGTAGTACTAGTTACTTACCCAGGAAACGCATTGATATAGGTGCAACATTGTTGAAAGCAAACAAAATATATCAAGTTAAGGCTCATATAGTGTACCGTGTTTGATCAGATAAATCAACCTTTTTTTACGGTAATGGATCGTTAAGATAAGTTTGGTTTGGTTAAATTTCGATATTTAATACAAAAATAATCGATGCATGAAAATGATACGATTTCCTGCTGGCTGATATATGTTGATTGACATGAGTAATGTAATACGAGTTTTTTAATTTATTTTTCTCGTAAAATCTACTTAATCATTTTCTGCTGTGATGAGCGGGTTCTGCCTTTTGGCATCCTCGGAACCCAGGCTATTCATAACATATATGATATGAATAGCCTGGGTACCGAGGATGCCTTTTGGGTTTTCCACCCAAACGGAGCGAGTACTGGTTGAGTCTCCGGAAAGCTGACATCGAGCGTGAATAATATAAGCTGAAAGCTTGTTTCACAATCGATGTAACATAAATAAGTTTGAACAAAACTTGCTTATTTCGCAATCGATGTAAAATAAATAAGTTTGAACAAAACTTATTCCATTTTATTTAAATGTTTACTATAAAAAAGGAAGTTATATTATTTATTAGAATTATTATTTATTCATTAAAAAATAATTTCTTTGAATTCAGATCATAAAAAAAATCAATTCGTTTAATTCAGATGATCTTTATAAAAACGCTATATATATATGTGCATCGATGTCTCAACTTTTAGGGCTCAGTGGTTGTTGAAACTAGAAAAATTTCCAAATTCATGTCAAAATCTACATCACTCGATGAATAACAACACTAACATGTGAGGAAAAACTCATGGTAAAAGTCGAAAATATTGTTTACATGTAAGTCGAACCAACTGATCTGTATTATGGAAACATAGCGTTGCAGCAGTTCTGACTGCTCATACGAGCAATCAGAACTGCTGCTGTGCTGTTTTCTTGCTATGACTGCATTACTGACTTGCTTGCCATACAGAAAACTTAAGAATGAATGCAATGCGAAGTTAACAAGATGTACATGAATTTAGCATAAACCAAGCGATCACTCAAACCCGTTGAAAACTCGAAGTAATTTATGTGTTCCGTTCTAGTTCGAGTTATTGCGTGTCCACTGTATTTATCAATTAGTTGTTAATGTTTTTATTCACAGTTTTCCTTTGAATCGTTTGATATCACAAACCGAACAATACCACCATCTGAAAAAGAGAATAATATACGTTATTTAACCCTTTCCCTCATACGACAATTCTGCAGCAGACGACTTAACATATTTTGTCGAAACGTCGAAAATCTCTATAATTGAATGGATAACCTATGACTTAAAGCGGAAAACATTGTGGCAAAAGAAGAAATTGCTCGTTTTGAGCAATTTCTTCTTTTGTCATTATGTTTTCAAAAAGCCGTCTGCTGCAGAGGCGTCCGAAAGCTTCTATATGAGGGAAAGGGTTAGTGTTGTTTCCAATGTGTATTACCTGACCCATCGGACCTGATACCGACCTTTGATTAAAAGTACGAGCAGCGTCTGGCGAATTTGGAGTCGTATTGACCTACCAGTGTTTTATCATTTGATTTTACATTAGCGTAAAATAATTTAGGCAAATTATAGTTTCTATGTCGAAACTTGCATATGGGAATGTATTACACTTTTGCGAACCGGGAAGACTCTGTTGATACTTTGCGGCTGCAATCACAGTCGTCCCACGTGGCTCATATATAAATTAACCCCCCTTTCCAACAGGTCTACAGACCGAGTCTGACGCACCTGCAGCAGACGATGTTCGAAAACTCTCTGGCAAAAGGATAAATTGCCCATAATAAGTATTTCCTCAAATTTATCACAAACAATTCACTATTTAACTCTTTCAGCGCCGAATTGTTTAAAGTAGACTCTTCCATGTTCAAAATCGGGCGTCTCCATTGCTCATGTAATAAAAGTTTGGACTATTTTTATAACTAAAAGGCAAACAATGCTGATTTCAGGTGAGACAGCTCGTTACGAGCTGACTCACCTGAATCAGTAATGTTTGCAAAAAGCTTAATATTGCCTTTGGCGCTGAAAGAGTTAAGCTTTCTTTTGTAGAGATGTTTCATGTTTTTGCCTAGATATGTTCAAAGTCGTCCGCTCTAGATTTGTTGTATGTGGGAAAGGGTTAAAGAGAGACGGGGTTAACCATGGTCAGATACCGTGGACGACTCTGAATCTAATATTGATGTATAGATGTCAAATAAATCATTTGATTCTGAAACATGTTGGGTGTAAACATGTGCTGCCATAGACACAGTAACTAAACCAGAGTTTCAAAACATCTGGCTGCTTTTCGACTTAAACTGTCATGATGGACGACGAATGACACGTGACACAATGACTTTCCTCCAATGTCCGAAAAAATGTTGACCGAACTTGGGTTCGAACGCACAACTCCTTGATTGACAGCCCGCGTTCGTGCTAGACACACTGGCTACCAGATGAACACACTAACAATACCTACCCTTTCTTCATTGTTTCCTTCTTCATCGCCCTTTGTTTGAGTGTTTCGGCGATATAACTGCGCACGGCTTCTATATCAATGTCGTCGTCCATAGCTCTGTCCGTGTCATCAGCAGCGTTTTCATCTCTCAGTGTGTCTAGTAGTTCATCAATAGCCGATAGTTCAGCAGCATGTTTACTTTCTAACACTGATCGTCTTTGTCTGGTAATGTGTAAATCATGTGTACCTGTGACATATATTTAAAACGTGTGTACCTGTGACATATATTTAAATCGTGTGTACCTGTGACATGTATTTAAAACGTGTGTACCTGTGACATATATTTAAATCGTGTGTACCTGTGACATATATTTAAACCGTGTGTACCTGTGACATATATTTAAATCGTGTGTACCTGTGACATATATTTAAATCGTGTGTACCTGTGACATATATTAACATCATCATCATCATAATCATCATTAATGTAATTATCATCATCATCATCATCGTCCCCAGAAGCAGCATAATCATCATCATACACATTGTCGTCATTAATATCATTATCATCATCATGCTCATAATCGTTAACATCATCAGCAGCAGCAGCAGCGGCAACATCATAAGCATCATCATACGCATTATATTCATCATCATCGTCATCATCCAATCCAGGGGTTTTGAGTTCGAATCTCAGCACAGCCAACATTCTGTCCGACGTTTGACAAAAGTCAATGCGACAATCGTCATTCGTCTTTCACCAATGGGCTAACAGTCTATGTGGAAAAGCAGCCAGTTGATTGGAAAGTATGTTGTGTGACATCATCCATCATTCATCATAAGCATCATCATCATCATAATCATCGTCATCATCATCAACACCATCACAATACATGTTCAATAAATATGAAATATCCACTCACCTGCGAAATAACATAAGTACAGCACTACGAATGACGTAATCAAGTAATTGTTCATGTTTTATGGCTTAAATTCACCTCCTGTACGCGATATAACCTTGTCTGTATGTTTACTATACTGTGATTTTATCAATTCTAAATTTGTAAAACGACTCAAAATAGGAGAACATTCTTAATGTTCAGTCGACTTTACTGTAGTCACTCATGTAGAAAGAAAACCGCCGGGTGTGTCATTATATCTCGATATTTATGTGAATGCTGACGCAAGGACATTTATATCGTCAATACCCAGTCACATGTGAAGTGTTTTTGATTGTTTGTTTGTTCGAGTGGTGTTTTATCCCGCTTTCTGCAGTATTTCAGTTATTGCACGTCGTTTCCTGCACATTTTAATTATACACAATCACGAAAATGACCTTCACCCTCACGAATAATCCCGAATACAGCCGATCAAACACGAACGCCTTCTTGTTGGGATATTTTGGTTTCTTGCGATCGTAAAACGGTTGCATCATTATATAGTACTTGTCGATAAGTATGACGTTAAAAGGTACTGCATCATGAATAGTCATGTTGTCACGCCGAATGGTTGCCGGAGTACGGTGTCCTGTTGGGGCCAGCGTGTTTTTCTGTGGACGGCCTCTTATCGTGGGCAAAAAAAAAACGCGCCGATTTAACTTAAATCCGCGCACTTTTTTTTAAGGCTGTTTATATAGGATTCTATAGAGAATCCAGCAGAATTGTGTCGAAAAAAGATGCGAAAATTTACAAATAAAAACGCGCATCTTTTTTTCATGGTTGCCAAAACATCAAACTGAAAAAAAAAAGTGCGCGGATTTAACTTAAATCCGCGTACTTTTTTTTCTCGGTCACAAACGGAGGAAACATACGGAGTGAAACTTCCCTCGACACCGTTGGCCATATTCTAGGTCTTACACCACTAAATCCATTGCACTACAAAACGAGTATCCTGAGCTGTGTGTGTATCTTGTCTCATTCATGAATGTTATTGATTAGAGCTTCAAATAATTAAACCATTTCCCTCGTATTTACGCTTATTGAAGCAGAGAGAGAGAGACAGAAAGAGAGACAGATAGAGAGAGAGAGAGAGAGAGAGATAGAGAGACAGAGAGAGAGAAAGAGACAGAGACAGAGACACAGAGACAGAGAGAGAGAATGAGACAGAGACAGATATAGAGAGAGAGACACACACAGACAGAGACAGAGACAGAGACAGAGAGAGAGAGATAGACAGACAGACAGACACAGAGAGAGACACAGAGAGAGACAGAGACAGAGACATAGACAGAGAGAGATAGACACACACACACACACACACACAGAGAGAGAGAGAGAGAGAGAGAGAGAGAGAGAGAGAGAGAGAGAGAGATAGAGAGAGAGAGAGAGAGACATAGAGAGACAGAGAGAGAGAGAGAGACAGAGAGAGACAGAGACAGAGACAGAGAGAGACAGAGACAGAGACAGAGAGTCAGAGTCATAAAGAGAGAGAGAGAGAGAAAAAGAGAGACAGAGAGAGAGAATGAGACAGAGACAGAGATATAGAGAGAGAGACACACACAGACAGGGACAGAGACAGATACAGAGAGACAGAGAGAGAGAGAGAGAGACAGACAGACAGAGACAGAGACAGAGAGAGACACAGAGAGAGACAGAGACATAGACAGAGAGAGATAGACACACACACACACAAACACAGAGATAGACAGAGAGAGAGAGAGAGACATAGAGAGACAGAGAGAGAGAGAGAGAGAGAGAGACACACACACAGAGAGACAGAGAGAGAAATAGAGAGACAGAGACAGAGAAAGACAGAGAGAGTCAGAGACATAGAGAGAGAGAGAAAGAAAGAGAGACAGAGAGACAGAGAGAGAGAGAGA
>JASEVX010000012.1:40326400-40378900 GCA_031761405.1 Serripes groenlandicus
GTCTATGTTGCAGTGACGGTTACATACATGAGCCGTTCTACGAAGAAACCAACATTATGGATTCTGCGTAATGTATCGATCCAGATCAGCCTGCGCATTCGGCGCAGGCTAATCCGGTCGACACATTCCGTCTTAGCGGGATAGATGTATAGAGTAGTTATTCCTGAAACAGAAAATAAACAGGAAGCGAATAGTGTCTACCCGAATTAGCCTGCGCGGCATGTTTAGGCCGATCCGGGTCGATACTTTACGCAGAGTCCGTAATGTTTGTTTTCTCGCGGGACATATTTAGCTGCGGCGATAGACATCTGCGTAATGTATCGACCGGATCAGCCTGCGCTACCCGCGCAGACTGATCCGGCCGACACATTCAGTCTTAGCGGGATAGATGTATAGAGTAGTTATTCCTGAAACAGAAAATAAACAGGAAGCGAACAGTGTCTACCCGAATTAGCCTGCGCGGCATGCTTATGCTGATCCGGGTCGATACTTTACGCAGAGTCCGTAAAGTTTGTTTTCTCGTGTTGACGGCTAGGTTCTTTTAGCGGACCAGTTACCGGCTGGCTGGATAAGGAGGAGTAGACTGATCTTTGCCTCGGATGATCTCTCTCATCACTAAATCCTATGTTGTGGATACTCAGATTAATCGTAGTAGTGAGACTATCCTTTTAATTACCAACAATATAGGGTTTGGAATTTAAATACAGATTTTAAAACATATATTACGCCTTTGATTCCGGCCTCTGAGTAATGTAAAACATTTCCCACCTGCAGACGCATTTTGACGCAATAGCAGCCGACGACTTTTGAAAACATTGTGGCCAAATGTGAAATTGCTCATAATGAGCAATTTGTCCTTTGGACACATATTTTCAACATATGTTAACAATTAAGCTATCTTTTATGGAGATTTTTCAGGTTTTTGTCACTATATTTTCAAAGTCGTCTGCTGCAGATTTTTTGTATGGGGAAAAGGGTTAAAACGTTCCCACTTTAAACTAATATTCAGTGGACGACTTTGATAACAGCTTGGTAAAATAATGAAAAATCCCTGTAAATGACCGTATAATGATTGAAAATAGTTAAAATCACATTGTTTTCCAAAGTCGTTTGTTTTATGAAAAATATAAATATAAGGGATCACATTAAATGGTGACAGTTTCGGGGTTAGCTTTACTAATTATCGGCTTGTGTCAAGATAAGCGGTACAAGTAGTACTGGTAACGAACCCATGAAACGCCATGATTATAACTAACATATTGTTGAAAGCGGCGTTAAACAAAAAAAAATCAAACATATGTTTATAGTTCACAGATAACCATTTCCCTATTGAAGATGTATTTTTAACGTATCTACAGCAGATGCCAATTGAACAAACGGAGAAATTGTTTTCAATGTGCCATGTGTACGTTCAAATATAGTCATCAATCACATTTTCATCATATTTTTGCGTTTATATCCACGAGAAAACGAACATTATGGTCTCTGCGTAATGTATCTACTCAGATCAGCAATCCGCGCAGTCTAATCCCGGCCGACTCATTCCGTCTCAGATGTATAGAGGTATAGAGTAACGAGTCCCGATACAGAAAATCCAAAGGAGCAGACAAGTGTCTGCCCGGATTAGCCTGCATTCCTAGGCTGTCGATACTTTACACATAGTCCATAATGTTGGTTTTCTCGCGGAACAGGTCATATGTGTTTAGAGTTGCAGCAGATTTATTGTACGTTGGATAGTGTTAGTCGACCTCCTTTTCAAGTTGCTGTTTTTGTTGCGTATATATATAGTAGATGTTAACTAATTGCTCATGTTATTTGTACCAAATTGGCTATTTGTTTAACAATTGCTTTATTTTCTGATTGGAGATTTCTAGTTCGTGTTATCGTGAGTCCACTGTTTGGTATCGTTTAGTAGTTAATGTCTTTCTTTGTTATTTGATGGGAAGTTCGACTCCAATCACAATTATTACAATTCCATCCTTCCCAAAGTCTGAAAAAGAGAATAACATACATTATTAAATGTTGTTTTTATGTGTATTACTTGACTCATTTGACCTTACCCCGACCTTTGAGTAAAACAATGAGCCGGCTCATGCCTGTCGAATCTATGGTCTTATTGACCTTGCAGGGTTTTAACATTTGATTTTACATGAGCGTAAACTAATTTGGGTAACATTCTGTTTTCTGTCCAACCTTGCATCTAGGATTTTTAATATGTTTTGATTATGTTCCGTGTATGACGCGACTTTTGACCTTTCTCTGAAGTTTAAATGTTTATAAAAGAATATAATGTGCCTCACATGCTCCACTTGCTATGTCATGTGTTGGTCAACTTTTTATTGTTGTATCTTGTTTTTTTCTCACGGGCCATGTTTCACGTTATCCGACTAAGTTACGTTAATGTGCCGGGTAAGCTTGCCCGCCCCGCCCCCCTCGAACGCACAACCCCTTGATTTACAGCCCGCGTTGATGATAGACACACTGGCTACCAAATGAACAAACGGAAAGAAAACTGACAATGCTAAAAAGCCTACCGTTTCTTCAGTTTTTCTTTCTTCACCGCCCTTTGTTTGAGTGTTTCGGCGATATATCTGCGCACCGCTTCTATTTCAATGTCATCGTGCATAGCGCTGTCCGTGTCATCAGCAGCGTTTTCATCTCTCAGTTTGTCCAGTAGTTCATCAATAGCCGATAGTTCAGCAGCATGTTTACTTTCTAACACTGATCGTCTTCGTCTTGTAATGTGAATATCGTGCGTACCTGTGACATACATTTAAATCGTGTGTACCTGTGACATATATTTAAATCGTGCGTACCTGTGACATATATTTAAATCGTGCGTACCTGTGACATATATTTAAATCGTGTGTACCTGTGACATATATTTAAATCGTGCGTACCTGTGACATATATTTAAATCGTGCGTACCTGTGACATATATTTAAATCGTGCGTACCTGTGACATATATTTAAATCGTGCGTACCTGTGACATATATTTAAATCGTGTGTACCTGTGACATATATTTAAATCGTGTGTACCTGTGACATATATTTAAATCGTGTGTACATGTGACATATTTAAATCGTGTGTACCTGTGACATATATTTAAATCGTGTGTACATGTGACATATTTAAATCGTGTGTACCTGTGACATATATTTAAATCATGTGTACCTGTGACATATATTTAAATCGTGTGTACCTTTGACATATATTTAAATCGTGTGTACCTGTGACATATATTTCAATCGTTTAAGGTAAAATATCAATATCATGACCTTCTTTGCCGTAATCATCATCATCATCAACATCAACATCAGCATCAGCATCAGCATCTTTGTCATCATCATCATAATCGTCATCAACAACATCATCAGCATCATCATCATCATTATCATCATCATCATCATAATCGTCATCATCATCATCAGCAGCAGCAGCAGCAGCAGCAGCATCAGCAACAGCATCATCATTATCAGCATTAACATTGTCATCATCATCATTATCGTCATTATAAAATTCAGCAATACCATCATCATCACAATATATCATATCATCCCCAAACATCATCACTATCATCATCCCCATCATCATCATCTCCATCATTACTCATCGTCATCATTATCATCACCAAAATCATCATCATTATTATCTTCATCAGAATCATCAGCATCACCATCGACATCATCATCATACTCCTAGTAATTTTCATCACACAAACATTATCTTCATTATCACCACCATCATCACCACAATCGTTAGTATTCTTATCTTCATCATCACCATCATCACCATCATCGCATAAACAGTATCAACACTATCATCATTGTAATCAATACCATAACAATATACTATCAATAAATATAAAATTTCCACTCACCCGCAAAATAACAGAAATACATCACAACAAATATTGTAATCATGTAGTTATTCATGTTTTAATTTCTGAACACAGATACTCCTCTTGTACAGCGATGCGATCAAAAAGTGTGTGTACGTTTTCACAAACGTATATAATTTTATTAATTCTAAATTTGCAACGAGACATAAAATATAAGACCAGATTGCTAGTAGATTGTAACAGTCGGTCCCAACGCATCCTCTAAAAATAAGTTGTATAACACTATTTAATGTGATAGTATGTGTGACTCATCTTTTAACACATGAATACAATTAAAATGTGAAAGCCTAAAACCATATTATTTTGATATAATCTTCATTAAGCATGTCATGCGAAAACATGTCTTAGCCTAACCTAGTAATAAGGCGTATTCGGAGAAAACTATAAACAATGCACATGCCCAAGTGTTTGGTTTGTTTGGACATGTTGACCACACAGGCATCAAGCATACGTATACATAACATAACATAACATAATGTTTATTGGCATTAAGCATTAACAATATTTATAGCCATACAAAAGTATACAAAGTGATATTGACACGAATTATTTACCAAAAAGAACCTATAAACATATTTTATATCATAGTTTACGTGTTTGTCTATAATACAGTATCTTTTACAGTTAATCTCTTTCCTTAAAAGTCAGATAAATAAATCTAGCTAACCTGTTTATTGTTGTTATTGAATTTGATGACATTAATGTATTAAATTTGTGTATAGAATGTCATTTACAATAGTATGATTTAAGAACGGTATGTCTTAGTTCTCTATACCTGGTACAAACAAGTAGAAAATGATAAGGATATTCTATCATACCCATATTACATTGTGTACATGTGTGTTGTTGTATATCCATATTGGTATGCAAGTATTATAATAAATGCTATTAGTTATAAAAGCAAACAAACACACGGCATCAATATATTGGAAATCCAATTTCAACTAAGATCGAATTGCAAACAAATATATAGGGTATCTCTTTTATCATTGTCTTTTTATAATACGATCTTGATGAGGATTATTAAACATTGTTAGCTGAAAGCACGGAGGCGAACATTGATCTGAAACTTCGCTTAAAAAGGTCTGTTTACTTGTGATCTGCCCTGACATTTTATGGTCCATTGATTTGAAAGTATCTTAAGGCTAGGATTTTACTGTGTCGGATCGTCTGAAATCTAAAATACTCACATTTTAACTAAATCAGTCAATGCGACTTAAGTTATGCAGTACATTGTAGGCTATCTATATTTTAAAAGCTTTCTTATTTTCTTTTATCAAGCCATTAAATCAACGCGAACCTATATAGCTGACAATCCCAATAGCCCCCATTATGCTAAATAAAAATTGGATATCAAGAAAACCGTTTTTAAAAGCAAATAACAGATAATTATCAAAGTTTATGTAATTGTTTGTATAGTTGTTTGCTGTGTTATAACTCAAAACCGAGCAATACGCCGTGATACATACTTCCATTCGTTTCATCGGTTATTAAAGCATTTTTTGATTTCGATCAACATACCTCGCTGGGCATACATTGATTCAGACGACACTGCATAAAAGGTCGTCTCGAATTGACCCCATACGTTTAGATATTTAGGAGCAGGTGCTCGTTTTCGTGTATTTATCTGACTTTCTAGTGTATCTATATACCTTTCACGTGTATTTATATGGCTTTCTCGTGTATTTATATGGCTTTGTCGTGTATTTATCTGGCTTCGTCGTGTATTTAACTGGCTTTCCCGTGTATTTATATGGCTTTCTCGTGTATTTATCTGGCTTTCTCGTGTATTTATATGGCTTTGTCGTGTATTTATATGGCTTTTCGTGTATTTATCTGGCTTTCTCGTGTATTCATATGGCTTTATCGTGTATTTATCTGGCTTATCTCCTGGTGATATCTAACGACTGTGTATGCGACAATTTGATTGGTTGATGGAAAAGTTAATCTGAGTCGACATATTCTAGGCAGTCCTTAGATCTATACGAGCGTTTGCGACTGGAGCGAAGTTTAGGTCTTGTTTTAATGAGATTGATAGGCATTTTGTTTCAGAGTAATGTTCACGAATATCGATTTCGATTCGTCGGAATGAAGTGCGTATTCGTGCGTAACTGTAAAGTACCGATTCTGTTTAAAGCGACTGAAATCCAGATGGCACGAAAAAAAAAAATCGAATTCGGCCTAAATGTTATTCTTTATGTTATCCAAGTAAAACCAGGGTAGAGAATGTATCGTTTTTTATCAATAAAGTGAACTTGAGTCGTTTTCAATTGTCCCGATGAAGGGGTTTCCTATTTAAAAATACTTACCCCGTTACTGACAGGGTAGAATTTGCGATGGAAAAAGTATCGAAAACAAGAAAATCTCACCGATTAAAGGGGTATGTAATATGTTAGTTATCATATTTTAATGCCCCAAATACAAAAGTAACACTTATTTTCTTAAAATTGGATTTTTTTTTTCGACAATTGGGTATCTGGAGTTCAGTCGCTTTAATGTTGACGAACAGTGAATATTGACACTGAACTAATGTCCTTGGAAGAGTTCTGTAAAGGGATGTGTATTTATACAATTGAAAAATGAAAGTCATAAAAGAATATTTCCAATTTGAGCCACCTTATTTTACTTAAACATCAATGTTTGAAGGCTTCAAGTTTATTGGTTTTCAACAATATCACTTCGGCCATTATAACTACCCTATACCTTCGGGAGAAGATCTGGCGGAATCGCCTCAGTCCTCCGATGGTCGGGTACCGAAAAACTGATCGGCTACTGTTTTTAACAGTAGTCGATCAAACACTGTCGGCCCGTGGTCGTCTTGGTCGTCCGGGTGTCCCCTGAATGTCCCCTTGTCTCGCCCGCGCTCTGGAGCTTTCGTATAGCCTCTGCCGCTCTCTACCGGGGGTCGTGCGTTTGCCAGGTACTTGCACGTACTTTCGTATAATTGCGCCCCGGAAACGTATCGATCGCGCGAGGGAGGTCCGTGATTCGTTCTCCCGCCATGGTCCATTGGTCGGGACTCAATCGGGTACAAAAAGGGGACGATTGGAGGCGATTCAGGACGACAATCGGGATGATCAAAAAATTCTGGTCAAGATCGGGCTGATTGGAAAAAACAATCCTTGGTGAAATGCAGCCATTACATTTGAGCTGTCCCGCGAGAAAACCAAGATTGTGGACTTTTCCTAAAGTTTCGACCCGGATAAGCATAAGCATGCCGCGCAGACTAACCCGAACCGACACTTTTCGCCTCCTGTGGATTTGATGTTTCAGGAATCATTACTCTATACATCTATCTCCCTAAGACGGAATGTTTCGTCCCGGATTAGCCTGTGCGGAATGCGCAAGCTGATCTGGTTCGATACATCACGCAGAATACATAATTTTGATTTTCTCGCAGGACGTCTCAAATGTTTCACTATTATTTGGAAAAATATAAGATTGTGGCAAGATGAGAAATGTTGTCTTGATGTTTACAGAAGCGTCTGCTTTTTGAGTGACAGGGCTTATGATGCGTGTCGTATGATGAGTAGATAGTTATCAACCTTCACAATGCGCAAAAGGCCTGATGTTCTGTTTCCGTTTGAGGTTTCTCATTCGATATTGTTTCCAGAAGGGCTGGTTAGGTCCAATGGCTTCTTGAGTTAAGTTTGTACATTCTTGTACTATTTCAGAAAGATCAACGGGAGGATGTCCGCTTGCCAGATACCACAATAGTCTGAAGCAAAGGGAGATGCAATCTGGACCGACCGTCCATGATCTTCGTGAAGCCATCGGATACCTTAGCGATGCGTGAGTTTATTAACCAAGTCCTACCTACAGACGCCTCTGCAGCGGACGACGTTGACAAACGGGGAAATTGCACGCGATGAACAATTTCCCATTTTGCCACAATGTTTTTCAACTTGTATACATTAATTATACCTTCATTTCTAGAGAGTCTTCATAGTTTTAACTAGATCAGAGGACTAGGTTATGAGGAGTAAACAGGTCTTTCTTCCACGATATCTCTGTTAACAGTCATTTAAACCTATGATGTGGGTACTTAAATGAATCGAAATGAACAGCATAGTCTTTGGAAGTCAAATAAGGATTTTAGAACATGAAATACGCCCCTTATCTCGACCTCTGCTAAATGTTATCATAGTCGTCTGCAGCAGATTTGTTTTGTGTAGGAATTGGTTCATGTTATCACCTTACCTTATTTGTACAGTGGAACCTGTCAATAAAGACCACCAATTGGAACACAACAACATGGTCTTTGTGCAGTAAATGAGTAATTAGGAAGCTAAAAGAGTGGGTTCTATAGACAGAGAATTGCGATTTACAAGGTGGTCTTTAGCACAGGTTTGACTGTATCTACACATCTCTTAGCAACATTTGAAAGAAATGTAGATCAATATCAGTCTGCTTCTTTGTTTGATGATTTTGACTGTATCTACACATCTCCTAGCAACAATTGAAAGAAATGTAGATCGATATCAGTCTGCTTCTTTGTTTGAGGATTTTGACTGTATCTACACATCTCTTAGCAACAAATGACCTGATTTTTACAGTGGAACCTGTCAATAAAGACCACCCATTGGAACACAACAACATGGTTTTTGTGCACCGGGTTGTCTTTAATTGCAGGGTCATTTATGCAGTAAATGAGTAATTGGGAAGCTAAAAGAGTGGTATCTATAGACAGGGAATTGCTATTTACAAGGTGGTCTTTAGCCTGCTTCTTTGTTTGATGATTTTGACTGTATCTACATATATCTTAGCAACAATTGAAAGAAATGTAGATCAATATCAGTCTGCTTCTTTGTTTGATGATTTCCATTAAGGAGTTGAAACGTAAATCTATCTGTTGGACAACGTAAATCTATCGGTTGAACAACGTAAATCTATCGGGTGAACAACGGAAATCTATCGGTTAAACAGCGTAAATCTATCGGTTAAACAACGTAAATATATCGGTTGAACAACGTTAATCTATCGGTTGAACAACGTAAATCTATCAGTTGAACAACGTAAATCTATCGGTTAAACAACTGAAATCTATCTGTTAAACAACGTAAATATATCAGTTGAACAACGTAAATCTATCGGTTAAACAACTGAAATATATCTGTTAAACAACGTAAATCTATCGGTTGAACAACGTAAATCTATCGGTTAAACAACGTAAATCTATCGGTTGAACAACGTTAAACTATCAGTTGAACAACGTAAATATATCGGTTAAACAACTGAAATCTATTGGTTAAACAACGTAAATCTATCGGTTAAAAAATGTAAATCTATTGGTTAAACAACGGTTAAACAACGTAAATCTATCGGTTAAACATCGTTAATCTATCAGGTGAACAACGTAAATATGTCGGTTAAACAATGTTAATCTATTGGTTGAACAACGTAAATCTATCAGTTGAGCAACGTAAATCTATCGGTTAAACAACTGAAATCTATCGGTTAAACAACGTAAATCTATCGGTTGAACAACGTAAATCTATTGGTTAAACAACGTAAATCTATCGGTTGAACAACGTTAATCTATCAGTTAAACAACGTAAATCTATCGATTAAACAACTGAAATATATTGGTTAAACAACTTAAATCTATCGGTTAAACAACGTAAATCTATCGGTTAAACAACGGTTAAACAACGTAAATCTATCTGTTAAACATCGTAAATCTATCGGATGAACAACGTAAATCTATCGATTAAACAACGTAAATTTATCGGTTGAACAACGGAAATCTATCGGTTAAACAACGTAAATCTATCGGTTAAACAACGTAAATATATCGGTTGAACAACGTTAATCTATCGGTTGAACAACGTAAATCTATCGGTTGAACAACGTAAATCTATCGGTTGAACAACGTAAATCTACGGTTGAACAACGTAAATCTATCGGTTGAACAACGTAAATCTATCGGTTAAACAACGTAAATATATCGGGTGAACAACCGTAAATCTATCGGTTAAACAACGTAAATCTATCGGGTGAACAACGTAAATCTATCGGTTAAACAACGTAAACAAATTGCTTATGTATTCAAAATAAATGAACTATTTCCTATCATCGTTAAGTGTATCAATTCACCTACCTTACTCATGCTCGTAGCCTGGCAAAAGACAGGACTTGTGAAGTAAAATCAAAGTACTGATAGTACTGAAGGTAGAATTGCGATCGTTTTTTTTAATAAACTTTTAATCAAAATGTGTGTCTCAGCGTTGTCTTCTTCAGCAGTTTGACAGAAACAAAGCATAAATCTGATATTGTGTCAATGTGTTATTTGTCAACTCTATCCCATAAGTTCTACCTGTGATTTGATGCTGCTAACTCTCATAAAAAAAGCACGGATGTTTTTTGAAAGTTTTGTCATTATTATTTAAGACGGACATTATATACTAGAATAGCCAACTGACTATCATTTTAAAAAAGTGTTTCTTATTTAACCTTTCCCATTTGCATACGTACTTTTGAAAACATTGATGCAGAAGAAGAAATTGCTCATGACAAGCAATTTCTCCTTTTGCATCAATGTTTTCAACTTTATTCAACGATTACACTTCCAATAAAGGTGATTTTCTGTATCTTTGCTCAGATTTTTTTTTTTGAAATTCGTCTGCTGCAGAGTTTTTATATTGTGTGGTGGGTTGTGATTTGTTAAAGGGCAAGCAGGATTGGGAAATGAGTGTTGCACTTATCCTAATGAAACACTCGCCTACCTGCATGTTTTAGCTTTAACTTAACTTTTTAATATTCTTTCCATCACCAACTCCGTCATCTGTAAGTAATCAACTCTATGAACGAAATAATCGCGTCAAAATCATAACGAACAAACACTGTTAACATCAAATATTGAACTGTGTAATACAAGTTTAGACTAAAAGGATGAATCAGTTATGTTGTAACAACCAATATCCGCGGGTCATTTACCTGATAGAAATGATCGATTGCTCGCAATCGTCGTAATTTAAAGCGCTCAAATGATTTGATGAAATCTCTTACTTAGAAGTCGGGAATTCAGACGCGGACCTTGTCGAAAGCACCTATCCAAAATGCAAAAGTCATCGTTAATCGTTGACTTATTGTCGGTTGAACTCATGTCTTTGCGGAAACCTGCTTGTGGTATATATTATGTGAAAGGAAAATGACCTTTTGAAAACGAATGCATAACTAAAACGACTTTGATGGGCATCGTTACTAGAAACGAGCACATGTTCTACACGCAACTTTGTCGAAGGAATAGATGGACTGAGAGAAAGAGAATGAAAAGGCTAAGCAATGCATACTATCATTATGAATAAGGACATGAACGAATATGTATGGACTAGCGCCTAGAATTTCGTACTTGCCCGATCCTGTATTCCACTCGCTTAGTCGATGTTTACATCTCTGCCGAGAGTGAAAAAAGGGTTACAATTTACAAAGGGTAATTGCGCAGTGAAGTGCTATATTGGCGTAGTGATATCTAAATAATTGTGTACACTTAAATATGATGTTTACACATTAAGAGACTTTGTTATTTTATTTGGATACCTAGAATAAGTGAATTAATTTTATTTCCAGGGCCACCATAGATAATGAATATTCATAATTTCTGCTCTTTTTTTAAATAGGTCAGATAAACAAACCCATCTTAAACATGGCTTTTAACTGCGTTACAGCTGATTTTCGCATCAAAATAGAACGTATATGAAAAGCCAAATGCAAGTCTAGCAAAGCGCTTACTATGTTTATAATCCGGTTAACCGTATGCATATTCTTGAATTCTATTCTGATAAACAAACCCTGTCTTTATCATGACGTTGAACTACATGTTAAAGAAGGTTTCGCATCATATAGAGCTTGTATCGAAAATCCACATCTGCATGCGAGTCAAGCAGAACGTTTACGTGCGGTACTATACGTGCAGTAAAATATGTTTAAAGAGGCTATGCCATTCGCATTGAAAGACCATTGATTACTTTCTCAACAAAATCAAACAAACGGTTCTTCGTTGAAGAAAGAGTTCAAACTGGATACGAGGCGTTCTCTGATTTTAGGTTGATTTGCGTAAGAATATTCCAAGACAATATACATTCAAATATGATATTTACAATAATACTTGTTATTTTAAATGACAGGCTTGAATAATTGGATATTTTTTTCTTAATTACTCCATGTTTGCTTTTGTAAGTATTCGTTAATTAGTCAAACAAATTTGCACTATTTGGCGGTGAACGGCATATACATCACGTGACTTCAAAATCCAACATGTAAACTATGGCATAGCCGCGCATGCGCAGCTCTACCAAAAATAAATATGTGTTCAGGATGAATGTGTCTCACGAATCAGAAATGGCTGGCCCTTTCAATTAGGATGGCACTATAACAAACCAACACTTTACTTACGTCAAGGCACACTTCATAGCCTAGTACTTGCTTGTTTACCCAGGGATCATATTAAATATGATCTTTTCCCAAAACTTTCTCAAATGAAATTTAAAGACGCGTATGTCATTTTAATTTATGCTAATTTATTTACATTCCATAGTGGGTTCAGCAATGCGGAGATCAGGAGCCCCGAAATCTTAGAGGCATTTGCCCGCCAAACGGATCCAGTTTGCCAAAGTGGCACCACCAGTTGTGACGATGGTGCTTTATATAGAACAGCTGATGGTTCCTGTAACAACCTTGCCCATCCATATTGGGGCAGTGCCGGTGTGGAGCAGACACGCTTGTTGGACGCGTCTTATAGTAACGACATTAATTATACCCTGTGTAGTTGTGCTATTATCTCATTTGATGTTGTTATGTTTTGGGCATGCCTATAGGACAGGGAACACATAGGTGTCATTTCTAAGTTGGGTGATCGTTTGCCTGTGGGTCGCAATACACCAAATGAATTACTTCTTTGTTTCGATGTAAAACGACTAAGTTTTAGCCTTCAAGTGTCACACGTTGTAAGCGTGTCTCATGTAGAACACCTTATATCATTGAAAAGAGTTACATCTAAGCTTTAATATAATCCAAAGAAAATGTGTGTGTGTGTGGGGGGGGGGGGGGGGGGGGGGGGGGGGGGGGTATGCATTATGCCATTATGCAAGAAAGACTTAACCTAGCGAAACTCGTAACCGTCGTTTTGGATCATATCGGGCGCAGACAAACCCGATTCTTCACATTCTCTGCCTCATTTGTACACTTTCAAACGAGGTCAAACTACTAAAAATGATGAAATCAATCATTTCCGGTACATTTATACACATTTACAATACATATAAACTAATTGTCATATATTCAATATATTCTGGTGATACTATACACTCATTTCTTCGCAAACAAAGTGTTTATAGGGACTATTTGGCTGTAGATCAACATGACAGTGGATGTATTTGGCGTAATTTGACCTTTAAGACAATTTTCTTGTTCTTATGAGTATGTTTTTTTCTATTTTGTTACAAATTATGATAACAAATGAAAGCATATATATGTATTAGGTCAATCAAGCAATGATTATCAAAGACAATTTTATTTTTCTATAACACCCAAACATAGGGTTTTCCGGCTGAATCGGTCGAGTTTGATGCTTTCGCGAATAGGTTCTCGCAAAGGAAAAATAAGCAAAGCATCACATATTTAGGTTTTACTGTGTCAAATGTTCATAGAAATGATCAAACTAAATATTTATGCATTATTCTCAGACTTTTAAGACAACTAGTGTCATCTTTTTCAACCAGTTTGACTGTAGGCCTATCCAAACGTTTTTGCAGACGACACAAAATTGACCTTTGAATTGTTGGCCTCTGATGCTCTTATTAAACAGATTATTTAAATTAGTAGAAACTTGTCAAACAGAAAAATGACACAACCCATTTTATGATAGCAGTTTCGGCCAATGTGAAATAAATAACAATTTTAGATGCTTAATCGTCACAAAGTGCCGGAAATAACAAAATGAAAAGGCAAATAACTGTATTTTGTTTTGTACATGTTCTCTTTCCATGTTAAAATTTACACGGTGTGCATGACGAGTTTCTAGTTCTTTTACGAACAAGGCGTCCTTTCAATAGTACATGTACAATTCGTTTTTGTTTGTTTTATCAAATCATGACAACTAAACAGTGGCGGTCCACAATCTCAATCAATTTGTAACGAAATGGCCGGTCCACAATCTCAACCCATTTGTAACGAAATGGCCGGTCCACAATCTCAACCCATTTGTAACGAAATGGCCGGTCCACAATCTCAACCCATTTGTAACGAAATGGCCGGTCCACAATCTCAACCCATTTGTAACGAAATGGCCGGTCCACAATCTCAACCCATTTGTAACGAAATGGCCGGTCCACAATCTCAACCCATTTGTAATGAAATGGCCGGTCCACAATCTCAACCCATTTGCAATGAAATGGCCGGTCCACAATCTCAACCCATTTGTAATGAAATGGCCGGTCCACAATCTCAACCCATTTGTAATGAAATGGCCGGTCCACAATCTCAACCCATTTGTAACGAAATGGCCGGTCTACAACTCAACCCATTTGTAACGAAATGGCCGGTCCACAATCTCAACCCATTTGTAATGAAATGGCCGGTCCACAATCTCAACCCATTTGTAATGAAATGGCCGGTCCACAATCTCAACCCATTTGTAACGAAATGGCCGGTCTACAACTCAACCCATTTGTAACGAAATGGCCGGTCTACAACTCAACCCATTTGTAATAAAATGGCCGGTCTACAACTCAACCCATTTGTAACGAAATGGCCGGTCTACAACTCAACCCATTTGTAATGAAATGGCCGGTCTACAACTCAACCCATTTGTAATGAAATGGCCGGTCCACAATCTCAACCCATTTGTAATGAAATGGCCGGTCCACAATCTCAACCCATTTGTAATGAAATGGCCGGTCCACAATCTCAACCCATTTGTAACGAAATGGCCGGTCTACAACTCAACCCATTTGTAACGAAATGGCCGGTCCACAATCTCAACCCATTTATAACGAAATGGCCGGTCCACAATCTCAACCCATTTGTAACGAAATGGCCGGTCCACAATCTCAACCCATTTGTAACGAAATGGCCGGTCCACAATCTCAACCCATTTGTAATGAAATGGCTAAAGGAACACAAGCATATGAGCCGTTCCATGAGAAAACAAATATTATCGAATTTGAGTAATGCATCGACCCAGATCAGCCTGCGCAGTCCGCGCATGCTAATCCGGGCCGACACATTCCATCTCAGGAGGATAGAGGTATTGAGTAATTATTCCTGAAACGTAAAATTCAAATGAGGCGAAAAATGTCTGTCCGGATAAGCCGGGTCGATACTTTACGTCCACAATGTTGGTTTTCTCGTGGGAGGGCTCATCTGTAGATACTATCATTCATACAATATTAATGCAAATCGTCTTTCTTTAATGCTCATGTAAATAACGCATTTGATAGTACAGCCGCTATCGAAGTTCATTTATACATCAAGCTAAACATTGTTATGTGTTTATTTTATTGTCATGCTACAGTCGTCGGATATTGTCAAATTTTAGATGTTCTAGTCATTGTTTAAATGTAGGAAATGGTAGACACCAAAATACTGATTATTGTTTGCGAGTGTGTAGTTTCGTCTTGGCAGAAACTGCTATGCCGTGGAAGATGTTTCACTATTTATTAGTATGTCCAGTTTACAATGAACTTCTGCTGTTATATTTCCATGAAGACTATACAAATGCATACCCAACTAGAAGGTTGCTTTATGAAGTAGTGAGTGCATAAAGACTCACATATGTAAAATCACTGATAAAATATCTTATTGAGGTATTCAAAATCATAAAGTTACTTTTAGATGAACAGGTGTCTAGTTAAAATATATGTCATATACTAAATTTCTATATTTGAGTATCTGTTTACGATGTCACTCAAATAAATTTAATATCTACGTGTAAATTATGTAAAATGGGCCGGAGACCTTACATTACTGAATAAATAATTTGTATTTCTATTACTTTTTGTTCAGATATTAGCGATTTCGATTCGACTAGAAACACAAGCGTAGACGGAAATCCATTACCCAATCCGAGAACCATCAGCAATAGGGTTCATGCTGCCAGGGGACGGGAAATATTCAGTGAAGTTATCAACGCCCAAATTTTCCAAATGGGTCAGTTCCTCGATCATGACATGACAGCAACGCCAACTCAAACAGGTCAGTTTGATAAACACTTTCCAACCTACAGGTCTGTTTGATTAACTCTTTCCAACATACAGGTATGTTCGATTAACTCTTTCCAACCTACAGGTCTGTTCGATTAACTCTTTCCAACCTACAGGTCTGTTCGATTAACTCTTTCCAACCTACAGGTCAGTTCGATTCACTCTTTCCGACATACAGGTCAGTTCGATTAACTGTTTCCAACATACAGGTCAATTCGAGTAACTCTTTCCAACCTAAAGGTCTGCTTGATTAACTCTTTCCAACATTCAGGTCTGTTCGATTAACTCTTTTCAACATTCAGGTATGTTCGATTAACTCTTTTCAACATACAAGTCAGTTCGATTAACTCTTTCCAACATACAGGTCAGTTCGATTAGCCCTTTCCAACATACCCAAACTCGGAAGTAGATTACTTTGAATCTTTAAAGCAAATAAAAGCATCGTCGCAAACAAACAAAAGAGAAAACTATCATTTTGATTAATTTCTGCTTTTGTTAAAAAAAAATCAATAGTCGTCTGCTGCAGATGCATCAGAACGCGTCTGTATGTGGTAAAGCAGTTGTGTAAAAATGATCCAAATTACTGCTATTCGCATGTTTCTTGAAACCTTACACGACATATGAACCATATATTTGGAGAGCCAAAACACACTGCGTAGGTGCTCTGACTGATCTGGATCTATACTGCTCGCAAATGTCTTACAATTGACCCGGCAATGTCATACCAAAGAAATTTTAAAACAAATGGTAGTAATGGCTTTCACTCCTTGGCGCTAAGGATCATGGGATTTGCTTCCCCTTATTACTGCGTAAATGATAGAATATCGGGGAACCAGACTAGGGTTGTTTGCATTATGATTGAATAGCTATTGTCGGGATAATTGGATCACCTTTATTGGTGCATTATAACATACCGAGGAAAAACCGTTATATAACTGAAAAGTTGTGAGTGGTGTAAAACGTTCGCAAATCGCCTAGTAGTTGCATACAGTTATATTTCACATGGCCAACTATACAAAAAATGATCAATGTCATGTCTGAAACATTTAATAACAATTATAAGCGGATTAAGTAGATTTATTTATGAGGCAAAATTAATTAGAACTTCAAATTTATCCACCTACAATTATCAATACTTTGCTCTTTCAAAAAATTGTATTGTTTTCTTTTTAACTTTTACGAAATTCATGTCTTTGTTTTTAACTGTATGTTGCTATATATATGTTTTTATGTTTTATGCTATACAGTTTATTATTATTATTATTGTTATGTACACTTGCTATATAATGAGGATTACGTTTGTACGGGAGAAGATTAAGTTATAAACGCTCCACGGCTTCTTATAGGGACCTCCCTGTTTGTCATTCAGTCATTCGTTCAATTAGTTATTGTAGGATTCCTTTGTTTCGAAAAACAGACCAAAATAAAAGCATAATACATAGGGTAAATTTACAAAGAACACATTAAAAAAATCAACGTGACTCAGGAATGGTTTCAAAACTTTAATGACTTATTTTCATTTTGAAACACTATCTTTTGTCAACGATCCACTTTTACAACAATTTAAAGTTATAAAGAATGGTCTTATTGCAATTAAAAATATCAAAAAATAAGGAACCGTTTCTAATAAATTGTCATATTGTACATTTTTTCAGATGTTTCAGATTGTTGTGCGAATGCAGACGAGTAAGTATAGTTGTATTAGATTAATTCAAACTCATTTATTTTATGAAAAATACTCGATTATTAAATAATTGATCTGATCGTGAATGTGATTTTACCCTCTTTCTATTGTAACATACATAGAACTTTAATTCCTCTGTAATGCACACCACGCACAGGGACTTGCTCCTCTAAAAATAGATATGACCTACTCTGTGCATATATATTATCTATGCATAGAGTAGGTCATATCTATTTTTAGAGGAGCAAGTCCCTGTGCACAACGCACAGAATGAATAGCAACTTATATAAAGCCTTCCTCACCCACAGGGGCGTGCTCCTGTGTGATCTAAAAATAGATTATGCAAGAGAAAACTCATTAAACCAGTGGAAATGGTTATCGCCATTTTGGACCAAATCGTGCCCGGACAAAACCTTCTCTACTTTCACTTTTTCAAACAAGGTCAAAATACTAAAGAAATGATTAAATCAATCATTTCCAGTACATCCTATACACATTTACAATAAATTTTTAACTCAATTTCATACATATATTCAATGCATTCTGGTGATGATAGACACTCATTTCTACGCAAACAAAGATTGTTTCGCGGACTATTTGGCTCTAGATCAGCATGAGCGCGGATGTATTTTGCGTAATTTGTCCTTTAATCAAACCATCAGTCACTAAATGACCAATCACAACTACTAGCAACATAGTCTTTCATCACCACTAATCACACTCAACCACAGCTAATGATAACACTACTCAATTCACCCATCCTGTATTGCATATGATTTTTCTTTTGAGTGTATAAGTTATTTATTAACGGTCACCAATACAGGGAAACGGGTACCGGAAGTAGTGCGTAGGACGGAAGCGGAAGTGAGCTGAGGTGTGTAAGTTGGAACGTCGAAGGGTTATCCAGTGATAAACTAAACAATCCAGAATTCATCTCTTTATTAAATAAATACGATATAGTCTTCTTAAGTGAAACTTGGACAGATAGAAACTCTAATATTAAGATTAACGGATATAAACAAATACATTCATATAGGAAATACAGACATAAACGTGCGAAACGTTGTAGCGGTGGGCTACTTGTTTATATAAGGGAACAGTACAGTAAAGGTGTCCGGTTAATAAAAAATGATATGGACTTTATAATATGGTTAAAACTTGATAAAGAGTTCTTTTGCATGCAACATGATATATTTCTATGCCATACATATATTGCGCCTGAAAACTCTGTAATACATAATATGTATGATTTTAATGTCTTTGATAGACTAGAAACTGACATATTACAATATTGCAATGCGGGAAAGGTGTTTTTACTTGGGGATCTTAACTCAAGGATAGGTAATAAATTTGATTACGTAGCCAATGATCGACCGTTACCTGAGCACGAGTTTATCGATACGGACTACAGTATTCCTCGTGTCACCTCAGATAGAGGCACGAATAAATACGGTGATCTGTTGATCGACTTATGTAAATCCGTAAACATGCGTGTGGTTAACGGTCGATACGGCACTGACCGAGATTTTGGGAGAATCACGTGCTCTACTCATAATGGGGAGAGCACAGTAGATTACCTCATTACAGAATACGACAGTTTTAATTTGTTGTCAGAATTTGTTATTCATGATTTTAATATGTATTCAAACCATGCCCCTTTACAGTTTAACATTAAAATAAAATCTATGGGTAATAGACAATACAGTGAGTATAAACGGTTCAAATGGAAAAATGAACATAAGGATGCTTTTATTTCTGATATAGCACGTGATATTGAGTTGTTATGTAGCGACCTGAACAGCAGTATTGTCAGTAATGATAATACCGATGTTGTAGTCGATATATTCACTAAATATTTGTCCTCACGGGGAAATACTTATTTTGAAAAGGTTGTTAAAGGTAGTGAATCTAATTGTACAGGGAAATCGAAGTTTACAAAACAGAACGAATGGTTTACAGATGAATGTAAAAGTCATAAATCTGAATATATCAAAGCATTACAGAATTTTAATTTGCATATTACGGAAGAAACCCGAAACATTTTACATGAAAAGAAAAAATTATATAAAAATTGTAGTAGGAAAGCAAAACTGACTTATAACAGACAAGTAGCATCCACTTTAAAGAGTATGCGTAACAAAAAAACCAAAGACTTCTGGGCTATGTTCAAAAAGTCGAAATGTGATAATAATGGAAGTGATATTTCCTTACAAGAATTTCACGATCATTTTAAGCAATTGTACTCAGAAATGATGTGTGAGGAGGATCATATATGTGAAGATTTTATAAATGATTTTGACATCTCGGATAATGGCTCCAGTAATTTTGAACATTTAGATGTTCCTGTTACATTGGAAGAAATTAGGCGATCAATAAGAAAACTAAACAAAAATAAATCATGCTCTACTGACAATATTATATATGAGTATTTTATTGAATGTATTGATGTGCTGGATACACCATTGTTACTTTTATTCAATTACATTTTAGAAAAACAGACTTTTCCAAAATCATGGTCAAAAGGAGTAATTATACCTGTTCATAAAAAAGGCGATACATCAGACACAAACAATTACCGCGGAATTACTTTAATAAGCTGTTTTGGTAAACTTTTTACAAGCGTCTTAAATGATAGACTTAAACGCTGGGCTGAGGAAAATGATATAATAACAGATGCACAGTTTGGATTTAAACCACATTATAGTACAATTGATGCAATCTTTTAATTAAATTCATTGATAGAAAAGCAGCTCAGAACCAAAGGTAGTTTATATTGTTGTTTTATTGATTTACAAAAATGTTTTGATAGTATATACAGAAATGGCATGTGGTTTAAACTGATTAAAAATGGTATTGACGGTAAACTTTTTAGAGTAATAAGGTCTATATATGACGAAGTTAAATTATGCGTTAAACATTTAAATACGGTATCCGATATTTACGATTGTAAGGTAGGATTATTGCAAGGTGAGATTTTGTCACCGATAATGTTTTCTCTGTTTGTGAACGATATAGAACTGTTTTTACAACAGAACTCTTGTGGAGGGTTAAATATTGACCAATTAACAATATATCTAATCCTATTTGCAGACGACTCGGTATTGATATCCGAAACAGCAGAAGGCCTCCAAAAATTAATAGACTCTTTTAAAATGTACTGTAATAAATGGAAACTCACTGTTAATGTAAGCAAAACCAAAATAGTTGTTTTCAAAAAAGGAAAATTAAAGGAAAATTTAAGATTCATGTACGGTGACAATAACATAGCAATAGTGGAATCCTTTAATTATCTCGGGGTTGTGTTATCAAAAAGTGGTTCATTTGTCAATGCAACAAAAACCTTACAAGGAAAATCCCTCAAAGCCTTAGGCGCGTTAATATCATATACAAAAGGTAGAGAGATCCCAATAGACATAATGTTTGATTTATTCGACTGTTTTGTGTCATCTGTTTTAAGTTATGCTTGTGAAGTGTGGTCATTCACTAACATAGATACTTTAGAAAAGGTACATAAGAAATTCTTAAAGTGGCTATTAAATGTCAAAATAAGTACAAGCAATTCTGCTTTATACGGTGAGACCGGTCGATACCCACTAATTATAAATATGCAAATAAGAACAATTAAATATTTTTTAAAACTTTTTATATATAAACAAAATAATTGTATACTGTCAACAGTGTTCCATAGTATGAAATACGATGCTGAAACACATAATGTTAAAAACTGGGCGAGTAACGTTAGAAATGTATTACAAAGAAGTGGATTCAACGATGTATGGTTATTTCCTAGTTCGGTAAACATAAATAGTTTCATACCATTACTCCGCAATCGATTAATTGATCTTTATATTAATGATTGGCAACGTGATATAGAAAATAAACCATCTTTAGTACTTTTTAAGGAATTAAAACAAAAATTCGAACCCTCTTATTATCTTATTAAAATGAATATATCTAAATTTAGAATTATTATTTCGAAATTAAGACTATCCTCACATGAATTAAATATAGAACAAGGAAGGCACAGAAATATACCACGCAATGAACGAAAATGTACACTTCATTTTCTCTCATTTTTTTTTTTTTCTCTATATCCTCTTCTTTATTTTTTGTGATTTTTTTTTATATATATTTTCTCCTATTTTGTAACGTATGTATTATACATGTGAATTGACGAGGAGCAGATATGCTCAAATCAGAATGAAATTAATTGAATTGAATTGAATTGAATTGAATATAAACAAATTTGCGTTAACGCTTTCACTGCCGAATTTCACCAAGTCGACTCTTCCATGTTAACCTTATATTCAAAATGAATATATCTTTGAAGACATTATAAAAGAGGCTTATGGCAATTTATGAATCACTAACAGAAAAACTCAATCTTATAATGATAAATTTGAAAACATTTTGAGAAAGAAGTCTGTCTCACGTACTATTAGTATAACGTACTTTTTTTGTTCATGTTTTATATATATAACAATTGACATATAGCTATAATGAGTTATCCAACACTTGCTTGGATCTTACCAATTTGAAAACATATAAAAGTCATGAATCTAGAAATAAGCGCACTATCATATATATACCTGACGCGATATGATCGGAGCTGAATTGAAAACATCTTATTAACTCTTTCAGCGCCACAGGCAATATTGAGGTTTTTGCAAACAATGCAGATTCAGGTGAGTCAGGTCGCAACGAGCTGTCTCACGTGGAATCAGCATTGCTTGCGTTTTAGTTACCAAAAACGTCCAAAACTTTCCTAAATTGAGAAATGGACACACCCGATTTTGAACATGGAAGAGTCTACTTTAAACAATTCGGCACTGAAAGAGTTAATAAAAATGTAATACTCTATACTAATAATATATATTTGTTTTACATCAATACTTTATAACACGTCACTCAATGTTAAAAATAATATGTATATATCAAAGTACTGAAAGTGCTGCAGGTTGAATTACGATCGTTTAAGGAGAGATGTATTTATTGTTGTATTGTGGGTCGGAGGCCTTGTATTACTAATGAAAGAATCTTGAATCTTTAAATCCTGTTGAAAATTGAACCGCTTCAGTTTTCGTTCAACAGGAAAATGGTAAAGTTTAATGTCTAAGTGACAAACAGGGCAGATTTCAGGAGAGACAGATCATTACGAGGTGTCTCACCTGAATCTGCATTGTTTGCAAAATCCTTTAATTGCCTTTGGCAGCGAAAGGGTTAAATATGTACGAATTAACATGGTATTTTTTCCGTAAAATGCATTGTTTTGTGTCATGACTTTGTTTGTTTAAACGTGCTATAAAACTTGTAGTTGTCATGTAATAACGTATATTACATTAACATGGGTTCCTCGGAAAAATGCTTTATTTTGCGTTATGCCTTAGTTTGTTTAAAATTTGCTAAACTTATATTTTTTTGCAATAAAGTATATTGTATTGACATGGACAGACTAATAAAAAGGGATATTCATTTTCAATAGTGTTACAATTACAAATGTCGATCTTTATGAGAGAAAGTTCATGTTATAATGCGCACGGGCCTTGTGTTATAATTTGGGTTCTTATTGCATACAAAAAGTCTCACAATCTACATAATTGAAGATGAGTTTCATTTCTTTTTCAAATGTCCTAAGACGTTAATTTATATGTCTCCTGAAAAAACAACTGGAATATTTCACACTTGTTAAATATTGATAGATACAAATAATCAGTCTGAAGTCTACTACAATGAATATATGTATACACACATTGCGTAAATAAGAGGCTAAATATTTAAAAAAAAAAAAAAACGATTTTGGTATCTTATTAAACCCGCGTGAAGATTGTGAATATTAAATATGCAATGTTTATTCCGTTCTGATTTCATTATCATATAATAGATACAGATGTATAGAGGTCAATGCTAAGGATATATATATGCTCTTTCTCCCATCATATATCACTTAGTATCCAACTAATCACTTTGATGTGGATACTCAAAAGAAACGATTATTAAAAGGAAAACTATGGATTTAAGAAAAAGCAAAACTATCAGCTCCGTACGTACATGTATACATGCTTATTTTTTGCAGCAATGCCAATTGTATCCCAATTTACGTCCAAACCAATGAGACAGCAACCACCTTTTTTAACCAGGGCTACTGTATGAATATGCAGCGATCAGAACCAAGCGGATGCGGTAAGATCCACTTGCTCTACGAATGTAAACCAAATGAGCCGTCCCGCGATAAAACCAACAGTATGGGCTCTGCGTAATGTATCGACCAAGATCAAGCATGCGCAGTCCGCGCAGACTGATCCGGGCCGACACATTCCGTCTCAGTGGGAAAGAGGTATAGAGTAATGATACCTGAAACAGAAAATCCACATGAGGCGAATAATTTATATCCGGGTAAGCGTGCACGGCATGCTTGGGCAGATTCGGGTCGATACTTTACGGAGAATCCACACTGTTGGTTTTCTCGCAGGACGGCTAAATTTTGATTTCGATTTGACTTTGTTACTGGTGACTACCGTATACGTGGTCTAACCCTTTTCAGCGTAACGACGATATCTGCCTCATATGTAGCAGACGACATTTGAAAACATTGTAGCAAACGGGGAAATTTGGTTTTCTCGCGGGACGGCTCAAATAGTAATGTTTACTAAAGTAGAAAAAAAGATCCATCTATTTGCAAATCCATACAATCTGATTGCAATGTACACAGATGTCACAGGTTGCTTAGGTGCTTCTTTGATTTATTTACGAGCCGATCCCCGGAAGCTTAGTCGGTAACGACGTGGACTGTATATCCGGGGGTTGTGGGTTCGAATAACAGCTCGGCAAACATTCTTTCCGCCATTTGACAAAAGTCACTGTCGCAAGTGTCATTCGTCTTTCACCAATGGACCAACAGTCTATGTAGAAAAGCAGCAAGTTGCTTGGAAAGTATGTTGTGTGGAGTACTGGTATGAGAAAACCAGAAAACATATGAGTAGGTGAACTCGCCGCCGTGATATGACTGAGTTATTAACGAACAGTGCGAAATCAGAACAGACCGGGTGGAGACTCAGGGTGATATGGATTTAAACTGATCGCAAATACCTCTTCGTTGATTTTCCAGTAGCACCGTTTATTTTATGTCGAATTATAAGGGAATTATACCGATTCGAATAAGTTCTTCTTTTTCTTCTTCTTCTTCTTCTTTTCGTCTTCTTGTCCTGAATTTTCTAAGATGCTTTTTTCAGCTTAACATCAAAACTAAATATCCTTATTAATATTAATTAAGATACTATAATAATTATCATCAATACGATTATTATAATGATCATTATTAATATTAGTATTATAATGATTGTTAATGTTCTCAGCATTATCTTCTTGATATTATTATTATTACTATTATTATTAATTTTATTCTCAATGTCAAATCATGTTTGAAATTGGCGTCTAGTGTTGATGTATCCGAGCTTTTTGATGTAACGCTTGGATTAAAACAAGGAGAGCCCCTTTCACCTATTTTGTTCATTCTCTTTGTTAATGACATAAGCAATTCAATAGATTTCAGCACTTTGACAGAGAATGACTTAAACTTCTCATCCATGTACATGTTGCTATTTACGGATGATATTTCTCTTTTTACAACAAATCCTATTAGTTTGCAAGCTCAATTGGATTCGATAGCCAACTATTCTTCAAAATGGGGATTGAAAATAAATGTCAAAAAAACTAAGATCTGTATTTTTGAAAATAGAAAAAGTAACAATAATTTTGAATGGTCTGTTAATGATGAAAATATTGAGATAGTTGATAATTTCAAGTATCTTGGGGTTACTTTTTACCATACAGGATCTATGAAACATGCTGTCAAAATGTTATCTGATCAGGCACTTAGAGCCTACAATTGTCTATTTACGCTATTCTATCGCATACACTTGGATGTTAAAACCAAATTGTCTTTGTTTGACTCAATTGTAGTACCAATTCTCCTGTACTGCTCAGAGGTTTGTGGTATTTATGATTATAAAGAAATTGATAAACTGCATAACAGGTTTTGTAAGTCCGTTCTTGGTGTGCGTCAACAAACACCTAATATGGCCGTATATGGGGAGCTGGAGCGATACCCAGTATCTGTAATATGTAAGGAAAGAGTACTAAAATCCTGGTTAAAGATTATGAACAATGACAACTCTATTATGTTTAATATATTTAATGAACAGTGCAATAGTAACAATAAAAAATGTTGGGCTATGAGAGTAAAATCCCTATTAGGTGATCTTGGTTTTGGTAATGTTTGGAATCAGTTTGATAAAAATGTAAATTATCTACCTTTATTTAAACAGCGATTGAAAGACCAATTTATTCAAAGTTGGAATACTTCCTTGCATACTTCTTCGAAATTGGATTACTATAGGAAATTTAAAACAATATTTGGTTTTGAAAAATACATTGATGTTATTCAAAATGATACTCTAAGAAAACAATTAAGTTCTTTTAGATTATGTTCGCATTTATTAAATATTGAAATGGGGAGATATTCTAGTATTGACAGATGTGATCGTATTTGTAATATATGTAGTAGTTACCAAGTGGAATCGGAATATCATTTTTTACTTTGCTGTCCCTTTTATTCTTCCCTACGAACTAATTATTTTGGAAAATTACCTTGGCCGAATGTTCAACTTTTTGTAAATATGCTGTCTTCTTATCAGAACAAAATGATATTTAAATTTGCCAAGTATTTACGAGATGCATTTAATCTCCGTAATGAACAATTACAGAATGCTATTACAACATGATATACTGCCAGTTAATATTATACCAGGTTGTAATACATGATCATAAAATCGAATCATCTTTCTTATCATAATATTTGTACGTAAATACTGTTTATATGTTTTGTATGTTTTTTTTTGTGGTTTTGATTTTGTTTGCCATATTTGTTCACTGTTAAAGTTTATATTGACCAAAGACGTGTAAATGCTCAATTTGCCGAATAAAATTGAATTAAATTAATATTATCGCCACTTTAAGGATAACAATATTTATTATTATTAGTATTAGTATTAGTATTAGTATCAGTATTATTATTATTATTATAATTATAATGTTCCAGATACGGATACTCGACAACAGAAAAACGACATTACATCGTTCATTGACGCCTCCAACGTATATGGATCGTCCGATGCAGAAACTGACGTACTTCGCGATGTCGACGAAAATGGCGATCTAACGGGTGAGTATAACGAATTAACATGAAGGTAAATTGACGTTAAACAAATGGGGCTACACTTCTTCCTTTTTATCAAAATATACCTTTTTGACTCCGGCTCAAGCTCATCTGAGTCTTCACTTTGAAAAGAATAACCCTCGCACAAAATTTGCATTTTTATTTATAGAACCGTTTCATATATATTTGTCTAGAAGTTTACAAAGTCGTCTGCTGCATATTTTTCGTATGTGTCAAAGGGTTAGGAGGGCTAAGCCTTTCGCTGCCCATTGCAAACAATGCAGATTTAGGTGAGAAACTCATTTCCTGTTACACGGAAAACGGAGTGTTCCAATTTTCAACATGGAAGAGTCGACTTTGTGAGATTCTGCAGCGAAAGACTTAAATATCACTGATCAGTAGGTAAGATTGATGAGTTCCGTCCCGCCCCAGTACTCCACTCAACATACGCTACCTATTCACGTAGATTATTTAGCATATTTCTGGAATAAACATGACGTTACCTATGAGCCGTCTCGCGAGAAAACCAATATTATGGACTCTGCGTAAAGTATCGACCCGGATCAGCATGAGCATGCCGTGGAAGCTAACCGGCACATACACCTTTCGCTTTGTGTTGATTTTCTGGTTCAGGAATCATTACTCTATACCTCTAAAACGGAATGTGTCGGCCCGGATTGCGCAGGCTGATCTGGGTCGATACATTACGCAGATACCATAACTTTGGTTTTCTCGATGGACGGCTCTCATAACCTATGTTGGATGGATTGAACGCTACATCAGGTCTGGCGATGATCCCAAAACAATATGCACATATGCGCCATATGCTCAGGCTCTTCCTTGTTTCCCATCTGAATATTCAGGTTCCAGTGCATAAGAAAGTTGCCTTCTTGTCCATCTGCTAGGACCTGTCAGAATCTACGCACAGTTTACATAATCTTCTTGTCTATCTGCTAGGACCTGTCAGAATCTACGCACAGTTTACATAATCTTCTTGTCTATCTGCTAGGACCTATCAGAATCTACGCACAGTTTACATAATCTTCTTGTCCATCTGCTAGGACCTGTCAGAATCTACGCACAGTTTACATAATCTTCTTGTCTATCTGCTAGGACCTGTCAGAATCTACGCAAAGTTTACATAATCTTCTTGTCTATCTGCTAGGACCTGTCAGAATCTACGCACAGTTTACATAATCTTCGTGTCTATCTGCTAGGACCTGTCAGAATCTACGCACAGTTTACATAATCTTCGTGTCTATCTGCTAGGACCTGTCAGAATCTACGCACAGTTTACATAATCTTCGTGTCTATCTGCTAGGACCTGTCAGAATCTACGCACAGTTTACATAATCTTCTTGTATATCTGCTAGGACCTGTCAGAATCTACGCACAGTTTACATAATCTTCTTGTCTATCTGCTAGGACCTGTCAGAATCTACGCACAGTTTACATAATCTTCTTGTATATCTGCTAGGACCTGTCAGAATCTACGCACAGTTTACATAATCTTCTTGTATATCTGCTAGGACCTGTCAGAATCTACGCACAGTTTACATAATCTTCTTGTATATCTGCTAGGACCTGTCAGAATCTACGCACAGTTTACATAATCTTCTTGTATATCTGCTAGGACCTGTCAGAATCTACGCACAGTTTACATAATCTTCTTGTATATCTGCTAGACCTGTCAGAATCTACGCACAGTTTACATAATCTTCGTGTCTATCTGCTAGGACCTGTCAGAATCTACGCACAGTTTACATAATCTTCGTGTCTATCTGCTAGGACCTGTCAGAATCTACGCACAGTTTACATAATCTTCGTGTCTATCTGCTAGGACCTGTCAGAATCTACGCACAGTTTACATAATCTTCTTGTATATCTGCTAGGACCTGTCAGAATCTACGCACAGTTTACATAATCTTCTTGTATATCTGCTAGGACCTGTCAGAATCTACGCACAGTTTACATAATCTTCTTGTCCATCTGCTAGGACCTGTCAGAATCTACGCACAGTTTACATAATCTTCTTGTCTATCTGCTAGGACTTATCAGAATCTACGCACAGTTTACATAATCTTCTTGTATATCTGCTAGGACCTGTCAGAATCTACGCACAGTTTACATAATCTTCTTGTATATCTGCTAGACCTGTCAGAATCTACGCACAGTTTACATAATCTTCTTGTATATCTGCTAGGACCTGTCAGAATCTACGCACAGTTTTCATAATCTTCTTGTATATCTGCTAGACCTGTCAGAATCTACGCACAGTTTACATAATCTTCTTGTCCATCTGCTAGGACCTGTCAGAATCTACGCACAGTTTACATAATCTTCTTGTCCATCTGCTAGGACCTGTCAGAATCTACGCAAAGTTTACATAATCTTCGTGTCTATCTGCTAGGACCTGTCAGAATCTACGCACAGTTTACATAATCTTCTTGTCTATCTGCTAGGACCTGTCAGAATCTACGCACAGTTTACATAATCTTCTTGTATATCTGCTAGGACCTGTCAGAATCTACGCACAGTTTACATAATCTTCTTGTATATCTGCTAGGACCTGTCAGAATCTACGCACAGTTTACATAATCTTCTTGTATATCTGCTAGGACCTGTCAGAATCTACGCACAGTTTACATAATCTTCTTGTATATCTGCTAGGACCTGTCAGAATCTACGCACAGTTTACATAATCTTCTTGTATATCTGCTAGACCTGTCAGAATCTACGCACAGTTTACATAATCTTCGTGTCTATCTGCTAGGACCTGTCAGAATCTACGCACAGTTTACATAATCTTCGTGTCTATCTGCTAGGACCTGTCAGAATCTACGCACAGTTTACATAATCTTCGTGTCTATCTGCTAGGACCTGTCAGAATCTACGCACAGTTTACATAATCTTCTTGTATATCTGCTAGGACCTGTCAGAATCTACGCACAGTTTACATAATCTTCTTGTCTATCTGCTAGGACCTGTCAGAATCTACGCACAGTTTACATAATCTTCTTGTCCATCTGCTAGGACCTGTCAGAATCTACGCACAGTTTACATAATCTTCTTGTCTATCTGCTCGGACTTATCAGAATCTACGCACAGTTTACATAATCTTCTTGTATATCTGCTAGGACCTGTCAGAATCTACGCACAGTTTACATAATCTTCTTGTATATCTGCTAGACCTGTCAGAATCTACGCACAGTATACATAATCTTCTTGTATATCTGCTAGGACCTGTCAGAATCTACGCACAGTTTACATAATCTTCTTGTATATCTGCTAGACCTGTCAGAATCTACGCACAGTTTACATAATCTTCTTGTCCATCTGCTAGGACCTGTCAGAATCTACGCACAGTTTACATAATCTTCTTGTCCATCTGCTAGGACCTGTCAGAATCTACGCAAAGTTTACATAATCTTCTTGTCTATCTGCTAGGACTTATCAGAATCTACGCAAAGTTTACATAATCTTCTTGTCTATCTGCTAGGACTTATCAGAATCTACGCAAAGTTTACATAATCTTCTTGTCTATCTGCTAGGACCTGTCAGAATCTACGCAAAGTTTACATAATCTTCTTGTCTATCTGCTAGGACCTGTCAGAATCTACGCAAAGTTTACATAATCTTCTTGTCTATCTGCTAGGACCTGTCAGAATCTACGCAAAGTTTACATAATCTTCTTGTCTATCTGCTAGGACCTGTCAGAATCTACGCACAGTTTACATAATCTTCTTGTCTATCTGCTAGGACCTGTCAGAATCTACGCACAGTTTACATAATCTTCTTGTCTATCTGCTAGGACCTGTCAGAATCTACGCAAAGTTTACATAATCTTCTTGTCTATCTGCTAGGACCTGTCAGAATCTACGCAAAGTTTACATAATCTTCTTGTCTATCTGCTAGGACCTGTCAGAATCTACGCAAAGTTTACATAATCTTCTTGTCCATCTGCTAGGACTTATCAGAATCTACGCACAGTTTACATAATCTTCTTGTCTATCTGCTAGGACCTTTCAGAATCTACGCAAAGTTTACATAATCTTCTTGTCTATCTGCTAGGACCTGTCAGAATCTACGCAAAGTTTACATAATCTTCTTGTCTATCTGCTAGGACCTGTCAGAATCTACGCACAGTTTACATAATCTTCTTGTCTATCTGCTAGGACCTGTCAGAATCTACGCACAGTTTACATAATCTTCTTGTCTATCTGCTAGGACCTGTCAGAATCTACGCAAAGTTTACATAATCTTCTTGTCTATCTGCTAGGACCTGTCAGAATCTACGCAAAGTTTACATAATCTTCTTGTCTATCTGCTAGGACCTGTCAGAATCTACGCACAGTTTACATAATCTTCTTGTCTATCTGCTAGGACCTGTCAGAATCTACGCAAAGTTTACATAATCTTCTTGTCTATCTGCTAGGACCTGTCAGAATCTACGCACAGTTTACATAATCTTCTTGTCCATCTGCTAGGACCTGTCAGAATCTACGCACAGTTTACATAATCTTCTTGTATATCTGCTAGACCTGTCAGAATCTACGCACAGTTTACATAATCTTCTTGTATATCTGCTAGGACTTATCAGAATCTACGCAAAGTTTACATAATCTTCTTGTCTATCTGCTAGGACCTGTCAGAATCTACGCAAAGTTTACATAATCTTCTTGTCTATCTGCTAGGACCTGTCAGAATCTACGCACAGTTTACATAATCTTCTTGTCTATCTGCTAGGACCTGTCAGAATCTACGCACAGTTTACATAATCTTCTTGTCTATCTGCTAGGACCTGTCAGAATCTACGCAAAGTTTACATAATCTTCTTGTCTATCTGCTAGGACCTGTCAGAATCTACGCACAGTTTACATAATCTTCTTGTCCATCTGCTAGGACCTGTCAGAATCTACGCAAAGTTTACATAATCTTCTTGTATATCTGCTAGACCTGTCAGAATCTACGCACAGTTTACATAATCTTCTTGTATATCTGCTAGGACTTATCAGAATCTACGCAAAGTTTACATAATCTTCTTGTCTATCTGCTAGGACTTATCAGAATCTACGCACAGTTTACATAATCTTCTTGTCTATCTGCTAGGACTTATCAGAATCTACGCAAAGTTTACATAATCTTCTTGTCTATCTGCTAGGACCTGTCAGAATCTACGCACAGTTTACATAATCTTCTTGTCTATCTGCTAGGACTTATCAGAATCTACGCACAGTTTACATAATCTTCTTGTCTATCTGCTAGGACCTGTCAGAATCTACGCACAGTTTACATAATCTTCTTGTCTATCTGCTAGGACTTGTCAGAATCTACGCAAAGTTTACATAATCTTCGTGTCTATCTGCTAGGACCTGTCAGAATCTACGCAAAGTTTACATAATCTTCTTGTCTATCTGCTAGGACTTATCAGAATCTACGCAAAGTTTACATAATCTTCTTACAAGCTTGTGTAAGTTATATGAGCCGTTCCGCCAGAAAACCAGCAGTGTGGCTTCTGCGTAATGTACCGACCCAGATCAGCTTGCAGGGTCCGCGCAGGCTAATCGGGCCGACACATTCCGTCTCAAGGATATAGCGGTATAGAGCAATGATTCCTAGAACAGAAAATCTACAGAAGGCGAAACGTGTGTGTCCGGGTTAGCCTGCGCGGCCTACTTAGGCTGATTCGGGTCGATTCGGGTACAGGCTTACCCGGATAGACACTTTTCGCCTCCTGTAGATTTTCTGTTTCAGGAATCTTTACTCTATCCCTCACTCCCCCGGAGATAGAATGTGTCGGACCGGATCAGTCTGTGCGGACTACGCAGGCTGATCTGGGACGATACATTACGCAGATGCTATGATGTTGGTTTTCTCGCGGGACGGCTTATTTAATGTTCTATCATTTTATTTAAAGCTAAGCTGAAAGTAGAAAACAACCGTCTACCCCTTGATACGGACAACCCGCATTGTATATTGGATGGTAGTACAACAGACTGTAGTAAAGCAGGTAAACATTTATACTGTATATAGCAGTTTTGTTTCAGTCTATTTGTTATAATGGACTTGTCCAGCTTTGCATTTGGAAGAGCCTATAACATATTTTAGGAATATCACGATAAACAGGTTTAATTAAGCAGACGCGTCTTTATAAAAAATATCCAAATCTCTAGAAAAGAAGCATTTTCATGTGCTAAAATCCTTATATATATATAATAATAATAATTCTTTTTTTTTAATAAAGGCCACCGGCCTTTACATTATAAATTATACAAAACAAGTAAATTCACAGTTGCGGAAAGTACAAAAACACAGCTGAGAAGTTTATATTTGGAAAATAAGCTACCCTTGCGATGACTTTTGATAAAGTTACAATCAACGGTTGTTTAGGACATTGACTTTTTTGTTTCATTTAGTATTATCTGTAAGTTTCATTAAAACAGAGATTAACTTAGCGATTTTTCTGATAACTATAATGTTTTCACTTTTGAGTAAATTATAAAAGCATCTCAAATCATCTTTCCCATCGTACCATGAATACAATAATGACTGTCTTTCCTCACCAAACTTATCACACTGAAAGAAGACATGGTATTCATTTTCAATTTCAATTTTATGTTGTGATTAATTAGCAGAATCGTCTCGGTGACAATTTTTGTTTAAGTATGACACCATAGGCTTTATTAAGTAATAAGAAAACCGTTGTATTGTGGGGGAAAAGACCAGGCTCGATTTCCACCAACCATACCTAGCGCTAAGAAATACTTTTAATCTTAAGTAAGGTTGAAAGACTTCTCAGCATTCATGTTTTACAAACCAAATCAATTATTGGTCAGAAATAAATGACTATGGTGGTTACATAAAAAGTTATTTAACAACAATACTTGTCAAGAAATGAAATATTTAGTATTAATTTAAGTATTTAAGTCTTACTTAGCACTATGTTTAGCCATAAGCGACCAGTGAAGACCGGATTGGCTTGTGCTTTTGCACAGTCCGATCTGCGTCTACATTGTTCGCAAACTAGTCATATAATTTCAAAAGTCTGCTGTTAAAAAAGTGTGTATTTGGATATACGTATTAAAGTATTATTTAGCGCTTAGTTTTGTTGGTGTAATTGGGGACAGTTTACGCCCCCTTGTCTAGCTATCTAGCTATAACTTTCAATTCAAGTGGCGCTCTGTGAAAACCGAACGCCCGGCTTAAGCGACCAGTGTAAATCCGGATTAGCCATAAGCGACCAGTGAAGACCAGATTGGCTTGTGCTTTTGCGCTGTCCGATCTTGCTCTGCATTGTCCGCAAATTAGTCAAGAAAGTTTTAAGAATCTACTTTAAAACAAGAGGATTTAATTCGATCCTTAGCAAGTCTTTTCCCACACGTTCAGTAATAACTTTAATTATTTCAAAGCCGATGGTAATATTGAGGTTTTTGCAAACAAAACAGCATTGATTGCCGTTTACTTACCAACATTTTCCAAAACTCTTCTAACATGAAGGATGCACATGAACTATTTTTAACATGGAAGCTTTTACTTTAGGAAATTTGGCGCTCGTTTTCACCGAGCACTGATCGAATAGTATTGTGACTGTATGTGTGGTATTGATCATCATCATCATCATTAACAGCATCATAGTCATCACACTCATCATCATCATCATCATCAGCAGCAGCAGAAGCAGCAGCACCATCACTGTTGGTGTTTTATATACTATTACAATGACTTGTTTATCTTTGATATTACAGGAGATCACCGAGCCAACGTTGTGCCTTCATTAACCGCCTACCATTACGTCTTTGTGAAGGAGCATAATCGCCTTGTTGACCTGCTTGCTGACGAGTACGACGACCAAGAGGTGTTGTTCCAGGAAACAAGAAGGCTCTTGATCGGGATCATGCAGAACATCATTTATAATGAATTTCTACCTTCGATCTTGGACGACTCCGATATAGCTGATTACGGTCTTGCGAGCTCGGAAAATTACGAATATGATGTCGACGTAAACCCAACAATGATAAACGCCTTTGGAATCGGCTACAGGTACTTGATACAGTTAACCCTTTCCCTCATATAGACGCTTTATGACGCCTCTGCAGCAGACGGCTTTTTGAAAACATAGTGACAAAAGAAGAAAGTGCGCAAAACTAGCAATTTCTCCTTTTGCCTCAATGTGTTCTACTTTTAGTCATAGGTTATCAATTAAATTATAGAGATTTCCTATTTTTTGACAAAATATGTTCAAAGTCGTCTGCTGCAGAATTGTCGTATGAGGGAAATAGTTAAATATATTTATTCAACATTAGCTATACACTGTACACGTTATGTCAAACAATACATACATAAGTATTAAAAAGTATGCATGAATTATTGATTGATTGATTATTTGGTGTTATAGGCCGCTTTCAACAACTTTTCAGTTAAATCAGGACGTTTCCTGGGTTAGTTACCAGTACAACTGGTCCATTTATCCTGACACCAGCCAGTCAGTCTTAATGATAGTCCCGCAACGCTGATCATCAAGGAGGGCAGCAATTACTTCCATTGTTTAAAGTCTTCGGTAGAACACGGTCTGGGATCGATCCGGAGACCTCCCGAACCGAGGCGAACTCTACACAACCGAGGCGGACTCTACACAACCGAGTCGGACTCTACACAACCGAGTCGAACTCTACACAACCGAGGCGGACTCTACACAACCGAGGCGAACTCTACAACTACACAACCGAGGCGGACTCTACAACTATACAACCGAGGCGAACTCTACAACTACACAACCGAGGCGGACTCTACAACTATACAACCGAGGCGGACTCTTCAACTATACAACCGAGGCCGACTCAACAACTTTACAACCGATGCGAACTCTACAACTACACAACCGAGGCGGACTCTACAACTACACAACCGAGACGAACTCTACAACTACACAACCGAGGTGACCTCTACAACTACACAACCGAGGCGAACTCTACAACTACACAACCGAGGCGGACTCTACAACTACACAACCGAGGCGAACTCTACAACTACACAACCGAGACGGTCTCTACGACTACACAACCGAGGCGAACTCTACACCTACACAACCGAGGCGGACTCTACACATCCGAGGCGAACTCTACACCTACACAACCGAGGTGGACTCTACACAACCGAGGCGAACTCTACACCTACACAACCGAGGCGGACTCTACAACTACACAACCGAGGCGGACTCTACAGCTACACAACCGAGGCGGTTTAGGCATGAGTTAAGAAAGCTCATAACCAGATATTTAAATTGTTGCATTATTTACCTTTAAGTTATCAAAATATTCCAAAAGTCGAATGACAAGAAATGAAAAAAAGTCGCCGGATTTTGAACATGGACGAGTCTACTTTAGGAAATTCGAGCGCCGATGGGGTTCACACTGGGAATGTCGTCTGTTATAACTCGATTTGGCAAGAAAGAACTTATACATCGAGCATCAAGGGGACCTTGATATAACCCTTGGCGCTGAAAAAGTTTATCTTTTCTCACATAAGAGCCGTCCCGCGAGAAAACCAACATTATGGCTTCTGCGTAAGGTATCGACCAAGATCAGCCTGCGCAGTCCGCGCAGCCTAATCCGGACCGACATATTCCGTCTCTGGGAGATAGGGGTATGGAGTAATGATTACCGAAACAGAAAATCCACAGGACGCAAAAAGCGTCTGTCTTGGTGAGCCTGCGCGGCATGCTTAGGTTGATTCGGGTCGATACTTTTTCGCAGAGTCAACAATGTTGTTTTTCTCGCCGGACGCCTCATATGACTACCGCCTCGACGTTGTAGTGGTTGAGCGTCCGCATTGAGTGGTTGTACCCGGCCGGGTCATATGACTACCACCTCGACGTTGTAGTGGTTGAGCGTTTGCCTTGAGTGGTTGTACCCGGCCGGGTCATATGACTACCACCTCGACGTTGTAGTGGTTGAACGTCCGCCTTGAGTGGTTGTACCCGGCCGGGTCATATGACTACCACCTCGACGTTGTAGTGGTTGAACGTCCGCCTTGAGTGGTTGTACCCGGCCGGGTCATATGACTACCACCTCGACGTTGTAGTGGTTGAGCGTCCGCCTTGAGTGGGTGCACCCGGACGGGTCATACGAAAGACAATAACAATTGTAAAATGGCTGCCTCCCTTGGCGGTCAGGGTTGCGGTGTAAGCATTACGACTGATTGGCTGGTTTCAGGATAAATGGACCAGTAGTACCGGTATAATAACCAGGAAACGCCGTGAAATAACTGAACAAATGTTGAAAGCGGCGTAAAACACCCACCAGTCAATCGACTAGCAGAACAGCTTGTTAAAAATATGGCAAACTTCTATAAATGAAAGTTATATCATTGCACAGAGTAAAATGATTCGTCTATCGACTGCGACACATTGATCCTGATTCATTTTAGCATACTTGCTCGGCGCACTGTAGGGAGGTAGTTGCGACACGTGTCGATGCAGATGCCCCTTGACCAGACACGTTTCATAGCCTATTACTCGTTTGTTAACCCAAGGGAGCACGAATAAGTGATATAAGTGATATTACCACAGGGAATATTTGCTATTACATCACTGGAAAATATATAATGTGTATTATAAATTCTATATATACTAACATAAAATTACCAATACCATACTTATTGTAAGGTATGAAGGAGGATGGCAACGACCTTCACATATATATGCACATGGCTAATACAGTTACATATTTTCAAAAAGAAATGTGTAGATGCAGATACGTCTCCACACCCGCGCATCCGGGTCTGTCTATTCACGAGTCGCAAATAGGATGTCGAAGGTTTCTATGATCTGATGTATAGCAGTATCCATTTGTATCCATTTGAATCCATTTTGATCCTCCTTTACGGATGCAGGTGTAACCATTATTGGTTTTCCAGGACTGTTGCGTGTTTAACGCCGCTTTCAACAATTGTTCAGTTATATCACGGCATTTCCTGGGTAAGTTTCCAGTACTACTGGTCCATTTACCCTGACACCAGCCAGTCAGTCGTAACACTAGCCCCGTAACCCTGAGCGCCGAGCATCTTTAAAGTCTTTGGTATGACCCGACCGGGGATCGAACCCGCAACCTCCTAGACTCGAAGCGGACGCTTTTCCATTACACCAGTGAAGCGGTTGTCCAGGAGATACGTTCAATTGTGTAAAAATGAAATCTGAAACATATTCGACCATTTGAGAAAAACTGTAATATGTAGATAACTAGAAGTTATCTCCAAACAGCGTTGGTTATAATGTCGGAATAGGAACAATTGTCTCCCTTCTCAATAATGTCTTTAACCCTCTCCCGCATACAACAGCTCCGCAGCAGACAACTTTAAAATTATCTCGAGAAAAAATATGGAAAACCTTTTTACATGAAAGTTTAGTTGAATACTAGAGTTGAACATATTGTGGCAAAAGGAGAAAGGAGAAATTGCTCCTTCAAAGATTTAACAGATCAAATCTATCCCCCTTTTGGAGAGAACAATATTGGCTGATTGTCTCTTTTTGTTGTGATTATTTTTACAGGCAGCCATTATACCATTTTAGCGAATGAGGTTCTTAATTTGCCACAATCTTATTTTTCAAACTTCGTCTGATGTAGAGGCTTCTAGGAAAGCGTCTGTATGTGGGGAAATGGCTTAGATCAATCTGCTGTAAATGACTCAAATGTCGACCAAATCTCGAAAAAAATGTTAATGACATTGTTATGACTTTTGTAGACTCGGTCACACATGGATACCTAGACGGATGATTCTTTTCAATTCAACGTATAACAACCTTAGGGGACGTCCGACCCATGAGACGTTCAATGATTTGTCTTTATACGATTCACATCCCAAAGGACGGCAAACCACAGACGGCCCTGACGGCTTGACCATGTGGTTGACTGGAGATGCATGTACCGCTACCGACGAGTGAGTATAGGAGACAGACACTCATTCAATCCCAATCTCTTTAACCCTTTCCTGCATATGACAATTCTGCAGCAGACGACTTTGAACATATTTTGTTACAATATAGAAAAGCTCTATAATTGAATGGATAACCTATAACTAAAAGTGGAAAACATTGTCGCAAAAGGAGAAATTGTTCGTTTTGATCAATTTCTTCCTTTGTCACAATGATTTCAAAAAGCCGTCTGCTGTAGAGGCGTCAGAAAGCGTCTTTATGAGGAAAAGGGTTAAAATATTTCCAAAATACTTCGCTGCACGTATATTTTGATCTGACTACCCCCACATGAATGGTCAGCCCATACAAATGGACGAGGTTGAGAAGCGGGTATTGCTGAGTGTTCCGACTGTTAATAATAGTTAAATGTATAGGGATAATTCGAGACGATCTTTTTTTATGCTGTTACTTTAATAGTGACAATACGTATTGCGAAGTATATTAGTCTGATTTAAATGAAATTTGTTTTTCAGGTTGTGTTTCGAATTTTTATAAATTTGAATACAGTGGGTTTCATGTGGGATATAGGCGTTACAGTAATGACGCGAAAAGAAGCCATTTATTGCATTGAGTTATCGACGTGTTCAAGAGACTGTTAGATATTCATTGATGTACATGTATTGCTATCAGTGCAATCACTCCAATTTGGTGTTAACCCGTTTGCTGCTAAAAGGCAATTAAAGGCTATTGCAACCAATGCAGATTCATGTGAGACAGCTCATAATGAGCTGCCATCCTGAAATCTGCATTGTAATGCCTCTTAGAAATCCAATTTCACCAAATATCCTGTTGGACGAAATATTGAGTGGTTCAATTTTCAACAAGGAAGATTCAAATTTGTGAAATTCGGCAGTGAATGAAAGGGTTAAGAAATCCTTAAAATCTTAAGTGCTAAAATCCTACCACCAGGAAACAGCACAACAGCAGTTCTGATTGCACGTGCGATACATGTTAAACTATTACACAATAGAACGTGTTCTTTTCTATCACGTGGGTTACGAATGCTACCCCGTTTTAGATCGGGTGTAAAATATATGTACGATTCGAAAGCGAGGCCGAGTACAAACTATTTATATTGCATATGTGTACGGAATCGATGCGTAGTTTGAGAAAACATTGTCAATGGTTTAAGTATAATACATATAGGATCTGACATGATTTGTCATTTCATATAAAGTTTTATTAAACGAACTCAAGAAATGTGTTATTAAGCGAGCCTTTGGCGAGCTTGATAACACATTTCTTGGACGAGTTTAATAAAACTGGATGAAATGACAACGAATGTCAGATTCTTTTTTTATCACATGACGAAACACAAAAAGAAAATCGGGTTTTCGCGGTCCCAACATATAATACTTAATAAACTGTTAACTAATCACAAACACAATATTTTTTATGAATGATAATGGTCCCTTTACCGTTTGTGTTTACAGGATACACGTTCTCAGCCATTTTGTAAAAATTCGCGGATGAATACAAAAAAAGTATTTCGGTAATGTTATATTACACACGTATATTACCTATAAAGAAATACGTAATGAGTATATAAGATCGGATACAAGCATTGTCATGTGATAAAATTAAATGTTAACAACCTTACGTTTAACTCTTTCAGCGCCAAAGGCAATATTGAGCTTTTTGCAAACAATACAGATTCAGGTGAGGCAGCTCGTAACGAGCTGTCTCACCTGAAATATGCATTGTTTGGCTTTAAGTTATAAAGATATTCCAAAAATCCTATAACATGAAAATAGTTTCGTCCGAGTTTGAACATGGAAGAGTCTACTTTAAACAATTCGGCGTTGAAAGGGTTAAGAGGACGTGATCGAAATGACAAGGCAGATTGGTATGTTTATACATAAAACAGCTACGGCGTTCCATATTTATCGTTTACATCTTTAAAATAGGGTTTCAGAAAATGCCGTCAGAAATTTCCTCTTCCAAAACGAGACTGCCCAAACGGCCTTCGACCTTATGGCATTGAACATCCAGCGAGGGCGTGATCACGGCATCCCATCATACACCGCGTACAGGGCATGGTGCAGGGATGAAGAGTCTAGTTCTGTCACAACGTTCGATCAACTGGTAGAAATCAACTCGGCTGTCCAAGCGAAACTAGCATCTGTGTATAGGTAATTCATTTATTTTGGTTAGAAATGAAGATATAAGTGATAATCACCTCCTCTTGTACATATGTTATCCGTTTCACGCTTTCACTGCCAAATTTCACGATGTCGACTCTTCCTTGTTGAAAATAGGACCACTCCATTTTCCGTCTAACAGGAAATTTTGCAATTAAAACTATTTTTGCAAACAATGCAGAATCAGGTCAGACAGCTCATTGTGAGCAGTCTCTCCTGAAATCTGCATTGTTTGCCACTATAAGACGTTTAATCTTACCAAATTTCCCGTCAGACGCAAAATGGAATGGTCTAATTTTCAACATGGAAGAGTCGACTTTGTGAAATTTGGCAACGAGGAGTTAAATCGCTTAATGTTAACCTCGCCACCGTTTCAAACCCAATTTAAATATATCAATAGTTTACATCATGCTATAAATAAAAACTCATCAAAAGCATAATCGAAGAATAAGTTTGGTACGATTTGTCAAATGAGCGTATCAGAATAAATTCTTGCACATCTTTAAACTTTGTCAAGATAAAATTTACATTGCACGGTTGATTTAGCTCCATTTTTTATTTGTATTATGCAAACAAAATCGAAATGTTTCTAGATAAATAAACTTTGACCTCTGACGGCGTTAAATGAACAAATGAAGAGTCTATTATAGGAATAAGGGTAAATATAGTAAATATTGGTTACATATCATCTGTGATTTGAGTTTTTATCGCGTACAGCCACTTTTTCGACAACCAGTAACTACCCGAAAATAGTCCAAAATAAAAGTTTAATAAAAAGAAATTATGTCGCGAACACAAGCCATAAGGCATTTGCGACCACTATAGATCCAGACTAAGTATCGCACCCTCGCACTCTGATCTGTATCTGAACTGTTCGCCAATTAGTTGTAGAGGGTTACAAGAAAATAAACCTTAGACCGGTTTATCACAGAGCATCGCGCAATTGCTTTTAATTTGAAATCAGATGTTTAAAACTGGACCACTTTTCTGTTTTGTTCCAGCAATCCAAATGACATAGACCTATTTACTGGCCTTATGTCTGAAGAAGTGATTGACGATAAATTTGGACCAACCGTCGGTTGTATCCTTGGCGAGCAATTCAATCGATTGAAATATGGAGATCGTTTCTGGTACCAGAACCAGGATAACAATACAGCAACTCATCCGTTTACCAATGGTAAGTACATCAGCTCACCCGTTAACCAATGGTAAGCACATCAACTCACCCATTTACCAATGGTAATTACATCAACTCACCCGTTAACCAATAGTAAGAACATCAACTCACCCGTTTACCAATGGTAAATACATCGACTCACCCGTTTACCAATGGTAATTACGTCAACTCACCCGTTTACCAATGGTAAGTACATCAACTCACCCGTTAACCAATGGTAAGTACATCAACTCACCCGTTTACCAATGGTAAATACATCAACGCACCCGTTAACCAATGGTAAGTACATCAACTCACCCGTTTACCAATGGTTAATACATCAACTCATCCGTTTACCTATGGTAAGTACATCAACTCACCCGTTTACCAATGGTAAATACATCAACTCACCCGTTAACCAATGGTAAGTACATCAACTCACCCGTTTACTAATGGTTAATACATCAACTCATCCGTTTACCAATGGTAAGTACATCAACTCACCCGTTAACCAATGGTAAGTACATCAACTCACCCATTAACCAATGGTAAATACATCAACTTCCCCACTGACCAATGGTAAGTACATCAAATCACCCGTTTACCAATGGTTAATACATCACCTCATCCGTTTACCAATGGCAAGTACATCAACTCATCCGTTAACCTATGGTAAGTACATCAACTCACCCGTTTACCAATGGTAAATACATCAACTCACCCGTTTACCAATGGTAAGTACATAAACTCACCCGTTAACCAATGGTAAATAGAGCAACTCATCTGTTGTTCAATGGTTAGTACAGAAACTCACCAGTATACCAATGGTAATTACAGTGAACTCGCGCTTACTCGAATAGTGGACATATTTGAATATTTGAATCAATTCCTGGAACGGATCTGTCTTTTGTTAACAGAATAGCAACAGTTGTGATTGCTCAACGAGGAATTAGAAATACTGCCAGGCTTTTTTCTTTATGTGCATTTATTTCTGGCTTGCTTTTCAGAATACAATTAACCCATTCCCACATACACCAAATTTGCAACAGACGACTTTGAAAAATACATCCTGGCAGAATGTTGAGAAATCTCAGTGTAATGAGAGTTTTATTATAAGATATAGTTTTCACAATGTTTTCAAACGTCGTCTGCTGCAGATGCGTCAGATGTGTCTACAAGTGGGAAAGAGTTATTAGGTGCATGAATGGATCACTCGAACATTGTCAAACTCGAATACTCGAACTTAATTTCCTGAAATGAATCAGTCTTTTGAAAACAAATGTAGCATTTGTGTCTCTGTAACGGAATCCCATTTGGGGACTTTATGTGTCTCCTTATCGGATCACATTTAGAGACTATATGTGTCTCCTTAACGGGATCACATTTGGGGAATATTTATGTCTCCGTAACGGGATCACATTTGGGGACTATATGTATCTCCTTATCAGGATCACATCTGGGGACTATTTATGTATCCGTAACGGGATCAAATTTAGGGATTATTTATGTCACCGTAACGGGATCCCATTTGGGGACTATTTAGTCTCCGTAACGGGATAACATATGGGGACTATATGTGTCTCCTTATTAGGATCACATTTCGGGACTATTTATGTCACCGTAACGGGATCACATTTCGGGACTATACGTGTCTCCGTAACGGGATCACATTTGGGGACTATTTATGTCCCCGCAACGGGATCTCATTTAGGGACTATTTATGTCACCGTAACGGGATCACATTTGGGGACTATATGTGTCTCCGTAACGGCATCTTATTTAGGGACTATATGTGGCTTCGTAACAGGATCACATTTGGGGACTACATGTGTCTCCGTAACGGGATCACATTTAGAGACCATATGTGTCTCCATAACAGGATCACATTTGCGGATTACGTGTGTCTCCGTAACGGGATCACATTTTGGGACTATTTATGTTTCCCTAATTGGTTCTAATTTGGAACTTATGATATCTCCAAAACGGGTTAACATTTAGGGTTATTGTTGATGGGATCACATTTGGTGCTGATCACATCTACGTAAGTGGATCACATTTGGGACTCATGACATCTCCGTAACGGGATCACAATTGAGAGTCATGACATCTCGGGAACGGAATCACATTTTGGACTCATGACATCTCCGTAACGGGATCACATTCGGGACTCATGACATCTCCGTAACGGGATCACATTTGGGACTCATGACATCTCCGTAACGGGATCACATTCGGGATTCATGACATCTCCGTAACGGGATCACATTTGGGACTCATTACATCTTCGTAACGGGATCACATTCGGGACTCATGACATATCCGTAACGGGATCACATTTGGGACTCATGACATCTCCGTAACGGGATCACATTCGGGACTCAGGACATCTCCGTAACGGGATCACATTTTGGAATCATGACATCTCGGGAACGGGATCACATTTTGGACTCAAGACATCTCCGTAACAGGATCACATTCGGGACTCATGACATCTCCGTAACGGGATCACATTTGGGACTCATGACATCTTCGTAACGGGATCACATTTGGGACTCATGACATCTCTGGAACGGGAATCATTTAATCTCTTTAATTTAACTGGATCATACTTGGGCGGGATTGCATCTTTGTAACGGGATCACATAACAAGATATTGCAGTTACACCACAGAGACTGCAATTCTATTTTTGCCACATTTGCAACATTGGACATCTTGGTCATTTAACCTTTCCCTTACCTAAAACAAATTCATTTGACTTTAAAAATGGTCTTCACTGTATGTATAGACCCACCTTCGTCTTCACTGTATGTATAGACCCACCTTCGTCTTCACTGTATGTATAGACCCACCTTCGTCTTAACTGTATGTATAGACACACCTTCGTCTTCACTGTATGTATAGACACACCTTCGTCTTCACTGTATGTATAGACGGTCTAAGACCCACCTTCGTCTTAACTGTATGTATAGACCCACCTTCGTCTTAACTGTATGTATAGACCCACCTTCGTCTTTACTGTATGTATAGACACACCTTCGTCTTAACTGTATGTATAGACCACCTTCGTCTTCACTGTATGTATAGACCCACCTTTGTCTTCACTGTATGTATAGACCCACCTTCGTCTTCACTGTATGTATAGACCCACCTTCGTCTATACTGTATGTATAGACCCACCTTCGTATTTACTGTATGTATAGACCCACCTTCGTCTTCAATGTATGTATAACCACACCTTCGTCTTCACTGTATGTATAGACCCACCTTCGTCTTCACTGTATGTGTAGACCCATCTTCGTCTTCACTGTATGTATAGACACACCTTCGTCTTCACTGTATGTATAGACCCACCTTCGTCTTCACTGTATGTATAGACCCACCTTCGTCTTCACTGTATGTATAGACCCACCTTCGTCTTCACTGTATGTAAAGACCCACCTTCGTCTTCACTGTATGTATAGACCCACCTTCGTCTTTACTGTATGTATAACACACCTTCGTCTTCACTGTATGTATAGACACACCTTTCTCTTCACTGTATGTATAGACCCACCTTCGTCTTCACTGTATGTATATACCCACCTTCGGCTTTACTGTATGTATAGACACACCTTCGTCTTCACTGTATGTATAGACACACCTTCGTCTTCACTGTATGTATAGACCCACCTTCGTATTCACTGTATATATAGACCCACCTTCGTCTTCACTGTATGTATAGACACACCTTCGTCTTCACTGTATGTATAGACCCACCTTCGTCTTCACTGTATGTATATACCCACCTTCGTCTTTACTGTATGTATAGACACACCTTCGTCTTCACTGTATGTATAGACACACCTTCGTCTTCACTGTATGTATAGACCCACCTTCGTATTCACTGTATATATAGACCCACCTTCGTCTTCACTGTATGTATAGACCCACCTTCGTCTTCACTGTATGTATAGACCCACCTTCGTCTTCACTGTATGTATAAACCCACCTTCGTCTTCACTGTATGTATAGACCCACCTTCGTCTTTACTATATGTATAGACCCACCTTCGTCTTAACTGTATGTATAGACCCACATTCGTCTTCACCGTATGTATAGACACACCTTCGTCTTTACTGTATGTATAGACCCACCTTCGTCTTCACTGTATGTATAGACCCACCTTCGTCTTCACTGTATGTATAGACACACCTTCGTTTTCACTGTATGTATAGACCCACCTTCGTCTTTACTGTATGTATAGACCCACCTTCGTCTCCACTGTATGTATAGACCCACCTTCGTCTTCACTGTATGTATAGACCCACCTCGCCTGTACTGTCTGTATAGACCCACCTTCGTCTTCACTGTATGTATAGACCTACCTTCGTCTTCATTGTATGTACATGTATAGACACACCTTCGTCTTCACTGTATGTATAGACCCACCTTCGTCTTCACTGTATGTATAGACCCACCTTCGTCTTCACTGTAACCCATTCCCATTTACGACAAAATCTGCAGCAGCCGACTTTGGAAACACACAGGCAAAATTGTGAAACAAATCTGCAATTGAAAATATTATTATATATATATAATATTACTCAAAGTTCAAGCTTTCGGCCTGACCTTCTTCAGGAAGTGAAATTCAATTTACTATGCAGTTATCTTTTTCAATCAAAATTTAAAAAAAAAAGAAAAGCATATTATTATTAATGTATAGAGTTGTCAACGTCGTGGCCAAAAGAGAAATTTCTCCTTTATCACAATGTTTTTAAAGTCGTCTGCTGCGAAGGCGTGAACGTTCGTCTGTACGAGGGAACAGGGTTAAGAAATCCATGATTGGACAGACGTGGCTTTTATTCTGTTTTGTTTTGTATTTCAGGTCAGATAACCGCCATTGAGGATTACACGTTTTCAAAGCTTCTCTGCAATAACTACGGTTACGCTGATGTCGACTTTCCAAATGCCTTTAAGTTCAAGTGAGTATTGCCATTTTATAAGTGAACATCTCATAGAGGGATTTGGGGGGGGGGGGGGGGGGGGGGGGGGGGGGGTTTATCACTTTAGAGGATTATCTAGTGCATTCTGATTTTTCTAATTTTTTGTGAGAATCACAACTGATGTATAGTCCTTACACATGCTTAATATTGATTTTACATAATACGACCATTTTTTAGATACATGTATATTGGAAATAATAGGGTGGGCTAATTTACTATGAAACTAGTTTACTAGTTTATTTTTTTTGCACAAATTGTTCATAATTAAAGTTACATGCTTTTTTTATTAAGAAGATAAGATTTTCTCTTGTTCTTTATACATAATGGAAATATATTGCCATTAAGAAAAACGTTAAATGGTTTAGCTCAGACTTTCCTACAAAGACTTATCTGCCCTTGAATAAGCATTTATATAGTATTTAAACAGCAATACAGACAGCATTCATTTTTATTATTTAAAATGGTTTGTTATTTTGTCAATTTTCTTTTCCTTTGAAAAGATATATAGTCGCCACAATGTCAATTCAGTGGTGTTTTTGTGTATTTGTGCATGTGTGCTTTAGTATGTGGATGCTTTTGTCTGTGCATGCAGTCCGAGTTTATCAGCTTTACAACTTTTACATGCATTATCAGATTTTGAAATTACATTGCGCAATGGTTCATCTTGATAAGACGATGTGTCATATTAAAATCCATAAATGTAGCTCTAAGGTCAAGGTCGCAAGTTTAGGTTAAAGGCCAAACATGTGTAAAATAGAGCTTATCGAAGCTATAACTTTTACAAATCATCGGAGGATTTTCATAAAACTGGCTAAGGCTGTCCATCAGTATTCAAAATCTTTTGCAAAAAAGCAGATTCAGGTGAGACAGCTCGGAACGATAGCTTTTTAATTGTGTTTTATTTGCTGTTTAATTACTTCAATGGTTTTCATATTCATCAAAGAATAGCGAGATGGTAAGGGTATATCTACATGTAAAGTGATCCCCAACTGTTTCATCACAAGGAGTGTGGAAGTTTTAATTCTAATTTCAATTAATTATTTGTTTCTCATTTGCCAGGTGTAATTCCTGTATGTTCCATTTGTTCTCTGTGAGAGTGCGTGTGTGTGTATACATTTAGTAAATCACTTTGAATGTATTTATTAATAAAAGATGCATTATGCATGTGGTATAATAATAATAATAATAATTATTATTATTATTATTATTATATTAATAAATGTCATTTATTAATAATAATAATAATAATAATAATAATTATATTAATAAATGTCATTTATTAATAATAATAATAATAATAATTTATAATTTAAGCAATGGCCGGACAGCATGTGCCGAGATTGAAGATATTGATATTGATCAATTCTTAACGACAACTAGTGGCAGTAAGCGTGGCGAAAAACTCAACCAGATGTTAGAGGCAAAGGAGCTAGACGTATTAGAGGAGCTTTTGGAAAGGTTTGAAGACGGCAAAAAATAAACTGAAGGCTTGATTGGATTTTTCCCACATTCAGACGCTTTCTGACGCCTATGCAACGAAATATTGATTTTTTTCAAAACAATGTGACACAATTTCTTCTTTTGCCACAATGTTTTTAACGTTTTTCAATAATGAAACCTTCCCTCGTAGGAGATTAACCATTACCAATGAACGGACACTTTCCGACAAAATTCCTCTTCTTCAAACCGACTAAAATGTGTCTGCATATGAAAACAGAGGTACAGGAATATCTTAAACGTTTTGTTTTTAAATCTGAGTAACTCCTGAAATTCATCTTTGTGAAATGTCCTTAACCCTTTCACTGCCAAAGGCATTTAAAGGCTTTTGCAAACAATGCAGATTCAGGTGAGACAGCTCATAACGAGCTGTCTCTCCTGAAATATGCATTGTTTGCCACATAGACATTAAATTTAACCAAATTTCCTGTTAGTCGGAAAATGGGGTAGTCCGATTTTCAACATGAAAGAGTCCACTTTGGCAGTGAAAGAGTTAAAGCATTGGTGAGAAGGTGGGGACGCACGGGCTCGTCCGAGTCTTCAACGTCGCCATAACATTAACCCTTTCCCTCATATAGCCGTTTTCTGACGCCTCTGCAGCAGACGGCTTTTTGAAAACGTAGTGACAAAGGAAGAAATTACTCATAACAAGTAATTTCCCCTTTTGCCAGAATGTTTTCCACTTTTAACCATAGGTTATCCAGTCAATTATAGAGATTTTACACTTTTTGACAAAATATGTTCAAAGTCGTCTGCTGCAGATTTGTCATATGAGGGAAAGGGATAAGATCCGAAATCGCCAGATGCGGTTCAAGTATTTTTTGTTTATTTACTATTCATATACACATAATTATGTAATATATAATCAGAGATATCCGCTTGTAATACATTCGGAGGATATATTGTATATATTTTTTATGTCACCTATCTTGATTTGTTGACGCTTTTGGATAACTTCTCCATGTGTCTGTGTTTATGTCAATATGTCCAATCACTCTTTGATTTTGATTGTAATCATTGGTAATTGGTAGTCGACACGACACAGTGTCGTGTCGACCCACAACATAGGGTTTGAATGCCAAATAAGGATTTTAGAACATGAAAAATTCCACTTATCTAGAGCTTTGCTTGGCTGCCTGTCTGAATCATTAATGATGAATGACCGAAACCTTTCTGACCGAAACACATGATATTCCTTGCGAAAACATTCAGGAGAGGAGAATATACGTTAGAAGGTCTTGAGTTAAAACGGGAACTTGTAGAAACTAAATGAGCTTAACAATAGGAAAAGGTACAAGTTGGCTTTTTAGGAACAGTGTAGATCAAGATCTCCATTGTTCACATAATTATGTTCATAATATTTGTATAAGCTTTTCTCAACTTGTGTAGAGGCTTCGCCAGTTTATAACGGGATCCTGTAGAATATCTTTCATCACATTAGGACACGTTTCCAGAAACGTGTTTAAACACTTCTGGGGTTTTGTCCACAAAACACACCTGTCCTTTTATAACACGAAAGATGGACAATGAAGGCTGTGACGAGAATGCGTGTATCCACGAAATCGCATCAGCCTTTACAGTTGTCGTATGAAACAAAGGTCCCCTTTTTGACTGACGGTGCTCAACAGATACGACAGCGTTACCTTTCAAAACGACGGCGCTGTATAGAACAAAAACCTCTTCAGAGCGAAATATCAATGTATACATCTTCTGACGAAAAACGAACGAGCAAATGGAAACATATATACGAAATACGGGTCTATATTGGCATGGAGTGGATCACACCGTTGAAATAGGAGACATCTGCTCATTACGAGCGACTTTCCCAATTTCCAACATTGGTTACCAAACTTCCCAGCATTCAGAGGCATCAAAGAGCGTTCCTTTTAGATAAAATGTTAACCTCTCACGAACGACATCTCTCTAGATCGGCTGTGGGTTCTTTTCGTCACCGCCAGACATTGCTCTGAAGAGGTTTTATTTGTTTCTCCATAATGTACCTTCTAGACAAAATAAACTTCTTTTCTGAAGCAGACATTTTTCGTCTTTATTTTTAATCCTGAAACGCCTATAAGATGTAGACATGTTTGAGTCGACCTGTATAGAGGGATACGATCGGCTCTTACCTAAGTATATTGGAGTGTGTGTGAAGTTGGCAGAGCATTCATTAGACGTTAAAACCTTAGACATTCAAAGCAATCTTATGTCTAATGTTTGAATGTCTAATAACTAACGTCTAATGCTTTGCCAACTTCAAATTAGACATTCTCTTGTTTTGAATGTCGAATGTCTAACGTCTAATGCTATGTCAACTTCAAATCAGACATTCTCTTGTTTTGAATAACGAATGTCTAACGTATAATGCTTTGTCAACTTCAAATAAGACCATGTATTGTTTTGAATGTCTAATTTCTAACGTCTAATGCTCTGCCAACTTCAAATAAGACAATCTCTTGTTTTGAATGTCTAATGTCTAAAGTCTAATGCTCTGCCAACTTCAAATAAGACAATATCTTGTTTTGAATGTCTAATGTCTAACGTCTAATGCTCTGCCAACTTCACACCGTGACCCATTCTATTGACATTCTTTATTGGTGCGCCGGTTTGCGGCGATAGCATTTCCGTCTGATGCGCATGGTTTGATAAGTAAAAATATCTTCCTAACCGCCTGTATATAACGTAGCAAATATTTTATCTGCCCCTATAGCGGGAGACTAGGGTTCGAATTCCCTGTCGGTTTATTTCTTGGCGTGGCTAGATCTGCCAACTGATGCACGGGGGTTAATTGGCTGAGGTGGAAATTGTTTTTCTTTATCTTTAATACTTAACCGCCATTGATGATTTAGACCTTATCAATATATCATCTACAGCGGAAGACCCGTTAGGCTATACCTAATACTATAATACTTCTAGTGTTGGTATCCTTTCTTGACGCGGCGGATTGCGGGGATAGCATTTCCGGCTGATGCGCAGAGGTAGATTAGTGAACATGGCTCTTCTTTATTGTTTATCATGAACGCCATTGATGATTTAGGCATTATCAGTATCGGACCCGTTAGGCTATACCATAATACTATAATAATTCTAGTTTTGGCATTCTTTCTTGACGCGGCAGATTGCGGGGATAGCATTTCCGGCTGATGCGAGGAGGTAGATTAGTGGACAGGTTTCTCCTTTATTGTTTAGCATGAACCTATTATCACATTCTATACACATTCTAGTATTGGTATTATCCTGTCTTGGTGCTCCGGGTTCCTGGAAAAGCATTTACGGCTGATGCGCAGAGGTCAATCGTTTAACTTGTCTTCTTTATGTTTAACCCTTAACCGCCTATATGATGTTGACATTATTGTGTTTGCCTCTAGAGTGGGAGACCGGGGTTCGATTCCTAGTCTGCTTTTCAAAAATACTATTAAAATGTAACATTGACATCCTTTCTGTGTGCGCCGGATTTCTACAAAAAGCATTTGCGGCTGATGCGCAGGTTTTTTTTATAGAAAATCTCAATATATGAACAAGTTTATTGATTTTAAAGAAAATCAAAACATCGCTAATAATAAGCAATTTCTCCTTCTGCCTAGTAATTTCAAAGGGCTTCTGATGCAGATGCGTCACAATCGTACAAAACGTATATATATAGGTGGGAAAGTAAGATTTACGAGAACTCAGTGAATTAGCAAAGGATTGATAGGATTGATCCAAAGAAATCCAAGATTGATCGATAAGTTTGGTTACACCCCGTTTTTCAACAATG
>JASEVX010000012.1:40383900-40426400 GCA_031761405.1 Serripes groenlandicus
AGATAGCAATATAGTTTAAATGTTACATATATATATATAATTTTTTACCGAGCAATATAGTAAACAGAGCATTGGTATCAGAACAACCATTGATTCTGTGTTTAGACTTTGTTGAAACTTTATGCTTAAAAAATACATAACAATATATTTTCCTGTATTTTGATTATAAATTGCTCTGATTATTCAGCGTGTCAGGAAGGGACGTGCATCATGCCACTCCCCTGACCTGCCAAGTAATCAGGGCAACACAATCACAATTTAACAATATTTTATATTTATCTGTCTATATAACAGGATATTAGTTTGAGGTTAAATTAGTGTTGTTTAAAGTTGACATGATTGTTTCTGCAAATAGGCTAAGTTTTGTTAGTTGTGATTTACTTACTGTGTTAAAGATTTCGCTAAATTTGATGAAGTAATCCAAGTCCTACTTGCTCGTAGTGTTTGCTTTATAACATGTATAATGATCATTTAGACGTTATCGTGAAAACCGTTGAAGGAAAGTTTGGGAATTCTAGGCATATTTATATTATTTTGCTTTCCAACAATGTTTTTCAAAATTCGTCTTCTGAAGAGGTCGTCTCTATCACGTGTTAAGACGGTCCATATATTAATAAGTCATGGTTAAAATGTTGATTGGAATATTAAGATAAATAATGTATTAGTTATATATATGAAATTAAATGTATTGAAATGTAAAATGTAATCCCGGCCCTACGTGCTCATAGTATTTATAGCATGTATAATGATAATATTGTCCTACGTGCATGCCACATACATATAGGATCTTCTCTATTTAACCTTTGACCACTTACAGACGCATTTAGCAATTCTCCTTATTACACAATGTTTTAAACCCCATGCAACGATAATACATTCGTATATAGAGATTTTTCTTATACTCAAAAGTCGTCTGTTGCTAATTAATTGTATTAGGAACGGGTAAAAGCTTGAAGTTTTCTCATAAAAAGCGTACGCAATAATAAAAGTACCAAACCAAAAGTATTGAAGCTATCAGATAAGAAAAGTTGAACAAAACGAATTTCACATTGAGATCCATAACAAGGTAGTCCGCCCATTTTAAGCTGCTTCTTGGCGGCGTATTACCAGATAAAAAAGTGCTAGAACTCATGACGTTTAATAAAAAGATCCTTTTTAAATAAATAGCAAAATGCTCAAAGATTAAAAGAGGACGAAGTAAAACAAGTGGGACTACTTTGTCAACTATTCCAAAAATATATGTGCTCTTACTTGGCAAAGCTTATATTTTGATTGATACTGGTCAATTTAGAATACTTTGTTGAGTTTACAGGGCTAAACACCCAAGGATGACTTTCGAAAAATGTTTTTACGCAGTACAAATTGAGAAACTGAGACACTAGGGTTGTCGTAATTAACCATAAACTTATCACTAGGTTTAAAATATAATATAAACTGAGACGTTATCAGAGGGATACATAATACATAAAATTGGCGTTAACAGGTATTGTTGATTGATTGGGGTTTAGAGCCGTTTTCAACATGTTTTCAGTAATACTCCGAATGCACCTTTTATTCCGTGAAGCTTGTTGTTTTGTATATTTGCCATATATTAATAGGTAACTCAAAGTAACCAGCGTATTTAATTCAAAGCATTCCATACTTCAAATTCACAAATCGTAAGATATGCATAATCCAGTATAGTAATGTGTATATATCGAATTGTAACAGGTGCGTACAGTTGTACAGTTCCCGGTGGTCCGAACACTCCAGGAATGTGTACTAACTCACCCATAAGATCCAGAGTCTGTCCGAATGATATCCGTAAGTCGTGAAGTCTTTCCGCTGTAAATGCATAATAAAGGTTGTTAGACGATTATAAAAAATAACTCTTAAGTTACAATTAGTGTCATTTGATTTATTCGTGTTTGCAAAATAGACATACATGCGTTTTCTTACAAATAATTTAAAGTAAATGGACACTAGTTAGGCAATAAAGCGATCGAAATCAACGCACGGCCGATTTGCCATAGCAAATAATGTGTTCTCGATTTGCTATCCATCTTAAGAATTATGGATGTAAATTTAATTGAAATCATTCTGACGACATGGTATAAAAGATCGTCCCGAGTTAACCCTATACAATTGATTATTTTGCACAATCGGAACACTCGGCTATCACTGCTTCTCTTATTCGTTTATTTATAAACCTTATCTCTGTTAATACCTAACAGTTTTGTAGGCTACAATTTGATTGGCTGATGCAAATATGAATTTGAGACGACCTGTAATAGGCAGTCATCAGATCTAACCGTGCTATTTTTATTGCAAAAAATATTTGGTAAGGTTTCAATGAGGTTTTTGTAATGAGCAATGCGAATGTGATACAATGGGAGTTCATACACTTACTGCAACAGTCACCCCTGCTTACAATAAATATGTGGGTTATTGTGTATAGTTGTCCAAGATCAATCATCATGTAGGGGTTGGTCAAATAACGCGTACCAGCACACGGCCATCTGAAGCTTCTGTCACCATCAACCAATAGTTTTCCCAGGAACAAGTGGTTATATTGACCACTCATAGACACGGTTTTACCTAGGGCCACGTTCACGTAATTTTCCACTGGAAATATTGGATCAACTGTATCTGGAATCATTCAAGAAGTCATGAAAATACGGAACCTAACATTTTCGAGTTGTGAATTTCTACATTTGATCATACTGGGTACCAAGGCTATTCATAAAATATATGATAACCTGGGCAAATTGGCTGTAACAATCTCGACCTCATAAATAATTCATGAGGTGAAATACAGCCACTTGGTTGACCGCATGACATAATCCTCATGCGATACGAAAATAACGAGTTACAGAGGAAATCGTGGTGCATGCTTGACGAAGATTTGCTAGCCAATTTGCCCAGGGTATCATATATTTTATGAACTGCCTGGGTACCGAGGATGTATTCTATTGACTACTCAAAAGTGAAAAGTAAGAAAATAAATCGAAATAGCGTTATAATCTGTTTATACGCACAGCGAAGTACTGGTCTGATTTCAATGAGATGTGGTAAGAACAAACGGCGACTTGAAGTGTAGTCTGGTTCCCAGCGTAATATAGTAAATTAGTACCTTTGACATTAGTCTGGTACCCCACGTACTTAAGTACATTAGTTAACATACAATGGATCTTCGTAAAATCTGCAGCAGACCAATATAACGTTGGTTGGTTTATTGAATGTTTCAGTTATATCACGGCGTGTACACTATAAGTCACCAGTGCTACTGGTCCATTTATCCTGACACCAGCCAGTCTTTTAACCCAACAACCCTGAGCGCCAAGGAGGACAGCCATTACAACCATTTTTAAAAAGGTTTTGGTATGACCCGGCCTGGAATCGAACCCAATGCCTCCCTGACCCGAGGCGGACTCACTACCACCACAACACCGAGGCGGACTCACTACCACCACAACACCGAGGCGGACTCATTACCACCACAACACCGAGGCGGTAATTTGTGTTTGGAGTCAAAATGATGAAGCGAACTATAGAATTTGAAAGGTTTGGTCAACAAAAGCAGTTATTTATAGTATTGGTGTATGCAAGACCCAATTAGTTATAAGTAGGGGCAGGTAACTCCAGACCAAGTAATGTTACACTACTGTCACTGCACATGTATACTACAACTGCGGCGCGTGTGTTGGTGTATTTAACAATTATTAATATCTAAATACAACAACACTTACAATATAATTAGCACACATGTTTTACTCCACGTGCCTTATTATAATATAATAAGGCACACATACATTCTTTATCAGTAAACGAATGACCTACATACTATAGTAACGTAACTTGAATTCATTTCTTAACGTTTATCTTAAACTATAAGTTGACGAACCCATCAGAACGATCTTTCATACCTTTGAACAAAACATGGTCTATTTACTCAGTTCCGTTATCTGCGAAAATGGGATCGTTTTGCTACCATAATCATCCTCAATTAGTTTTATTTATAATTTCTAACAGAGCTATGTTATCAGAACTTCTGTTATCGGTTTGATTTCAAAATACGCGTGTGTCCGGGGTTTTCAAGATAAGCACTCATACATGTACGTATGAACTAGACGGGCATTTTGAGTTTTGGCGACTTTCAAATCCTTTAAAATAAGATGCAATGGATTTCACCATTGGCGTCAATGAGTTCATGCATACTACACATATTGACTGGCACACCGGTTCGATGATAACATACCGGCCATACAGAATACACATTTCGACTGACACACCGGTTCGATGATAACATACCGGCCATACAGAATACACATTTCGACTGACACACCGGTTCGATGATAACATACCGGTCATACAGAATACACATTTCGACTGACACACTGGTTCGTTGATGAAATATCGGTCACAAAGAAAACACATACAAATATCGACTGACATACCGGTTCAATGATTAAATACCAGTCATACAGAATTAAAATCTTGAATGACATACCAGTTCCTTGATGAAATACCGGTTATACAGAATACAAATATCGACTGACATACCGGTTCAATGATTAAATACCAGTCATGCAGAATTCAAATATTGACTTACACACCAGTTCCGTGATGAAATAACTGTCACAGATAACAAGTAACTACTGACACACAGGTTCCATGATAAAGTACAAGTCATTCAGAATACAAATATTGACTGACATACCGGTTCAATGATAACGTACCGTTAATTCAAAATACAAATATTGACTGACATACCGGATTATTGATAAAATACAGGTCATACAGGATACAAATATCGACTGACATACCGGTTCAATGAATACATACCAGTCATACAGAATACAAATATTGAATGACATACCGGTTCAATGATAAAATACCGGTCATACAGAATACAAATATTGACTTACCAGTTCCTTGATGAAATAACGGTCACAGATAACAAATATTGACTGACATACCGGTTCAATGGAAAAAGTACCGGTCATACAAAATACAATTATTGACTGACATACCGGATCAATGAAAACACACAGGTCATACAGGATACAAATATCGACTGACAAACCGGTGTCATTATAAAATGCCGGTCATACAAAATACAAATATCGACTGACATACCGGTACAATGATTAAATACTAGTCATACAGAATACTAATATTGACTAATCCACCGGTTCCATGGTTAACTAACGTTGATACAGAAAGAATGAATACATTATAATAGTCAGTGAACCGTCTCCTTCCGTGATATAACTAGAATGTCGTTGACCGCGGCGTAAAGTGCCAAAATAAAGAAAATCTTACCGACACTGATAAAACATTGCTGTAAACATCTCTCGAACATCCACGCACCGTCTTGACGACACATAAATATTGTCTTACAACACATGTATTCGGTGATTTCACATTGTAGGAGAGCCTTGTTTGTGGGCGTTACCATATTACCTCTAACTTCACAGTCACCATATTTTCCGAGGTTCTCTTGTAGGCAAACTGAATCAAAGGATTGAAAGTACCGACGGTACAACTTGACATATTGAATAATTTGGGTTTACCATCGTTGTTTAACTAAACTCAGTCATATGTCAAAAGTAGGTTCAGCTAACGATATAATGCTTGGCTTTCCCATACCACATCAGTCTTTCAACAATATTGTACGATCCTGTTTACAAATGAACACATTCTCAATAAATTGGGATTTTTTAACCATTTCCCACATATAGATGCTTTCTGGCGCACCTGACGGAGATGTCATTAGACAATATTGTGTCAAAAGTGAAAATAATGAGCAATTTCTTAATTTGCCACAATGATTTTTAACTCTTGCCAATAATTAAACTTTCATTTACAGATATTGTTTATATTTTGCTTAGACGATTTCAATGTAGTCTGCTGCAGATTCCTGGTATTGAGGAGAGGGATGTTAAAGCAATATCTTATTTCTTGTTAACGTTTAATGCAAGTCACTACTCCGACAATTCATTTCTATCTTGGTCAGATCCTGTCCGTATTGAAGTGGTTATACCTTCTACCACGGGAGTGGATTGATTGGGTGATTGGAATTTAACGCACTTTTGAACATTTTCTTCAGTCATATCACGGCGTCCAGTTCACATACTTATGTGTTTCGTGGCTTTCCCACACCGGAACTCCACAAAACAGACATCCGAAGCAACTTGCTGCTAGTCCACATAGACTGTTAGCCCGTTGGTGAAAGACAAATGAAGCTTGTCACAGTGACTTTAGTCAAACGTCGAAAATAATGTTGGCCGACCTGGGATTCGAACTAATATCCCCTGGAATGACAGCCCGCGTCGTTACCGTCCGACCTACTGGGGCTCGGCCTGGGGAGCAGAAACACAGGTTTTTATCCCCAGCCTAATTATACCAAAGACTTTAACATTTCCCTCATATAAACGCTTTCTGACGCCTCTGCAGCAGACGACTTTTGACAACATTGAGACAAAGGGAGAAATTGCTCAAATCGATATTAATCAACGTTTTTGTCAATATGTATTCTTTACCAAGAAAACGCTGTGATATGACGACATATTGTTAAAATAGGCCTAAAACACTGGTGAATTATCAAGGAAATGCTGTGATGTGACTGACATACTGTTTAAATAGGACTAAAACACTGGTGAATTACCAAGAAAACTCTCTGATGTGACTGACATTTTGTTGAAATAGGCCTAAAACACTGATGAATTAAAAAGAAAACGCTGTGATATGACGACATATCGTTAAAATAGGTCTAAAACACTGGTGAATTACAAAGGAAACGCTGTGATATTTACTGACATATTGTTGAAATAGGCCCAAAACACTGGTGGGTTACCAAGAAAACGCTGTGATATGACTGACATATTGTTGAAATAGGCCTAAAACACTGGTGAATTACAAAGAAAACGCTATGATATTTACTGACATATTGTTGAAATAGGCCTAAAACACTGGTGAATTACAAAGGAAACGCTGTGATATTTACTGACATATTGTTGAAATAGGCCCAAAACAGTGGTGAATTTACAAAGGAAACACTGTAATATGACTGACTAACATATTGTTGAAATACGCCTAAAACACTGCTGAATTACCAAGAAAACTCTAAAATATGACTGACATATTGTTGAAATAGACCTAAAACACTGCTGAATTACTAAGGAAACGCTGTGATATGACTAACATATTGCTGAAGTATGCCTAAAACACTGGTGAATTATCAAGGAAACACTGTGATATGACTGACATATTGTTGAAATAGGCTTAAAACACTGCTGAATTACTAAGGAAACGCTGTGATATGACTGACATATTGGTGAAATAGGCCTAAAGCACTGGTGAATTACCAAGGAAACGCTGTGATATGACTGACATATTGTTGAAATAGGCATAAAACACTGCTGCATTACCAAGGAAACACTGTGATATGACTGACATATTGTTGAAATAGGCCTAAAACACTGCTGAATTACCAAGGAAACACTGTGATGTGACTGACATATTGTTGAAATAGGCATAAAACACTGCTGCATTACCAAGGAAACACTGTGATATGACTGACATATTGTTGAAATAGGCCTAAAACACTGGTGAATTACCCAGGAAACACTGTGATGTGACTGACATATTGTTGAAATAGGCCTAAAACACTGCTGAATTACCAAGGAAACACTGTGATGTGACTGACATATTGTTGAAATAGGCATAAAACACTGCTGAATTACCAAGGAAACACTGTGATGTGACTGACATATTGTTGAAATAGGCATAAAACACTGCTGAATTACCAAGGAAACACTGTGATGTGACTGACATATTGTTGAAATAGGCATAAAACACTGCTGAATTACCAAGGAAACACTGTGATGTGACTGACATATTGTTGAAATAGGCATAAAACACTGCTGAATTACCAAGGAAACACTGTGATGTGACTGACATATTGTTGAAATAGGCATAAAACACTGCTGAATTACCAAGGAAACACTGTGATGTGACTGACATATTGTTGAAATAGGCCTAAAACACTGGTGAATTACCCAGGAAACACTGTGATGTGACTGACATATTGTAGAAAAACGCCTAAAACACTGGTGAATTATCAAGGAAACACTGTGATATGACTGACATATTGTTGAAATAGGCCTAAAACACTGCTGAATTACTAAGGAAACGCTGGGATATGACTGACATACTGGTGAAATAGGCCTAAAGCACTGCTGAATTACCAAGGAAACGCTGTGATATGACTGACATATTGTTGAAATAGGCCTAAAACACTGGTGAATTACCAAGGAAACGCTGTGATATGACTGACATATTGTTGAAATAGGCCTTAAACACTGGTGAATTACCAAGGAAACGCTGTGATATGACTGACATATTGTTGAAATAGGCCTAAAACACTGGTGAATTACCAAGTAAACTCTAAGATATGACAGACATATCGTTGAAATAGGCCTAAAGCACTGGTGAATTACCAAGGAAACGCTGTGACATGACTGACATATTGTTGAAATAGGCCTAAAACACTGCTGAATTACCAAGGAAACACTGTGATGTGACTGACATATTGGTTAAATAGGCCTAAAACACTGCTGAATTACTGAGGAAACGCTTTGATATGACTGACATATTGGTGAAATAGGCCTAAAGCACTGGTGAATTAACAAGGAAACGTTGTGATATGACTGACATATTGTTGAAATAGGCCTAAAACACTGCTGAATTACCAAGGAAACACTGTGATGTGACTGACATATTGTTGAAATAGGCCTAAAGCACTGCTGAATTACCAAGAAAACTCTAAAATATGACTGACATATTGTTGAAATAGGCCTAAAACACTGCTGAATTACCAAGGAAACACTGTGATATGACTGACTGACATATTGTTGAAATAGGCCTAAAACACTGCTGGATTACCAAAGAAACGCTGTGATATGACTGACATATTGTTGAAATAGGCCTAAAACACTGCTGGATTACCAAATAAACGCTGTGATATGACTGACATATTGGTGAAATAGGCCTAAAACACTGCTGAATTACCAAGGAAACGCTGTGATATGACTGACATATTGTTAAAATAGGCCTAAAACAATGGTGAATTACCAAGGAAACACTGTGATATGACTGACTGACATCTTGTTGAAAGAGGCCTAAAACAATGCTGAATTACCAAGGAAACACTGTGATATGACTGAATGACATCTTGTTGAAAGAGGCCTAAAACACTGCTGAATTACCAAGGAAACACTGTGATATGACTGAATGACATATTGTTGAAATAGGCCTAAAACACTGCTGAATTACCAAGGAAACACTGTGATGTGACTGACATATTGTTGAAATAGGCCTAAAACACTGCTGAATTACCAAGGAAACACTGTGATGTGACTGACATATTGTTGAAATAGGCCTAAAACACTGCTGAATTACCAAGGAAACACTGTGATGTGACTGACATATTGTTGAAATAGGCCAAAAACACTGCTGAATTACCAAGAAAACTCTAAAATATGACTGATATATTGTTGAAATAGGCCTAAAACACTGCTGAATTACCAAGGAAACACTGTGATATGACTGACTGACATATTGTTGAAATAGGCCTAAAACACTGCTGGATTACCAAAGAAACGCTGTGATATGACTGACATATTGTTGAAATAGGCCTAAAACACTGCTGGATTACCAAATAAACGCTGTGATATGACTGACATATTGGTGAAATAGGCCTAAAACACTGCTGAATTACCAAGGAAACGCTGTGATATGACTGACATATTGTTAAAATAGGCCTAAAACACTGCTGGATTACCAAGGAAACACTGTGATGTGACTGACATATTGTTGAAATAGGCCTAAAACACTGCTGAATTACCAAGGAAACACTGTGATGTGACTGACATATTGTTGAAATAGGCCTAAAACACTGCTGGATTACCAAGGAAACACTGTGATGTGACTGACATATTGTTGAAATAGGCCTAAAACAATGGTGAATTACCAAGGAAACACTGTGATATGACTGACTGACATCTTGTTGAAAGAGGCCTAAAACACTGCTGAATTACCAAGGAAACACTGTGATGTGACTGACATATTGTTGAAATAGGCCTAAAACACTGCTGAATTACCAAGGAAACACTGTGATATGACTGAATGACATATTGGTGAAATAGGCCTAAAACACTGCTGAATTACCAAGGAAACACTGTGATGTGACTGACATATTGTTGAAATAGGCCTAAAACACTGCTGAATTACCAAGGAAACACTGTGATATGACTGACTGACATATTGTTGAAATAGGCCTAAAACACTGCTGAATTACCAAGGAAACACTGTGATATGACTGAATGACATATTGTTGAAATAGGCCTAACACACTGGTGATTTACCAAGGAAACACTGTGATGTGACTGACATATTGTTGAAATAGGCCAAAAACACTGCTGAATTACCAAGAAAACTCTAAAATATGACTGACATATTGTTGAAATAGGCCTAAAACACTGCTGAATTACCAAGAAAACTCTAAAATATGACTGATATATTGTTGAAATAGGCCTAACACACTGGTGAATTACCAAGGAAACACTGTCATGTGACTGACATATTGTTGAAATAGGCCTAAAGCACTGCTGAATTACCAAGAAAACTCAAAAATATGACTGACATATTGTTGAAATAGGCCTAAAACACTGCTGAATTACCAAGGAAACACTGTGATATGACTGACTGACATATTGTTGAAATAGGCCTAAAACACTGGTGAATTACCAAGGAAACACTGTCATGTGACTGACATATTGTTGAAATAGGCCTAAAGCACTGCTGAATTACCAAGAAAACTCAGAAATATGACTGACATATTGTTGAAATAGGCCTAAAACACTGCTGATTTACCAAGGAAACACTGTGATGTCACTGACATATTGTTGAAATTGGCCTAAAGCACTGCTGAATTACCAAGAAAACTCTAAAATATGAATGACATATTGGTGAAATAGGCCTAAAACACTGGCGAATTACCCAAGGAAACACTGTGATATGACTGACATATTGTTGAGATAGGCCTAAAACTGTGGTAAATTACCCAGAAAACGCTGCGATATGACTGACATATTGTTGAAATAGACCTAAAACACTGGTGAATTACCCAAGGAAACACTGTGATATGACTGACATATTGTTGAAATAGGCCTAAAACACTGCTGAATTACCCAGGAAACGCTGCGATATGACTGACATATTGTTGAAATAGGCCTAAAACACTGGTGAATTACCCAGGAAACGCTGTGATATGACTGACTTATTGTTGAAATAGGCCTAAAACACTGGTGAATTACCCAAGGAAACACTGTGATATGACTGACATATTGTTGAAATAGGCCTAAAACACTGGTGAATTACCCAGGAAACACTGTGATGTGACTGACATATTGTTGAAATAGGCCTAAAACACTGGTGAATTACCCAGGAAACACTGTGATGTGACTGACATATTGTTGAAATAGGCCTAAAATACTGGTGAATTATCCAAGGAAACACTGGGATATGACTGACATATTGTTGAAATAATCCTAAAACACTGGTGAATTACCCAGGAAACGCTGCGATATGACTGACATATTGTTGAAATAGACCTAAAACACTGGTGAATTACCCAGGAAACACTGTGATATGACTGACATATTGTTGAAATAGGCCTAAAACACTGGTGAATTACCAAGGAAACACTGGGATATGACTGACATATTGTTGAAATAGGCCTAAAACACTGGTGAATTACCCAAGGAAACACTGTGATATGACTGACATATTGTTGAAATAGGCCTAAAACACTGGTAAATTACCCAAGGAAACACTGTGATATGACTGACATATTGTTGAAATAGGCCTAAAACACTGGTGAATTACCCAGGAAACGCTGTGATATGACTGACATATTGTTGAAATAGGCCTAAAACACTGGTGAATTACCCAAGGAAACACTGTGATGTGACTGACATATTGTTGAAATAGGCCTAAAACACTGGTGAATTACCCAAGGAAACACTGTGATATGACTGACATATTGGTGAAATAGGCCTAAAACACTGGTGAATTACCCAAGGAAACGCTGTGATATGACTGACATATTGTTGAAATAGGCCTAAAACACTGGTGAATTACCCAGGAAACGCTGTGATATGACTGACACAATGTTGAAATAGGCCTAAAACACTGGTGAATTACCCAAGGAAACACTGTGATATGACTGACATATTGTTGAAATAGGCCTAAAACACTGGTGAATTACCCAAGGAAACACTGTGATATGACTGACATATTGTTGAAATAGGCCTAAAACACTGGCGAATTACCAAGGAAACACTGTGATATGACTGACATAATGTTGAAAGAGGCCTAAAACGCCAACCTAACAAATCAGAACTGATTCCGATGAATTAGGAATTCAACTACATGGAGACTGGTAGGAAATTTAACAAAGAACATGAATGTCAACTGATTGAAACACCCCGCTACAACGTACATAGGCTCTCTGATCTTCCTACGTAGTTGTTTCCTTTTTTCCATGATAACTTTAGCGAATAAAGTTTAATATAAATTGTGTGCTTTCAAATGTCCAAACACTGTAAAACGGTTACAATTTAAAAAGATTTCCGATTGTTTGAACAGGTTTTAATTGATTATATTGATTTTAATAAATGATTCTCAATGGATATAAACAGATTATTTTAGTGAAAATCTTTTGAATTAAATATGCATGGAAAACAGTAATGTATGTAATAGACACACAGCGATCAAACAAGTAATATAAAACCTTGTTTATTAATACATAAAGGTTTTGATATTCTTACCAAAAAAACACACGCTTTGTTGACTGTTTACGAGAAAAACAACATTGTGGACTCTGCGTAAAGTATCGACCCTGATCAGCCTAAGCATGCCGCGCAGGCTTACCCGGATAGACACTTTTCGCCTTCTGTGAATTTTCTGTTTCAGGAATCATTACTCTATACCTCTATTCCCCTGAGAAGGAATATGTCGGCCTGGATCAGTCTGCGCAGGCTGGTCTGGGTCGATACATTAAGCAGAGTATATAATGTTCGTTTTCTCGCGGACGGGTCAAACGTCAATGCAGCCTATTATTCCCGAGATTGATATTCGCATATATTCGAGAAGTAAGCTAATGGAAAACCAATCTTTTCTAAGGTTAGTAACGATGAAGCTTTGTAATCAAGAGTCATGCGTACGAATCCCAGTACACCCACCATCAAACCCTTTGCGACAATGTCATGTAGGAAGACACCATAGTGTTCGTTGGATGTTATGTGCTCGGCGCTGTTTGCGAAGACTAGAGTCAATACGGATTTTAGTAGTCGTTAAATTTGTGAAATGTCAGAACTTGATGTGTTGAACAGACACAAGTCATATCAATTCCCAGGATAATTAAAATCTAGCGTTAACAATTAACACTGTTCTATGACATTAACCATTATCCTCATATAAACGCTTTTTGATACCTCTGCAACAGAAGACTTCCGGAAACAGTGTGGCAAAAGAAGAAATTACTCATAATGATACATTTCTCCTTTTATCACAATGTATTTAATTCTGTGCAATAACTATACTTTCATTTATCAAGGTGTTTGCTATGATAATTTCAAAGTCGTCTGCTGCAGGTTTGTTGTACGTGGGAACTGGTTATTATCAACGTTTTCTGGTTGGTCAAGAAGGCTGTCATCAAACCGCAATTGATTACGTATTGCTATATATTATGATTTCACATTCAAAGTCATGATTTACAACTTTTGTGTATTTTGAGGCATCTCATAAATAGATTAACTGAAAGTTGTTTAATTGTTTGAAAGCGCGGTCAGTACTATTATAAATAACTTGCACCAATTGAATAAAACAATATTTTGATCTCAAGAATTTTGTTGTCAGTGAATATCGGATTATATTTCTTGCCTCTCTAATCCATAACTGTATAACTTTCATAGATAATTCAATTGTTGAGAGTAAACGATGTCGTTATTCCCATTGCATTACATTATTAATTTCGTAATACTCGTTCTTGTATTTGTAATTTCATCTGAAAATTGTTTGAAGATATGGATTTCAAATGCGTCTGCTGTAGATTTGTTGATTGTAGGAAAGGTTTAAAGAGACTATTAACAACTAGTTTCCACGAGTATAGATCTTTCTTGATTGACAATTAATATTTTATCAAACATACAACTGACTACTAAGATACACTTGACGGCAAACACCACTTAGAGCAATCTCGACAGTTCACTTATTCATGATCCCTGGGTAATAAAACAAACAATACTAGGCTAGGAAATTTGCCTTTCCCAAGGAACTCTTCCATGACCGCCGTGACTGGGGCTCGAACCCGGGACGCCCGGGGTTGGCACAATACAAAGTTTAACCTACTAGTTTGGTTCGTACTGTTTCCGCCTACTGTTGGATCCTGAAACAAAAACAATGTGAAAGAGTTACATTTTTATTGGCAGTTAAATTTACGAAAAGGAATATAAGGGAATCACTTTCATTTAGAAGTTCCTATTGCTCTCACGAGCATTCAAAACGGCTGCTGCGCTGTTTTTTCGATGTGATTTTATCACTGGCTTGCCTTTTATATTAAAGTATTAATAAATTACACAGCTGAACATATATACTTTCACAGTAATCGCGAGACTACATGTACTGTACTTTGCAATATTTTAGTCGGATATGCTGAGCTAATAAGCTTAGAGTTATCTGATTATATACAGGACATTTGACAAGGAAGATTTTAAAATCCATATATTTTAAATTAATGTATTTGTATCTCTTTATCTGAGTCTGTGTCTTTATATATTTGTCTCTCTCTCTCTCTCAGTGTCTCTGTTTGTATGTACATGTATGATTGTCTGTCTGTCTGTATCTGTCTCTCTGTCTCTCGTTCTCTCTCTCTGTCTGTCTCTGTCTGTCTCTGTCTGTCTGTCTGTCTGTCTCTCTCTGTCTCTGTCTGTCTCTCTGTCTGTCTCTCTCTCTGTCTCTCTCTCTGTCTCTCTCTGTCTCTCTCTCTCTCTCTCTCTCTCTCTCTCTCTCTCTCTCTCTCTCTCTCTCTCTCTCTCTCTCTCTCTCTCTCTCTCTCTCTCTCTCTCTCTCTCTCTCTGTCTCTCTCTCTCTCTCTCTCTCTCTCTTGGATTGTTAGTTCGAACCCCAGCTACGTTAACATACTTTCTGACATTTAATAAAATTCATTGCGACAAGCGTCATTCGTCTTCCGCCAATGGGCTTACAGTTTATGTGGAAAAGCATCCAGTGGCTTCGAAAGAATGTTGGGTGTGAGAAAGCCAGGAAATACAAGGGTATATGAACTGGCCGACGTGGTATGACTGCAAATTGGAGATACCTTTATTTGTCAAACCAATACTACATGGCTGATGTGACAATTCTGCCTTACGAAAAGTCTGTTGAATATAGGAAGGTGAACTGGCCATTTGTTATATTAGTGGATAACATTGAAGGTGCTGAACTCCAGAACACAGATCATATAGTCAGAGTTTTAAAACTGTTAAAAGATGTCTTTTGTCCAAATTTTGACATTTATGACTTTCTGTTAACACTTGTTCATCATTTACTGCCAAAATAGTTTTGAGAACTACTTATTACTTAATTGTCATTATTAGCAATATTTACAGAACTTTCAATATTTCAAACTTTTGATCACCATTTATAGTCAAAGTTTAAAAACTGTTAAAAGTTGTCTATTATAATCACAATTCTTGGATAAAACTAGAGTAACCCTTTCACTTTCCAGTACCATAAACATCTAAATAGTGATCATTTCTGCTTCATTTTAACTGGGTAGACATACCCAGTAAGCCAATTTCTTTACATTTTCATGACTTTCAGTTGAGTTTTTCAACATTTACTACCAAAATAGTTTTGAACTACTTATAACTTACTTGTCCTTATAAGCGATATTATTAAAATTGTGATCACCATATGGAGTTCAGCACCTTTAAATACACGTCTATGGTCTATATAGACAGTGCGTGACGCATTTATCTTGGTGATTCTTTTCTTCCGAACTCAGTCGTTCACGTGTCTAAATCTCTTGCTTTTTACCCTAATAAATGTTAAATTTTGATTTAACGGTTTAACCAAATCTATCTCTATGAATACTTACATTGTTCATGTCGACTCGCTCCATCAGGATATAGACCGGACACACGAAAGTGTCTGACGACAAACCAACCGCCTTCCGTGCGAGACGACATTCACCATGTTTTCTGTGATAATTCACCGAACCGCACTCCGATTGCTCCAAGCACTTGGACACGCATGTATCCAGCGATATGTTACGGAAAATAACAAAAATATTATCTTGGGAGACACATCTATTCCATGTTATCCTTGAAACGCTGTAAGCAGACACACTCCATTGGTTAATTAAATATACGAAAAGAATCAATGTTCTTGTAAGGAAACTCAATTCCATTTTCGTGAACATTTCAATGGTCCTTCTTAGTTTTTAATGTTAAAATAATTAAATGTACAATATATATTTCATTAATTAATATTGTTGAAATTGTTCACAGTGCATGTGGAAACTACATAATGTTTTCGAATCAATGTTCGCCTTCTGAAAGTAATCAGTAATATAGAGTTAAACTCTAATAGTCAAAATATAGCATGTTTCAGAAGTCATGGAAATATCATAATCAAGCCAATATTGCTAAGGCTTTGCAATTATAACAGCTTCGTTAAACAGTTCACTATTTCCGTCATGGATCGCACTAAAATGTCTATGTCTAATATCAACAAAGCCACTTCCAACTTCAAAAAGATTTACGCAATTGGATCCTTTGACACATTAAACACGTTTACCATGCTATCCCAGTCATTTACGAATGCTCCATTTAATGCGTTTAATCAGCAGCCTGTGACTCCAAGTAATATTATCAGCAGCTTTCAATTTCAAAATTATCTATGCAATTAGATCCTTTGAAAAATTAAACTCGTTTCATTTGAGCCTTGTCATGAAATCAACTTCACTTGAGAATGTTGCATTGCTGTTCAATCCGCCTGCAACTCCTCGCAATATTATCAGGGGCTCTCCACTTTGTCTATTTGCCATTCATGGGCTTTAAAGTTATTACGCAAAAGGTGACACAAATGACCGAATGTTCACGTATGTTATTAATTTAGTATCTGCATTTCAACATATTGGCTTCATTATATTTGTTTTCGTGTGGTGTTTCTCGTTTGATCAGAAAACCCGTTTCAAGTGCCTAACTCTTTCACTGTCAAATTTCACAAAGTCGTCTCTTCAAAGTTGAACATTCGACCACTCCAATTTTCGGCCAACAGGAAATTTGGTAAAATCTAATGATTAAGTGTCAAGTAATACATATTTCAGGAGAGACGGCTTGTTGCGAGCTGTCTCACTTGAATCTGCATTGTTTGCAAAAGCCTTTAATTGCCTTTGGCATCGAAAGGGTTAAGATCAATAATAAGAATCCTATGGGATTGTATTGACAATACGCTACATGCGAAGAAGTGATTCGAATTTAGAACTGTTGGATTATGAAGCAGACGCCCTAACTCTGAAAACTAACATGATGAAGCCTTTTCCATACCGTAACATGACACTCTTTAGCAGATGAATACATTGGAGAAATAGAAATATGCTTCATTTTCTTTAGTTGTCTTGCAGATTTCTTCTTTACAGGCATAGTGAAGTAACTTAATCCTTATAAAGATTTAATTATATAACTTTTTGGAAACAATCTGCCATAACAGACGGCGATGCTTCTTGTAAAACTGCTGAGGCTAGAGTGAGAATCAGCCATTGCACGATTCTCGTATAGGAGGACAATCACGTGAAACGGTTTTCTAATAGGAAGGGATTATCACGAGAAACGTTTTTTTTAACGCATGTCTTCCGTCAGTGTCGGTTCACTGTCTGGTCACTGTCAGATCTCTGTCGGATCGCATTTGGGAGAATTGGGACGCTGTCGGGGCAGATACGGTCGTTTTTATACGCCCATTTTGAAAAAAACGGGACGTATTATAGTGTTACCTGCGGCGTACGGGCGGATGGGCGATCGGGCGTGCGGGCGGGCGGTCGAGCGGCATCCAGTATGTTGTCAGCAAAATTACTTTAAAAGCCTTTGTCCAATCATCAACAAATGTTTATTGGTATAATATCTTGAACACGTTCAATAACTAGCCATATCACTTTAGTCACTCGAGGGTCATCGCCTTTTAATTATAGACTTTACCTAAAATTGGTATTGTCTGCTCAATAACTTAAGAAGCCTTTGTTCAATCACCACCAAATTTATACGAAATGTGTATTGGCATACTATCTCAAACAAGTTCTATAACCATTGCCCTTTAATGACAGAAATTAACTAAAATCAGTCTTGTCCGCTCAATAACTTAAGAAGCCTATATCCAATCACCACCAAATTTGAACAGAATTTGTATTAGCATAATATCTCGGACATCTTCGATTACCAGCCATATCGCTACAGTCGAGAGTTATTGCCCTTTAATTATATAAATTACTTCAAATCGGTCTTGTCCGATCAATAACTTTTGAAGCCGTTATCCAATCATCACCAAGTTTAGTTAGAATGTGTATCGGCATCAAATCTCGGACAAGTTCGATAACCAGCCATATCGCTTGAGTCATTGTATTTGATCATCACCAAATTTAGACAATACATTGATGAGCAGAATATCTTGGTCAGGTTCGATAACTTATCACTATATTTGGTCTTTAAAAAACAGAACGGGCGTATTTTGTGACAGTTTGCACTCTTGTTTACCATTCGAAAAATACAAATCGGATCAGAATCGGATTGAGACCGAGGTAATCGGGACGAATTCGGCTGGAAACGGCTGAATCGAGACACATCCTGAACAATATTTTAATAACGTTTGAACTTCCAGCCACGAATCACAGGATCTTGATTCGACTTTTGACAAATTCTAATCGGGAATGGTTCTATCAAGGACGGCAGTAACAATCCTGAATGTGTGAATGGCGAGTCGGCCTCGGCGTTGCTACTTTGATTAAAGTTTTGCGTGCAAGGCTTTTTCTCACAAACCACAGATGCTATTGCTTGGAAACTTCACAAACCTATTGGACATCATCAAATGACCTTGCAGGACAAGTCCCAACACTCTATATCAGATTTTGAAACAATTATGCACCTTTTTAGACGTAGAAATACAATCCTTTCTAACCATCACACCTATTTAAACAATTTTAAAAGTATGATAACCCTATCCAGCATATAATGCAAATTATGGCCATTTTTTTACTAAAACAATTATGGTTAAAGTTGTGCATGCAACTACATTAAAATTCAATATCCTAGTAACTAATTGATGCATTGCATTGACACTTTATACAACCCTTCCCAAATATCAAACCTATATACAAACTCAAGTTTGATAACTCTTTCTAGTATATTGTTCTGTAACAGTTTGTTGCAGAGGATTTGCGTGCAACTACTTAAAGAGTTCATATCTCAGTATTTACGTTATACAACCCTTTCCAACTATCATACCTATGTATAAATTTAGATAACTCTATCTTGCATTTAATGCAAGTTATGGCCCTTATTTACTTAGAAATTCTGGTTTAAGTTTTGCATGCAACTACATTAAAAGTCAATATCCTAGTCATTAATGGATGCATTGCATTGACACTTTATACACCTTTCCTAAATATCACACCTATATAAAAACTCAAGTTTGATAACTCTTTCTAGCATATTGTTCTGTAACAGTTCGTTGCAGAGGGTTTACCGTGTCCTTTAATGAGTATGAACCGGTTGATTCTATTTTTTTAGTACGAATCCATATTGTCACAATTGTATAGAGTACAATATCATACGAAAAACGTTTGTTTCTGCTGCAAGAGCATGTTATTTTCGGTCGAATTTGCGACTTCTATCTAGGAATGGTTGGCTAAAGCGTAAGTTTCAATTTGATAATGATTCTCCAACAATTACTTTATCCATATGTCTTTTGTTTATTTTCTAGAGCAATTTTCTATTGAGATTTTAGCGTTAAACTCGGAAAGTCATCGGTATTTGTGTAGTCTGTGCATTTCTTATTTGAATGCTATTATGGACTGATTATACAATTAGGGAACTATTTGTAATTATATTTCTTTGTTTACTTCAGTCTTTTACTGATTTACCATGAATAAAAGCTGCCGCACTCAATAGTTGTAGTCGTACATGTTTCCGTGCAAGCATATAAATAATGCAAATTATGGCCCTTTTTTGACTTACAAAGTATGGTTAAAGTTGTGCATGCAAGGTACTATCATCGATATATCTCAGTAACCGCTAATTATATTGACTTGAAACTTCATTCATGTCTTCAAGGGTTTCAGACAGTCAAGTTATATAACTCTTTTATGAATTTAGTACAAATTATGGCCTTTGTTTGACTTTGAAAACTTTGCGTGCATTGTACTATCATGCAAATATCCCAGTAACCACTCAGAGATTGATTTAAAACTTCAATAAAGTGTTTAAAGGTTTCAAACAATCAGGTTAGGTAACTCTTTACTTAATTTATTATAAATGGTGGCCCTTGTTTAAGTTACAAATGTTGGTTAACGTTTTTGGTTTCTAATTGGCCCAATATAGGAAACGGTGCAAGTTTATCCATGTTTGTGCGAGTCTACACTATACGATTAGTAGTCAGGACCTATAGAGCATCACTATACACTTTGCGAGTAGTCTTGATGTCGTATGCAGAGTCAGTGCAACTACATGTGAGTTTGAGGTGTTCAAAATGGCCCAATATAGGAAAAGGGGTTTTCGTCGGAAACGGTGCCAGTCTACCCGTTAGTAACGCCGCGTGGAAAAGCGATGTCACTATTGAATAGGTTTAAATCGAATAGGGAGCAACCAACATTATTATTGTTAAGAAAAACTCTGTAATATATTTGGAAAAAACACCTTTATGAATCAATAAATTGTATTAAATGATTAAAGAAACAACAAGATACAAAATACGCTTGTCTTCTACCGTTATTACAAAATGTTAGACATATTTAATTATTTGTATTTAATAACATTTCCCCTAACTTCCTAATCGTTTGGTTTACGGCCCTGACGACCCGATTCATCACAGCTCAGAAAAAAAGTTCACTTTTTTCCATAACTTCCTAGGGTACGCTTTTTAAATGTTTGGTTTACGGCCCTGATCTGCTCAGAAAAAAAGTTTCAGGGAATGTTTTTGTCTATTCATAAAATTCTGTTGTATTTCTAAAATTAAAACGTTCCTCTCCATACAGTTTGTTCATTCTGTCCATTGTATTCTTGCTATATGTTGACTTTACATGTGATTCTTTTCTTTTTATTTCATAAATGCTCCTTTTTGATATTAAATATGTTTAAACTTGTAAAAATTACTTTGTATTTTTTGTTTAAATACTCCCGTTTTTGTTATCGTACTTTTGATAAACTGGACGTAGAATAGACTCCCCCCCCCCCCCCCCCCTCTTATTCCAAAGCTTGTGTCACACTTAACTTATAACTAAAGGCATTAAACCTTAAGTTAATATCTGTTTATATTTCAGCATCTATGTTTATTGGTTAAAATTAAGAAACTACAGCTTGTATGACACATTATAGTTGCTGTCAATGTTAAGCAAACTGTAAACCAAATGGTTTCAGGACTAAACTTGTCATTTCAGGACTATACTTCACATGCTGAATATCACATAGATCATAGCATATAAAACGTCTTATCCTTACGTCAAACTTGACCCTTTCTGCTCTTGATAACATTTTAGTATAGACTATGGTAGCCAGGTGAGCAATATAGGCACATCTTGGCCTTCTTGTTTAAAATAAATGGACATTTGACCTTCTTGTTCAAAATATTTACATCCTGTCTGTTTGCACAGGTTATTTAAATGTACTGAACTGCATCTGCTTCCTTTAAGTCATGCTTCCAAATCATGCCCGGCGTCTTGTAAAGTGAATTGCACGAGGAAATTAAAGTACTCGTGTTCAGTCTTTCAGGTTTGTACAGTCGGACTGTGCTGACGTGTACGATTTATATTTGTTCATAAAAGTTAAATCGGTGAAGTGTGTGAAGTTGGCAGAGCTTTAGACGTTAGACATTAGACATTCAAAAAAAAAAATCGAATGTCTAATTAGACATTCGATTAGACATTCAGAAAAATCGCAAATTTTAAATATCGAATGTCTAATGTCTAATTTGACATTCGATAATCAAAATTAGCGAATGTCTAATTAGACATTCGAATATTTATTTTTGAATGTCTAATGTCTAACGTCTAATGCTCTGCCAACTTCACACACTTTTTGGTGTATGCTAACTAGCTGTTTTTGAAATGGCCGGTGATGATATAGGGTCTTTAAACAAAGCGGTAACCCTTTTCAATCTCAATCGAATGCAACCAATTGAGAACTGAGCAGTTTGAAAAGCGAAGTACACGAACAGAAATTCTGAGGCGACAGAAGTAAAGAAGATACAAAATGAGAAACCAAATTCATTAAAAATGAAAGATGAGTTATGAATTATGGATTATGAATGTTTTACCCATGATTGCTATTTCTACATATGATTGTAAACGGATGACTTAGTCGTTCTGGCGTGATATTGGCACAAACAATTGAATAGTTGGTGTTATCGAAAATGATTACAAAATTCTATTATATTCGGTACTGCCTAAAAAGTTTTGAATTTACAATAAGTCTGCTACATGTTTTCGGAATCAAAAGTCAAGGAACGAAAAGATTAATACTTTACTTACGTGAAGTGAACAAACATTTATGGAAATAGTCTTTTAGATATGAAAAGTGAGGTTTATTTTCCACAGTTGTAAAGATGATTGCGCCTGGTGTTCGTTTAGCACCGCTTCATTAGTTCATGTATCAGAACACTTAGCGTTGTACCCGGCGTACTTCAGTAACCTACTTGTAGTACGGTATTAAACAATATTGAGGTTAGATTAGATAAAACACTAAGCGTTGTACCCGGCGTACTTCAGTAACCTACTTGTAGTACGGTATTAAACAATATCGAGGTTAGATTAGTTAGAACACTAAGCATTGTACCCGGCGAACTTCAGTAACCTACTTGTAGTACGGTATTAAACACTATCAAGGAGGTTAGATAAGATAAAACACCAAACGTTGTACCCGGCGTACTGCAGTAACCTACTTGTAGTACGGTATTAAACAATATCGAGGTTAGATTAGATAAAAGACTAAGCGTTGTACCCGGCGTACTTCAGTAACCTACTTGTAGTACGGTATTAACCAATATCGAGGTCATATTAGTTAAAACACTAAGCGTTGTACCCGGCGTACTTCAGTAAACTACTTGTAGTACGGTATTAAACAATATCGAGGTTATATTAGTTAGAACACTAAGCATTGTACCCGGCGTACTTCAGTAACCTACTTGTAGTACGGTATTAAACAATATCGACGTTAGATTAATTAGAACACTAAGCATTGTTCCCGGCGTACTTCAGTAACCTACTTGTAGTACGGTATTAACCAATATCGAGGTTATATTAGTTAAAACACTAAGCATTGTACCCAGCGTACTTCAGTAACCTACTTGTAGTACGGTATTAATCAATATCGAGGTTAGATTAGTTAAAACACTAAGCGTTGTACCCGGCGTACTTCAGTAACCTACTTGTAGTACGGTATTAATCAATATCGAGGTTATATTAGATAAAACACTAAGCATTGTACCCGGCGTACTTCAGTAACCTACTTGTAGTACGGTATTAACCAATATCGAGGTTAGATTAGTTAAAACACTAAGCATTGTACCCGGCGTACTTCAGTTACCTACTTGTAGTACGGTATTAACCAATATCGAGGTTAGATTAGTTAGAACACTAAGCATTGTACCCGGCGTACTTCAGTAACCTAGTTGTGGTACGGTATTAATCAATATCGAGGTTAGATTAGATAAAACACTAAGCATTGTACCCGGCGTACTTCAGTAACCTACTTGTAGTACGGTATTAATCAATATCGAGGTTATATTAGATAAAACACTAAGCATTGTACCCGGCGTACTTCAGTAACCAACTTGTAGTACGGTATTAATCAATATCGAGGTTAGATTAGATTGAACACTAAGCGTTGTACCCGGCGAACTTCAGTAACCTACTTGTAGTACGGTATTAACCAATATCGAGGTTAGATTAGTTAAAACACTAAGCGTTGTACCCGGCGTACTTCAGTAACCTACTTGTAGTACGGTATTAACTAATATCGAGGTTAGATTAGTTAAAACACTAAGCGTTGTACCCGGCGTACTTCAGTAACCTACTTGTAGTACGGTATTAAACAATATTGAGGTTAGATTAGATAAAACACTAAGCGTTGTACCCGGCGTACTTCAGTAACCTACTTGTAGTACGGTATTAACCAATATCGAGGTTAGATTAGTTAGAACACTAAGCATTGTACCCGGCGTACTTCAGTAACCTACTTGTAGTACGGTATTAAACACTATCGAGGTTAGATTAGATAAAACACCAAGCGTTGTATCCGGCGTACTGCAGTAACCTACTTGTAGTACGGTATTAAACAATATCGAGGTTAGATTAGATAAAAGACTAAGCGTTGTACCCGGCGTACTTCAGTACCCTACTTGTAGTGCGGTATTAACCAATATCGAGGTCATATTAGTTAAAACACTAAGCGTTGTACCCGGCGTACTTCAGTAACCTACTTGTAGTACGGTATTAAACAATATCGAGGTTATATTAGTTAGAACACTAAGCATTGTACCCGGCGTACTTCAGTAACCTACTTGTAATACGGTATTAAACAATATCGACGTTAGATTAATTAGAACACTAAGCATTGTACCCGGCGTACTTCAGTAACCTACTTGTAGTACGGTATTAACCAATATCGAGGTTATATTAGTTAAAACACTAAGCATTTTACCCAGCGTACTTCAGTAACCTACTTGTAGTACGGTATTAATCAATATCGAGGTTAGATTAGATAAAACACTAAGCGTTGTACCCGGCGTACTTCAGTAACCTACTTGTAGTACGGTATTAATCAATATCGAGGTTATATTAGATAAAACACTAAGCATTGTACCCGGCGTACTTCAGTAACCTACCTGTAGTACGGTATTAACCAATATCGAGGTTAGATTAGTTAAAACACTAAGCATTGTACCCGGCGTACTTCAGTTACCTACTTGTAGTACGGTATTAACCAATATCGAGGTTAGATTAGTTAGAACACTAAGCATTGTACTCGGCGTACTTCAGTAACCTAGTTGTGGTACGGTATTAATCAATATCGAGGTTAGATTAGATAAAACACTTAGCATTGTACCCGGCGTACTTCAGTAACCTACTTGTAGTACGGTATTAACCAATATCGAGGTTAGATTAGTTAGAACACTTAGCATTGTACCCGGCGTACTTCAGTAACCTACTTGTAGTACGGTATTAAACAATATCGAGATTAGATTAGTTAGAACACTTAGCATTGTACCCGGCGTACTTCAGTAACCTACTTGTAGTACGGTATTAACCAATTAGTTAAAGCACTAAGCGTTGTACCCGGCGTACTTCAGTAACCAACTTGTAGTACGCTATTAACTAATATCGAGGCTAGTATAGATAGAACACTAAGCATTGTACCCGGCGTAATTCAGTAAAATACTTGTAGTACGGTATTAACTAATATCGAGGTTAGATTAGATAGAACACTAAGCATTGTACCCGGCGTAATTCAGTAACCTACTTGTCATACGGTATTAAACAATATCGAGGTTAGATTAGATAGAACACTAAGCATTGTACCCGGCGTACTTCAGTAACCAACTCGTAGTACGGTATTAAACAATTATATTAATTAAACACTACAGCGGACCAATACAAATTAAATTAAATAGGCCACATGACCCTTCAGAAAAACAAAATACACAAATAAACATGACAAATGGCATAGCAAGTGGAGCACATTTACCAATTTACAAGTACATACGTTCGAACGAGGTAAAATGTCTCGTCATAGACGGTGAAGGTGTTGTTCAAACGTAATATCATATCCTTATCACCACTGTATATATACACGCTTACCATGCAAGAGGCAAATAAAGTTTGAAAATATGCTTAATACTTTCGGAAAAGAGTTTTTTTTTCATGGCTATATAAGGCAACAGTGCTCCCCTGCCGGTCATGTTTTTTGACAAATCATCGTGGATTGAAGTCGGCCAACCAGTTTGTGCGGAGAATATAAGTCTTCACTATAGCCATATAAGGCAAAACGGCCTCATACCTGGTGGCAATGATTTTTGACTAACCAACATGGTTTGAAGGAATCTGATATAGGGTCACCCAAGGAACATTTCTACAAAACTATTTGAAAAACAGTCAACCAGTATATAAGGAGAAAGGTTTGTTTTCCTTCGGATGCCATGGACACCAAAATTATGCATGGATAACAAAAAATGAATTAATTTTAAAGATGACATTGAGAGGATGCTACATGTACCTTTAAAGTTACAACCCAAATGGTTACATAGCCTGGGTCGTTAGAAGTCAAAATTACGTACGATCGCACGATGGTCAATTCGCTATGCCATAAGCTAGACTGACTTTCAGCTAGTGAACCTTAAATCAAGAAACTATGTCCAATACTCAAAATTCATAAAAACTCAATTTTTTTAACCAAAAAAGGAACAACATACAATAAATCTGCAGCTTACGACTTTGATAAATTCTTGGCAAAACTATGAAAACTCTTCGTAAATGAAGGAATGAAAATTTAATATAGTTGAACACATTGTGGCAAATGGAGAAATTGCTTATTATGAGTAATTTCACCTTTTATCACAATGTTTTCAAAAGTCCTTTGCTGTAGAGGCGTCAATAGAGTCTGTATATGCGAAAGGACTATCTTGTAGCACACCTGACTCGTATGTTATAAATTTACACGCGAAAGAAAGAATTACATTCTCAATTTGATTCTTTTATAAATTTAAGTGGTAAGTCGTGGTTTCTTGTCGGAAAGCATCATACACAACTAAATATGCCCTTAACAAGAAGTATATACAAGTTTACCAATTTGACCATTGATTATATTAACTTCAAACTTCAACTTTAGTTTGCGTGTGATCTGGCTCACTTTTTCAATAAGAAAAGCTTGCCTTTGTAAATATTATTACATTTGAACTTGAAACATTGTATTTCATTGTTGACAAAACCACTAGTTTAAACTGAGATTTTTAGGCATTTTGCAAACATACGTGTTGACCGCAACAATAAATACAACTACACACCAGATTAAGTCAAAGCGTGTTTGACACACGGATACTCTACGATATAATATTGTATTAAGGTGATGAGTTTGTACATGGTTTGTTCCCACTTTCTCTATGACTCAAATACACAGTATAAATGGGTTAATCAAATCAGAAATATTTTAAATAACGCGGGACGCCCCGATCTATGGCTACAACAATTCGAAATTACTAATAATAAAGTACACAAGCAAATTAAACAGTTATACATTGATCAACATAAACAAACTTGGGCTTCAGAACTCACAGAGTCAACTAAGGGTAGAACCTATAATAGTTTTAAAAATATACATGATTTCGAAAAATATTTCAAAATCTTGGACATGACCGATTCCCTTACAATGTTTAAATTCAGAACGGCCAATTTCAAATTACCTGTGGAAGTCGGTAGATATGAATCTGTTCCCTACCAGAACAGGACTTGCGATCTTTGTGCGAAAGATAAGGTCGGATCCGAAGAGCATTATATTTTTGAATGCGAATCTTTTTCTGAGCAGAGATCGCAGTTTTTGTCTAAATCAAATTTAAACAATATAAACAGTCTTGATCTCAAACGCCTCCTGACACTTGAAAGTACAAAAACTCTTAAAGAGCTATGCAAATTTCTAAAGAATATTATGTCAAAATTCAAGTAATTACTGCTTCCGAATGCCACCAATTTCCAAATTTCCAAATCAAACTTATGCCAGAGTAATGCTTACAAGATAAGCCTGTATACATTTGTAACAATTTCATTTCAAATCTGAATGCTAACGTTATTACTCACATATATAACGATATTCCTTCTTAATACTGAAAATAACCCGAAATGAACTACCACAAATATTAAAGTACTCTTGTTTTCCTAGTCAACGCAATTGCATAAAACGTTAGTCCTTGTAACTGCATGACTTGTACTTCTTTGCATACATAGCACGAGGATTGGGGTCTTGCAGTTACAAGAGCGAACCTTGTATATCTATATACTGATTATATATATTAAACAAAAGGTTCTCAGTCATTCCCCCACCATTCTCTCTCTCCCCCCCCCCCCCCCCCCCTCTCTCTCTCTCTCTCTCTCTCTCTCTCTCTCTCTCTTTCCCTCTTGAACCGGAAACTATATATTTTGAAATTTGTATTATAATGTATAACCCCATGTTGTACCTTGTATGTACCTGGGTGAAATAAAGAATTGTTCTGTTCTGTTCTGTTCTTCTACCCCTCATTTACAACCCCCCCCCCCCCCCCCCCCCCCCCCCCCCAAATGATCTTTTGCAGTGTATTATTTCAATGTTATTTCATACAAATTGTCAGTATGTTCGTTTAACAATAATAATTCAGATAACGGTTCATTATAATAAATGACAAACATATTTTAATTTTGAAATATGAACTCAAGCATGAAGTGAAATCAAGATTTAAAGAATTAACAATATGTATCTTTTATTTATTTATGATTATAATAATTATACTAGGTCACTACATAATTATATATGAACATTATTTTTTTAATTAGCAGTTATGAACTGATTGCAAATTATTCTGAGAACAAAATCATAAGACCTGATTAATTAACAATTTACTTATAAATAACTGTTGAAAACTAAGAAAAACAGGTAACTAACTGTTGGTCATTCTTTAAAATAATATAAGAGGAAGGTCAGTTTCCTCTATGGTGTTCACAGGGAATCAAGGAAAAAGCTCTCAGATGTCATACTGAGGTTTGACGGTCAAATGGACACAAATACTTTACTTTTTCCTTCCAATGCCCTCCGGACTTCAACGTTTATGGCATTGGAGTGTTACATTTTGGACTGTCAGATGACAGACAAGATATAGATATATAGATTATTGACCTACATTGGTTAAATACTGACCCACATTTCTTAATTATTGTCCTACATTTCTTAATTATTGTCCTACATTTCTTAATTATCCACTGACTAGGGCTTTAGATCACGTCCGCTCTCTGTCTCATTTTATCCTTTTTCACATTGTTTAAGCCATTATTATTTACCCTATTACAATGAGACATTTTATACACCAAAGGGATACCTTTTACATACTCTTAGAGCCTTTTTACTCTACACACAGGGACTTGCTACTCTAAAAATAGATATTACCCTATATATGCATAGATATTAACATCTATGCATATATAGGGTAATATCTATTTTTAGAGGAGCAAGTCCCTGTGCTCTACATCTACAATTTATTTTTCTCATGAAATACTACAGAGCGGACAAAAAACCCATTGCACACAAGCATAACACAATTTCTCCCGTATGTAGGTTGCATTTAAGTTTATATTTATTTTATTTTTTACCTTCAAATTGCACTGTTTTCTGCCCTAGTCGGTACTAAATGGGATATAGTGTCAAATAAAATTGGCTCCTGAGTCATCTTATCATGTGTTAGTTGACAGTGGCATCACGGTTCTTCCGTGTATACTATTTTAGTGTGCCGACGGGCTGGACTGTCTGGGGGGGGGGGGTCAGTGACGGCTTGCTGCATGTGTGTCTCCGTCTGCGCGGGTGCGGCGCCTTTCATTGCGTGTCGGGAGGATGGCGATATCTGGGTCATTTACGAAAGATGTCCTCCCCGACATGCTCTGTTTGGGGTGCGCGCGCGGATGGGGGCTCGCATGTGCAAGTATGCAGTGAGGCGTCGCTGCGAATCCCCGCGGGCGGCTTGCTCGTCGGACCTAGTATGATAGGGAGCCCATAAACAAATATGAGCGAGTGTTGCAACCAAGCCATAAACTTTTATATCATGTAAATTTGACAATATTTTATATTTATCTGTCTATATAGCAGGATATTAGTTGGAGGTTAGATTATTGCTGTTTAAAGTTGTCATGATTATTTCTGCAAATAGGCTAAGTTGTGTTAGTTGTGATTGACGTTCTGTGTAAACGATTTCACTAAATTTGATGAAGTAATCAAAGTCCTATTTGCTCGTAGTGTTTGATTTATAACATGTATAATGATAAATTAGACGTTATCGTGAAAACCGTTGAAGGAAAGTTTGGGAATTCTAGGCATATTTATAATATTTATAATATTTTGCTTTCCAACTATATTTTTCAAAATTCGTCTTCTGAAGAGGACGTCTCTATCACAGAACGTGTTAAGACGGTCAATATATTAATAAGTCATGATTAAAATATTGATTGGAATATGAAGGGAAAAAAATGTATTAATTATATGTATGAAATTAAATGTATTGAAATGTAAAATGTAAACCCTGTCCTATGTGCATGCCACATATATATATGATCTTCTCTATTTAACATTTGACCACTTACAGACGCATTTGAAATTCATTAGAAATATCTCCTCATTCCACAATGTTTTCAACCCCATGCAATGATAATACATTTTCAAAGGTCGTCTGTTGCTGATTTACTGTATATCGGAACGGGTTAAAGGATAATGTTTTCACATACAAAAAGCGTACACAATAATAAAAGTACCCAAAGTATTGAAGCTATCAGATAAGAAAAGTTAAACAAAACGAATTATTTCATATTGAGTTCCATAACAATGGAGTCCGCCCGTGTTGCGCTGCTTCATGGCGGCGTATTACCAGATGAAAATTTGCTAAAACTCATGACGTATAATACAAAGGTCCTTTTTAAATAAATAGCAAAATGCTCAAAGATTAAAAGAGGACGAAGTAAAACAAGTGGGACTACTGTGTCAACTATTCAACAAAAAGATATGCTATTACTTGGCAAAACTTATAGTTTGATTGATACTGGTCAATTTAGAATACATTGTTGGGTTTTACAAGGAATAACACCCGAGGATGACTTTCGAAAAATGTGTTTACGCAGTACGAATTGAGAAACTGAGAAACTAGGGTTGTCGTAATTAAGCATAAACTTATCACTAGGTTTAAAATATAATATAAACTGACAGGTCTCTCAGAGGGATACATAATACATAAGATTGGCGTTAACAGGTACTGTTGATTGATTGTGGTTTAAAGCCGTTTTCAACAATTTTTCAGTAATATTCCGAACGCACCTTTTATTACGTGAACCTTGTTTTTTGTATATTTGCCATAAGTTTATACGTAACTCACAGTAACCAACGTACTTAATTCAATGCATTCCATACTTCAAATTCGCAAATCGTAAGCATTGCATTATCCAGTATAGTAATGTGTATATATCGAATTGTAACAGGTACGGACAGTTGTACAGTTCCCCGTGGTCCGAACACTCCAGGAATGTGTACCAACTCATCCATAAGATCCAGAGTCTGTCCAAATGATATCCGTAAGTCGTGAAGTCTTTTCGCTGTAAATGCATAAGAAAGGTTGTTAGACGATTATAAAAAATAACTCTTAAGTTACAATTAGTGTCATTTGATTCATTCGCTTTTGCAAAATAGACTTAAATGCGTTTTCTTACAAATAATTAAAAGTGAATGGACACTAGTTAGGCAATAAAACGATAGAATATCCGCGCACGGCCTATTTACATAATTAAGCATATAATGATTTGCTATCCATCTTAAGAATAATGGACGTTCCCTCAATTCGATGCATCTTCGCAAGGCTAAGGAGGCTTCATCCACTACATGTCCTTTTGTATGTAAATGTCATTGCAATCATTCTGATGACACGGCATAACAGATCGTCCCGAATTAACCCTATACAATTGAACGTTCTACACAATCGGAACACTCGGCTATCACTGCTTCTCTTATTCGTTTATTTATAAACGTTATCTCCCTCTGTTTATACCTAAGGATTATGTAGGCGACAATTTGATTGGCTGACGCAAATATGAATTTGAGACGACCTTTAATAGACAGTCATCAGATCTAATCGTCCGAATGCTACTGCAAAGAATACTAGGTAAGGTTTCAAAGCGTTTTTTGTATTGAGCAATGTGAATGTGATACAATGGGAGTTCTTACACTTACCGCAACAGTCACCCCTGTTTACAATAAACATGTTGGTTATAGTGTATAGTTGTCCTAGATCAATCATCATGTAGGGTTTGGTCGAATAAGGCGTACCAGCACACGGCCATCTGGAGCTTCTGTCACCGTCAACCAATAGTTTTCCCGGGGACAAGTGGTTATATTGACCACTCATAGACACGGTTTTACCTAGGGCCACGTTCACGTAATTTGCCACTGGAATTGTTGGATCAACTGTATCTGTAATCATTTAAGAAGTCATGATAAGACGGAACCTAACATTTTCGAGTTGTGAATTTTACAAATATTGACTGACATACCAGTTCCTTGATAAAATACCGGTCATACAGATCACAAATATTGACTGATACATCAGTCCTTGATAAAATACCAGGATACAAATATCGACTGTCACACCAGTTCCTCGATAAAATACCAGTCATACAGAATACAAATATCGACTAATACATCAGTTCCTTGATAAAATACCAGTCATACACGATACAAATATCGACTGACAAACCGGTGTCATTATAAAATACCGGTCATACAAAATACAAATATCGACTGACAGACCGGTTCAATGATAACAACTAGTCATACATTATACAAATATTGACTGATTTACCGGTTCAATGAAGAAATAACGTTGATACAGAAAGGAAGAATACATTATAATTGTCATTGAACCGTCACCTCCCGTGATATAACTAGAATATCGTTGACCGCGGCGTAAAGTGCCAACATAAAGAAAACCTTACCGACTTTGATATAACATTGCTGTAAACATCTCTCGAACATCCACGCACCGTCTTGACGACACATAAATATTGTCTTACAACACATGTATTCGGTGATTTCACATTGTAGGAGAGCCTTGTTTGTGGGCGTTACCATATTACCTCTAACTTCACAGTTACCATCTTTTCCGAAGTTCTCTTGTAGGCAAACTGAATCAAAGGATTAAAAGTACTGACGTAACATCTTGACATATTGAAAAAGTTGTGTTTAGCATCGTTTGTATACGCACCTTTTTTGAAAAAAACGGGACGTATTGTGGCGAGGCGTTATCCGTCCGTCTGTCCGTCCTGGTGACCGAGTACGTGTGGGGTGTGGTGTTCTCCTAAAGCCCACCCTTATAAAGACACTTAGATAAATAGTTTTTTTTTTTTTTTTTTATATAACGGGTATCTCATTTGCATATTAATGTTATTCATTCCGTAAAAGGGAAGTTATTATGGAATGAATTGCTTAACCCCACAAAAAAAACATGAAGGAAATAACCCCACAAATACACTTCATCAGTACGTCCGTCCGGCCAATTTTGTCCGGCCTACTCCTCCTACACTGTGTAAGATATTGATGCCAAACTTGGTAGAAATAATCACCAGCACATGATATTGTCTGCCTCCAAAAGGAGGTAACTTCTTATCTATTTCCCAGAGTTATGCCCCTATTTAGAAAATTTATATTTGTGTTTAGTATCATAAGACACAATCACATACCAAGTTCCATAAATGTGACTGTTATTTTGACAAAAATAATTCCCTTTTTTTTAGACTTATAAAATTTCCGAAAATTCATATTTCCTTAAATATCATTAGCTTCAAAACTTAAATTTTATCATATCATCAAATATTATTAAATCATCTGAAGCCAAGTTGATAACCAAGTCCTGTTACTGTCCTTTTCGTTTTCGACAAATTATTACCATTTTTATGAACGTGTTTTGCGTAAGTCGAAAAACTAAACTTCAGACAACTAATTCAGCAGCCAACAAATGATTAGAACTCCACCATTGACTTTTTTTTACAAATTTCGCCAATGAAGACGGTGCTGCAGGAACTTGTGAAACCTTTTACTCAGATCATAAACTAATCTGGATATCATTGAAATGCTAACTCTGCTTAAATACTGAACAGGATTTCAAACTGTACCATAGTCATGCTTTTTGACAATATATAATACTAATTTACGGAATTTGTGACACTTCTCTGGATACTAAGGATTCAAAATCATGATCAAAACATTTAGATATAGATAAATGGATAAGCAAAATAGTGTCGATTTATTAAGAAAATTGCCAAACTATTTGTGACACAGCAATCCAACGCTAACCGTACTGCTACTACATGTGCCACTACAATTGTTCAGCATTTAGAATCTTCAGACTGCCCCTAACCGGACCGGCATCTAAACACTGGTATATACTAAATAGTCTGTTAACATATTGTTATAATTGGGTCAATCTACTAAAAATGTTGTTTTTATTCTTTTCTGCACTCTAGGGGCCACATTTGTTAAGTGATGTATGTTTTAAAGCATTAACAATGAATGCATGCTTACAAATCATACAATAAATGAGTATCTTTAAAGGCATCACTCAAATCAATTGTTATTCCAAATTATGACCCTTTCCTAAACTATGCCCCTTTCATGAGTATGAACTTTCTCTAGTGATAGTTCTAGTTCGTGAATGTATCGAGTACCATTCATAACCTTCCTGACGGGCGTATTTTGTGGCTTTGGTACGCTTGTTTATGCGGGGGATTCAGCTATGCTGAATACCTTCGTATATTATCATGGCCAGCTTTCAGGAAGTGTAAATTTGTAAATTTGTTGTGCTGCCCTCTGTTTTTTTCAAAATGGAAATTTTTTCTTGATTGTCTAGGGATCAGTTAAATACGTTTCTCAACCAGCTAAACAGTATGTATGCACATAAAACAAAGTAAACGCACACAATGTAAAGTTTTAATCCATAAAGTTGTTTACATAATTCAGAAATTTAAGCTAGACATAAGGATCTTAAGTGTTTCTTTTAAATATATGGAAAACGAGTAGCTTGAAAACGGGGTAGCTCAAAAACCTGCAATGAAAAATACGGAGATACGGCTGTCGTGCATCGTCAACATTTCCCCTCTACAGGCTACATTTTGCATTGGATCTTCATGAACGTTTATCAGAACATTCAGTTTGAAACTGGAGAATTAGATCACTAGGTTAAATTGAAGGAAAATCTTGTAAACACTCTAGAGGCCACATTTTCAACTTGAGCATGTTGACAATTTATCAGAATGTTTGTCTTGATGATGTAAGTCAAGTTTGAACATGGGTTATGATGGGTCAAAAAGTGGGTCACTAGGTCAAATTGAAGGAAAAGCTTGTTAACACTCTAGAGGCCGCGATGTTTGCTTCAGCAGTTTGAAACTGTGTCAGCATTTTTGTATTAATGATATCCAGGTCAAGTTTCAATATGGGTCACATTGGGTAAGAAACTAGGTCACTAAGCCAAAGTGAAGGAAAATTGAAGGAAAATCGTTAACTCTGTAGAAGCATCTTTTTTCGCTACAACAGCTTGAAATTTTGTCAGAATTCTATCTAAATGATATCTAGGTCAAGTTTGAATATGGGTCATGCCGGGTTAAAAACTAGGTCACCAGGCCAAATTGAAGGAAAATATTGTTAACACTCTGGTTAAGCATTTTTAGCTTGAGCATGTTGAAACTTTATCAGAATGTTTTTCTTGGTGATATCTATGTCAAGTTCTAACATTGGTCATGTTGGTTCAAAAAGTAGGTCACTAGGTCAAATTGAAGGAAAATCTTGTTAACACTCTAGAGCAACATCCCCCGCATTTCAATACTTTCAGTACTTTGATTAATTATACTCAGTCATATGTCATAAGCAGGTTCAGCTAACGATATATTGCTTGACTTTCCCATACCACATCAGTCTTCCAACACATTCTCATTAAATTGGGATTTCTTAACCATTTCCCACATATAGACGATTTCTGACGCACCTGAAGGAGATGTCATTAGACAATATTGTGTCTAAGTAAAAATTGCAAATAATGAGCAATTTGCCACAATGATTTTAACTCTTGCCAATAATTAAACTTTCATTTATAGATATTGTCCATATTTTGCTAAGATGATTTCAATGTCGTCTGAGCCGAGCCCCGGTAGCGACGCGGGCTGTCAATCCAGGGGTTGTGAGTTCGAATCCCGGCTCGGCCAACTTTCTTTCCGACGATTGACAAAAGTCAATACGACATGCGTCATTCGTCTTCCACCAATGGGCTAAGTCTATGTGGAAAAGCAGCCAGTTGCTTGGGAAGATTGTTGTGTGGAGTACTGGTGTGAGAAAACCAGGAAATGTATGAGTAGGTGAACTGGCCGCCGTGATATAACTGAGAAATTGTTAAAAACGGCGTTAAACCCCAATCAATCAATCAATGTCGTCTGGTACCTTGTATTTCGAAGAGGGAGGTTAAAGCAGTTTTAGATGGGTTACTCTTAAAGCCGAATAATACCGAATAATACAGGATAATACAAATTATACCGGATAATTTGAAAAAAAAAACTACAGAATAATTCATTTACTTTTGCAATTAATATTCACATTCGACCACATTTAGGTGAAATATATATAAATTTGATATTTCCTTAAAGTTCCCTGTAAACGTTAAATGCGAGTCACTATTCTGACAATATATTCCTATTCATTTTCAAAATTTCAATAATATCTCCATGCCTAACCACGAACTTGGTCAGACCATCACCGTAGTGAAGTGGTTAAACCTTCTACCATGGGAGTGGATTGATTGGGTGATTTGAGTTTATCGCAGTTTTCAACATTTTCTTTAGTGATATCACATACTCATGTGTTTTGTGACTTTCTCACACCAGAACTCCAAACAATAGACTTCCCAAGCAACTTGCTGCTGGTCCACATAAACTGTTAGCCCAATGAATTACCAAGGAAACGCTGTGATATGACTGACATATTATTTAGATAGACCTAAAACACTGGTGAATAACCAAGGAAACGCTATGATTTGAAAGACATATTCTTTGAATAGGCCTAAAACACTGGTGAATTACCAAAGAAACGCTGTGATATGACTGACATATTGTTGAAATAGGCCTAAAACACTGGTGAATTACCAAGGAAACGCTGCGATATGACGACATATTGGTGAAATAGGCCTAAAACACTTGTGATTATTGTTGGAATAGGCCTAAAGCACTGGTGAATTACAATGGGGACGCTGTGATATGACTGACATATTGTTTAAGTAGGCCCAAAACACTGGTGAATTACCAAGGAAATGCTATGATATGACTGACATATTGTTGAAATAGGCCTAAAACACTGGTGAATTACCAAGGAAATGCTGTGATATGACTGACATATTGTTGAAATAGACCTAGAACACTGGTGAATTACCAAGGAAACGCTGTGATATGACTGACATATTGTTTAAATAGACCTAAAACACTGGTGAATAACCACGGAAACGCTATGATATGAAAGACATATTCTTTGAATAGGCCTAAAACACTGGTGAATTACTATGGAAACGCTGTGATATGACTGACATATTGTTGAAATAGGCCTAAACACTGGTGAATTACCAAGAAAACGCTGTGATATGACTGACATATTGTTGAAATAGGCCTAAAACACTGGTGAATTACCAAGGAAACACTGTGATATGACTGACATATTGTTGAAATAGGCCATAAGCACTGGTGATTTACCAAGGAAACGCTGTGATATGACTGACATATTGTTGAAATTGGCCTAAAACACTTGTTAATTACCAAGGAAACGCTGTGATATGACTGACATATTGTTGAAATAGGCCTAAAACACTGGTGAATTACCAAGGAAACGCTGTGATATTACTGAAATATTGTTGAAATAGGCCTAAAACACTGGTGAATTACCAAGGAAACGCTGTGATATTGCTGACATATTGTTGAAATAGGCCTAAAACTCTGGTGAATTACCAAGGAAACACTGTGATATGACTGACATATTGGTGAAATTGGCCTAAAACGCCAAACTAACAAAGCAGAACTGATTCACATTGATTATGGACTCAACTACATGGAGACTGGTAGGACATTTAACAAAGAACATGAATTTCAACTGATTGAAGCGCCAATCTACGACCTCAATAGCCTCTCTGATGTTCCTACGTAGTTGTTTCCCTTGTTCCATGATAACTTAAGCGAATACTGTTTGATATAAATTGTGTGCTTTCAAATGTCCAATTACTGTCAGACGCTTACAATATAGAAAGATATCGATTGTTTGAACAGGTTTTAATTGATTCTATTGATTTTTATAAATGGTTCTCAGTGAATATAAACAGAATATTTTAGTGAAAATCTTTTGAATAAAATATGCATGGAAAATAGTAATGGACGGGCGGTTAAATATGTAATAGACACACAGCGACCAGACAAGTAATATAAAACGTTGTTTATGACTACATATAGGTTTTGATATTTTAACCAAAAAAAATACACGCTTTGTTGACTGTTGCAATGGCAACCAATGTAACATTAAAGCAAATAATATCAATGATTGCTGATTTTTTAAAATTTCAGTAAAATCTCACGGACAAAAACAAAGCATTAGACTTTTGATATTTATTTTTAAATGGCTACTGCATCTCTAGTTAAATGAGTGTTAATAAATGCTAAAATGTATTTGTTGGTGTATTATAAATGATAAAACATGATGGATCATTTGAATGGTAAAGTTTACCTAACCGCAGTTGTTACAAATATTATCATGGACTGTCTGATATTTAAAGAAAACAGACATTGAATCAATAAGAGTCGTATTACGGGAAAATCAACATTGTGGATTCTGCGTAAAGTATCGACTCTGATCAGTCTAAGCGTGCCGCGCAGGCTTACCCGGATAGACACTTTTCGCCTTCTTTGGATTTTCTGTTTCAGGAATCATTACTCTATACCTCTATCCCCCTGAGAAGGAATGTGTCGGCCTGGATCAGGTTGATCTGGGTCGACACATTACGCAGAGTATATAATGGTGGTTTTCTCGCGGGACGGCTCAAACTTCAATGCTGCCTATTATTCCCGAGATTGATATTCGCATATATTCGAGAAGTCAGCTAATGGAAAACCATGTCTTTTCTAAGGTTAGTAACGATGATGCTTTGTAATCAAAAGTCATGCGTACGAATCCCAGTACACCCACCATTAAAGCCTTTGCGACAATGTCATGTAGGAAGACACCATAGTGTTCGTTGGATGTTATGTGCTCGGCGCTGTTTGCGAAGACTAGAGTCAATACGGATTTGAATAGTCGTTAAAAGTATGAAATGCCAGAATTTGATGTGTTCAACAGAAACAAAATCAATTCTCATTATAATTATAATCGAGCGTTAACTATTAACACTGTTCTATGATATTATCCATTTCCCTCATATAGACGCTTTCTGATATCTCTGCAAAAGAAGACTTTCGGAAACAGTGGCCAAAGAAGAAATTACTCATAAGTCCTAAAATATTCTACCTGACCAGGGTTGAACCTTGGATCTTTTGATCCGAAGATGAACGCTCTATAAAAGCTAGCTCTATAGCAAGGCAGTATTAGTGTCCCCTTAAACACATACCTTGGCTACATATATAACGGCGACAGAACCGTTATTGAGTCATGATTGCTGGGTGACAAACACGTACAAGGCGAGGACATGTGACTTGCACATTGGTAATCCACTGAAACTAAACTCGCCCAGAGCGTTGATAATAATCAGGACGCCCATATTCTCAATCCCCCACCCACGTTATCCTCTCGACCATAACGGGTTACTAGCGAAGAACGATATTAAAATCGAAGACCTATGTAAAGGATATTTTGGATATAATGTGTAATGTGTAAAATATTAACTCTTTCTCACATACAGACACTTTCTGATGCCTCTGCAGCAAACTACTGTTGAAAACATTGTGACAAATATCGAATTTGCTCATGATGAAGCAATTTCTTCTTTTGCCGAAATGTTTTCAACTCTTTTCAAAAACTTAAAATTGTTTGAAGATGTTCGATTTCAAATGCGTCTGCTGTATATGTGTTGTTTGTAGGAGAGGGTGAAGGAGATTATTGACAAATAGTTTCCACGAGTACAGCTCTTTCTTGATTGACACTTTATATTTTATCAAACATACAACTGACAATAAGATACACTTGAGGGCAAACACCACTTAGAGCAATCTCGACAGTTCACTTATTCATGATCCCTGGGTAATAAAAAAACCAATACTAGGCTAGAAAATTTGCCTTTACCAAGGGCACTCTTCCATGACCGCCGCGACTGGGGCTCGAACCCGGGACGCCCGGGGTTGGCACAATACAAAGTTTAACCTACTAGTTTGGTTCGTACTGTTTCCTCCTTCTGCTGGATCCTGAAACAAAAACAATGTGAAAGAGTTGCATTTTTAAAGCAGTTAAATTTCCGAAAAAGAATAAGGGAATCACTTTCACGGATAAACAAATTTACAGTTAGCTCTTTCCCACACACAGCAGATCCGCAGCAGATGACTTTGAAATCATATTGAGAAAAATATTGAAAACTTTATATAGAAAGTTTACGAAAATAGATTTTAAATCATTGTGGCAAAAGGAGAAATTGCTCATCATGAATATTTTTTCCTTTTGTAATGATGTTTGCGTGAGTCGTCTGCTGCAGAGACGTAAAAAACGTATGTATGTGGGAAAGGATTACTAAAACGGCACTTTATCGTAATCGATTTAAATTCCTGTGAGATAACGTTTAAAGTACCTAAAAGACGCAACGAATGCTGTGAGGCGTGTAAACTCACTTATGATTTATCATTTATTATTTATTATTTCGACAAAACCTCACTTTTAGGATTTCTTCTTTTTCGCAATATAACAATATTTTCCAAAAACGTGGGTGGCTGTTGCTGGAAATACATGTACATATAACATGCAAGATACACTCAACCTGCGGTTACTTGTAAATAGTGCAGGCATTATATGACATGACCTCACACAAATTGCAACAGAAACTCTTTTCACTGGTTTATTCTCATAAATATGTCCTGTATTACATATCAAAAGTCCTAAGGAATCCAAGTGGTGGAAAGTTGTGCATGTCTACTTGTCCGATTCCCACACAAAGGGTTCAGTAATATCCACAATCAACTAGAAACTTTGGTTTACATGGGAAATGAAGTTGGATGCAGTACAGTGCATGTTCGAAAGGAAGTTCACAACAAATTGAAGTAATTTGCGAAATTCATGTGAACATAATTCATTGCAAAAAACTGTCAAATTGAACGTTGCAAAATGTGCAATCAGCGAAATTCATGTGTGGTTATTTGGCACTGTTATTGTACTTTAAAAATGATTTATGTTTCTTTTTTATTGCAGTGCCATCACAACCTGATCAATGAGTGACCCACCAATATGTGCCATTTGTAAGGACCCTGCAAAGGGAGGTGAACAGCCGCCACCATCCAGCCTTACTGAAAAGGGGAATGACGCCATCAACCAAGCAAGTAAAATCCGAAATAATGACATTTTTACATCACCTGGGGAACTGGTTCATCAAGTCTGCCGCAAGAAATATACCAGCCAACAACAAATATCAAAAGCAATAAATGAGAAAGGACAAGTAGACCAAGTCGACAGACATGTGCGACTTCGTTCAGCTGATGAGAAGGGGTTCCATTATGACAGAGACTGTCTGTTCTGTGGGAGGTCAGCACATGTTGGGACCAAGATGAAAAGTTCTGATTGGACTGTATTCCAAGTGAGGACAGTTGGGTTCAAGGACATGCTCTTGACATATTGTAATGAAAGATGTAATGCCAGAAGATGTGGCTCTGCTTCAGCAGCCTGGATATGCAGAAGATGTAGATTCACATGAAATCACTGATGCACAGATGACATCAGATGAAAATACGCCAGCTAGAGATGGAATGGGTAACCCTGATCTGGATGAAATTGCTGTCCTCCTTTATACGCATGTGATGGAAGGATCATTGTCTGCAGAGGAGGCTTGTCGGGCTGATGTTGTGCACAGAATAAAATAACTGCTTAGAAACAAAATTGAATCCCTGAAATCCTCTAGTAGGACTGCTGCCTTCTGGTTGCAGTATATGGATATGGTAGACATATTGCGCAAGTTTCTGAGAGCAGAACGTAATGGAAACAGGGTACTGCACATTGAGGCAATATCAGAAATGCTTCCGTTCATGGCAGCATCTTGGCACAATCTATATACAAAATCGGCTCATTTCTATGTGCACCAGATGTGCAAGCTTCAGGTGGAACATCCAGATGTCTACCAGAGATTTGAAGAGGGATTACATGTGGTCAGAAGAAGTGATCGCCTATGGG
>JASEVX010000012.1:40431400-40506400 GCA_031761405.1 Serripes groenlandicus
GTCGTGAAATCAACTTCACTTGCGAAAACTACATTGCTTTTTAATCCGCCTGCAACTCCTAGCAATATTATCAGGGGCTGTCCACTGTGTCTGTTGTCAATTCATAGGCTTTAAAGTCATTCGGCAAAAGGTGGAAAAATATGACCGAATGTTCACATATGTAAATAAATTAGTATCGGCATTTCAGCATATTAGCTTCATTATATTTGTTTTCGTGTGGTGTTTCTCGTTTGATCAGAAACCCCGTTTCAGGTGCCTTAATCTTTCACTGCCAAATTTCACGAAGTCAGCTCTTCAATGTTGAACATTGGACCACTCCAATTTTCGTTCAACAGGAAATTTGGTAAAATCTAATGATTAAGTGTCAAGCAATACGTATTTCAGGAGAGACGGCTGGTTACGAGCTGTCTCACATGAATCTGAATTGTTTGCAAAAGCCTTTAATTGCCTTTGGCATTAAGGAGCTAATGTGAATGTTCTGTGTTCTTCTTTGTCGAAAGGCAAATACGCCATTGGTCTGACTTTGTCTTCTTTTGTGTGCATGGTGTTTTACACCGATACATGTTTAACGGTTACATCATGGCGTTTCCTTGGAAATTTACCAGTATTTCTTGTTCATTTATCTTGACACTAGCCAGTCAGTCGTTATGCGAATCCAACAGTCACGAGCGCCAAGCAGGGAAAGTCATTGCTACCATTTTTTAAGAATTTGGTATGACCCGGTCGGGTATCAAACCCGCATCTTTCCGCACAGTAGGCGGATACTCTACAACGACTCCACAGTAGGCGGATACTCTACAACGACTCCACAGTAGGCGGATACTCTACAACGACTCCACAGTAGGCGGATACTCTACAACGACTCCACAGTAGGCGGATACTCTACAACGACTCCACAGAGGCGGTCATTGCTTGGGAAAATCCGTAATTCGTGTATGTTAATAATGTCTCTTCGTATTATTGAAATCATTTCATCCATGAAAAGATTTTGTTTTAACCCTTATCCTTTTATAGACGCTTTCAGACGCCTGTGCAGCAGACGGTTTTTTGAAAACATAGTGACAAAAGAAGAAATTGCTCAAAACGAGCAATTTCTCCTTTTGCCATGTTCCACTTTTAGTCATAGGTTATCCATTTAATTATAGAGATTTTCTATTTTTTGACAAAATATGTTCAAAGTCGTCTGCTGCAGAATTGTCGTATGAGGGAAAGTGCTATCATTTAGATGCCTTTTTACTTTGTGTAGACTTGTTTATCCTGGTTGCACCTGGATGACGATAGGTTGGATTTTGAAAGTAATTCGTTATCTTCTCTGCTTTGCTGACTGATTATCCCGGCAGATAATATAATATTCACTTTGTAACAATTACGTTTACGCACCACTTGATCTAAAACCTGTGATGCCAGACAATCTCATTTCGCTAGATTAATAATTAAAGTAATACAATGTCGAAAAGGAAAAATCTGTTTGATCATTATGCGTAGCGGAGGTTTGTCAAACATTCTGAGAACACGTTTTGTAACATGTCGCCAATTATTAAAAGTATTTTTTCCATGTCACAAATTCAGTCTAAAAATAGTGGAAACCTTTTGTTCAATGTCGTAAATTGTGGAAACTATTTGTTTCTTGTCGCAAATTGTCGATACCTTTTGTTCAATGTAGTAAATTGTGGAAACTATTTGTTCCATATCACTAATTCGGTAAACTATTTTTTCCTTGTCGCTAATTGTGGAAACGTGTTTGTTCAATGTCACAACTTGTGGAAACCTTAAGTTTATTGTCGTAAACTGTGGAAACTATTTGTTCTATGGTGCAAATTGTAGAAACCATTTTTTTCTGAGAACACGTTTTGTAACATGTCGCCAATTATTAAAAGTATTTGTTCCATGTCACAAATTCAGTCAACTATTTGTTCCATGTCACACATTCGGTAAACTATTTGTTGCATGTCACAAATTGTGGAAACGTGTTTGTTCAATGTCACAAATAGTGGAAACCTTTTGTTCAATGTCGTAAATTGTGGAAACTATTTGGTTTTTTTCGCAAATTGTCGATACCTTTTGTTCAAAGTAGTAAATTGTGGAAACTATTTGTTCCATATCACAAATTCGGTAAACTATTTGTTCCTTGTCGCTAATTGTGGAAACGTGTTTGTTCAATGTCACAAATTGTGAAACCTTTAGTTTATTGTCGTAAATTGTGGAAACTATTTGTTCGATGTCGCAAATTGTAGAAAACATTTTTTTCAAGTCGTCAAATGAGTACGCTGCAGAGATCATCGCCTGCTCCACTACCGCAGGGGACTTGGTGGAAATTGCAAATGAATTTCTCCGCAGATGGAACTTCCGAATGCGTGCGGTGCATTGGACGGAGAGCACGTTGCGTGCAAGTGCCCACCAAATACCGGATCTACCAATCATAGCTACGAAGGCATATTTTCCATAGTTCTGATTGCCCTTGAAGATGCGGACTATACATTTATCTGGCTGAATGTTTGGCCAGATCGAGCAGCTTCAGATGCACAAATATGCAACGAGTGTGAGCTGAAAGAAGTCCTGCAGAACAAAATCATTGACTTTCCTGATCCTGAGCAACTTCCTAGAGATGACAGAAATATGCCATACTTCTTTCTTGCTGACAATGCCTTTCAACTGGAAACTAACACGATGAAGCCTTTTCCATTTCGTAACATGACACTCTTCAGCAGATGAATGCATTGGAGAAATAGAAATAGGCTACATTTTCTTTGGTTGTCTTGCAGATTTCTTCTTAGCAGGCAAAGTGAAGTAACTTAATCCTTATAAAGATGAAATTATTGAGCGGGTGTCTTAGCACCAGTGCATATATTGGTTGTGAAAAAATTGTCACTGGTGAAATGGGCTTGCGATAATCGTCTTGATCGCGCATGCGCCGTATTTTACCGTCAGCTCTCGGATATTTTCGTAGCAGTTCGTCACTAGACTGGTTCTCGTAATGTAAATTAAAACCATAGTTTTAACGTGTACAGGCGTTAAGCCATCGCTGGTCACCCATCCAGGTACTAACCGCGATGAACGTTGCTTAACTTTACAAAAAGGTCAATCACTCTACCAACGTGGCTAAAAAAAGCCGGCTGTAGGAGTGATATTTATACCCGTTCCCGTTACATTTCTCCATCTTTTCTCTTGACTTCGACCCGAAGTCACACAACTGAACACAAGCAGTATACCAGAGCGGAGTCTATGTAACATCACTGGGAACCACCGGGGTTTTAATAACAGGGAAATGGGAATATTTTCATAAATGCGAAGTTATTGTGCTACATTTTACGATTTTAAGAATATATTAAGGGGGGGGGGGGGGGGGGGGAACGCGCATGCGCAGACAAATGTTTACAATAATTGTGTGGAGATCGAGGTCAACACGTTGGAAAAAGGTATTTTTGTTTGCGTTTTACGTATTTAACTAAAAAAACTATTGTTATCATATATTTATATCATATATTTAAAAGCAGGTTTCGTGTCAGGCGGCGTCCAGTATGTTGTCAGCCCAATAACTTTAGAAGCCTTTGTCCAATCACGACCAAATTTAGTCAGAATTTGTATTGGCATGATATATCGGACAAGTTCGATTACCAGCCATATCGCTAAAGTCGTTAAAAAAAAGCGTTATTGCCTTTTACAAATGTTTATAAAGTTTGAATTTCCAGTCACGAATCACAGGATCTCGATCCGACTTTTGACAAATTCTAATCGGGAATAGTTGTATCAAGGACGGCAGTAAAAATCCAGAATGTATAACTTTGGTTAAAGTTTTGCATGCAAGGCTTTTTCTCACAAACCTTAAATGCTATTGCTTTGAAACTTCACACACTTATTGGACATCATCACATGACCTTTGAGGACAAGTCCCAAAAACTCTATATTATATTTTGACACAATTATGCCCCATTTTGGACGTAGATATACAACCCTTCCCAACCATCACACCTATGTAAACAATTAAGTATGATAACTCTATCCAGCATATAATGCAAATTATGGCCCTTTTTCAGATAAATCTATCCTGCATTTAATGCAAGTTATGACCCTTTTTTTACTTATATTCTGGTTAAAGTTTTGCATGCAAAGTACTATCATGGATATATCTCAGTAACCACTAATGGTATTGACTTGAAACTTTATTCATGTATTCAGGGGTCAAGTTAGATAACTATTGTTTGACTTAAGTACAAAGTATGGCCCTTGTTTTACTTTGAAAATGTTGTTAGATTAGTGCATGCATGGTACTATCATGCACATATCTACATGTAAGTAACCATTCAGAGATTGATTTATACTTCAATATAGTCTTTAAAGGTATCAAACAATCAGGTAAGGTAACTGCTGACTGAATTTATTATAAATGATGGCCCTTGTTGAAGTTAGGAAAATGGGTTAAAGTTTTGCATGCAATGCCTTTTCTCACAAACAGCAGATGCTATTCAAACAAGACTTATCCAACTTGATTTATAGTATTATACAATCAAGCCACTATATCATTAACAACTGTTGACTATAGTATTAAATGGCCAAATAGTCGAGCATGCTGTCTTGTGGACAGCTCTTGTTTATATGTTTAGTTAGGTAGTAAACGATTCCATGATAAGCTTCACAAATTATGGAACTCTTACAAGCAGTTTGGCATTCTCTGTATTAAACAAACATCTTCTCCACGGTGGGCTATTGTTAAAACATAACGTAACATTTGTATTTGATTTGATGTATTGTTAAGCTCATGTTCTTACAGTTCTTAAATAGGGCGTGATGTTTACCTCATATAAAGGTGGAGGTAAATCAAAAAGTAACTGAAATAGCTATCACCGTTTCGTCGTCTTTGTTGAAATTATATGAAAAGGTTTTATTCAGACGACTGCATGTGTCTATTGATAAACCGTTAAATTCATTACTGGGCGGTTTTCAATCGAACATGGGTAGTTCAATGACTTCTTGTTTTAGCATATATAGATCGCAAAACAAATTTGGATATTTTAATCCGAAATATGCTTTTAACTTATTTGATTCATATTATAGTCGTCGCATATTGTCAAATTTTAGTTTTCTAGTCATTGTTTAAATGTAGAAAAAGGTAGACACCAAAATATTGATTATTGCTTTAGATTTTGTAATATTTGTCTTGGTAGAGACTGCTATGTAGTTGAGGATGAATTTCAGTTTGTTTTAGTATGTCCAGTTTACAATGAACTTCGTCTTCTTTATTTCCAAAAAGTCTGGACAAATTCATACTCAACTACAAGGTTGTTTTATGACATAATGAGTGAATGTAGACCGATTTATGTAAAATCACTGATAACATATCTAATTGAGGCATTTAAAACCAGAAAATTACTTTTAGACGAACAGGTCTCAAATTAAATAATAAAACATGTGCCGTATGCTAATTATTTCTATAATTGAATATCTTCAAAAGGTGTATGATGTCACTCGTATGAATTTATTATGTAAATGTAAAATATGTATAATGAGCCGGAGGTCATTCATTACTGAATACAATATTTGTATTTGTATTTCGTTTTGAAAGAGAGTATACTGCACTGTAAAAAAGACAATAGTAAATTGCTTTCTTGCTTTTTAGATGCGCGTCAAGCATTCGACTGGGTTTGGCATGACGATCTCTTCTAAAAATTACGAGAATTAGGTGTTGATCTTAAACTTCTTAAATCTGTAATATCAGTGCACTCTAACATGTACAGTTGTATCATGTATAAAGGTCACTTCTCTGACTGGTGTCCTGTTTTGCAGGGTTCCAGGCAAGGTGGTTTCTAGTTCCTTTGTTTATATATTATGTATAATATATTCACTTATTGAACAGTGTGTGCGTATCAATTTAGGCTATTAGATAGAAGGGTCGGGTTCTTTGAAGACGACATGACTGTTCGCTCTTTGTCTAGTAATAGGGCGATCACATTTGGCCGAATGCCATTCCGTTTGTTTTCCGTATACGAAAGTGGTGTGATTTACAAAGTATGTGACTCTTACAAGCAGTTTGGCATTCTCTGTATTAAACAGCTCTCTAAATAGAATCGCATTAGGTCTCCTGTAAAAATACTTTGGGTGAAATTGTCAACGTTCATTTTGGAAGACTGATGTGCATGTTCAAAATAATTTTCATCGACAATCTAAATGTGGCGTCCACGTATTTAGAAAGTATTCGGGAAGCATTCTAGGAGCATACGGCATGTACGGAAAATGTCCATGCAAATACAAACTTAACAAGTAACATATATACATAAGTATGCTTTAGACAGCAATCTTTCCGAGTAGTTGAGACGTCGTATGCGGCGTCAGTTCAACTATAGGTGAGTTTTTGGTGAACAAATGGCGTAATATAGACAAAAGTGAGTTTCGTCCAAAACGGTGTTAATCTCCCGTTGTGTGTGCTAGTCTAAAACCTACGATTAGTAGTCGGGAACTATAGAGTGCAACAATACATTTTGCGAGTAGTTGAGACGTCGTATGCAGCGTCAGTTCAGCTATAGTGGTTTCCGTCCAAAACAGCGCAAGTCTTCACCCTACGATTAGTGGTCGGGACCTTAAGAGTGCAAGTATACACTTTGCGAGTAGTCTTTACGTCGTATGCAGCGTCATGGCAAATATAGGTGAGTTTTTTTTGTCAAAATCGCTCTATAAAGAAAATAGTGATTTTCGTCTAAACGATGTCAGTCTAACCGTTCTACTGCCAGTCTACACCCACAGGCGTCCGAATATCCATTACAGAAAAGGGTGGGGGAAAACACACAATACCTCTTTAAAATACTCAAAAGTCCCTCTATATTGTTCCTACGCTTTGATAAGAATGATCGTAATGTTAATTTGTGGAATCCCTCCCGTGTTACTATAAATACGGTCCATATTGTATAATAATATAATAGGGAGTCTATTTATAGTAACACGGTCTTTTGGGGGGGATTCCTCGACTTTCTCATACGATAATATTACGTTCGTTACTATTATATCATATGGACCATATACAGACTATTTGCTGTAGTTTAACCAGGTATTTCATGGTGGTTTTTTTAATTATCTCTAACGTGACGATTTATGCGGCATCAGTTCAACTATAGGTGAGCTCAACATCTGCCAGGTCGGGTCGTACCAAAGACTTAAATTGTAGTGATTACTGTCCTCCTTGGCGCTCTGGGTTGCGGGGTTATCATTACGACTGAATGGCTGGTGTCTGGATAAACGGACCAGTAGTAATAGTAACTTACCCAGGAAACGCATTGGTATATATAGAAAATTGTTGAAATCAAATTAAAAGTTGCTGTTTCAAATCAAAAAGGGCGCTAGTGGGTATGCACGTTCAGTTAAAACTCAGAAAAGTGTCTTTACTGCAAGACTTGATCATGATGGGTCGAAACGATACGACTTGTTCAACCAGTGCATCTAAACGGTTTTATCAATATCATCACAACTCACAAGGCAGTTCTACATTAAAGATATAAAGTTTATAAATGTTTGCTAAGTTAGAAGTTTTAAATAAAATAAAAACATGTCACAATGCATATTTAATCATTTGGAACATACATGTAGCATCATCCTTTTCATTGTACCATATCGAATATGGATATTTTAAACGTTAAAACAATGAGAAATTCTTGTTTTCAGTCTAGTTTTTTGGATGCTCATTTTGGTATTCGTTACAGGGATCCGGTGTGGTCGAGTGGTTTACGTCGGAGATTTGGAACCGGGCGTCCCGGCTGTGGTCGAGTGGTTTACGTCGGAGATTTGGAACCGGGCGTCCCGGCTGTGGTCGAGTGGTTTACGTCGGAGATTTGGAACCGGGCGTCCCGGCTGTGGTCGAGGGGTTTACGTCAGAGATTTGGAACCGGGCGTCCCGGATTCTACCCCCAGTCGCGGCGGTCATGCTGGTGTGCTATTGCACGAGGCACATTCCCGAGCCTAGTACGTGTTTATATACCAAGGGACCATGAATAAGTGAGTTGTCGCCGTGATCAAACTGAAATTATTCTGAAAACGGTGTAAAACTTTGTCATGGCTGAGTGGTTAGCCTGCAGTGTCACGTTCGATCCAACCCGCGTCAGTCATGACGGAGTGCCCTTGTGTGATACATACTTCCTAGCCAAGACGTTATCTTGGGATCATATGTATGTAAGTGTACTGTCGCCGTTATATAACTGAAATACTGTTGAGTGCGATATTTAACCCCTCCTCTCATATAGACGGTGTGTGTCGCCTCGTCACAGCAGACGACTCTTACAAACGTTGTGGAAAAATGAGATTTGTTTTTATTTAAAAGTGGTCTCCTGCATATTTGCTGTTTGTTGGAAAGGGTTGATTAGGGTTTAACGCTATTTTCAACATTTGTTCAGTCAAGTCACGGCAACCAGATCACCTACTCATGTGTTTCCTAGCTTTCTCACACCAGTACTTCACACAACATAATTTCCAAGCAACTAGCTGCTTTTCAACCTAGACTTTAAGCCCAAAGACGAATGACGCTTGTCACAGTTACTTTTGTCAAATGTCGGAAATAATGTTGGCCAAGCAGAGGTTCGATCTCACCACCCCTGGATTAACAGCCCGAGTCGCTACCGACTGAGCTACCGGGGAAATGTGAGAAAGGTAGGGTTAAAACCCCGATTAAATCAAAAGCATTTGGACCAGTGCGCAACGGGTTCGTTCCCCACTCGAGGCCGTCACGGTTGATTGCCCTTTGACAAGGAACATATTCAAATTGTAAAAAACCGTCGGCTTGACATTTCCGAACTACTGTTGAAAAGGTCGCTTAACCTCCGATAAATTAAACAAAGCAGATAATAAACAAGGCACTATTTAATGAACACAGTATTGACATTATAACATATTTATATATCAACAATAATATCAGAGTATCCCGAGATATCACTGGTGCTCTTATTCGTATTAAACAAGGGAACCAGAAATTCTACAGTTTATGAATATTTATTACACTTTACAAACTTTGAAGCACATTTTGAGATATATAGGAGAAACTCTCTGCCGAATGAAACAGAAAGTGTTATGGGGGATGGGATATTTTCCAGGGGATAGGGTGGCCCAGAATACATGTTTTACCTGATTGAACGCAAAGTACTTAATCAGAAGAAGTAGTTTTGTAATTTTCAGCAAAGATCTTTTTAAATCCCCCATTTAAATCATGGAATCGTTTAAGTGTAACCATCGGAAACACATTTTTGTTTCAGAAGTCTCAGTAGAAATTATTGAATATATGAAATTACAAACATTATTACAAAGATAAGGTAGAACATGTTTTGATTAAAGGAAAAAGTTTCCATGCTTAACAAAATATTTAATATAATCCTCAACGCTAGTTGAAACGAAACATGTTATCAAAAGTTACAAATCATACACAAATTGCTGGCTTACGTAAATAAGTTATTCTAAATGTACATACATATATATATATACAAGTTACATAATTTTGATCACATTTGTCATTAAGCTCCGACACAATGGTGAAGAGTAATTGATGCTGAAAACATTATATGACTTATTTGCGAACAGTGTAGAACCAGATTAGACTGCTGATGCGCATGCTTACCTTGATCTACACTAGTCGCTACAGCGTTATGGTTGCCTTTCACAGAGCCCCGCAAGATAACATCGATGTGGGTTCTCATTGCATTTCCGTTTAAGGGATCCCCTTAAGGGATATTGTGGTAAAGACCTGCTTTACTTTAATACCAGTCCTTTGCCGGAAGTCACGCATTGTTCTCTACTACGCATGAGCGAGAACTTTTTAGAAATACAGCGATCAATAAACTCTTTAGTAAGACTTTGTTCCAGGGTTTGTACTGCTCGCAGATTCACCAACACACCTAATCGCCAAACGCAATTAATTTTCATTTTGATTGTACCACAGGTGTCTGAGTTTCGTTTGAGAATATGACGTGTTACTATAAATAGCCTCTATATGTGAGATTGTATACAAATATGTATTAATATGTTATATGGACTATGTTATTTTAAGAATATGAACCATGTTATTTTTAGAATATGTCATAATGCTATTATTTCACAAACATAAACTCAGACGCCTGTGATGGGACTGTCATACGGAGCTAGTAGAAACCCTATTAACCGGATGTCATTGTTCCACGAATACATCGTCCGGTGCGGGAACGCTGCCGCTCGCCGCTTCTCTATAGTTCGTTATGTACTCATTCGTTTTACTAAATGTCACAGAAGGTGCTCGGGAATTTGACCCACTGTCGGAGTTTTCGGAAATGTCCGATTGGGATTCGATTGAGTTTGCACGTGCCTCTGCGTCCTCTTCGCTTATTCTCGTGCTTATTCCCGATCTCGGTCGGGAAACATCGGAACCGTCCGATATATCATGAACTGGAACTTTAAGTGTCACTCTAGAACTTCGATGTGCTTCATGTATGGTTACACTTTCTGATTTATTTCCATGTGATTTTGCATTTTTATTCACAATTTTTGTTATTTTTATCGGACTTTCGTCCTCGTCTGCAATAATATTTAACGCCGATCCGCCTGCATAACTCGCTCGCTTCGGTAAACTACGGGTCTTAACTTCGTCGGAGGGTACGAAATTTTCAACCGAACTACTCCGGCTTAGTCGGTTCTTCCAAGGGAGAGAATTCCGTTTGTCTTCTTCACCAATCGTATTGAGACTCGTCCGTGATTGGGTTAGCACATCTTTAACCAGGTGGAGCCACGAGTCGACCTTGCTTGTGGACGTGTCGCCCCCGTTTCGTCTGGACATTTTCTGCCATTTTGTCTGGATTGCATCCGCTTTTTGGAGAACGATGTCTTTGTCCTGTTGGAGTGACGTCATCGCCCTCATGGCACGCTTGCTCTTACGTTTATTGCCACTGCTCCCGTTTCGGTTTCCAAATTTACCTAGAAAAAGTAGAATATTACACACTGTACTTCTTATGCAAAGAAAAGAAGTGTATGCAAAAACAAAACTGTTTCTAGAGACACACGTCACTTACATTCGCGACTGTTCGGCTAAACTCGTAGACTCGAGTGAAGCCTCGGACATTGCTCATGAATCAAATCCAAACTTTAGGATGTAAATCGGCTTCTGGCGGGGTGACAAATCTACAGTCTAGGCAAAATCACAGAAAATCCATTTTTAAATGAAAGAACAATAATTGAATAGAGTTGATAACATGGTGACAAAAGGAGAAAGGACGTTTTGAGCAATTTCTTCTTTTGACACCATGTTTAAAAAGTCCGTCTGCTGTATCTAGGCGTCGGAAAGCGTCTATATGAGAGGAAGGTTAAACGTGATCCTTTATTGACGTGGGATTATGTCCGAATGCAAAAGCATAGACCTGTTGACTCTTCGTCCTCGTCTACGGTAATGGCTGTTCCAGCCGTGTCTTCATGAATACTTTAAAAATGACTGTACATGTAATGGTTTTCCCTCATTGGTGCTTATGGTTGTGCGTTTAGCTTTAGACTGACTAACTTGTGTCAGGATACATGGACCTGTAGTACTGGTAATTTACCCTAGGAACCTCGTGATATAACTGAACAAGTGTTGCAAGCGGCCTTAAGCGCTATACAGAAAGCATTAATTTATTTATCTATAGTGATGACTACTGATGGGCGTTTTCGCGTTCTCAAGTCATCATCAGACTTCCAAAATCTACGGTGTTTGGAACTGAAAAAGAATCGTCTTAGTGAGACGATTCATAAGAGTGCCATATGATAGGTTTGTAATGAGTATTTGGAGAGACACCTGTTTACTCTTCCGCATTATCACCAAGGAGTAATGCTCAAGTTGCTTGAAAGCAAGCAGGTATGTGGTTAACCCCTCCAACATACAGACGCTTTCTGAAGCCTTCGCAGCATATGGCTTTTGAAAACGTTCTAACGACAATATTCCTTAATGTTTTTGAATATTTTTCCCAGTTGTTTTCAAAGTTGCAGATTGGTTGTATGTAGGAAAGAGTTTAGAAAGGTAGTACTTACCACCACTGACGTTACTGCTTTCACTGACCCTTTCCTTTCTTAGGTCACTCGCCAAATCCATAAAGTTCTTCATGAATTTACTACCAAGATTCCCTTCGGACGATTGCTTTTGACGCTTGCGTTTAGCAATCCTGATTACGGTCTTTTTGCGCTTCATTTTCGGCGAATCGTCCTGAGTGATACTGGAGTCGTCCTCCATGTCGCTGGCTGTCGTGGTAACCGACATTTTATCGTCTTCGTCGTCCAGCTGTTGCATTTCTTTGACAAGAGCGATTTTACCTGAAAATTATCATTCGAGTAATGTAAGACTTAATGAAAAACAGAGAATAAATCAAAATAGAACTGCTTAGAAGCGAGGGTGATCTTCTTGATGTGTTTAGTTTTACGAAGACGAAATGGCAAAACTGTCGCTGAGCATATATCTTTTCTTGGGTTCAATATGTACAAGAGTTATTAAGCCATGCTCTACGAGAAACCAACCTCAGAACTGTTTGACTATGGTTACAACATAACTGTAGATAAGGGGCGGTGTTTTATGTTCTAAAATCCTTATTCGGCACTCAAACCCTATGTTGTGGGTACTCAAAAGAATCGTCTCAGTGGGACAATTCTTTTGAGTACCCACAGCATAGGATTTGGTTTAGTAATTAGATAGATATTATGGGGAAATGAATAGTTTACTACCCCTTATCTAGTCCTCTGGTAACACGATTAATTTTAGTATCTTTTCTTTGTAATTAACATTTGTCAGAAGCTTGCTAATTGCATGTTTGTGGTAATTTTCCAGGTTTGTCGGTCTTGTTTTTTCTGACCAATACATAAATTTGGTTATTCCATCCCATCGGTAGTAAGGATATATTCAGATCTCTCAACGTCAATGAGGGAGGTCCCTACTTCTATTATTTTTTAGTATTTTGTATGAACCGACTTTAGATCAAACCCTGATCTCTCGGTAAAGAAAATCAATGCTCTAAACACTACATACACCACTTTTTCGCTGACAATGGTTTTAATATATACTAGTATCCATACGACTCCTATTTATGACGATGCCCATACACACAGATGGCATTCGTATCTGTCTGTGCATTGGATTTGTCATAATATTAGCAAATAACCAGAAGCTAAATAAAAAAAATGCCTTTGTAAGTAATTTTAGAAAAATATATAAATCAGTCTGCGCCGATGCACTATTCGCAAAGGCAATTGAGTACCTTTTGACAAAAACGGACTCATGTGTTACTTACTTGCGATATCCATGGCATTGATCTCATTGTTATTGGGTTTCATACAGTTGATCTCTGTGGAGCTGATGATATGTAGCGCCGTACCCAGTCGGTGGAACACCATGGATATGAACTGAACAATCAGCGCGATGCCGTACACCGCCATGAAGACCAGCGAGATGGGTTCCAATGTCAACTGTCTGCCGTTTGTGGCGTAACATGGTAATGGTATACTCAACCCTTTGCCTTCTTTAACAGCATTCGTGTACTGAAATCGGAGGTAAATTTGTTTGTTTGTAAGAATGGTTTTGTTTTTTAACCGTTTTATATTATATCTCAGCGTTGGCTTGGTAAATACCCATTTTCATATTTTCACTGGGATTCTGCACCAAATGTTCAAGATGTTACAATCTTAATAGCAGACTAATCTAAAAATCTTAATAGCAGACTAATCTAAAAATCATAACGAAAAAGCGGATTTCAAATGTTTCCAACATATACAAATCCTTCAGATAGATAATTTCTTTCAAAGAAAGAATAAGAAATTATTGAATAGAGTAGAAAATATTGTGGCAACGCGATGAATTGCTCATTATTCTCTTTTTATTAAAGAAAACTCGATTATTACCTGCATTGTAAATACGATGATGATAAACAGCCCATTCAACATGAAGAACATCAGACTCATTTTGTTTCGCAGTTCAATCAAATCCTGTTGAATCTTCTTCTGCTGTGCCTCGTTATTTTCAAGCGGAAACAGGTATTTCTTGATCAGATCCTTCCAGAACAATTTCTCCTCGTTACCAAGGTACCGGACTTTACCGATTCCGATATCAGCGTCATCCAGCCAGTAGGGGGCGTTCTCGTCTTCATATTGGACAATGGTTGGCGTAAATATATGTGGGGCATCGTCTGAGCAAAGACAAAGTTAAATACATATTAGCAGAGTTTTAAAACGAAATTGAATTACAGTATAAGATAAAATTAATATGTTTACGCTATCCGATACAATTGTTCAAATCCTTTGAAGAAATTTTCTGAACCTTAGAATCATTGAATGAATATACTGGAGAGTTACCCAAACTGCATCTGGACAAGAATATTTGAATTGACGTAATTGTTTCGGAGGAGATGATATTTGAAGTTGTTTATTTGGGTTGCCATGAGTTTAAGAAAAGAGGCGTTTTTCATATTCAAAAAATCCTTATTGGACCCTCTATCCCCTATGTTGTGGGCACTCAAAAAAAATCCTCTCAGTGAGAACACCAACAGTATGGACTCCGCATAATGTATCGACCCGGATTAGCCAAAGCATGCCGCGCAGGCTAATCAGGACAGACACTTTTCGCCTCCTGTATATTTTCTGTTTCAGGACTCATAACTCGATAATTTCTATTCCCCTGAGACAGAAATGTATCGGCCTGGATTATCCTGCGCAGACTGTGCAGGCTGTTCTATGTCGATACATTACGCAGAGTTCATACTGTTCGTTTTCTCGGGGGAACGGCTCATAGCTTAAATGTATTCACACCTTTTGTGTCCCTCTTTGATATCCTTGTCGTCACATTTATCCGACCTTTCTGATCGTTTTCTGACGTTGACGTTGCCACCACTGCCACCACTGCCACCACTGCCACCACTGCCACCACTAGAGCTATTACTACTCCCACCGGTTCCTTCTTGGATCGTCTCGAACGTGACACTGACACCCTCGTCTCCGGACAGCTCCTTTTCCGGACCTTCGTAATCCGTGGACGATGCACCGATCGGAGATGACAGCACTACGGCCTTCTCGATGTTTTGTAGTTTCTCCAGTACCATCGCGAATTTGGTGTCCTCTGGGCTTTCTTTAGGTTTTGGACAACAGATGCATCTAAATAGGTTGCCGAATGAAAACCCGTAATCACTTGCGCTGTCATCGTCACTCGAAAATTTCTGTAGTATTGCCTAAAATAAACATATAGTCCAATCTTAGTAAGCGGTCACCTCTGTTAATCCTTTCCCTCATACGGCAATTCTGCAGCAGACGACTTTGAACGTATTTTGTCAAATAATAGAAAATCTCCATAATTGAATGGATAACCTATGACAAAAAGTGAAAAACATGTGGCAAAAGGAGAAATTGCATGTTTTGTGCAATTCCTTCTTTTGTCACTATGTTTTCAAAAAGCCGTCAGAAAGCGTATATATCAGGGAAAGGGTTAAACAGCCAACTTGTCTTGTATTAAGCATTCAGTTACACGTTAACCAGAAATCATCTTATTTTTTTTTGTTTTGTGTTTAACAGCCTCCTGTCTTAAGCAGCCGAATGTTGACTCTCCCCTAGGTGGCGTCCTAAGACAAGTTTGACTGCAATATACATATACATAGAGGACTCGCGATATCTCGAACATGTGAATATTCGATTATCTCCTTTAACTAGAACAACGTCACGGAATATTTTGAAAACAGTGTAACAGCAGTTATGATTGCTCGGATGAGCAATCAGATCTGCTGCTGCGTTGTTAATATTATAAGATTTTATCAATGGCTTGCTTTTTTAAATAAACACTTAAGTATAAATGCATTATTACGAATGTTTTGTTTTGTTTTACTTATATTAACGCAGCTTTAAATATATATAGTACATGTTGCGATGTATTTAATTCATATCAAGTTCCCGGTTTAACCATTTCCCCACATACATCAAATTTGTAGTAGACGATCAATAATTCAATATATAGGGAAAATATGGAAAATGCTTATAAACGAAAGTATTATTATTGAACAACAATGTGGTAAAAAGGAGAAATTGCTCATCATCTGTATATCTTAACCCTTTTCCACATACAACAAATCTGCAGAAGATGACTTTGAAATAATTTAGTGAACAGAATGGAGCTCTCTTAACCCTTTTCCACATACAACAAATCTGCAGCAGATAACTTTGAAATCATTTAGTGAACAGAATGGAACTCTCTTAACCCTTTTCCACATACAACAAATCTGCAGAATATGACTTTGAAATCATTTAGTCAACAGAATGGAGCTCTCTTAAAATGAAAGAAACAACTATTGAATAAGGAATAAAACATTGTGACAAAAGGGGAAAACGTTAATCATGAGCAATTTCTTCTTTTGTCATTACGTTCTCAAGAGTCGTCTGCTACGGAGCTATCAAACCAACAGTAAAGACTCTGCGTAATGTATCGACCAAGATCAGACTGCGCAGTCCACGCAGGCTAATCCGGGCCGACACATTCCGTCTCATGGGGATAGAGACATAGAGTAATGATTTCACAGGAGGCGAAAAGTGTCTGTTCTGGTTAGCCCGCGCGGCATCCTTAGGCTGATCTGTGTCGATACTTTACCCAGAGTTCACAATGTTGGTTTTTCTCGTGGAACAGCTCATATTTATGCTTATTGTGCTGGTCTACCAGGAATATACCATCGTAAATAAAGTAACATTATTCATACTTGGATAATTTCAAAATTCTAAACCCTTTTCCACATCTGCAAACAAATCTACAGCAGACGACTTTGAAAACATCCTCACAAAATTTTGATTGTTTTATTGGGGATTTACGCCATTTTCAACAATTTTTCAGTTATATCACGGCTAGGAAGTGTGCCTTGCCCACCATGATCGTCGTGCCGCGACTGGGGATCGAACCCGGGAAGCCCGGTTCCAAATCCCCAAAATTCTGAGAAATCTCCATTATTGGGTGATTAATTATTAAATAGAGTTGAAAACAGTGTGGCAAATGGAGAAATTACTCAGCATGAGCAGTTTCTCCATTTGCTACAATGTTTTGTAAAAGTCGTCTGCTGCAGATGTGTCAAAATGCGTCTGCATATGGGAAAGGGTTAAATTGGTCGCCAACACATACCTGTAATTTACTGTCTGGTTTCTTCTCTACTTTTTGGCTCGGGTTTGCGGCAGGATTTGCGGCAGGGTTTGCGGCAGTGGCGCCTTCTCTGGTTCCCCATGATACAACGTGCATGTTGCACATCCCGTATATCATCAATAACATGGACATGCTGGGTACCGCCAAGAAATAAAGGGCGCCGTGAAATAAACAGACAAACTCCTGGAATAAAAAAGAGTATGCCTGTGTGAATAGGTATACCTTCTTTATAGGTTAACTACAGCAGTCTATTTCCAAATACACATATTTTCTTCTGATTAACTTTCGTTATAAGAATTAAGTCAATGCATGTGATGACTAAGTGAACTGTCGCCGTTATATAGTTGAAATAATGTTGAAAACGGCATAAATAAAAGACAATGTATGAGCCGTCCCGCGAAAAAAAACATTATGTCATCTGCGTAATATTTCGACCCAGTTCAGCCTGCGCAGTCCGCGCAGACTCATCCGAGCCGATACATTCCGTCTCAAGGGGAAAGAGGTATAGAGTAATGATTCCTGAATCAGAAAATCCACAGGAGGCGAAAAGTGTCTATCCGGGTAAGCCTGCGCGTCATGCCTAGGCTGATCCGGATCGACACTTTACGTTCACAATGTTGGTTTCTCGCGAGACGGCTCTTTATCAAATTGTGTAAGAAGTACAGCTGTGTGCCTATACTGCATGTAAGCGAACGGGTAAGATGCTGATGGGACCGTGCGTATGCACCCTGAGAAATCCCCTAACCCTTTCCCTCATACGACAATTCTGCAACAGACGACTTTGAACATACTTTGTCAAAGAATAGAAAAATCTCTTTAATTGAATGGATAACCTATGACGAAAAGTTGAAAACATTGTTTCAAAAGAAGAAATTGCTCGTTCTGAGCAATTTCTTCTTTTGTCACTTATGTTTTCAAAAATCCGTCTGCTGCAGAGGCGTCAGAAAGCGTCTATATGAGGGAAATGGTTAAAGTGATCACAACTCGCCAGACGCATCTCGTATTTAATCAATGTCCTATAGATGACAATGTATCGCTCTACTGTTTCCCGTTTTGAAACAATGTATATAACTCTTTTCAATACTTGTACAAGTATATTATTTATTTGTATGTACTTGTATATTTTTGTATTAAATGTTCAAACAATGAAGTATGAATCAGACAAATAATTGAAATATCTTTGTTTTAACATGTACCCCAATAAGGGACCACCTGTTCTAAGAGACCATTTTAAACATTTCCCTTGGTTGGTCTCTTAAAACAGGTTCGACTGTATATTAAATATACCTGAGGATGCAGCATCGCTGATATGATGAAGACCGAAATCAAGAAGACCAAGAACACACCGGTCGGAGAACACAGTCCTTCAAGTATCAGGTTCAATCCTAGACTCACCACAACTATCATCATGCAAAGCGCATAGGCTCCAGACAGTATCTCGGCACATCGGAGCTAAAAAATAATATACATTTATTTGTTTTTTCGGTTTATTAGAGTTTAACGTTCCCACAGGTTTTTTTCGGTAATATCACGGTGGCTAGTCAACCTGCTCATGTTTGTCGTGGCTTTCTCCATACTTACACTCCTCTTCCCATATAACCAGCTGTCGTCTCATATCTTATATTGACTCTGTTAAATCATCGGAAAGACTTAATTATCCAGGCTTGATTCGAACTTACAACCCCTAAATCGACAACACTCACCGTTACAGAGTGAGATATCGACGAAAACTAATATAACGTAAATAAACGCCTTTATTTTTTTTTAATTAAGTACCATTTCTGATTTAGTAGACGAACTTCCATAAGGCAAGTTTAGTTCAAATAAACTCAACTCAATTGTACTTGGCAAGTAGGCACATTAGTGTGATGGTCTGGAGTAACCTGCCCCTATCGTAACAGTTTATGTTCAGGCATACACCAATAATGGCGGCGACCTTACCAAATGGTGTAGCAATCAAAAGGCTTTAGAGATACACACACAATGGTGTAGCAATCAAAAGGCTTCAGAGATACACACACAATGGTGTAGCAATCAAAAGGCTTTAGAGATACACACAAAATGGTATAGCAATCAAAAGGCTTTAGAGATACACACAAAATGGTGTAGCAATCAAAAGGCTTTAGAGATACACACAAAATGGTGTACCAATCAAAAGGCTTTAGAGATACACACAAAATGGTGTAGCAATCAAAAGGCTTTAGAGATACACACAAAATGGTGTAGCAATCAAAAGGCTTCAGAGATACACACACAATGGTGTAGCAATCAAAAGGCTTTAGAGATACACACAAAATGGTGTAGCAATCAAAAGGCTTTAGAGATACACACAAAATGGTGTAGCAATCAAAAGGCTTTAGAGATACACACACAATCGTGTAGCAATCAAAAGGCTTTAGAGATACACACAAAATGGTGTAGCAATCAAAAGGCTTTAGAGATACTCACAAAATGGTGTAGCAATCAAAAGGCTTTAGAGATACACAACAAATGGTGTAGCAATCAAAAGGCTTTAGAGATACACACAACATGGTGTAGCAATCAAAAGGCTTCAGAGATACACACAAAATGGTGTAGCAATCAAAAGGCTTCAGAGATACACACACAATGGTGTAGCAATCAAAAGGCTTTAGAGATAAACTTTGTGTGGACCAACCAGTCAAACTTTCGAACTCTTAACCCTTTCCCTCATACGACAATTCTGCAGCAGACAACTCTTAACATATTTTGTCAAAAATTAAAAAAATCTCTATAATTGAATGGATAACATATGACTTAAAGTGGAAAACATTGTGGCAAAAGGAGAAATTGCTCGTTTTGAGCAATTTCTTCTGTTGTCACTATGTTTTCAAAAAGCCGTCTGATGCAGAGGCGTCAGAAAGCGTCTATATGAGGGAAAGGGTTAATGTAGTCTGATTAGTTGCTACTGTATTGATTCCAAACATCAAGTTGAATTGCTTCACTGTAGAGTTGTTTATTTATGAATAATATCTGCCAAAGCAATATGTAAGGGAAGGTGACCAGTCTAGTCGCCATCGTTGGTTTATGCCAGACGCACTAGCTTACTATAGTACGCCGGCTCACCAGACTACATTGTTGGTTCATGCAAGACGCACTAATTTACTATAGTACACCAGTTACCAGACTACATTGTTGGTTCATGCCAGACGCACTAATTTACTATAGTACACCAGTTGCCAGACTACATTGTTGGTTCATGCCAGACGCACTATTTACTATAGTACATCAATTGCCGGACTACATTGTTGGTTCATGCAAGACGCATTAGCTTACTATATAGTACATCGGTTACCAGACTACATTATTTGTTCATGCAAGACGCACTAATTTACTATAGTACATCGGTTACCAGACTACATTGTTTGTTCATGCAAGACGCACTAGCTTACTATAGTACATCGATTGCCAGACTACATTGTTTGTTCATGCAAGACGCATTAGCTTACTATAGTACATCGGTTACCAGACTACATTGTTTGTTCATGCAAGAAGCACTAATTTACTATAGTACATCGGTTACCAGACTACATTGTTGGTTCATGCCAGACGCACTAATTTACTATAGTACATCGGTTACCAGACTACATTGTTGGTTCATGCCAGACGCACTATTTACTATAGTACATCGGTTACCAGACTACATTGTTGGTTCATGTCAGACGAACTAATTTACTATAGTACGCCGGGTTACCAGACTACATTGTTGGTCCATGCCAGACGCACTAATTTACTATAGTACATCGGTTACCAGACTACATTGTTGGTTCATGCCAGACGCACTATTTACTATAGTACATCGGTTACCAGACTACATTGTTGGTTCATGCCAGACGAACTAATTTACTATAGTACGCCGGGTTACCAGACTACATTGTTGGTTCATGCCAGACGCACTCATTTACTAAAATGCGCCGTGAAACAGACTAGGACTATATTACGTGAATGCTCATAACTATCAAAATAACCGTACCTGCCACTTGGAATCGCAAAAGAAACAGCACAGAAGGAATACGACGATCGGAACGGTATTGATCGCAAGTGATCGCATCAAATCTATGTCAGGAAATGCTGTGTTAAGCGCCCCGGTGATCAGGAGGAAGATGGTGGCCGGAGTCAGAATGGAGGACGCGAAGAGCAGGAGTTGATAGGCAACGAAAAGCAGCGAAATGTTCTCGTTGATCTTGACTACGTTACGCCAATCACCTGAGGGGAAGAAGACAAACAGTTGAGAATAAATGACCATGAAAGTTGCTACCAATTAATACAACACTGAAAGAGAATATGGATATAGCACAGTCATATATGTTTTACTTCGTGTTTGAACGTTTTTACGACATTTTTGTACATTAATTTATTTAGGCTGATCCGGGTCGACACATTCCGTCCCGAGTGGATATAGGTATAGAGAAATGATTCATGGAACAAAAATTCCACTGGAGTCGAAAAGTGTCTCTCCGGGTTTCTCTTCGATACTTTACGCAGATTCCACAATGTTGGTTTTTTCGCGGGACGGCTCATATCACATTATGTTGAAGGTGTATTTGCCATTGAAATGTGCTTGTACATTTCCAATGCACGAGCTCATGTTTTAAATGACTTTGTTATAGTATTATCACTTTTCTTCAACAGTATTTCACAGAGAACTAGTTCAGATACATAAATGTTTCCTGTGTTTCATACACGCACCATTCCTTATAGGCTAACTTGGTAACATTCCACATACACCTACATGTAATGGTGTAAGACAACAAACCGAGGGCTTGGCGTGAAACGGTTGTAAATTAAATTGGTATTTTTTTACCAAGGTTAATCACCTCGCCATTAAGTCATAATAAGCGTTAAATCATTTTACTTGGTAAACAATGGAAATTTATGTGCCATTGCTCGTTCTGAGCAATGGCACCTAAATTTGCATTGTTTACAAAGGGGTCAAAATTGCCCCTAAACCAGGGTTTTCAAAATAGGGTTTTAGTTACAACCGTTTCACACCAAGCCCTCGAAACGCTAGTCAGAATGTTTTTTGTCAGTCATTGACACGAATGTTGATCGAGCCGTGATTCAACCTTACGACAGCCTACTTGAGCTGCTATTGGGGTTCGACTAAAAGGCAAAATAATATAACGATGGGGAAACATACCTAAGAGGTCCATAATGTTCGCCATTGTTGACGGGGACCAGCGACGCCTCTGGTTATAAAATTCTTCGAAACCCTCCGGAGCATACGTCAAAGCGTCGGCGGCCGCAGCATACTCAACTCGATACCCTTGCTGAAGAAGGAGCGTACACAACCATCTATCCTCACCTGAAAGTGTGTGGATTCAGATATAAGCCCTGTCATAAACATCATTTTCGTTGGTTTTCGAGGAGCATGCATATAATATTAACACATACAAGTACATCCCGAGATTTGCTACTGAACTCATATAAAAAGCTACTGAACAATTTAATACAGACTGTTGTTCTCCTTCAGAAATTGGTATCTGCATGTATGCTTTTGTTATTGTGCTACTGTCAGACAGCTGTTTATATGGCACTGTATCCTCATAGCTTCGTAGGCTAGATGGCTTAAGGACTATTGAAATAAACAAACTTTAAAAACGAAACAATGATGACTTACCTTGATCATATTGTACATAATGCTTAGCTTCTGAGGATAGTGTGGCGTACTTTCCCATCACGTTATCGTCCATTAATGCCGACGCACGAAACAAACTGAAACAGCCGGGGCTGCACAGTACACAGCCAATCATATGCTCCGTAGCTTTCTGTAGCCAATGGCTGATGGCGTATTCGAATTTCTGGTACCAAATCATGGGGCCTGTAAAACACGTGAACATTTGAGTCGTTCCGCGAGAAAACCAACCTTGTGGACTCTGCGTAAAGTATCGATCCGGATCAGCCTAAGCATGCCGCGCAGGCTGATCAGGGCAGACACTTTTCACTTTTTGTAGATTTTCTGTTTCATGAATCATTACTCTACATCTCCATACTATTGGTTTTCACGTGGAACGGCTCATTTTGTTATGGTTGTATTTTGTGTGGCTGTTATGCAAGCCTAGTACTGGTTTGTTTACCCAGGGATCATGAATAAGTGAACTGTCGCCGTGATATAACTGAAATAATGTTGAAAGCGGCGTAAAACCCCAATAAATAAATAAATAAAATGGCACATCAAAGGCAAAACGACAAAATTGTAGCTTTAAATTTGGAAGAGTCCATAGCCATAAACAAAAAATCTCATTTTTCCCACATTTGTTTCAAAAGTCTTCTGCTGAATAAGACATGACTTGTCGGTTGAATAGGTGGAAAAAAAGAGATTAAAGAACATACCCATTCCGATTGGATGAATTCTTCCACAAGCCGCTCCGACCTTATCATTTTTCTTCATTCTGTCGACGAGCAGCTGTACAGCAGACGGTTTGAAATCGACGTCACCGTCTAACGTTAAAAGGTACGTCCTGTCGGCGAGCGCTTGTTTACGCCGAGCGTCTAATGTTTGACCAACAATACGGTTACCGAGCAGATAGTACATGTACATGACCTAGATTAAATAAAATTTAAAAAGTATGAGCAACTTCTCCTTTTATCACAACGTGATCGAACAACGTCAAAAGTAAACGCGTCAGAATGCATCTGTAATTAGGGAAAAAAGATCCAGAACAATGGTGAAACAAATTTATACTCTTTGGCTTAGTTGTAGAATATTCAAGGACCACAAGTCTGTCAAATATATCAAACTGAACAAGCTAAACAATTAAGCGTACGCTTTCTTAGCACTGAAGCTTCCCATAACATTTCATTGAAATCGAGTCAGCTGGTGTTAAAAAAAAAAGCTCATACCTGGCTCCATCGTTTCTTGACGCGAATCTTAGTCTTGTCTTTCATATGGACGACTAATTTGTTACCGCCCAGCATGGACCATTCAAGACGTCCTCCGTACGGCGTGGGATACTTTGTTGGCGGGGCCAGGCGCATTGGTACTCGGTGAACTTTGCTGAAAGTAATATGCAATGTTAGTTAAATATGTTTAGAAGAAAAACACATTATGAATGATAACCCCTGAATCTTTAAGAACAAGTGGAATTCAATTCAACTACGTATATATGATTTTGTTCTAGTTATTAAAAGATTCCATCTGAAATATAATACTTTTGTATTACTTAAACAGTTGATTTGAAACTGGAAGAGCCGGATTCGATCCCTGACTGAGCATGCCATGTAATAGTTCGCTAGGTCAAGGCACCCTTTCCTCATAAATCATGCATAAGTGAACTCCCGCACGTGATATCAATATGATATATTTGAACACGGCATAGAAAACAAATTAAACAATCAACCATACCTGGCTGCTTTGTCGATGGTACGAACCAACTGGAGTACGAAACTGTTAACGTTGTATTCGAAAGATCCTTCAGCGTGCTTCTCAAAGGCGTCATCGAAAAAGACATGAGCTATGGAAAAAAAAGGCAATCTTTAAAATCATTTCAGATTCTTCATCATTACATTATCACATTTTGTTTCATACAGGATGTTTCATAATGTATGTCCTCATGTGTCATGTCAGTTTGTTTTATTTCATTACAGAGAATAATACAAATATTGTTTTTTATATTGTTACAGTATACAGAAAAAAGTTTTGTATGATATACGTTAGGTATTGCTTACATTCAAGTATTAATTACAAGCATCAATTTTTGCCACTTTTACATTATGTGTACCAAATGATGTCCACTCTGTGCACAGATAAAGACACTCTAGATATATCTATATTAATAGCTTAACCGATAAAAATGAAATTCAGTTCGGTTCCTTATTTGATTGTATACCTTCAAACTCGTAATAGTCCGGATCCACTACATCAAAGAATCTTTGGGCATTCTTCCTTGCACATTGGTCGTCGTCCAGCCTGAAATATATATAGAGTCGCGTCTAGTGTGGTATATTAATTGCATGAATAGGCATTTGCCACCAGTGTTGATCAAGAAGACCAACCAGCACATCTGCGCAGTCGGAAATGATTCTTCACTGTTCGTAAATAATTCATAGGAGAGACAAAAAGATAAAATCTCTAGTGTAATAAGGTTTTAAGAAACATATCTTAAGAAGTATCAATTTGGATCATTATCATGGATGAACTGACAAGAATCTTTCCAATCGTTTCATATCTACGGTAATGTTGGTTTTCGCAGAACGCCGCTCAGTTATACATAAATGATAGGCAATTAAACGGTTTCCGGTTGTGTTATGCGGTAAATAGTAAACCCCCTTTTCTAATGTGGATAGCATCCGAAACTACCCGCATTAACAACATATATTCTGAGTGGACTCGGAGCCGGAAATACAAATTAATACAATGACACCATATTGCTCCCGATATCTATATTAAAAATAAGTCAAGTTAGATTCGATTGAAACGAAAAGTGAAGAAAAGAAATATGTTACACATGTCATAAAAACTTACCGGAAGACAGATGTGAGGATCTGTAACATCTCCCTTTCCGTCTCGTGCCACATGGTGGCGCATACGTATATCATAGGGGCTGGTATCGAGCGTTCAGGGTCTTTCGGCGTCATGGGTAGCTTAACAGGATAGGGGCCGTTAAGGTTTTCGAAAGTTGACGGCACCTTGTTCTGTAAAGATGTGTTTTAATATATTTGTCGGGGTCGTTTTTGAAACATCCACTTTTTAAAATTGGTCGACAAACACTTGTTCAATTTTCCTGCGGTATATCATTAAGGGAAAGTCTAATTGGTATCATATTGATAATATATAAAGCTATGATAAGAACTCTGGGAATACCAATTGTATCATATTTCAGACAAAACATAAATAGATCTGCTGAGACACCCATCAAATATGTGAGAATTCGTCAAACAGTGCAGAACTAGATTAAATTGATGCGAATTTGATTATCTGCACATTTATTTAACAAACAGCCTAACTTTTACATGGAGAATATTTCTTCTCATAAGAAATAGTGTTAAAATGTCTGGTGAATACGTGCCCTGCATATATACGCAGAACCTTATAGCGCGGCTGGTATATACGTACCTTATCTTTATTTGACCCACGCATTATCCTATCTCTGTCGTCTCGCCTTCTGTTTAACATCAGCGACTGTTCCAGCATCACACCGCAGTACAAAGGCAACACAAACAACCGTTCCGTCTGCACCAGTCTCTCAACACGTGGCAACCATATGTGAAATGTCACCCACATGAACGACATCCACCAGGCCAAGGCAACCGGCAAGAAATAATCAGAGAAGAGGGTTTCCATGAAATTCTTGGAAACACCATTGATGTCACAGGTCCAGTAAAGATACGATGGCATCAAGGGGTTTGCCGTAGCGTCCCCGATCCACTCCTTGCAGTTTGCAATGAATAGTCCAGTTATAATTGGAGCGGCCATCATTAAGGGCAATGAGAAACTTACAACTTGAAGCATTATCTTACAAGCAATCTTTGCTAACTGGTAACAAAAAAGGCAAGAGAGCACCTGTATCATGGCTACCCAGTAAGGATCACCTTGCTGACCAATCATATCTACGTTGCTGCCAGACGGATTAAGGAGGTGCGGACAGTCCTTGGCGAACTCCGCGTCGAAAAACAAAACCTTGACACAACTACTGCTACCGGCGCTCATCATGATTGTCATTAATGCCAGTGTGAGGATGATTTTCCACAAACTTGCTAGAATATAAATTTTTGTTCGCATACGCCTTACTTTATGTTTGAACTCTCTCAAGCGGCTACCGATCTTTCCCATTGAGGTAAACTTGTTTATGAAATTTTCCCACCATCCTATTGAAATCAGAAGCAAAGAGGTGGGTATAGTCCAGGTTAGCTCCAGATTTTCAGAAGATATAGCATTTCTTAGTGGCCACAACACGAGAATAGATACTTGGGCAAGAAGGGCCAGCGTATCAGCTAGAATAATGTAAAATCTACGCCCATCTTCCGATTGTCTATCAAACATTTTTAAGATGGCCGGCACGACGCCGACTCCAAAAGTGAGCATTAAGCCTCGTATTGGATCCATTGCTGGTAATACGTAGAAAGCAAACAGGCTCATACCGGCCGTGTGTAGTGTTTCAATGGCTAACACCTGGAATTAGAAAATAGTTTATTATTGCATCTTTATAAGTTCAAACTTATTTATTTTACATCGATTGCGAAACAAGATTAACGCTTATATCAATCACGCTCGATGTCAGCTTCCTGGAGACACAACCAACACTCGCACCGTTTTTGAGGAACATTCCAAATGCAGAACCCGCTCATCACGGGACCTTTGGTTATTCGAAGAACATGATATGTACGTATAAAGTTCTTAAAAAAAAAAATCTTTATTTCGATGTTTTCCAATAAAAGAGCTGAAAGCCATTTGGATATCTCCATGTCGGTTTCACTTAATGTGTCAAGGTCGTTATATTATAAGGGTAAATGTCAAACTATATAGCTCCGGCTATAATACATGTGAGCAGAATATGAATGCTCATTCATGTTTTCATTGCATGCAATTGCAACAAGACTATTTATCACAATGTAGTGTTCAAAACGTCCAATGAATACAAAGAAGAATATATGATTCTGATAAACTCATCCCAATAAGGCGGATGAATTATACGCCTTGGTGGCATCATGATTATTATAATCTTATTGACCTGCTTTTGATCAAACAGCGTTGACGATTGCATCATAATAAAAGAAGTCATCGGAATTAAACGGTAAACATTTTAGTTGTGGTAGAATAAAGATGTACATGTACATGTATTTTAAGCTTTGAATGATACATCGATGATGTTCAAATGTGTACTATGAATCACTCAGGGATTCCGTTTTCAAGATTCAATTACTACGCTTCTGAACTAAAAACCGTGATATATAAACAGAGACATATATTCATCGATTAATCATCCAAAAGTATTATAATTTCTAAACCGTTTCCCACATACAATAAAATATGAAGCAGACAACTTTGAAAATATCTAGACTAAACTATGGAAACTCTCTATAAACGAAAGAACATTTATTGAAGGAAATTTAAAACATTGTGGCAATAGGAGAAATTGCTCATTTTGATGCAGAGGCGTCAGAAAGCGTCTGTATCCGGCAAAGGCTTTTTAGTTAGAGCTACATACCAAAAATAAAACACGGGCTGTCGGATCCCTGGTCTTCTTGAAACACATCCTCCAGAAACACTTCCCAAAAGTGAATAAGTTCGGTGAACAGACAACTATGAACAGCGCCCAGAGCCACGACACTTCAACACTTTGCGTCGGATGGAAGGCGTCCGTTTTCACTCGGTCCGCCGGGATTCGGACACATGACGTCACTTCCGTGTCCGATATCCACGTACACTCCAACGTCACATTTGTGTATATATTTGACGTAATCAGAAACAGTGTAGTTTTACTGATCATAGTTGTGATTAGAATGAACAGTGTAAGGAGAATACTGACAACAATCTTAAGCACTTTGAGGAACATGTTGTAATTTTCATCGTCTATGCCACGATCTTTTCCTCGGTTAAAGACTCGAAATGCGTCCCAGGACTTCAGTGTGGCCGTTTTATCGGCGTCCGCCTGTGTGTTTCTGAAAATGAGAAGCATCAAATGTGTATAAGCCGTTTTCAATAATGGATCGAGAATATCCCGTCATCATGTTTTCACGTCCATGTGTGGCTCGAGGTGTCGCATCGTCGCCATCAGCCAATACATCAGTTGAACTGGCCAGGTAACCGGAATCCTTCCCACATAGACTTTTTAAAATATTGTTAAAATACAATGTGGCGCTTGGAAAAATGATACTTGAGCCGAGGTTAACCCTTTCCCTCATATAGACGCTTTCTGACCCCTCTGCAGCAGACGACTTTTTGAAAACATAGTGACAAAAGAAGAAATTGCTCAAAATGAGCAATTTCTCCTTTTGTCACAATGTTTTCCACTTTAAGTCATAGGCTATCCATTCAATTATAGAGATTTTCTATTTTTTGACAAAATATGTTCAAAGTCGTCTGCTGCAGAATCCAAGAAATTCAGAGACCTCAATAAAGAAAAGTAAACATGACCATCACTCCACAATATCCTTGTCATAACTCAGAACTTTGATATTATTATGTGGGTACTCGAAATAATCGTCCTGTACATCATTAACGCTGATCCTAAACTACATGTTTCGAATGCATCTTCGAATACACAATGCGAAATCTCTTTTTTTAATGCAGGTACATGTATATTTAAAGATACACGTATTTCTATAAAATATACTAAAATGTATTTTATGAGAATAGACAGAAAAAGTATTTCTTGAAAACGACAGCCTTGAAAACATAAAGAAAAGGATCTCTTGAAAATATACAGAAAGTATTTCTTGAATATTCGAAAAGAATATTTATTTATGTTTACCTATCAGGTCTCTTCATGAGTCTAGGTATACTATCTGTGGCGTCATAATTGTTGCGTAACTTCCGCATATCTAGTGTGTCGTCTTTATTGACGTCACTGCTGGTTTCGCTCCAGGTTGGTACATTTACTTGGAGTCGGTCAAAACCGTCAAACGCCGGGTTTGTAACGCCTTCTTCGAACTGGAAAACATGAACATATTTTCATATAAAAATCAAAAGAAAATCACACTTTTAAAAACATGCTGTTTTCTTAGAATGTCATATACTGTGTAGACCTAAAATGGCCGTCAAGTTTCCATACCAGTCACTGATCAGGTTAAACGTTGTTCTATTTTCATATTAAAGAAGTGCATCTAGTTTTTTGTGTGGGCTTGTTTTTTCTATATACATATATTTTTTTTGTTTTCAAATTGTTTGAGAATCCAATTTATCTAAGTCACGATTCCGAATCACGGTCTTGGATTACTGCAGCAGGTCACTGTGAAGCGTGTTCAATAAGCTTTAACGTTGGCTAACTATAGCCAATCCACCAATTTATATACAGCCAGCACAGTGCTTTGATTGGTGAATTAGCCACCGTTAACGAACTTTACATTATTTTCAGAAAAAGACTGTATGTTCCATGTATTATGCTCACTAAGACAGTTAACTCTTTCACAGCCAAATTTCACAAAGTCGACTCTTCCTCTTTGATAATTGGATCACTCCATTTTTCGTCCAACAGGAAATTTGGTAAAATGCTGCAAACAATGCATATTTCAGGAGAGACAGCTCGCTATGAGCTGTCTCACCTGAATCTGCATTATTTGCAAAAGCCTTTAATTGTCTTCGGCAGCGAAATTTGGTTAATTAGATATAGCGGAGGTAAATAGAAGCAAACGATGAAGACGACTTAAGGGCCGTTATTGTTCAAGAAATACAGTTTGCTTACAGCCATGCTATCTCTGTTTCCACTCTTCAATATGGGATCCCCTTCGTCTATACCAATCACAGGAAGGGGTATCATGCGTTTAACGGTGGGAGGTGAAAGGTTTGTGTCCGGTAATTTATCCTGTAAATATATAGTATATTCTACTTAAATAAATGGAATTTAAATTATCCTGGAAGTATATATTATAATTTGTATTACTTTTTCAAAATGGTACATATTCATATATTCGCAATCTTTTTATTTCGTCTTGTTTTAAGACAACTAATAAAACTTCATTAATAAAGATAATTACGATTCAAATATACATTAAACATGCATCTTGTAATACAATACAAACTAAATATAAAGTCATGGTCACTTTAACATTTATCAGCATTGAACCCATTTCCATTTGCAACACATTTGAAGCCAATTAGTTAATTCTGCACGGTGAGGGTCAACAAAATCAAAAAATCATTATCAAAATATTTGCAGCACAGAAACATCCAGGCAAATAATTGAATACTCTCTGTTAATTGAAAGAATATTTATTAAATCGAGTTGGAAACATTGTGTCAAAAGTGTAAATTGCTCATTATGAGAATTATTTTCTTTTGCCGCAATGTTTTCAAATCTCGTCTGCTGTGTTAAATTTCGTCTTCAAATAGAAAAGGATTAATGCAATATTCTAAGACTAGAAATACACCGAGAAAGTGTAAGTGGAGAAATAATTTGCCATGTTTCATAATTCATAACACTGTGGTGAACGGGTAATGTGATATGGGATGATAAACGGCATAACCGGTGTAACATTCCAAGGGCGTTCAGTAGATGCTGTAACATTAATGGACACAGTCAGTCACATCGACAATTAGCAGCACAGATATAACCCTCCTTTGTCAACACACAGAAATTAATGATATCTTTGCGGTAACCAAACCACACGACCTACGCGAGCCAGTGTAGATCAATATCAATACACACATCTACGCAAAATAAATTTAGTCTGCGCTGTTCGTCAAATGCTAATTTTTGGTTGTGTGATTAACACCGCTTTGAACAATTGTTCAGTTATTTCACGGCGTTTCTTGGGTAAATTACCTGTACTAGTGGTCAATTTATCCTAACACCAGTGAGTCAGTCTTAAAGCCAACCCCACAAAGCCATTACTTCCATTGTTAAAGTTTATGGCATGACCCTGCCGTGGATCGAATATGTCATAAAAGTGTCGTTATAGTACATTAGTAAATTGACTTGACGTATGTGTCGACACTTTCAACGTGTCTATACAATGTTGGAAAAAGGGTAGATATATAAGTTGCTAAATATGTGTGTAAGCATCTCATATGATGTGACTCATAAAACAAACATGTTCTAGTAGTATGCAAGAAGTACAAGGAGCCGAGCAACTGAAATGAAAATCTCATTTTGAAATTGCACAAGCGACGTGACCTCAATCCGGGTATTTTGCATCATCTGGGCGACGACTAAAATTCAGCACGAATACCCTCTCGGAATAGCACCGTTGTCATCGTCATTAAATGAAACTTAATCTAAAAATGAGGTAGTAATGGCTAGATTAAGTAGATAAGGTCGGCCGAGTGACACGCAGTTGCCCATAGATAAAGGATGTTGAGAGTAGACATTCCAAAGTACGCCCAATCTGCAAACATCTTTACCCGTTTTTCCTGATATGATAATTTCAATGTCGTCTGCTTCCAAAGCATCAACGGGGGAAAGACTTAACACGTGACACACCTCGAACATTGTACATGTACGTGTAACTTTGATAAATGTTTAAAGGGAGGGTAAAAGGGGAAACTCTTCTTCTTTTTCCAACAATGTTTTCAAAAAAAATCTTCAGCTGTATAGGACGTCATAAAACGTCTGTATCATTTGAAAGGGTAAATCGTGTTTGAATGTTTAGCTTTCCTCCCTATCTCATAGCTGACGTCGACTAATTAGTTCTATATATATATATATTATATATACGATGGGAAACTTTCTCTCTTTTTCCTTTGTTCTTATTCTTATCCCAATCCGATGTCATCGAGTTCAAACAACAATTTGCGTATAATGTTATACGCGGCACGTTGAACAACAATTGTGCGTTTTTGTTTTACCCGCCTTGAAACAACATTTGCATTTTATGTTATACTCGAGTTAGTACAACATTTACGTGATATATTATACCCGACTTGAAACAACATTTGCATTTTATGTTATACCCGACTTTAACAACAGTTGTGCGTTTTTGTTTTACCCGCCTTGAAACAACATTTGCATTTCATGTTATACTCAAGTTAATAAAACATTTGCGTGGTATATTATACCCGCATTGAAACAACATTTGCGTTTTATGTTATACTCGACTTGAAACAACATTTGCATGTTATGTTATACCCGACTTTCACAACATTTGCGTGTTATGTTATACCCGACTTTAATAACATTTGCGTGTTATGTTATACCCGACTTTAACAACATTTGCGTGTTATGTTATACTCGACTTTAACAACATTTGCGTCTTATATTATACACGACTTTTTACAACATTTGCCTTCAATGTTATACTCGACTTGAAACACAATTTGCGTTTTATGATATAGAACCCTTTCGATAACATTTTAGTTTTATGTTAAACACGACTTCAAACCTCGAGAATAGGGAACCATTTAGATTAAGATCCGTTTGCACACTCCTGTAGCTTAATCTTTGTCTCGATGTTTCATTGCTGATTTGTCCTTAAGCACGTAATAAATTGTTAAAAGCGGGAGTAAAAATTACGGTTGCAGGATGACGGCTTATTTAATAATTTATAATAATATAATAATAACCAATTAAATCATAATAGGCAGTAGCAGCAGCAACCAAAATATACTGTGAAACTTTAACTCTTTATCACATACATCTGCATTTGCAGCAGACGACTCTGAAATCATATCGGCAAAACAAGGGAATACAAATGTCATGTATCTCTATAAATATTAGTTGAATTAATGAATTGAGTTTAAAACAGTGTTGTAAAAAGAGAAATTTTATCAATATGAGCAATTTTTCCTTTCATCAAAATGATTTAAAAAGCCGTCTGCTGCAGATGCGTCTGTATGTGGGATAAGGTTAGAAATAGATGTCGTAATCCATCGTATCTCGCCATCGATGCCAATGTTAGGATGAAAACATTAGCTATATCCTTGGAATAAGTCCCGTTCGTCTTATTAGATAATTGGTTTATTGTTCGATTGGTTGTTGTTTAATCCTTTCTCTCATATGACAATTCTGCAGCAGACGAATTTGAACATATTTTGTCAAAAATAGAAAATAAATCTCTATAATTGAATGGATAACCTAAGAGTAAAAGTTAAAAAACATTGTGGCAAAAGGAGAAATTGCTCGTTTTGAGCAATTTCTTCTTTTGTCACTATGTTTTCAAAAAGCCATCTGCTGCAGAGGCGTCAGAAAGCGTCTATATGAGGGAAAGGGTTAACGCAGTTGTCAACAATTCTTCAGTCATATCGCGTCTGCCTGTACATCTACCAATGTATGTCCTGACGTTATCACACCAGTACTCCACCCAACAGTCTTTCGAAACAACTGGCTACTTTGTCACATTATTAGTTATTTGGTCTGTTACTGACCCACTACGGAAAAATAGGGGGTCTGTGGAATTTATAGGGGGCGAGGCGATAGCCCATTGGTGGAAGACAAACGACGCCTGCTACAATGATTTTTGTTAACGTCGGAAAGACTGTTGGCTGAGCTTGGATTCGGACTCACAGCCTATGTCTTTTAAATTAAAACCATAGAGCAAGAAATCCGACATTCAGAGGTTTGAAAACAAATGATGATATTTACGCAATGTGTTATTGCACAATATGTACTGGACTATTACATAACAATGTTGACCTGGTGCTGTTCCCTTTGACTAATACTACAAGTTTATACTATTACGACGTTGATATACATGTAATACATCATGTATAAATTGTATCTAAACCCTATCCCATAATTAACAAATATGCAGCAGATTACTTTGAAAACATTCATGCGAGGATTTAGAAAATCTGTGTAAAACAAAGATTAATTATAGAATTTAATTGAAACCCTTTTGAGCAATTTCTTCTATTGCCACACAGATTTCAAAATGTGTCTGCTATAGAGGCGTCAGAAGCGTTTGCATGTGGGACAGGGTAAATGAATGCTGAGGTAACACCAACATCAGTCTGGACAACAGTTCATGTTTTGACAACGCAATCAAATAAAACTAGAACGATGTATGTACGCTACGATGAATGAATATAAATATAAATGGTATACATGTAGTGAGAAAAAAACAGAGTCAATTAAACTTGTGAAATTCTTTCTGAAAGGTGTCTGCGTAAACTGACTTGTGTTGCTGTGAACAAAATAGCACGAACTGGTTTCCACGTCTTATAAAGAAGCGCACAATTTACCCTTGGACATGTAACGAATACAGCAATAAATAGAAACACGAATACAATTCAATAGTAATTGCTGAGTATGAACATTATGTACATTATATACATGTAACAGCTGAAGATGAAAGTTGTATCAATCGTGGTCATGACAAATAATTATAATTAAAACAATTAGGAAGACGAAAGAAATATGTACAATGTAGTATACTGATTGCAAAGTATGTACACATTCAACACGTACAACGTCTTTACTTATAGGTGTATGGATCGTGGTCAACAAGCATAAACATAATTATAGTAAGTCAATTAGAAAGAAGAAAGAAATATGTACAATGTAGTATACTGATTGCAAAGTATGTACACATTCAACACGTAAAACGTCTTTACTTATAGGTGTATGGATCGTGGTCAACAAGCATAAACATAATTATAGTAAGTCAATTAGAAAGACGAAAGAAATATGTACAATGTAGTATACCTATTGCAAAGTATGTACAAATCCAACACGTAAAACGTCTTTACTTATAGGTATATGGATCGTGGTAAACAGGCATAACAAGGGTTTTAATAAGTCAATTAGAAAGACGAAAGAAAGAATACGTATACTGATTGCAAAGCAGGTAAAAAAGAAACACGTAACAACTTCTTTACTTATATATGTTGCTGTATGACTCGGGATTAGAGGGCAACACAAAAGTGATAATAGAAACAATTAGAAATATAAAAGACAGAAAGAAAGAAAGAGAAACATGAAACATTTAACCTTACTACATGTAAACAAAAACAAAAGGTAACGAAAGGTAACTACATGTACATGTACTTTATTACTTACCATATAGAATTCCTCATAGGAACCGAAACTGTCCTGTTGTTCGTGCATGTTTGTAATTTATTATTTTTATTAGAGTCCCCTTTCTTTATCACCTGGTTTATTGTTTTAGTGTTTCTTTAAATTAAAAATTTCCTTAACTAAACGCAGTTACACAAAATAATAATTTATATTTCTTTTCGCGCTTGAGATATGTATGTAACGTATAGTATTAAACTCGAAAGACCGATATGAGTGAATCACAATAGAAACGGAAAAGTCATATCTCATAAACTAATCCAGCTGTCAAGTATCAGGGAATTATCTCAATTGAAATGAAGATTATTTTCGAAAATGCATATCTTATATTTATATCCTAATGAAACAATCCTATATTATATAAGCCACCCACGGCATAGTTCACGTAGAGCGTCCCGCGCACCCAGATAACAGGTACCCGTGACGTATTCAAATATAGTGTTTTACACCCTGATTACGGATGATTCATGACAAATGCGGTTGTAAAATTCCACGGGGTGTTCGTGGTTGAACGGCTCGCAAGAAGAATAGGCGTCAAGTGGCGGATCCCTCCCAGATCCGTCCGGCTAATACATGTAGCCATGCATTGGACAAGGACATTTTCAGACGCTTTGGAATGTCTCAAAATAGTCCTAGGTCACTAATAAGGACGAATGCATGGTTTAGTTAGAAAAGTATTTTAATCGTTTCTCCCATCAATGTTCGTACATGGGTGTATACATAGCACATACATTGAACATATTCCAACGAACATAGCTTAGTTGATTGGAATAACGTATAACGTATATAAATCCCTTTTTGTTAATTTTGAAAATTGGTCAAGAACAATACGATATGATTTAATATTCTGTTTAAACGAAACGTTGAGTGGAAGAAGGAAAAAGAGAAATATTTAACTGTTTATCAAACATGCTAATATACCAATTTAGTAGTATTTGATTTGATACAAGTACTTTATAAAGAATCAGAAGAGAAAAAGATGTTTTTTTATCCCAACTCCTATACCTTTTAGCAGCACTAGTGCTTCCTTGTTTTGGGTGTAGCTATTTTTCTCAAATGGTTTGTAATCGTGACTCTAATTCCATCCCAATTTATGTATAAAGTTAACCCTTAAACACCAACCAAATAATGAATCGTAATTATTTACTTATAATTTTACTAAACAAAGTTAATCCGAACCTTACATTTGCGCAAATAACGCTTTTATTGTGATATATTTATATGCCTTTTTATCAAATTTAAACTGTGTGGAATTTATCCTACCATAAGTATTGTGTTTAATAAAAAAGAAAAATTAAAAAAAAATTAACGTACACACCACACCAGCTTACTGTTAAGATATTTGAGTAGATATCAACGCATCAGACGACTTTTGAAAACATAGCGACAAAAGGGATAATTGCTCATAAGGAGAGGTTCTCCTTTTGTCTCAATGTTTTCGATAATTAGTTTCATTTATGTAGATTGTTCACATGTTTGGTTGAGATGTATTAAAAGATGTGTTGTATCTGGGAAAGGTTTAACCCTTTCCCTCATACGACAATTCTGCAGCAGACGACTTTGAACGTATTTTGTCAAAACATAGAAAATCTCCATAATTGAAGGGATAACCTATGACAAAAAGTGGAAAACATTGTGGCAAAAGGAGAAATTGCACGTTTTGTGCAATTTCTTCTTTTGTCATTATGTTTTCAAAAAGCCGTCTGCTGCAGAGGCGTCAGAAAGCGTCTATATGAGTGAAAGGGTTAACACGTGTCAGGATCAGGTTTATATTGTCGGGTAGTACAGTAACAGTTGTCAGACTTTCGAGAAAAAAGTATTACTACATCGTTTGATGGTTGGTGTTGTCGTATGGAATTAATGTTGTTTTACACCACGACCCTTTCAACAGTAGTTCAGCTACACTGATGCGTTTCCTTGGTAATTCACCAATACCACATGTTCGTACCAATGGGTTTGTCCTGGCACCGGTAAATCAGTCGTACTGGCTGCTATACCCGGCATCTATATAAAGGCGCCAAGCGGGGAAGCCATTTCACCTGTCTAGCATTTTTGTGACTTTAATAACGCCTTTCTTTTAAGTAATTTAACCTGGGGCGTAACTCACATTATTATCATTCTAATTTCATTTCAAAATTAGCTAATCCTGGCAGTTTTTGAAATTGGCATATAAGGGGCCTGTTCAGATTATACTAACACATCCGAGCACACGGGCATGTGTTAGCCGAAACAACCAATCAAATTACCGCTGAACACTAATACATGATTCTCTGATGTCTTGTAGTCATATTGCGTTTCGTTATTATGTTGAAATATGTAAGATTTGGAAAAAGAATAGATGAATACTTAAATTGAACATGTGGAGTTGAAAAACTGTTTTGTGTAATTTTAAATATGTACATTTCGAGCAATTGTTTGTTAAATACGAGTGCATTTTCAAAACATGTGCGCTTCAGAAGTGTCAACAGTGAATTGTATCAAATTATTTTTTAAAAATGCAATTTTTCACGTCATATTAACACCCTAAAAAGAAGCACGTGAAATGAATGAACCCTTATCTACATTAAAGAAATCTGAAATTGAAGTTTGAAAAACAGGCAAAGCTATGGCAAATGTAGCCGAACGTTTATTTAATAAATAGAATTGAAAATATCATGGCAAACGAAGAAATTGCTCATGATGATCAATTTCTCCCTTTGTCACAATGTTTTCAAACTCCTCTATTGCAGATTCATCAAACTGCTTTAGTCTGTGGAAAGTGTTAATGACAAATTTCGCACGTTTTACGTTTAATGATAACATTTGTTAATCCCACGTTCAATAGAAATTTAAGATAAATGACTTATTGGTTGTAGTAGTTACCATGATCAATGATAAACAATAAATGTGCACTTTTATAGAATGATGACTACCAAGGTTTTCTTATTACCACAAAGTCGGGGGTGGCGGAAATGATCGCCAGCAACGCCAAAATAAAAAAGATAGCAAAAGTGTTACTAATAGCGTACTTGTTTGATTTAAAAAACTTAATGTAGATCTACATCAAACGTCACTGTATGAGCCCTCTCGCGAGGAAACCAACATTATGGCATCTGCGTAAAGTATCAATCCAGATCAGCCTAAGCATGCCGCGCAGGTTTACCCGAATAGACACTGTTCGCCTCCTGTGAATTTTCTGTTTCAGGAATCATTACTTTATACTTCTATCCACCTGAAACGGAATGTGTCGGCCCGGATCAGTCTGCGCGGACTGCGCAGGCTGATCTGGGTCGATACATTACGCAGAGGCCATAATGTTAGTTTTCTCGCGGGTCGGCTCAAATTTTACCTTATGTTCATTCGGTAAAAACAATTGCGAAAAGGCGAGTTTTTTGGTTAACCCTTTCCCTCATAAGACAATTCTGCAGCAGACGTCTTTGAACATATTTTGTCAAAATTTAGAAAAGCTCTATAATTGAATGGATAACCTCTTCGTTTGTTACAATGTTTTCAAAAAGCCGTCTGCGTCTAAAAGCCGTCTGCTTCAGAGGCGTCAGAAAGCGTCTATATGAGGGAAAGGGTTAAGTATATTAATCGCCGCCCAGAATGAAAAACAAATGGCGACAAAGACATGCATATTATGTTCGTAGTGACGTTTCAGTTTGTTGCTTTGAAATGACATTCATTTCGTACGTGTAAAAATATAATTGATTTATTTCAAACGTGCTTCTACAGAATAGAAATGGCAAATTAAAATTTGATTTGGTTATTTGTTTGAAAGATGCGTTATGATGTTTTCCATAGTAAATTGTATTTTGCTTCACAACTTTTCCTGGGTGTATTACCATTATTTCAGGGAACATATTAATAAAATAATAATTTGATCGGCTTACAATTTTTTTTTCAACGTTTCTGTTCGGTTACGTTAACCGTTCCCACATCCAACAAATCTGCAGCAGATGACTTCTAAAACATCTAGGCAAATACATGAAAACTATATGTGGAAGTATTATTATTGATAAGTTTAAATAATTGTGCTAAAGGAAGAATTTCCTCATATGAAGAAATTTCTGCTTTTACCATAGTTGTTTCAAAAGTCTCCTGTTTCATATGCGTCTCAAAATGAAAAAAAATAAAGTTGTAAAATTACTTATTGTTTTGTTGATTTTTGAGTGCTGAAAAATTAACGTTGTCTGTTAGTGTATTTGACCAATACGTTTTCCTTGAGCACTTCGTTGATGATGGTAGTTTTGATATTTTGCAAACGCTCTACATGATTCACCTTTGTGTTCTTTGTAAATTGTCGAGTTTGTTTACTCATATATTCCCCGCCATACACCCATTTATTCTTTATAAGAATCTGCTGCTTATTGTTCCCTCTCGATCTTTATCAACCCTTTCCCTCATACGACAATTCTGCAGCAGACGACTTTGAACATATTTTGTCAAAAAAAAGAAAATCTCTATAATTGAATGGATAACCTATGACTAAAAGTGGAAAACATTGTAGCAAAGGTTTTGAGCCATTTCTTCTTTTGTCACTATGTTTTCAAAAATCCGTCTGCTGCAGAGGCGTCAAAAAGCGTCTATATTCGATACAGGGGGATATCTGATTTCATATAAGGTTTCTAAGTTGCGTATTATTCCTGTCTTACACAGAAGCTTTCAACTTCTGCCTTGTCAACACATATTCTCGCCGTTCACTCATTTATGTCTAACAGGAATCGGATACTTATAAGTTCTCCCTCGATCTTTATTAACTCTTTCCCACATACAACTCATCTACGACAGACGACCGTTTGAAATAACGATTACCAAAAAATATCGAAAATGTCTTTAAATGAAAGTGTAACTATTGAATAGCGTTGAAAACAGTGAGCATTTGCTCATCAAGAGCCGTGTACTGCAGATGCGTTGAATGCATATGCAAGTGTGAAAGGGTTCTTGGTGATATTTCAAGTTTATAACATTTCTCATATTTTCTGACTCGAGAATTCCTTCCTGTTACGGGTTCGATCCCCAGTATAACTGAAATAATGTTGAAAGCGGCGTAAAACCCCAATAAAACAATAAACAATAAATCTTTCATCTTATATCTGGGACAACTAATATTAGTTGTTCCAGCTTATATAATATAATTAGTATCCGAGTCTAGGTTTAAACCATGATACTATATGTTTATAATCATGCTCTGGCATGATGCTTTATGTACTTATTTTTTTATTGTACAGGTTCATAATAATCAAAAAGAGTATGTATTTAATCAAATTTAATAAATTGTTATGGATACGATTTTCGGATGGAAAAAGAATGAATACATTTCCCCCGTTTTGTAAAACAATACCAGAGAATGACCCGTCATAAACCGTCATAAACCACGCCTATATTGAATCACGTGGGCGGGTCCGGAACTACATGATTCGTTGTTTTGAATATTGATCGATAACGTGATCACGTGATTAAATTTGTTTTAGCGACAAGGAATGCGCAAAGAATGCCTGATAACAAGAATGTACGTAAGACGCTACAAATCGATTTACTTGTACACATCTTAATAAAGTACTTGTTCTGTTCTAATCGATGTATTTGTATAAATCTCAATAAAGTACTTGTTCTGTTATTATAAGATGGAATAATAGATTGATGTCATATTTGCAAATCAACCAAAACAATCGTATAGTAATAATTGCATTTTGTAGGGATGAACGATGGCCTAAATGTTTGAATTTAAAATATTGAAAATGTCCAGACAAAAAATAATTGTTTATTCTCTATAAATGAACTATCATTACAAAATACAATCGAAAACTTGAAGAAAACAGAAAGAAATACTCAATATCAGCAAATTTGTTCACAACATTTCCAAATATCTAACATTTTATATTTTTGTTTACGCAACAATTAGAGGGAAAGAAAACTACAAACAATTGCATGTTGAAGGGTCAAACCTATGTATGTGTATTGTTTATATTATGGGTCGGTGCCCTAAATATTTAAGTAAATTATTCTATTCTTGAACATATGAAGCTTAGCATTTGCGTAGAAATAAGTGTATACCATCACCAGAATGCATTGAATATATGACATTAAGTTTAAATTCATTTGTAAATGTGTATAGGATGCACTGGACATGACTGATTTGATCACTTCTATTATTGTGACCTTGCTTGAAATTGAAAGTAGAGAATGGTAAACACCAGTTTTGTCCGGGCCCGATTTGATCCAAAATTACCGCCGACCACCACCACACACACACACACACACCCATTTTCTTTGGATTGTTTTAAAGCTTAGAGGTCATTCAATTATATAGGGTGTTCTGTATGAGAAACACTTAGAATGTGTGACAACTGAGGGCTGAAACTGGTCGATTTTCATGGAAACAAAGAAGGAATTTAATGTATGTGATCTATAGAACCAGATCAGTCAGCGCATTCCGCGTCATTTGACCAAAGTCAGGCTCTAAGTAGAAAGCCCCTCACCGTCTGAGTGAGTTCAAAGTCATCTGTTGCAGAATAGTCTGCTTGTATTATCAAAACCATTACTATGGAACAGACGACTTTTACAAAATATCTATACAGAACTATGAAAAATCTCTATACTTGTATATGAACGGGTTTTTTTATTGTATAGAGTTGAAAACATTGTGTGGAAAAGTGGAAATTGCTCTCTTTATTTTTGTTTTTGTCACAATGTTTGCAACAATTATCTGCCGCAGATGCAACGTAATGCGTATGCTTGCAAAAAGTGAATTATAAACCGATTAAAGGATTGGATACTCATTCTGTTGGTAATCCGAAAATGACCTAATATTGAAAGTTATTAGATTTACGCAAGAACAAGTCTTAAAAGAAACTATGGTATATATAATTACAACTTTAAGTGCAGTAATTAAAAAGCCCTTTTCCAACATGCAGATGCATATGCATCATAATAATACTTATTTTGTATTTACTTTAACTTTTCTTTCGTCTGTATACGTATATTATTATATAGCGTTTTTTGATATAATGATATTGTCCGCTATTTTATTTATCTTCCCAAACAAATATAAATATAAATATAAATACATGTCTCTGTCCCAAACGATGCAAACTTAACGGAAGTCTTTGATACAAATGACAAATATAAAATTACCAGTATTACAAGTCGATATTTATGTTTGTATACATGTTATTTCCTCGATTCTTTTTCAGTGAAATAAAATGGATGACACAACCCATTTTTTTTTAAAAAAGGCCAGTTGTCTAAGAAGAATATTGAGTGGAGAACTTGCGCTAGACGCCACGGAACCATAGTTAGGTGAGCTTGTCGTTGTAATATGAATACAAAAAATAGAAAACGTGGGAAAATCCTTTTTTAACGCAACTTTTAAAAGAAAATGAATTTTAATGTGTAAGGGTTTGAAGATCTATATGTTTACGCTTCGTAATTATATCTGCATCTATAACTATCAAATGTATCATAAAAGAAACAAGTTTAAAGGTCCAAAATACAATACGCGGCTCGTGAAACTTTGGTTTGCTAATTGCATAAATCTATATCATTCCTTTGCTGTCTAGATGGTAATATCAATTTTGAACAATTAAATACGCGCACATCAGGAAGCAAATGCCCATAATCCCGCCAAGTGTAAATAAGGCAAATGCAAATAAATCCTAAAGAGCTAGACGAGATTTTTCCAAAACACATTTCCGTAAAAATTATAAATTACACAACCGGATTACACATGAAACGAAACCATTTCATTTAAATACTTGAATTAAAAAAAAGAAATCTTACAATTATGTTATAAATCCTTCTCAATCTCTCAGGCGTTGGCACAAGTTCCGCATAATTTACATCCATCTTGTCCTACCAGTCTTCTTTCATCAATTCCCGAATTAAAACAATAGCCATGACCTATTAACGAACTCATTATGATTAAAAACAAAGGTTATTTATGGGCGCGGATTAATACATTTGCGACAGGTTTTAGCGCGGAGGTTTTGATGCAAACTACAGAGACTCCCGAGGAAGGAATGGCAGCATCACTCGAACGACTAATGGCCTTATGTTTACATTTCATCAAAACTTAGCTTTACGCTCCGTCACAGTAAAATGTACGAACGGTAACTTAAATTCTCCGTTTAATTGTCAAATTAAATTTTATCTCGCACTACTTAACGGGGCTACCATTCCAGCCTGTCATCTTTGTATTTAATAGGGAAATTGGAGATTGCAAGGGATTAGGTCGCGAGACTTTGTAGATATACAGGATCGCATGTGACTTCACTATACACATGTTTACACATATATACACGGACTAGTTCTTGATTGACGCGGCTATCTTTAAGTCGGATACGAATGACAAACTTGGGGGGAAAGATGGAGGCGGCCGAAACATGACTGTCATGTGACCCATGATATTCTCTGACCGTGACGTACGTGTGATTGTGTCCTTCCTTACCTTCCAGGGTGATCTAGTGAACCCTTTCCCACATGCAGTGTCATCATGCCGCATCTACTACAGCATCATATGAGTTTTCAAATTGTTGTGTAATTCGGCAAAATTGCTCACAATTATCAAGTTCTGCTTTAAATACAATGCTTTCAACTGTATAGCTAATAATTTTAACGAGATCTTTTCATATTTTTGCATTGATGTTTTCAAAATCATCCGCCGCATATATATATGTGTTGTATGTTGGATATGTCTATTTAATGAATTTTCAACTCTGAAAATGAGACCCATGTCTTTCTGGTCTACATGAGATCGTGTCCTTCATAAACATGCAGATTTTTAGAATCAGTCAAAAAATGAATGACTTTTTCCCTAATTTAGCAGAAATCTTCATAGAAAACATTGTGAAAAAAGGTAGACGTGTTTCCCCGACGATAGATTCAACTCAGTGTCAAAAACAACTCTTTAGTGTGTATACATTTTTGTTGTGGTTGTTGTTTGCTATTATTTTTCTTCGGATGTTTTCAAAGCAGTGTGATTGTTAGTGTTTATGGTGTGTAACGCTGCTTTCAGTACGTTTGCATTACTATTTTGTGTAAGTTACCAATACTTCTGGTTCAATATTATCCTCACACCACCATTTCAAAGTAGAAGATTATAATATTAACATGTCAGGTAAAAGAAAATGCTTTGTTTGTTACAGTGATATGTTGAAAGAAGGAGATTTAACAAGCAAAAAAGACTTAAATCCGATTGTTTTGTTTGTTTTTGTCAATACGTAACCCTTTCCCTCTTGTAGATGCATCGCATCGACAGCAGACGGCATTTGAAAACGAGCAATTTCTCCTTTTGCCACAACTTATTCAACCCTATTCAATAATGAAAATTTCATTTATAGAACTTCTTTTAAATTTTTGCTTAGATGATTACAAAGTCGTCTGCTTCAGAACTGTTGTATGTTGGAAATTGTTAAAGGGCAGTTAAAAACATCACAGAAATCACAGTGGCATTCCGGAATTTCTTCTGGTTCAGCGTTAGACTAACAGATAGTTTCTTCGATGGTTTGATTCCAAGTTTGGAATCATAAAATACTGTATTAACTCTTTTTCATAATGTAGACGTATTTCAACACTTCTGCAATAGACATATCTTGATACTATTTTGCACAAAGGAAAATTTGCTCATTTTGAGCAATTTTCGTTTTGCCACAATGTTTCCCACTCTTTTCAGTGAGTATATAATTATATATATAATAATTTAAGTTATAGGGAATGTTCATATATTGCCCATGTGTTATGCAGATTTGCATTATATGTTATCGAAGAGATTAATCGGAGATTCGAATTCATGACCGCTTCATTTGCAAATGAGATACAAAATTCTTCAAACATATATTGTAATATTAACCCTTTCTCTCATATAAACGCGTTCGGACGCCTCTGCAGCAGACGGCTTTTAAAAAACATAGTGACAAAAGAAGAAATTACACAAAACGTGCAATTTCTTCTTTTGCCACAATGTTTTCCACTTTTAGTCATAGGTTATCCATTCAACTATGGAGATTGTCTATGTTTTGACAAAATACGTTCAAAGTCGTCTGCTGCAGAATTGTCGTATGATGGAAAGGGTTAAACGTTTGAATGTGAATAAATATGCTGATTTCATCTAGTAAAGAGCACTTTTCATCTTTTCAATAGTTCTAGTTTTAATTCAAATGTTATGACTATGTAATTCTTAGTTACGGAATCTGTATTCTGGTTCAACCTTATGTCTACAAAACAAGATAGTCATTCAGTTGACCGAAGTCACTCCTTTCCCTTATTCAGACGACATCTCTCTGACGCGATTGGCAACAGATGCATGTTTTAAAACATCCTTGGAAAAAAGGTGCAATTTCTATAACAGTGCGATTTCCAATTATCCATTGCCATATGCTTGAATATAATTGAATGAATTACATTTCATTTCCGATTTACATGTAGCGTTTTCAAGTTTGACTTCTCTCAAGATGTCGTATCCAGTGAACAGTTTGGCGGTTCTACACAATATCCAACCTAAGTGCATTTGTTCCCAGTGTAGATCCAGATCCAGCTTGATCAGGGTATATATACCGTTAGTCAATAATAATCCAGAAGCTTCTGAAAGCAGTATTCAGTTGGAACCTAGAGCATGGACAAGCAGAAGTTTTTCTACATTTGAAAAATGACTCACAGGTTGACTTTCATGACACACCGCTCGTTTGAAATACCTTTTCGACAAACAGCAAAATCAGCACCCGACGACTTTATGAATAGATATTCAATGTTAAATCTTTATAGATATAAGTTTAACCCTTTTTCCTCATATAGACGCTTTCTGACGCCTCTGCAGCAGACGGCTTTTTGAAAACATAGTGACAAAAGAAGAAATTGCTCAAAACGAGCAATTTCTTCTTTTGACACAATGTTTTCCACTTTTAGTCATAGGTTATCCATTCAACTATAGAACATTTCTATTTTTTGACAAAATATGTTCAAAGTCGTCTGCTGCAGAATTGTCGTATGATGGAAAGGGTTAAACGTTTGAATGTGAATAAATATGCTGATTTCATCTAGTAAAGAGCACTTTTCATCTTTTCAATAGTTCTAGTTTTAATTCAAATGTTATGACTATGTAATTCTTAGTTACGGAATCTGTATTCTGGTTCAACCTTATGTCTACAAAACAAGATAGTCATTCAGTTGACCGAAGTCACTCCTTTCCCTTATTCAGACGACATCTCTCTGACGCGATTGGCAACAGATGCATGTTTTAAAACATCCCTGGAAAAAAGGTGCAATTTCTATAACAGTGCGATTTCCAATTATCCATTGCCATATGCTTGAATATAATTGAATGAATTACATTTCATTTCCGATTTACATGTAGCGTTTTCAAGTTTGACTTCTCTCAAGATGTCGTATCCAGTGAACAGTTTGGCGGTTCTACACAATATCCAACCTAAGTGCATTTGTTCCCAGTGTAGATCCAGATCCAGCTTGATCAGGGTATATATACCGTTAGTCAATAATAATCCAGAAGCTTCTGAAAGCAGTATTCAGTTGGAACCTAGAGCATGGACAAGCAGAAGTTTTTCTACATTTGAAAAATGACTCACAGGTTGACTTTCATGACACACCGCTCGTTTGAAATACCTTTTCGACAAACAGCAAAATCAGCACCCGACGACTTTATGAATAGATATTCAATGTTAAATCTTTATAGATATAAGTTTAACCCTTTTTCCTCATATAGACGCTTTCTGACGCCTCTGCAGCAGACGGCTTTTTGAAAACATAGTGACAAAAGAAGAAATTGCTCAAAACGAGCAATTTCTTCTTTTGACACAATGTTTTCCACTTTTAGTCATAGGTTATCCATTCAACTATAGAACATTTCTATTTTTTGACAAAATATGTTCAAAGTCGTCTGCTGCAGAATTGTCGTATGAGGGAAAGGGTTAATTGTTACATAAAAGCAAACTTCTTCTTTTGCAACACTGTTTTCAAAACTAGCCGGCTTCAGCTTTGTTAAAATGTTTTTGCATTTGGGAAAGGGTACAGTAAAAGTTACACGTTAACACACTTTGATATTTGTGTTAACGGGTAACTTTTTCTGTACCTTTTCCCAAATGCGTTAACATGTTAACAAACCTTGTGCTATCTATCATTGATACCTGTGCCTTAATAATACTTCCACTTTTCAAAATATTGTAGCTTTCCTTCGATGTTTTCATAGATAATTCTAAACAATTGTAACTTGTACCATTTCTGTCAATTAATAGAAATTGTTTATATTTTTGTGAAGATGTTCGCAATGTATTATGTTGTTGATATCGGAATAAGTAGACGCACTGTTTTGCGGGGGGAAAGACATGTTGGAAAAGGAGAAATCTTATCTGGAGCATTCATTTCAGTACCAATGACCCTTCAATCTCATTAAAATCATCTCCTATTTACGCTACGCTAACATTTGGTCAGATCGTGTACTTTAGTCAGATTGCTTTAAAATTATTTCTGCTGTTGAGGCGTGAAAAGGGCGTCTGTATCATGGAGTGGTTCGAGAAACATTCGCGTTACTTTCATAAATTTACTGTCTAAATTAAAGTTATGATTTTAATTCACAAAATCTTCGTACTATCGTGTTATCCCTGGTGCAGACGATAGTTTCGCCTGAAAGTAATTTCTCCGTTTATACTGAGTACAGTTAGTAAAAGAGGTCTGAACGTTATGACGAAAACATATTTTCTTCATTTGTGAGCAATATCTCAATTGGCGTAATATTTTCAAAATTTAAAATTATTTTAAGCACATGGGTCTGCTGCAAATGACATAGGATGTACACAGTTTATGTTCACATTATATCCAATAAGAAATTTCGAATTGCAAACGTGCATTGGCAAAACAAAACCAGCCGAGGGAACGTTTTAGGATTTTAATTATGCATATTATGTTAAAGGTTTTGTTCATAAAAGTCACAGCTAGATTAACCCTTCTTTTTCCAACTTACAGATGCATGTTGACGAATCTGCAACATAAAACATTTTAATTTGTAGAAAAAGGAGAAAATGCTGTACTGCTGGACCATTTAATCCTGACATAATCGAGTCAGTTGGAACGATAACCCCACAATCCTGAGCGCCACGGAGGGTAAACCATAACTACCACTTCAACGTATTTGGTATGACTAGGCCGGGATCGAACCCGCGACTCCCGCCCCATACCACTACATAACCAAATTTGGCTAGTCTTTGCTATACAATGATATTGAATAAGGGGGGGGGGGGGAATAAATACCAATGTTGGACTGTACGAACGTGTATATTGATTTTTGTCTGCATTGTTAGGCAGTACACCTGTCAATATCAGGGTAAGCAACTGTTTTATAAGTCACGTAATCCGTCCCCAAGAGCGATCAAGGTTACGGATTAACCCTTTCCTACATACAACAAATCTGCAGCAGACGACTTTGAAAACATACCCGATAAACAATTGAAACTACCTTTAAATAAAAGTACAATAATTGAATATAGTTGTAAACATGGTGACAAAAGGATAAATTGCTCGTTTTGAGCAATTTATTCTGTTGTCGCAATGTTTTCAGATAGCCGTCTGCTGCAGAGGCGTCAGAAAGCGTCTGTATGAGGGAAAGGAATAAGGGTTTCTTTTTATTCAAATCAATGCAAAGCAGGTTATCATTTACAGGTAAATTTACATAGAGAAAAACACGTACAAAGAACAACCGTAATCATTTTACGAGAATCAAAATTCTAATTGCTCAAATATTATATACAGAACAAAAGCATTTCAAGTAATACCTATTCCTCTTTTAAACGTGTATATTATGGCCAGACTGCACAAATTTAGTCCTGTATATACATCTATGCGTGGATATATTTAAAAGGCGAGATTTTAAGCAAAATAAACTGAAACTGTTATGGTGTGTCTTTGCTACAAATGGATAACAGTTTAAATGTACGAATTTGTAAGCAGGTCTTAGTCTTCTTTGTTCGCTAACGTTCTTTAAACCTTTCCAACATACAACAAATCTGGAGCAGACGACTTTTAAAAACTATGGAAAAAAATGTGAAAAATCTCCATAAAAGATTTTGAAAACATTGTGGCAAATGAAGAAATTGCTCAAAACGAGCAATTTCTCCTTTTGCCACAATGTTTTCAAAAGTAGTCTGCTGCAGAAGCGTCAGAAAACATCTATATGTGGGAAAGGATAACCTTTTTCCACATACAGACGCTCTCTGATGACTTTTGTCACAATGTTTTCAACGTTTTTCAGTAATTATACCTCCATTTAGAGAGGTATTCTATAGTTTTATTTAGATTATATTCAAGTCGTCTGCTGCAGATTTCTTGTATGTGGGAAAGGGTTAACATTGTTGGTTACATGAAACTCATTCAAACGATCCTGCAGCATACGACTATTGATGACAGTGTGGCAACAGTAGAAGCAACTTATCTTTGCGCCGCAATGTTTTCATCTATAAACATTAATTTTATTTTCCTTTAGAGAGATGTTCGACTTTCAGCTATAATGTTATTAAAAAAAATGCTTGCTGCTGATTTGTTTAATGTGGGAAGGATTAAAGTCGCAAACAGGATACCCTGTGATACAAAAAAAAAGGTGGAACTTACCCTGCAGCAGGCGACTTTGGAAAATATTTTGTTTCAAAAGATGAAATTGCTCAAAACGAACAGCTTCTTCTTTTTTCATAATGATTTTAAAAAATTTCAGTAATTTAAATGTCTCTTATAGATATTTTCAATAATTTTGAATATACTTTTTCAAAATCGTCTGCTGGAGAATAGCACAGATATATATATGTGGGAAAGGTTTAACAATTAAACTCTTATTTTCGGAAATATTTCACATTTTTGTCAATATGATTTCAAAGTCGTCTGCTATAAGAGGTAAAGGTTACTTCAGTACCTATTTGCCGAGTATAGACAAACTAAAAGCAGCTAATAAAATATTAGATACATCTAGAACTCATTCATTATTCAGGCGGCCGGTTCACTCACCCATGCGTTTCCTGAATTTCCAACACCAGAACTCCGCACAACAGTCTTTTCTTTTTGTTTGTTTGTTTGGAGTTTAACGCCGCTTTCAACAGCTTTGGTCATATCACGGCGGTCAGTGCACCTACCCATGTTTTCCTGGCTTTCCCACACCAGTACTTACACAACATTCTTTCGAAGCCACTGAATGCTTTCTCACATAGATCAGAGGTGAGAGGCAAGGAAAAATTGCCCGAAAGAATGTCGCCGCAACCGGGTATCGAACCCATGACCTCCAGATCACGAGTCAGATACGCTACCAATTGAGCTACCCGGCCGGGTAACAACTGGCTGCAAAGACTGTCGTTTGGAGTACTGGTTGTACTATTAATTGATCTAGACTTTAGGAAAACCTGCTTTAGAGTAACTAATAACTAATCAGAGGACTTGATAAGGAGGAGTAAACTGGTATTGTGCCACCTATATTTCTTTTATGGATCAACCAAACCCTATGTTGTGGGTACTCAAAGGAATCGTCTCGCTGAGACGATTCATTTGAGTACCCACACTATAGGGTTTGATAGTCATTTAAGGGTTTTAAAATACTCCCCTTATTGGAAGCCGCCAGGAGGCGCCTTCCTGTAGGGATGCTTTTAATTTTCGGTCAAGGAGAATATTTAGACCTGCCAGCGTGACCACATATCTTGATTTCTCTTTGTCCTTTCTAAGTACATTAATTTAAGGTAATGACTTTTAAAACATTCCTTTTACACTCTATATACATGTGTGAGTTTTACAAATTAAAATCATGGAAATTCTGTCTAAATAAAAGTAAGGAAAGTGAGAACTGAAAAGTGAGTTTAACTCTTTCAGCGCCAAGGGCAATATTGAGGTTTTTGCAAACAATACTGATTCAGGCGAGTCAGCTCGTAACGAGCTGTCTCACCGGAAATCAGCATTGTTTGTCTTTTAGTTATCAAAATTGTCCAAAAGTGTATTATATGAGAAATGGAGACGCCCGATTTTGAACATGGAAGAGTCTTCTTTAAACAATTCGGCGCTGAAAGAGTTAACACATTATGAGCAATGTCTCCTTTTACAACAATGTTTTTCAAAACGCGTCTGCTGCAGTGGCGTCAGAAGGCGTCTTTATGTAGCAAACCATATTTGGTCCGCGGATGAGGAAAGGGTAAGAAACATATTTGGATGCCACAGATGAGGAAAGAGTAAACACCATAGTTGGATGCCACGGATGTGGAAAGAGTATAAAAACATATTTCGATGCCGCGGATGAGGCTAAAGTAAAAATACCAATTCGGGATGTCGCGGATGAATATCTAAGCGGTTAGGGTTGCTATCTACATTCCGCGGGTGATGCGCCCTAAACGGGAGTTTGGATGTTTACAGTCCTATGTTTATGAAATTTTAAACACTCCACCCTCGAAATATGTAGATAAGTGGCCCTTTCGCTTTCCATGTATTACGTTCACTGTAACCATTTATCCCATACATTTAACCCTTTCCTACATACACGAAATATGCAGCAGACGAATTTCAAGTCATCTAGGCAACAATTTTGAAAATCTCCATAAATGAAAGTAAATTTATTTTATTGAATATAGATCAAAGCATTGTGGCAATAGGGGAAGATTTCTCATACTGAGCCATTTCTCCGTTTGTCAAAATGTTTTTTAAAAGTCATCTGCTGCAAATACGTCTGCAGGTGGGAAAGGGTTAGCAATTACAGCTCCATGTTCAAAGATATTTAGCGACGAAACGTTAAGTTCCAGATAAAAACATGCTTTACGTTTGAGACAACAGCGTGAGCAAAAAGAAAATATCGTCATGGGCAATGTCTTCTTTTATCACAATGTTTTCGAAACGACGTCTTATACATCGTCACATGATAAGTTAAGCACATAATAAAGGGTCTAAAGAAAGCAAAACGATACCCAAACAACCATAGGGTTTCTTATCTCTAATGTATATTTAACTGAACCACAAAAGGGACATAACTCTAAATAATTATCTCTATACTTAGTTACCTCCCTTACGTGTAAAACATACAATTCACAATTCCTAGGTGCGCAAATTGTTTAAATGCAAAGCGGTTGCGGTGAGCGTATTCCATTCATGTGGTTAATTAACTGGCGTCAATTGTCCATTAAGACAACGTTTCCCCGTCATTTCCTCCGCGTCAACAGACAGATAGACATAACGTTTTGAAAAGCGAAGGCGCTCAAAAACGACCATCTTAGCAGTGCGCTTTATATCATCTTTTCAAACATTTGGAATGTTTCTATATATATCAGTATTAGTTATTTGATGTGTTGGAAGGCAATAGTTTGTGAGCTTAGACATGTTGTTGGAAAAACATATCAGAGAAAGCATACTAGGCATGTCGGGTTATACAAGTTCTACAGATGCATCGGAAAACGGTGAATCCTTAGATGATCCTGCACACTGTAAACAGAGCCTTCACTTTTCCCCTTATACATGTTTGTATATTCGTAGATGAACGTGTATAATCCGACAAAATAAACTAAAATATATATGAGCCGTTTCACGAGAAGCCCAACATTATGGATTCTGCGTAATGTATCGACACAGATCAGCCTGCGCAGGCGAATATAGGTATATATTAATGATTCCTGAAGCAGAAACTCCACAGGATGCGAACAGTGTCTGTCCGGGTTAGCCTGCGCGGCATGCTTTGGCTGATCCGGAGCGATACTTTACACAAAGTCCACACTGTTGGTTTTCTCGTGGGACGGCTCATTTGTTTGTTATAATGGTGTTTTACGCTGCTTTCAACAGTATTGCAATCACATCGCGGTGTTTACTGGGAAAATTACCAGTACCGGTATTATTTAACACCTATGCATTATTCGTAATGATGTTTCCCTGCGACCCTGAGCGCAACGGCGGGAAGCCATTACTATCATTTTCAAAGTCAGATCTTTAATCTCCTTTATCGGTAATTCGGCCGTCTATAGTCGCCTTTATCAGGGAAAGGGTTTGAAATATAACTTTACTGACCTTTTTCACTTTGTCCATCTGCATTTCGTTCACTTTGTACACTACATTGAACGTCCCGAACCTGTGAAATACACAATAACACAATGTATGAAATACGTCGTTAAATGACCCATTGCTTGAGAAAATGAACACGTGTTTGAACAGTGTATCGAGGGCTTGGCGTTAAACAGTTGTAACTAAAATTGGTATTTTTTTTACCAAGGTTTATCACCTCGCCATTAAGTCTTTATAAGTGTTAAATCGTTTTTCTTGGTAAACAATGGAAATATATGTGCCATTGCTCGTTCTGAGCAATGGCATCTAAATTTGCATTGTTTACAATGGGGTCAAAATTGCCCCTAAACCAGGGTTTTCAAAATAGTTTTTTAGTTACAACCGTTTCACGCCAAGCCCTCGGACTATGTTCAGATCATCTTGACCACCTGATTCAACAGAATCTTGTGACAATATTTCGTAAGTAATGTGTGAACTGTGTAGATATTGATTAGACTGTACACATGCACAGGCCGATATGGATTGTTATTCAGTGATGTCGATGTACTTGTCACGATGTTTAGTTATGTTAGCCCTTCGCCTAGCCCCGGTAGCTAAGTCGAACTCCAGCTCGATTAAAGTTCTTTCCGACGTTTGACAGAAGTCAAAGCGACAAGCTTCGTGCGTCATCTACACTAATGGGCTAATGGTATATGCGGAAAAGCAGTCAATTGCTTGGAAAAAAATGTTGTTTTGGAGTACTGGTGTGAGGAAACAAAGAAACACATAGGTAAATGAAATGGCCGTGTCGGTACAGTTCACCATTCAATCTGCACGGTCTTTTCACTAGTTAAAAAAGTTGTTAGAAGTTTCATGCGCCCATGTGTAAGGAATAGGTGAACCGTGCATTATCTTTCTCAGACTTCACAAACGCCAACTTCTTTCTTTTTCCATTGGCGAAATGTTAAAAGGTGAAACATGTAGACACATATGATCACTACACAACCGGTTCTCAAACACGGGAGTGGACTTTTTTAATAGCATTTGTTAGAAAAGTAGTCGTATATGGAACCTTGGACTTCTTATTATCATACAGAAAAATTATTATGGCAAAATTTGACAATTTGAGCAGTCGATAAATTCCGCGTGTTGTATTAGGGAAATGATTGACTGTTAAACAGAATTTTTGGAAATTATCACATGTTAACAGTAGATACTGTACATGTTTTTCTGTATATATGTCATTTGAAAATATCAGGTCATTTGATGTCACATTTACTGTTTGTTAACCTTGTTCTTGCGCTGGAATATAATTCTATCTTGGCCTTGTTTTTTATGCAATTGTAAGGGGATTTGGTGATGCATATTTACTCTTTGGATGCCTTGCTTTTGCGCTTAATTACATGGACTTTCTTTTTGCAATGTAAAAAATGGGTAGTTGATTTGTAAGTACACTTTTTTCAAATATTCTCATGTTCTACCAATCGCTAGTACACTTGATATTCATCATCGGCGTCTTGCGTATGAGACCGTCATTATGAATAGTATATATAGGCTCGGTTATTTCCGTCCGGATTTGTAATAGATCGGTATTTAAGAAATATCCAACAAGTCCACCAAGAATACCGATCTCTGACGACCTGTTACGGAAATCGCCGAGCCAATAAGGGATGTCCCGCCTTAATGTAAATTACAGCGCCTATAAAATATTCACGAACCATACTTCAAAACGAGAGATCATAATACATGTATTTGGATCATGTATTGCAAAAAGAAATATTAATAAATGTATTTAAATTATGTATTAACAGACATAAGCAATTCTTTATCTGATTTCTAGTGAAAGAAAATGTTTGATGAAGTAAGGAAAATGTCTGTTTTTTAAAGTAAATATACCGTAAGTGACTTCGCTACCGCAATGAAAAGAGTAAAACATTTTTCTTTGAGATTATTTGTCACAATTTCCCCATAATTCCAAACTCGTCTTCCATATTTCCCGTCACATGATCAAGTTATCGTGGCGGTAAATACATTACCCGGATGTTGTGTAAACATTATGGAACTGTGTTGATAACATTGGTAAGATGCGTGCTAAACCTAATGATTCTGTTTACATCAACATTGCGCCATTTTCCCAGGATTTGGACAGAATTGCCTTTAAGTGCAAGACTCTCAAAGGTCAATTCAGGTTCACATTTATTTCAAAATAGCATGAAATAGTATACATGCATATATTTGAACTCTTGTTAAATACATTACAATACAATACAATAGAAAATAGTATTTGTAATAATGCAGAGTTTAAAAATATTTGTTATTAAATGATCTAAAAAGTATATAAAATACACTAAAGTGGTTAACTTTTAATATCATTAATTGTGTATGGTGATTTCGAATATTTAAAAAGCATTGTTTATTTTTGTGTGATAACATCCTTTCAGCTTTTATTAGCATACAAGGTTAACTATAAAGAATAGCCTGGAAGTGCCTAATCACCAACACGTTGGGTTATTTTCATGCGATGGTAACCATAACAAAATCTGCCAGCAGTCCTTAAGAAAACATTTCAATAAATATGTCACTAATTTTGACCAAACTTTCTTTCTATAAAATCATTGTGACTATAGCATCCAGTGTATACCGTCAATGGGCTAAATAGTCTCCGTGTGATGGTAGGCAGTTGCCTTGGAGGGTGAGCTGGCCGCCATGTAATTATTGAAATACCATTGAATACCGCATCAAACTCCAATCAATCAATGAATCAGTTTTATGTCCTTATTGGAAAATTAATAGACATAATGTTATATAAGACATTATTCGATATTCTTTTATTGCCTCACGCGTATTATTCTATGCGAAATTATTCCTTTCACGAACACAAAACACCAAGATTGTCCTGCACATATGTGAAGTCTAATCTTGGTCTACATTGTTAAGCTATAAGTTGTCAGGATTATGAATTTGCATTTTACTATGATTCGCTTCTGGCGATTCTGGATCTTAATGAAACCCTGCTTGTTAACCCTTTATGACACCTCTGCAGCAGACGACTTTTGAATACATTGTAGCAAAACCAGAAAATGCTCAAAGCGAGCAATTTCTCCATTTGCCACAATGTTTTCAACTTTATCCAGTTATAATACCTATCTTTCCAGAGATTTTCCATGTTTTTGATAGATTTTCTAACTTATCGGCTGCATATGTGTTGTATGTGGGATAGGGTTTACACCATTTTAAGTTAAATTGAGGTGCAATAAACCCTCTAAACCTTTGTTGTTGGTAATCAGAGAAAATCGTCTCAATGATCATATCAGTTGGTTTGATAATAGAAGGACTGCATCGGTTGTATAGTGGTACAGCAGCCGCCTTGGTTGCGTTAGTTCGCGGGTTCGATCTCCGAACGGTTCATACCAACCATTTTAAAAATGGTAGAAATGGCTTTCCCCTCCTTGGCGCTCAGGGTTACTGGATTACGACTGACTCGCTGATGTCAGGATAAATGGACCAGTTATAAAGGTAAATTACACAAGAAAACGCCGTGATATAACAGAACATTGTTGATAGCGGTATAAAACACTATACAAATTGTTAATAAGATTATTAAGGGAAAAAAAATGTAAACCTCTCCTTTACCGTACCTCGAAATCAAGTTTAACTTTCAATACCTCAAGATCACTTTTTTCATATTGCGTAAAATTGTCCCAAACTACATCAGCATATTCTCAAACATTTCTTAAGTCTATCAACAGTTGGTACCAGTTTGGTCCATTCCTTTTATTGGAAACATTGTATATTGATGATTCCAGGAACCATCCTTTGAAACAATGACACCGATGTGTGTGTATATGTCAACTTAACCTTTCGGCGCCGAATTGTTTAAAGTATTGTTTGCAAAAACCTCAATATTGCCTCTGGCGCTGAAAGAGTTAAGGCATTCCTACTACTTAATTGTTTATATAAATATCTGGTGAGCATGTTTGTGCCTTTGATATAATAATTGAAACCGTTGAAGCATAAAAAGAGTTTGCTCCCCCGACTTGACGCAATGTTCTCAACAATATTGAATTACCATTGAGATGTCCCATATATATGTTTGGCTTTTGTGTTTTCAAAGTCGTCTGCTGCAGATGAATTTTACGTGGGAAAAGGTTAACCAAGTAAGGGAAAGTAGACAATCATGTGATTAATTGATTGATTGATTAATTGATTGATTGATTAATTTCTTTATTCAACTTTCTCACAGCAGTACTCCACACAACAGTTACTCCAAGCAACTGGCTGTTGGCTGCCACATAAACTGTAAAGCCACTGGTGTAAGACGAATGGCGCCTGTCGCATTGAATATTGTCAAATGTCGAAAAAGAATGTTGACCGAGCTGGGGTCTAAACTCACAACACCTTGATTGAAAGCCCGTATTGCTACCGTCTTAGCTAATGGAGCTCGTGCGATCAACAATGAATACATAAGTAATACGGTTAACTCTCTCAGCTCCAATGACAGTATTGAGGTTTTTGCAAACAGTACATATTCAGGTCAGTGAGTGCCTTTAAGCTATCAGAATATTACAATATTCTTATAACATGACACATGCAGTCATCCGAATTTGAACATCAAATAGTTTAATTTAGGCAATGAGGCGCCTAAATAGTTAATTGCAAAAAAACACCAACTTACTGTGACATCGGGTACGCCTCCGTGGCATCCATTAGATAATCAATCAGAGGAATACTGGAATCACACCAACAATCGAAACCGAAAACAAAACTCTATTTAAAACTGTCTATTAAAAACACACACCAAAATGATCGAAAACTGTTAATAATGAAACTAATTAATCCTGTGATTAACGCGTCCTTATTTTATCAACCTTAACGCAACACTCGAAACAACAAATGCAAACTCTTTTTACGACAATAATTTGTTTAAACGTAATCTCCTTGCATTATCCCGATTCTTCTTAAACGTGTTTTTGACTCTTCCGGATCAAAACTTAGTATGAGAATAGTTTTAAAAGCTCAATATTTAAAAACTATATATGCTTTAAATGGAAATCATGGACCAAGGAGCAATTGATAAGATATTGCTGCCGTCTCCATAAGGAATATGTTATCGTTATAATTACTTAAAAACTTTTGCAAATATAAAAAAGGCGGGACTCTGTCATGGGGATAAGCGTCACCTGGGTGAAATTTACATCAAACGGATATTTATCTTTACCTTAATTACCATGACATTTAAACAAATGCGGCATGGTGAAAACCCCGCTCAGATTAATTCACGGAAACCGACAAATAATGTCAGTAGGTCAGTTGGAGCGCTTTTTGGGACAGCAGACATGTGTCGGGACATATTTTAATCCCCCTGTCCAACGTACTGCATATCTGCAGGCAGACAACTTTGAAAACGGGTTGTCAACAATGTGGAAAATATGTATGAATTAAAGAATTATTATTGAAATAGTTGCAAATTATGGCAAAAGGAGCAGATGCAATTCCTCCTTCGCAACAATGTTTGCAACAGTTGTCAGTTGCTGATGTGTCAATATGTGTCTGTAAGTGGGAAAGCGTGTGTAGGCGGTGTCCCTCGAAAACAGAGAATGAGTACGGGTAAATTCATACGCAAAACTTTGGTATAGGTAATACTATCAATATGACTTTAATACATTACCAGGGTCTTGCCCAATTGTCCAGGATATGCATGGACAAATATACGCTGCATCTTGCACATTTTTGACACTTCATATTATTTGTTTTCACAAAAGAATTTACAAAATTTCATCTGTTTTCTCTATTCAACGGTTTGATCAGGGACATAGATTTTAACTACGTCCCTGGTTCGATGAATTAAATCGGTAATCTAACGTGTTGGCTACCCGACTCGAAATGCACGTACATTTCCTGTTTGCTGCGTATGTGCACACGTACCTGTCTTAACCCTACTTAAACGACCCAAGTCAAATATTCGGTGACTAGCATGCGTAAAAATATCAAATAAAGTAGTTTCAGACTTTATGCTGCCGCATGACGATACAACTACAAAGGGAGCATGCCGTTGGGTTGGTACAAAGTGAAATGTCAAATAGACAGTTATGTCATTCATTATTGAAACCCATATACATGTATTCTAGCATAGATTTAAAAATCCAAGTTCTTTTGTCCTTCAATAAACTGCACCGTCTAATCTTGTTGTCTAGTCAAGGTCGCTATAATCTCTAGTATTAACGTCAATACCATCGTGGCTATGTTATAGTGTACTGGTGGCGTTGACGACGGGCGCCAATGTACTCCTGTATATGTGATATCAAAACGTCTGGATAGAGCTACATAATATTGCATTTGGCATAGTAGAATAGCAGTCAATGGGGCAATCTGCGGTCACACTGGATATTTGTGTGCTCTGTTGTAGCTTTTGATTTTCAGACAAGCTCAAATTAACGATCACAGTTTAATGAATTCTGATTCGATTGTTATTGTTGGTACATTGTCATAGAATAAAAGTTTTGTTGGTATCATATTCAACTGCCATTAATATATTCCAAATACAAATAAATAAGTTAGCCATGAAATTCATAAAGTGTCATTTACAAAATCAAAAATTATCAACAGAGGCAAAACACACGATCGAGATGAGCTATAAACAGTACCTTTTATTTATTCTTTTTTTGTTTCAGTTTATGCTATTTTTATGAGTCCCATTGTCTGCGGTAGAGGTGTCACAAAGCGCCTGTATATAGGAAAGGGATAACTTTGTTAGTGAAGAGGCCTAATACCTACATGTATGCACCTAATCTTTGAAAATAATATTGGAGGATGATACTCTGCGCGTTATGACCAATTTCCAATCCATTTTCTGTTTGTCAAAAGATGCGTTTATGACTAAATGCATTCACACGGATAATGAAGGATCTGTTGATACTGTGCGCATAAACATTACGACCCCAAATCGCTAGAGAATGGGACTCATACAAATAGCATACACTGAAACAAAGAAAAAGAATAAATAAAAGGGATTGTTTATAGCTGACGAGAGATTGGTATAAAAGCCAATTAATTTGGCGGGCTAGGCACTGCAACATAAGTATTTCGCAAAGATAACATCTATATAAAAATATACTTGTATTTTTCGTGTATACAAAAAACGTTTAACGTGTTACCTTTATTCTATTACCTGCCCGTCACAGGAAATCCTGCCTTTAGCACTTAACGACCAGTGAAAATAAAAATTCGCCTACGCGTCCATGTGCACGGACTATGTTCTTCGCTATCTACTAGAACAAGCATCTGGAGGAATTTGATGACAAAACAAAACTAAATCATACAAGTTTGGCATATTGACGAATCTGCAACAGACTTATGTATGGTACCCGGTGTGCTAAAGTAAAGTAAATTAGTACCGATAGGGTTTTGGTATGGGCAGGTTACTCTAGACAAGATCAATGTTACCATGTTACCCGGCGTGATATAGTAAATTAAATCAGATGCTGTAATGCAGAGGCATGTACCTCCAGACTAGATCAATGTAAACTTGGTACTCGGCTTGATATAGTAAATAAGTACCGAGATTGTTGTGGTAGGGGCTCCAGACTCGATCAATGTAAGTCTGGTACCCGGTGTGATATAGTACATTATAACTGATAAGGTAATTGTAGGGGCAGGTATCTCCATTCTAGATCAATGTGAGCCTGTCCCCGGCTGGCTATAGTAAATGAGTACCGTTTAGATCATGGTAGGGGCAGATAATTCCAGACTAGATGAATATTAGCCTCGTATTCGGCATGATGTAGTAAATGAATAACCATAGTGCAATGGTTATGACATTTACCTCCAGACTTGATGAATGTTAGCTTCGTATTCGGCATGATGTAGTAAATGAATACCCATGGTGCAATGGTTATGGCATACACCTCCAGACTAGATGAATGTTAGCCTCGTATTCGGCATGGTGTAGTAAATGAATACACATAGTGCAATGGTTATGGCATACACCTCCAGACTAGATGCACGTTAGCCTCGTATTCGGCACGATGTAGTAAATGAATACCCATGGTGCAATGGTTATGGCATACACCTCCAGACTAGATGCATGTTAGCCTCGTATTCGGCATGATGTAGTAAATGAATACCCATGGTGCAATGGTTATGGCATACACCTCCAGACTAGATGAATGTTAGCCTCGTATTCGGCATGATGTAGTAAATGAATACACATAGTGCAATGGTTATGGCATACACCTCCAGACTAGATGCATGTTAGCCTCGTATTCGGCACGATGTAGTAAATGAATACCCATGGTGCAATGGTTATGGCATACACCTCCAGACTAGATGCATGTTAGCCTCGTATTCGGCATGATGTAGTAAATGAATACCCATGGTGCAATGGTTATGGCATACACCTCCAGACTAGATGCATGTTAGCCTCGTATTCGGCACGATGTAGTAAATGAATACCCATGGTGCAATGGTTATGACATACACCTCCAGACTATATGAATGTTAGCCTCGTATTCGGCATGATGTAGTAAATGAATACCCGTAGTGCAATAGTTATGGCATACACCTCCAGACTAGATGAATGTTAGCCTCGTATTCGGCATGATGTAGTAAATAAATAACCATAATGCAATGGTTATGGCATACACCTCCAGACTAGATGAATGTAAGCCTCGTATTCGGCATGATGTAGTAAATGAATACCCGTAGTGCAATAGTTATGGCATACACCTCCAGACTAGATGAATGTTAGCCTCGTATTCGGCATGATGTAGTAAATGAATACCCGTAGTGCAATAGTTATGGCATACACCTCCAGACTAGATGAATGTTAGCCTCGTATTCGGCATGATGTAGTAAATAAATAACCATAATGCAATGGTTATGGCATACACCTCTACTGTAATGGAAGGGGCAGGTAACTCCCGACTAATTGAGTGTAAGTATCGTATCCGGCGAGCTATACTAAATCAGTATCGATACTGTAATGGAAGGAGCAGGTAACTCCCGACTAATTGAGTGTGAGTATCGTATCCGGCGAGCTATAGTAAATCAGTATCGATACTGTTATAGAAGGGGAAGGTAACTCCCGACTAATTGAGTGTAAGTATCGTATCCGGCGAGCTATAGTAATTCAGTATCGATAATGTAATGGAAGGGGCAGGTAACTCCCGACTAATTGAGTGTAAGTATCGTATCCAGCGAGCTATAGTAAATCAGTATCGATAATGTAATGGAAGGAAGGTAACTCCCGACTAATTGAGTGTGAGTATCGTATCCGGTGAGCTATAGTAAATCAGTATCGATACTGTAATGGAAGGAGCAGGTAACTCCCGACTAATTGAGTGTAAGGTATCGTATCCGGCGAGCTATAGTAAATCAGTATCGATACTGTAATGGTAGTGGCAGGTAACTCCCGACTAATTGAGTGTAAGTATCGTATCCGGGGAGCTATTTTAAATCAGTATCGATACTGTAATGGAAGGGGCAGGTAACTCCCGACTAATTGAGTGTATAATTGAGCTGTAGTATATTAGTACCCATAATGCAATGATGGGGGAGTGTACCTCAAGTTAGATGAGTGTAAGCCTCGTATTCGCGAGCTATATTGTATTAGTACCCCATACTGTTATGGCTTGTGGCATGTACCTCAAGACTATGAGCCTCGTATCCGACGAGCTTTAGTTGATAAGTACCATATATGGTATGGTAGGAACTGATAACTCAAGTGTAGATGAATGTTAACCTCGTATCCGGCGTGCTAAAATAAATAAGTACCCATAATGCAATGATAGCGACAATTCAATTGTTTGGTGCTTTACGCCGCTTTCAACAATTGTTCAATTATATCATTGCGTTTCCTCGTTAAGTTACCAGTACTTTCCGTTTATCCAGACACCAGCATGTCAAGTCGTAGTGCTAACCCCGTAACCCAAGGAGGTCAGCCATTACAATCATTTTTTAAAAGTCATTGGTATGATCCGACCGCGGATCGTACCAGCGACTTCCCGCACCCGAGTCGGACGCTTTACCATTACACCACCGAGGCGGCCGAAGGAACAAAGCTAGTCAATAACTCAATTGATAGACACGTAAGTATATGTCATTCATATTTACAATGTTTACAATGAACTCTTTCAGCGCCAAAGGCAATATTGAGCTTTTTGCAAACAATACAGATTCAGGTGAGTCAGCTCGTAACGAGCTGTCTCACCTGAAATCTGCATTGTTTGGCTGTGAGTTATAAAAATATTCCAAAAATCCTATAACATGAAAAAAGAGTCGTCCGAGTTTGAACATGGAAGAGTCTACTTTAAACAATTCGGCGCCTGAAAGGGTTAATGGGACGTGTCGATGGGGGTATTGCATGTGTATTCAGATATACTATACACAAAAGTAGCTGGTTGGTGGATTTTCTTCTATGAAGTATCTGAAGAATTCGGTAAGTCTAATTTGCCTAGCATTTCGTTCATACTTTTACTGTTTGCGATGAACAACTGTTAAGAACGACCCAACACATAACACTCTGTTCGGTAAATCTTAATACATCCCTGATTCCTCTTAAAACTGTACAAGTAAATCTCGCCGGACGGACAGACGGGCGGACGGAATTCCCTACATGATATATTTACTTTTTAACTGTGGCGTGGGATGATGATTCATTGCATGAGCTAAAAATGACCAAATATGAGCCTGTCCGTGGAAAAAGTACAAGTTTGCATTTCTGGACAGAAGGTTCAGATCAGCCTGTTCACATATAATCAGTCTTCGTAGAATCTTCACAAGTTGACGTAAACATTTGAAAGGTGTAATCAAGTAATATGTTATCAGTTTTGAACTTGATCAGACTGTACATATTTAGAAGCTGATCTGGATCTACATAGTTCACACAATCAAACGTGTACCTTTTTCTCATAGAAGGGTTCATAGCTAATATAACCTGCCAACCAGCCAGAACGACAATATAAACGCCACAACACAACAATGCGACAAATCAGACTGCCCGGGTACACGTACAGATGCAGAAAAAAACCTATTTTTAATCCCTTCCCGCATACAACAAATCTAAAACAGACGCCTTTAATAATATCTAGGCAGACGCATTGAAATGTTATTGAATAAAGTCACAGTGTTTTAAAAATAAGTCTGCTCCAGAGGCGTCAACTTTCGTCTGTATGAAGGAGAGGGTAAGCACGCACTAGAATGTGTTATTGACGCACCCAGGGGCGTAGCTTTGCAATAATCAATGTGTAGGCCGTCTCGTGAGAAAATCAACATTGTGGACTCTGCGTAAAGTATCGACCCGGATCAGCCTAAGCATGCCACACAGGCCTACCTGGATAGACACTTTTCGCCTCCTGTGGATTTTCTGTTTCAGGAATAACTACTCTATACATATATCCCCCTAAGACGGAATGTGTCGGCCGGATCAGTCTGCGCAGACAGCGCAGGCTGATCTGGCCGATACATTACGCAGATGTTCTGCTAATAAAAGTGTAATTATTGAATTAAGTTGAAATTATTGACGCAAAAGGAGAATGTACTCGTTATGAAACAAAAATGAACGTGCCTCCAAGATTGTAATAGTCGTCTGCTGCAGAGATATTCCTGAGAAATGGTTACTCTCTTTACACCTACAACACATCTGCAACAGAAGCGTTTGAAAACATTTTAGAATTACTATGAAAACATCTATAAAAGTGAAAGTATAATCATTGAAATATGATTGTGATAAAAGGGGAAATTTCTCAATTATGTACGAGTTTTCATTTTGCAAATGTTTTTAAAATTCCTCTGCTGCAGATATGTCAAATGTATCAGCTTGTCGTTTGTATACAAACATGATAACATACTAGCATTTCGGATATATGTTAGATATGTAATCAATAATTTACGCAGTTCTACAGGTAAACACAACATTTCCAATTCATATTATTGTCATATATCCATCATTTCAAGAAATAGTGAAGTCATTGACACCTAATGTGCGTTCGATAGGCACTAATCTTAACCGCTAACTTAATTTGACCCTGTCCCACAGACAACACATTAAGTAAAAATATGAAAACTCATAAAAAAAAGTACTTTTAAAAACAAGGAAGAAGTGAATCAATAAGTTAACGCGGTGAAGCAGTGAATCAATAAGTTAACGCGGTGAAGCAGTGAATCAATTATTTTTAAAAACAGTGAAGTAGTGAATCAATTAGGTTAAAAACAGTGAAGTAGTGAAACCAGTAGACTAAACGCAGTGAATCAGTGAATCAATAAGGTTAAAGACAATGAAGTAGTGAATTAATTAGGTTAAACGCAGTGAATAAGGAGCGTTTTGCTTATTGTAAAATCCTTATTTTAACCGCTATCCCTATGTTGTCGTATTCAAAAGAATCGTCTGAATGAGACGTTCATTTTGCGTACCTACAACATAAGGTTTGGTTGGATAATAAGAGGGATATTGTGGGGAAAAGAGCTGTTAACCCCTCCTTATCTGGACCCTTGAATATACGTCAAACTTGCAGCAGATGATGACTTATAAAACATGTAAGCAAATATTAGGAAAAAACTTCTTTAGATAAAAGTGTAATTATTAATGAGAATTGAATGCACATTAACAAGAGTCGCCGATGCTGCAGATGCGACAACTGTATTCTGTTATTGGGAAAGGCTTAAACTGGAACAAATTGAAGACATCTAAAGATGTGCACATGCTATTCAACCATTTCCTACATACGTCAAGCTGGCAGCAGACGATTTTGAAAAAATGTAGGTAAAAACTAGATAACATTAGTTTAAATAGTAATACAAGTTTAGTTATTGAATATATTTCGTCTTTTACCTCATTATTGGGACAGGGGCTTTTCGCCCATTTACCATTCCTAGCAAGCGTTTCGAAAAGTCGACTTAAGGCTGCAACCGTGTTCAACTATTGTCTACATCCGCGAAAGTCTAATTAATTATGTCTTTTATATAGTCGAGTTAATCTTCTAAAATAAATGCATGTGTGATACGTTGTAACATTTAGGGCAAGATTACACGTACATTGCCGTTGCACTAGAATTGAGAACATTTGAAGATGAAAAGGAATCTTATGATCGACTAAATGAAATTGTCTAAAAGGAAAATGAGATGGTCGTATAAATATATTATATACAAATCAAATTAAGAAAAAAACCGGACATGCAAAAATGAAAGTCTAGCATAACAATCGAACCAATGAAAAGTGAACATTTAGGTTTAAAGTGCTTTGTGCTTAGCCACTAGGCTACGGCGACGGTGTTGATTTGAAGACCTGCGTTTACGTATTAATAGTATAACAGGCGAAGATTGATGAGTAAACCTGTTTACTAATATGTATTTAGTAAACATTTAAAAGGTTTAAAATTTCAACAAGAAGACTTGAATAATTATGCTGAGATACCACTTTTTGTCGATGATTACATAAAACATACTTTAAATTTTACTGCGTAGTATTGAGCTGGTAATTACATTTTAATACATATATATCTTGTTATGACATGTATTTGTATGAAGCTCGGTAGCTCAGTTGGTAGAGCAGCCGTTTGTTAATGAACGTCAATGTGACGTGGGTTCGAGTCCCAGCTAGGTCAAAATTGTTTCTGACATTTGTCTTACGTATATCAGGGCTGACTCTGTATGTGACTGAAACTGATGGTGACTGAGACTTACGGAGGGTTACTGAGTGACTCTGACTTAGGGAATGTGACTGAGACTGATGGTGACTGAGACTTAAGGAGGGTTACTGAGTGACTCTGACTTAGGGAATGTGACTGAGACTGATGGTGACTGAGACTTAAGGAGGGTTACTGAGTGACTCTGACTTAGGGAATGTGACTGCTGGTGACTGAGACTGAGACTGATAGAAGATGACTGATGGTGACTGAGACATAGGGGAGTTGACTGAGACTGCTGTATACTTAGGGAAAGTGACTGATGGTGACTGAGACTGATAAAAGGTGACTGATGGTGACTGAGACATAGGGGAGTTGACTGAGACTGCTGTATACTTAGGGAAAGTGACTGATGGTGACTGAGACTTAGGGAAGATGACTGAGACGAAGGCGACTGATGGAGACTTAGGGAAGGTGACTGATGGTGACTGAGACTTAGGGCATGTCACTGAGACTGATAGAGACTTACTGAAGGTGACTGAGACTTAGGGAATGTGACATAGGGAAGGTGACTGCTGGTGACTGAGACTGATGGAGACTTAGGGAAGGTGAATAATGGTGACTGGGACTGAAGGTCAATGATACCTAGGGAAGGTGAATGAGACGAAGGTTACTGCGACTGATGGAGACTTAAAGAAGGTGACTGAGAAGAAGGTGACTGCGACTGATGGACACTTAGGTAAGGTGACTGATGGTGACTGACACTTAGGGAAGATGACTGAGATTGATGGAGACTTACTGCATGTGACTGATGGTGACTTACTGAAGGCGACTGACACTTAGGGAATGTGACATTGATGGAGACTTAGGGAAGTTGACTGAGACTGCAGGAGACTTAAGGAAGGTGACTGAGACTGCAGGAGACTTAAGGAATGTGACTGAGACTGCAGGAGACTTAAGGAAGGTGACTGAGACTGCTCGATACTTACGGAAGTTGACGGTGACCGTGACTGTGAGTCGTATTGCAGAATTATATAGCATTATGTAACTTTTCAACACCAATTATAGATTGAATTTTGCGTTTTCCTAAATATTTTCGAAGTTGATTGTATGAAAGAATGCACATACAAGGACAAATAAAACAGAATCGGTGAATTATGTATCGAATATTTCCTATATATAACTAGTGTACATTCTTGTTACAGGGACCACGTATACGATAATATTGCAAACAGTTTAGCACTATGCTATTATGTCCTGTAAGCTATAGCCGTAATAGAAAGATGTAACGGTATAATAATCAAATACTGGTCAGCAATACGGACATATAAAATATGCCAAAGTTCGGGCAAATTCTACTGAATATTTAAATGTAATACGTTGTCAACATTGCATCGCTAGATCCTCCGGCTTGGGAGTAGGTAGTCATGGTTCGGTGATTTCCCCCATTGGCGCTCTGGGTTGCGGGGATAGAAGTACGACTGCTGCATCTGTATACATATATATAATGCCGTCCCACATCCAATTAAGACGCTCTATCAAAGATTCGGTGTATTGTGAGAAAGTTCATGTGTCGCAAACTTATACCTGTAACCCTCGGTATCAAGACGGAAAAAGCACTGCTACATTTTAAAAGATCGAGTCACGCTTTCTTTTCTCTAAAAGGGGTACTATAATCGTTACACCACTCAGTCGGTGCGTTTAATTATATTCCGATGAGCGCCGGTAGCTGCGTTGACCTGGGCTCTCAGCCATAGCTTCACGAGTTCGAATCCTGACTAGACCAACATTATTTCCCGCCGATGAAGAAGAGTTAGTTAGTTCGGCTGGCTTGATTCGTCTTTCACCAATGGGTTAAAAAGGGTCTACCGGAAAAGGTAGCCATTTGTCTAGAACAATTTTAAATTCCCTGAATTATATATCTAAAGCTGGTCTTCATACTGTTTGATATTATATCCAAAGCTGGTCTTCATACTGTTTGATTGTTTGGTGTTTTTCGTCGCTTTTAACATTTTTCAGTTATATTAGGGCGTTTCCTGTGTAAGTTACCAGTACTAATAGTCAATTAGTCCTGACACCAGCTAGTCAGTCGTAATGCTAACAACGCAACCCTGAGCACCAAGGAGGGTCTTCCTATTGTACCCATTGACCTAATTCGAACATATCATCAATATGTATTCACCAATAAGAAAATGAATTACTATAAGCGATATGCCTATTGTATTCTGGTCGTTAGACAATACAATCATCCAGCTACATAGGCGTATTACTTTTTATATGGGCCACTTAAGGCAAAAACAGGGTCTTATTGCACCCGATACTGCTTTGGCATAATACAATGAGGATTTGGAGCGAAAATAGTCAGGCTACAATGTAGCTTTTCGGCATACACATCAGGTGTAATCCAATCGTGTGGAAGACAGTCGTGCAGAGGTCGAGTTCGAGTCCCGTGATGAGCGCGTTCTGAATTTGGGATTTTTCCACACAAACGGCGCGAGTACTGGTTAAGTCTCCAGGAAGAAGACATCGAGCGTGATTAATATAAGCTGAAAGCTTGTTTCGCAAGTTATGTAAACTAGATCATAGGTTTTAACTAGATTTAACCAATTCAATCGAATACTACTGTAAACTAAATTCCGTTTAAATTAGAAAATCTAAGCTTAACATTTAAGTTTCACATAAACTCTTTCAGCGCCGAAGTATTTAAAGGAGACTCTTTCGTGTTCAAAATCGAGCGACTCCATTTCTCTTGTAACAAAAAGGCAAACAATGCTGATTTCATGTGACACAGCTCGTTACGAGCTGACTCAACTGATTCTGTATTGTTTGCAAAAACCTCAATATTGCCTTTGGGGTTGAAAGGTTTACAAAATAGACTACTGTATTTGACGTCACAAAACTCTTGCTTATACTAAGAAGAAATATATCTATAATTCTTCATATTGTAGACCAACAACGAATGCTCACCTGAGTATTCGCTGTTAGCAGATGTTACAAGTTCCCCTTTCATCTCACACGGCACATTTTGTATTGATATATATATATATGTATATGTATATGTATATGTATATGTATATGTATATGTATATGTATATGTACCAGTGCATGGGAAAAGGTACACGTCGGCATTTCTAAACAGTGTAGGTTCAAAATATCGTGTCCACCTGCTAAGCCTAATAAGATTCTACTCAAGTTGACAAATCTTCATAAATGACAGGCCTGTGTAAGTAGTATGTGAAAAATGAAGAAAGTTATCAGACTGTGCGAATATACAGGCTGATCTAGTTATATCAATGTACACACAAATCAAATGACCTTGTAGTTTTTCTCATGAACAAAGAAAGGTTTTAAAGGTGTATTGCTTTCCTATTATCTGTCATTTCGACTGTTCGTATGTCCATTTCTCCTGCCCATGTTTAAGTTGTGTAGGAATTTTTAATTACTCGCAAATCATTGACGCAGCATGGAAACGAAATCGGAAAAACTCTTATTTACATGAAAGAAAATATTTCTTTTGCAGTTTTCTACCCAGTGCAAGTCCTTTTGGATAACATGCAAAGCAATTTGCTTAATATCTTTTCGAAATATTTCTAAGATATGTTACGTAACGATACAAATGACACAACATGGAAAGCTTCAAAACCTTAATTACACACACCCTAAAATGGTTAATTATAGATTATTTTTTATAGAAATATGGCTGTTAATGAATCCGTTCTTTCGTACCCAATTAATGTGGTACTTGACACCTTTAAATGTGTCATAGGACTCACTACAAGCATATTGCATCAATGACACAAGGGCGCTCATCTTGATATAATTTAAAACATTGATAGTTATCTATTTTCGATATAAAAAAGTAAGAAAGAATTAACATGTTTAAGACTAGTTGTATGGTACGGTTTAAGTTCAAAGTAAAGTTTGAAAAAATACAATAATTTCAAAGAACATCTGTGAAATTATGATTGTAATTATGATGCATAGTTAATATCATTTTGAGAAAAGGAGAAAGTTCATATAATAAGCAATTTAATCTTTGTGTCAATGCCTGTACAGTATGCTTATGTTTGGTGTTTACAATAAGTTTACGAAACACGAGGTACCTAATTGAAGATTTCTTCAATTAAGCAACATGCTTTCTGTTTAAACATGGAGGAACAACTTAACACGGGTACCAACCAGTACGTTTCGTACCAACAATTTTCGCACTCTTTACATTTCGATAGTAGTTTACTTACTAAATTAACTTTACGTTATAAAATGGAAATCGGCAATCCAATTAGTGATGTTCTACCTTAAAATACAATAATTGATATGAGCCGTTCCACGAAAAAACTACCATTGTGGACTCTGCGTAAAGTATCGACCCGGATCAGGCTAACCCGGACAGACACTTTCGCCTCCTGTGGATTTTCTTTTTCAGGAATCAATACTCTATACATCTATCCCCCCTGAGACGAAATGTGTCGGCCCAGATTAGCCTGCGCGGACTGCGCTGGCTGATCTGGGTCGTTACATTACGCTGAGTCCATAATGTTGGTTTTCTCGTGGAAATGCTCATATATATTTCAGCATCAGGTAAACACAGTCCCTCTTTGTTTTAAAGTTATTTAAACATGTTTGTTATCACAATAAATTAACAATGCCCACCGGAAACAACTAATATTTCTTGAAGTACGCCAAAGGTCTATGACAAAATCACAAGATCGTAATTGTTGATATCACTGAACACACTCTTATTACAAGAGAAACAGGCCTCCGATTAAAACTCATTTTATCACCAACATGTAAGATAATATTAAGAAAATATCATAGACAAACAATTAAACCAATTCATTATGCGCCCGTATATAGGTTCTAGAATTATAACTGATACAGAAACAGTTTTATTTTGATCCGTTTTGACATAACTTTACATTGGGAACATAACTAAGAATCGTATCTACGTCCCTGGTTACGTGATTTAATTGGACTTATATTCATTGCAATCAAATCTGTCACATGAGAAAGTCCCTTTAACTCTAATAATAGGCTCATTCTGATGTTTGTGCGACAATTGCATTGCCTCTGTGGGAAAGCGTCCGACTCGGATGCGGAAGGTCGCGGGTGCGAACCCCGGCCGGTCATACCGAAGACACTTACAATGGTAGTCATGGTTGACTTCTTTGCGCATAGAGTTGAGTCGTTAGCATTACGACTAACCGACTGGTGTCAGGATAAATGAACCAGTGTTACTGGTATCTTACCCAGGAAATACCATGGTATAACAGAACAATTGTTGAAAGCGGCGTAAAACACCAAACAATAAATCATCATAATTGTGGGAAAAAATGACCGTAAACACGTACATGCATCATTCGGTCGACAACACTCGGCATAAGGAAGACACGGTATGCTGGTTTATGTTCGTGGATTGGATTGTATAATTATATAGCTTGACTGTTAATACTCGAAAGGTACCCCAACAATGCTCGGAGTTATCGACGTGTTCGAGTGATCGCTTGCTTTATACTAAACCCCTTTATTTTTTGTGATGTATATGCCACCAGTAAAAAGCAAGGTCCGGCATGTCTCAACATGTTTATCTTCATATACCTATATTTGGTTTACAACTCTTCCAAATGAAAAGCTGGACACGTTTATTGTATAAACCTAGCAATAACAGGGACAATTATTATTCGTTTTATACTTATTTGTTTAATACGAAATCGCCAATCCAATCGGGAAAACAGCGAATAAGCAATAATAACCGATACTAAACTCTTTTCCGTTCCAGGAAATGGTTCGCGTTCAATGATGTATCAGAGTTATGACATTCCATAGTCAAGAGTACGATGTACAAACATTTTTAACGTAGAAACAAAACCGAAATGTGATAAAAAGAAATGAGTCTTGTCTAGCGATTTTGGTTCTTAATGACCTTCCGTGTTGAGCTCATTTAAAGTCATATTGGCATAAAGATAGTAAGGTAACACATTTATTTTGTTTACCCGAAGTTGCATTTAGGTAGGATTATGTATGACAAATATTTCGGACGGTTAGGACACTGGGGATGGTGGGCGGACGCACAATGAACAGTCTCTTCGAAGTCTTCCCTATGCGCGGGTGCACTAAGACCCACAAATCGCTAGAAACGACTCAAATATCGACGGTTGTTTTCATTTTTAAAGCGTCTAAATCAGCAAACCGGATAGTGTGATTTCAAACCGATTTGAAAAGTCAACACGAACGGTGATTCAGATAAAACAACCATAGCGTAAATAATACACTTCTAAACAAATATCCGCGTGCGCGCATCATAGCTCTCTAGACAAACTAGAAACCACTTTTTAAAAGTTTCCTGGAACCAACCTTCTATGATTTATTTGCGAACTTTGTGGACGCGCAGGCTGATCTGATCTGAGTCTACAATGGTCGCAAAAGTCTTAGGGATCGTTTATGCAGTGGACCAGTGACATAATAGTTTATGTTCAGAATAACTGATTGATCATTGAGCGACGTTACTCGCTAATACATATGTGTACTAACATCATTGACATATAACACATACACGTACACATACACATACAAACAAATACATACATACATTTCATTGCAGATACCCATCCAAAACTCGAACAGTCAACCGGATTGTATGACACAAAAGCTCTCGAAAAACCCACTTCCCAATTTAAAAGGTGTTAATGCCTAATTAAACTTTTGCAACTTCCTCTCCGAAGCAATAGAACTATGGGAACTGTCGAAATAAATACTAGAAATACACGTTAAGCCGGGTACTTGTCTACCTGGGATTCCCGAGCTGATTAATTGTGTCTCCGGGGTCGGGAATAAAGGGGGTTGTAGTTATATTTTCTCCTTTACATTGACCAACTTACAACGAAATCTGCAACAGACTACTTTGTAAACATCTAGATAAAACAATAAAAAATATAAGTGAATGAAAGTATAGTTATGGCTATTTAAGGATTATATAAGAAAAGGAACACATTGACATTTATTAACAGTAGGTTCAAATTAGCCGATGCATCTGCTACGTCTTATCAGAGTCTACACGAGTTGACAGAATAATGTAACAAGCTTATGTAAGCAATATGTGAACAGTGTAGATATTGATCAGACTGTGAGGATGCACATACAGATCTCTTAACACTATCCGCACATGCAAACTAGTACCTTTTCGCAAGATAGGACTCTTGTCAATAAGAAACAATAATTGATGCAGGATATTTGATACTTGATCCTTTTGAATTGCATATGTATTATAAATATGTGTATATGACTATGTACGTATGTGCTTGTCAAATAAATAAATATATATATTTAAAAAAGTATTTATCCACCTATTATATGAGCCTCAAATCGGAAAATGGGCCTTCGAACATTTGCGACCAGCGTAGATCCAGATAAGCATGTACATATGTATACATGTAAACTAGTACTGGTAGCATTGGTCCAGATCAAACTAGGTATACAGCTCGTTTCCCTCCACAATACCTCTCTGATTACCGAACCAAACCCTTCGATATGTATCTTCATGAGACGATTCTTTGGAGTACCGACAACATAGAGTTTGTTTTCAAATATAAGGATTTTAGAAAAATGCAAACACGCCCCTATCTAAATCACTTCGGTCGGTATTTGCATTGATCGCTGCCGAGTCAATGTTAGTCTGACCAAACAAACATCT
>JASEVX010000012.1:40511400-40843159 GCA_031761405.1 Serripes groenlandicus
ACTTTCTGATGTCACCTCAACAGACACTTTCTGATGTCACCACAGAAGACACTTTCTGATGTCACCACAACAGACGCTTTCTGATGTCACCTCAACAGACACTTTCTGATGTCACCTCAACAGACACTTTCTGATGTCACCACAACAGACGCTTTCTGATGTCACCTCAACAGACACTTTCTGATGTCACCTCAACAGACACTTTCTGATGTCACCTCAACAGACACTTTCTGATGTCACCACAGAAGACACTTTCTGATGTCACCTCAACAGACACTTTCTGATGTCACCACAGCAGACACTTTCTGATGTCACCACAGAAGACACTTTCTGATGTCACCTCAACAGACACTTTCTGATGTCACCACAGAAGACACTTTCTGATGTCACCACAACAGACACTTTCTGATGTCACCACAGCAGATGCTTTAAGATGTCACCACAGAAGACACTTTCTGATGTCACCTCAACAGACACTTTCTGATGTCACCACAGAAGACGCTTTCTGATGTCACCACAACAGACGCTTTCTGATGTCACCACAACAGACACTTTCTGATGTCACCACAACAGACGCTTTCTGATGTCACCACAGAAGACACTTTCTGATGTCACCACAACAGACGCTTTCTGATGTCACCACAGAAGACACTTTCTGATGTCACCACAACAGACGCTTTCTGATGTCACCACAGAAGACACTTTCTGATGTCACCACAACAGACACTTTCTGATGTCACCACAACAGACGCTTTCTGATATCACCACAACAGACACTTTCTGATGTCACCACAACAGACGCTTTCTGATGTCACCACAACAGACACTTTCTGATGTCACCACAACAGACGCTTTCTGACGTCACCTCAACAGACGCTTTCTGATGTCACCACAACAGACACTTTCTGATGTCACCACAACAGACGCTTTCTGATGTCACCACAACAGACACTTTCTGATGTCACCTCAACAGACACTTTCTGATGTCACCTCAACAGACACTTTCTGATGTCACCTCAACAGACACTTTCTGATGTCACCACAGAAGACACTTTCTGATGTCACCTCAACAGACACTTTCTGATGTCACCACAGCAGACACTTTCTGATGTCACCACAGAAGACACTTTCTGATGTCACCTCAACAGACACTTTCTGATGTCACCACAGAAGACACTTTCTGATGTCACCACAACAGACACTTTCTGATGTCACCACAGCAGACGCTTTAAGATGTCACCACAGAAGACACTTTCTGATGTCACCTCAACAGACACTTTCTGATGTCACCACAGAAGACGCTTTCTGATGTCACCACAACAGACGCTTTCTGATGTCACCACAACAGACACTTTCTGATGTCACCACAACAGACGCTTTCTGATGTCACCACAGAAGACACTTTCTGATGTCACCACAACAGACGCTTTCTGATGTCACCACAGAAGACACTTTCTGATGTCACCACAACAGACGCTTTCTGATGTTACCACAGAAGACACTTTCTGATGTCACCACAACAGACACTTTCTGATGTCACCACAACAGACGCTTTCTGATATCACCACAACAGACACTTTCTGATGTCACCACAACAGACGCTTTCTGATGTCACCACAACAGACACTTTCTGATGTCACCACAACAGACGCTTTCTGACGTCACCTCAACAGACACTTTCTGATGTCACCACAACAGACGCTTTCTGATGTCACCACAACAGACGCTTTCTGATGTCACCACAACAGACACTTTGTGATGTCACCACAGAAGACACTTTCTGATGTCACCACAACAGACGCTTTCTGATGTCACCACAACTGACGCTTTCTGATGTCACCACAGAAGACACTTTTTGATGTCACCACAACAGACGCTTTCTGATGTCACCACAACAGACACTTTCTGATGTCACATCAACAGACACTTTCTGATGTCACCACAACAGACGCTTTCTGATGTCACCACAGAAGACACTTTTTGATGTCACCACAACAGACGCTTTCTGATGTCACCACAACAGACACTTTTTGATGTCACCTCAACAGACACTTTCTGATGTCACCTCAACAGACACTTTCTGATGTCACCACAACAGACGCTTTCTGATGTCACCACAACAGACACTTTTTTATGTCACCTCAACAGACACTTTCTGATGTCACCACAACAGACGCTTTCTGATATCACCACAATAGACGCTTTCTGATATCACCTCAACAGACGCTTTCTGATATCACCACAACAGACGTCTTTTGATATCACCACAACAGACGCTTTCTGATATCACCACAACAGACACTTTCTGATGTCACATCAACAGACACTTTCTGATGTCACCTCAACAGACACTTTCTGATGTCACCACAACAGACGCTTTCTGATATAACCACAACAGACGCTTTCTGATATCACCACAACAGACGCTTTCTGATGTCACCACAACAGACGCTTTCTGATATCACAACAACAGACGATTTCTGATATCACCACAACAGACACTTTCTGATATCATCACAACAGACGCTTTCTGATATCACCACAACAGACGCTTTCTGATGTCACCACAACAGACACTTTCTGATATCACCACAACAGACGCTTTCTGATATCACCACAACAGACGCTTTCTGATATCACCACAACAGACACTTTTTGATGTCACCACAACAGACGCTTTCTGATGTCACCACAACAGACGCTTTCTGATATCACCACAACAGACACTTTTTGATGTCACCTCAACAGACACTTTCTGATGTCACCTCAACAGACACTTTCTGATGTCACCACAACAGACGCTTTCTGATGTCACCACAACAGACACTTTTTTATGTCACCTCAACAGACACTTTCTGATGTCACCACAACAGACGCTTTCTGATATCACCACAACAGACGCTTTCTGATATCACCTCAACAGACGCTTTCTGATATCACCACAACAGACGTCTTTTGATATCACCACAACAGACGCTTTCTGATATCACCACAACAGACACTTTCTGATGTTACCTCAACAGACACTTTCTGATGTCACCTCAACAGACACTTTCTGATGTCACCACAACAGACGCTTTCTGATATAACCACAACAGACGCTTTCTGATATCACCACAACAGACGCTTTCTGATGTCACCACAACAGACGCTTTCTGATATCACAACAACAGACGCTTTCTGATATCACCACAACAGACACTTTCTGATATCATCACAACAGACGCTTTCTGATATCACCACAACAGACGCTTTCTGATGTCACCACAACAGACACTTTCTGATATCACCACAACAGACGCTTTCTGATATCACCACAACAGACGCTTTCTGATATCACCACAACAGACACTTTTTGATGTCACCACAACAGACGCTTTCTGATGTCACCACAACAGACGCTTTCTGATATCACCACAACAGACGCTTTCTGAAATCACCTCAACAGACGCTTTCTGATATCACCACAGAAGACACTTTTTGATGTCACCACAACAGACGCTTTCTGATGTCACCACAACAGACGCTTTCTGATGTCACCACAACAGACACTTTCTGATATCACCACAACAGACGTCTTTTGATATCACCACAACAGACGCTTTCTGATATCACCACAACAGACGCTTTCTGATGTCACCACAACAGACGCTTTCTGATATCACCACAACAGACGTCTTTTGATATCACCACAACAGACACTTTCTGATGTCACCACAGCGGACGTCTTTTGATGTCACCACAACAGACGCTTTCTGATATCACCACAACAGACGTCTTTTGATATCACCACAACAGACACTTTCTGATGTCACCACAGCGGACGTCTGTTGATGTCACCACAACAGACGCTTTCTGATGTCACCACAACAGACGCTTTCTGATGTCACCAAAGCAGACGTCTTTTGATACATTGTACCAAAAGAAGACATTTCTCATAATTAGCAATTTTCCCTTTTGCCACAATTGTTTGAACCATATTCAAAATGTATACTTTCATCTATACAGATTTGTCCTTTTATGGGGTAGATATGTTAACCCTTTCCCTCATATGGACGCTTTCTGACGCCTCTGCAGCAGACGACTTTTTGAAAACATAGTGACAAAAGAAGAAATTGCTCAAAACGAGCAATTTCTTTTTTTGCCACAATGTTTTCAACTTTTAGTCATAGGTTATCCATTCAATCATAGAGATTTTTTATTTTTTGACAAAATATGTTCAAAGTCTGCTGCAGAATGGTCATATGAGGGAAAGGGTTAAGGTACGTTTGCAACAGATGTGTTATACGTGGGAAAGTGTTAATTGTTTTAAAAATTTAACAAAACTCATAAGTGGTTATAGGTATAACATATTCATAGTTCGGTCAATTTTAATCTTCATTTCTTAAAATATTCAACAATTATAACATGGCACGTTCTTTCACTTTTCAATTCATTTCATGACAAACAACAAGTTTGATTTTGATGACGCTTAAATTGTAAAAGGTACGAATCTTTGTTAACTCTTTCAGCGCCCGTTGCAATGTTGAGGTCTTTACAAACAATATTATTCAGATGAGTAACAATCGGTATCCCCTGCAATCAACAGTGCTTGCGTTTTAGCAATCAACATATGCCTTATTACATGACTTACTGCTGAAGTCGCCCGATTCTTAACCCTTTCCCTCATACGACAATTCTGCGCCAGACAACTTTGAACGTATTTTGTCAAAACATAGAAAATCTCCATAATTGAATGGATAACCTATGACAAAAAGTGGAAAACATTGTGGCAAAAGGAGAAATAATAGCACGTTTTGTCTTGGTTATCATAATCTATATGATAATATATAATAAGGATATGATATAAGAAGAAACATAAATATTTAATTGACGTATCGGAATCAGAGCTTATAAGAGAATAAAAGTCGTCTTAAGATGTTCCGTCAATATACCAACTGAATAGAAATTGCTTATACGTGCATCTGAATCAATCCACATATTTTCATACGTGTTTGTTATGTCATGCGATATGTTTATTTATAGAAAAGTAATTACGTTTGAACTAACTGCGCCATTAAATGTGATAGGTACGGGGATCGACTAGTTAGGGTACTGCTATTTCAAATTCTTTAACTTGAGGGTTTGTTTGGATATGAGGATCGTACTACCAGCTACCGACAACGTACAATTTCATGTCGCACGAAAACAACTTTTTTTCGTTTTTTGACACATCTTCATTACCTAGATGACTTTTTAAAACATTGAGGCAAAATAAGAAATGGCTCATAATGAGCCATTTCTCATTTGGTCACACTGTTTTCAACTTTATTCAATAACTATAGTTTAATGTAAAGATATTTCGCATATGTTTACCAATATGTCTCAAGTCGTATGTTGCAGATTGATTGTATAAGTACAGTACAGAACATTGCAGGTGATCTGAACCTGCACTTTTCAGAAATACCAATTGTTCCTGTATCCATTGCCGGACCCATGTATGAGTCTATGTATGATTGACAAAAGTCAATGCTACGGGCGGCATTCGTCTAACATTCTAACAGTCCACGTGGAAAAGAAGCCAGTTGCCTTGAAATACTGTTGTGTCTAGTACTGATGTGAGAAAGCCAGGAACCATATGGATAAGTGAACTGGCCGCCGTGATATGGCTGAAAGAAATATTGAAAACCATAATCAATCAATCAATCATATATGATCGGTAGCCTATTTGGATAGTTGAAGCGTATTTAGTCACATGTATCAGGTAACAGAGATAAGTTACTAAAATTTATACTGAAATATCACCAGTCCCAACATTTGTAGCAAGTAAATTGATTGTGTGTAGCTTTTACGCCGCTTTAAGTGTTATTTTAGTTATATCGCGGCGTTTTCTGGATAAGTTACCAATACTACTGGTCCAATTATCCTGACAACTGTTATATCACGGCGTTTTCTGGATAAGTTACCAATACTACTGGTCCATTTATCCTGACAACTGTTATATCACGGCGTTTTCTGGATAAGTTACCAATACTTCTGGTCCAATTATCCTGACAACTGTTATATCACGGCGTTTTCTGGATAAGTTACCAATACTACTGGTCCATTTATCCTGACAACTGTTATATCACGGCGTTTTCTGGATAAGTTACCAATACTACTGGTCCAATTATCCTGACAACTGTTATATCACGGCGTTTTCTGGATAAGTTACCAATACTACTGGTCCAATTATCCTGACAACTGTTATATCACGGCGTTTTCTGGATAAGTTACCAATACTACTGGTCCATTTATCCTGACAACAGTTATATCACGGCGTTTTCTGGATAAGTTACCAATACTACTGGTCCATTTATCCTGACAACTGTTATATCACGGCGTTTTCTGGATAAGTTACCAATACTACTGGTCCAATTATCCTGACAACTGTTATATCACGGCGTTTTTTGGATAAGTTACCAATACTACTGGTCCAATTATCCTGACAACTGTTATATCACGGCGTTTTCTGGATAAGTTACCAATACTACTGGTCCATTTATCCTGACAACTGTTATATCACGGCGTTTTCTGGATAAGTTACCAATACTACTGGTCCAATTATCCTGACAACTGTTATATCACGGCGTTTTCTGGATAAGTTACCAATACTACTGGTCCATTTATCCTGACAACTGTTATATCACGGCGTTTTCTGGATAAGTTACCAATACTACTGGTCCATTTATCCTGACAACTGTTATATCACGGCGTTTTCTGGATAAGTTACCAATACTACTGGTCCATTTATCCTGACAACTGTTATATCACGGCGTTTTCTGGATAAGTTACCAATACTACTGGTCCATTTATCCTGACAACTGTTATATCACGGCGTTTTCTGGATAAGTTACCAATACTACTGGTCTATTTATCCTGACAACTGTTATATCACGGCGTTTTCTGGATAAGTTACCAATACTACTGGTCCATTTATCCTGACAACTGTTATATCACGGCGTTTTCTGGATAAGTTACCAATACTACTGGTCCATTTATCCTGACAACTGTTATATCACGGCGTTTTCTGGATAAGTTACCAATACTACTGGTCCATTTATCCTGACAACTGTTATATCACGGCGTTTTCTGGATAAGTTACCAATACTACTGGTCCATTTATCCTGACAACTGTTATATCACGGCGTTTTCTGGATAAGTTACCAATACTACTGGTCAATTTATCCTGACAACTGTTATATCACGGCGTTTTCTGGATAAGTTACCAATACTTCTGGTCCAATTATCCTGACAACTGTTATATCACGGCGTTTTCTGGATAAGTTACCAATACTACTGGTCCATTTATCCTGACAACTGTTATATCACGGCGTTTTCTGGATAAGTTACCAATACTACTGGTCCAATTATCCTGACAACTGTTATATCACGGCGTTTTCTGGATAAGTTACCAATACTACTGGTCCAATTATCCTGACAACTGTTATATCACGGCGTTTTCTGGATAAGTTACCAATACCACTGGTCCATTTATCCTGACAACTGTTATATCACGGCGTTTTCTGGATAAGTTACCAATACTACTGGTCCATTTATCCTGACAACTGTTATATCACGGCGTTTTCTGGATAAGTTACCAATACTACTGGTCCAATTATCCTGACAACTGTTATATCACGGCGTTTTCTGGATAAGTTACCAATACTACTGGTCCATTTATCCTGACAACTGTTATATCACGGCGTTTTCTGGATAAGTTACCAATACTACTGGTCCATTTATCCTGACAACTGTTATATCACGGCGTTTTCTGGATAAGTTACCAATACTACTGGTCCATTTATCCTGACAACTGTTATATCACGGCGTTTTCTGGATAAGTTACCAATACTACTGGTCCATTTATCCTGACAACTGTTATATCACGGCGTTTTCTGGATAAGTTACCAATACTACTGGTCCATTTATCCTGACAACTGTTATATCACGGCGTTTTCTGGATAAGTTACCAATACTACTGGTCCATTTATCCTGACAACTGTTATATCACGGCGTTTTCTGGATAAGTTACCAATACTACTGGTCAATTTATCCTGACAACTGTTATATCACGGCGTTTTCTGGATAAGTTACCAATACTTCTGGTCCAATTATCCTGACAACTGTTATATCACGGCGTTTTCTGGATAAGTTACCAATACTACTGGTCCATTTATCCTGACAACTGTTATATCACGGCGTTTTCTGGATAAGTTACCAATACTACTGGTCCAATTATCCTGACAACTGTTATATCACGGCGTTTTCTGGATAAGTTACCAATACTACTGGTCCAATTATCCTGACAACTGTTATATCACGGCGTTTTCTGGATAAGTTACCAATACCACTGGTCCATTTATCCTGACAACTGTTATATCACGGCGTTTTCTGGATAAGTTACCAATACTACTGGTCCATTTATCCTGACAACTGTTATATCACGGCGTTTTCTGGATAAGTTACCAATACTACTGGTCCAATTATCCTGACAACTGTTATATCACGGCGTTTTCTGGATAAGTTACCAATACTACTGGTCCATTTATCCTGACAACTGTTATATCACGGCGTTTTCTGGATAAGTTACCAATACTACTGGTCCATTTATCCTGACAACTGTTATATCACGGCGTTTTCTGGATAAGTTACCAATACTACTGGTCCATTTATCCTGACAACTGTTATATCACGGCGTTTTCTGGATAAGTTACCAATACTACTGGTCCATTTATCCTGACAACCGTTATATCACGGCGTTTTCTGGATAAGTTACCAATACTACTGGTCCATTTATCCTGACAACTGTTATATCACGGCGTTTTCTGGATAAGTTACCAATACTACTGGTCCATTTATCCTGACAACTGTTATATCACGGCGTTTTCTGGATAAGTTACCAATACTACTGGTCCATTTATCCTGACAACTGTTATATCACGGCGTTTTCTGGATAAGTTACCAATACTACTGGTCCATTTATCCTGACAACTGTTATATCACGGCGTTTTCTGGATAAGTTACCAATACTACTGGTCCATTTATCCTGACAACTGTTATATCACGGCGTTTTCTGGATAAGTTACCAATACTACTGGTCAATTTATCCTGACAACTGTTATATCACGGCGTTTTCTGGATAAGTTACCAATACTACTGGTCCAATTATCCTGACAACTGTTATATCACGGCGTTTTCTGGATAAGTTACCAATACTACTGGTCCAATTATCCTGACAACTGTTATATCACGGCGTTTTCTGGATAAGTTACCAATACCACTGGTCCATTTATCCTGACAACTGTTATATCACGGCGTTTTCTGGATAAGTTACCAATACTACTGGTCCATTTATCCTGACAACTGTTATATCACGGCGTTTTCTGGATAAGTTACCAATACTACTGGTCCATTTATCCTGACAACTGTTATATCACGGCGTTTTCTGGATAAGTTACCAATACTACTGGTCCAATTATCCTGACAACTGTTATATCACGGCGTTTTCTGGATAAGTTACCAATACTACTGGTCCATTTATCCTGAAAACTGTTATATCACGGCGTTTTCTGGATAAGTTACCAATACTACTGGTCCATTTATCCTGACAACAGTTATATCACGACGTTTTCTGGATAAGTTACCAATACTACTGGTCCAATTATCCTGACAACTGTTATATCACGGCGTTTTCTGGATAAGTTACCAATACTACTGGTCCATTTATCCTGACAACAGTTATATCACGGCGTTTTCTGGATAAGTTACCAATACTACTGGTCCAATTATCCTGACAACTGTTATATCACGGCGTTTTCTGGATAAGTTACCAATACTACTGGTCCATTTATCCTGACAACTGTTATATCACGGCGTTTTCTGGATAAGTTACCAATACTACTGGTCCATTTATCCTGACAACAGTTATATCACGGCGTTTTCTGGATAAGTTACCAATACTACTGGTCCAATTATCCTGACAACTGTTATATCACGGCGTTTTCTGGATAAGTTACCAATACTACTGGTCCATTTATCCTGACAACTGTTATATCACGGCGTTTTCTGGATAAGTTACCAATACTACTGGTCCAATTATCCTGACAACTGTTATATCACGGCGTTTTCTGGATAAGTTACCAATACTACTGGTCCATTTATCCTGACAACTGTTATATCACGGCGTTTTCTGGATAAGTTACCAATACTACTGGTCCAATTATCCTGACAACTGTTATATCACGGCGTTTTCTGGATAAGTTACCAATACTACTGGTCCATTTATCCTGACAACTGTTATATCACGGCGTTTTCTGGATAAGTTACCAATACCACTGGTCCATTTATCCTGACAACTGTTATATCACGGCGTTTTCTGGATAAGTTACCAATACCACTGGTCCATTTATCCTGACAACTGTTATATCACGGCGTTTTCTGGATAAGTTACCAATACTACTGGTCCAATTATCCTGACAACTGTTATATCACGGCGTTTTCTGGATAAGTTACCAATACTACTGGTCCATTTATCCTGACAACTGTTATATCACGGCGTTTTCTGGATAAGTTACCAATACTACTGGTCCAATTATCCTGACAACTGTTATATCACGGCGTTTTCTGGATAAGTTACCAATACTACTGGTCCAATTATCCTGACAACTGTTATATCACGGCGTTTTCTGGATAAGTTACCAATACTACTGGTCCATTTATCCTGACAACTGTTATATCACGGCGTTTTCTGGATAAGTTACCAATACTACTGGTCCAATTATCCTGACAACTGTTATATCACGGCGTTTTCTGGATAAGTTACCAATACTACTGGTCCATTTATCCTGACAACTGTTATATCACGGCGTTTTCTGGATAAGTTACCAATACTACTGGTCCATTTATCCTGACAACTGTTATATCACGGCGTTTTCTGGATAAGTTACCAATACTACTGGTCCAATTATCCTGACAACTGTTATATCACGGCGTTTTCTGGATAAGTTACCAATACTACTGGTCCAATTATCCTGACAACTGTTATATCACGGCGTTTTCTGGATAAGTTACCAATACTACTGGTCCATTTATCCTGACAACTGTTATATCACGGCGTTTTCTGGATAAGTTACCAATACTACTGGTCCAATTATCCTGACAACTGTTATATCACGGCGTTTTCTGGATAAGTTACCAATACTACTGGTCCATTTATCCTGACAACTGTTATATCACGGCGTTTTCTGGATAAGTTACCAATACTACTGGTCCAATTATCCTGACAACTGTTATATCACGGCGTTTTCTGGATAAGTTACCAATACTACTGGTCCATTTATCCTGACAACTGTTATATCACGGCGTTTTCTGGATAAGTTACCAATACTACTGGTCCAATTATCCTGACAACTGTTATATCACGGCGTTTTCTGGATAAGTTACCAATACTACTGGTCCATTTATCCTGACAACTGTTATATCACGGCGTTTTCTGGATAAGTTACCAATACTACTGGTCCAATTATCCTGACAACTGTTATATCACGGCGTTTTCTGGATAAGTTACCAATACTACTGGTCCATTTATCCTGACAACTGTTATATCACGGCGTTTTCTGGATAAGTTACCAATACTACTGGTCCAATTATCCCTACACCAGCCCTGGGTGCCAAGGAGGGCAGCCACTACTACCAATTTTAAAGTCTTTGGTATGACCCGGACGGGGATCGAACCCACGACCTCCCACATCGAGGCGGACGCTCCACCACTACACCCAACGTAAAACTCAACAAACTATAAAACATATGACAATAACAAGAACATTTTTTGAAAATTTAAATATTTCGTCTATTGCCATAGATAAACATATTCGAAAAGATAACAATTATTCTGTTGCTTTAGTAGACAATTTAATCTTTCAAAAAAAAGTATGTGCCATGAAAGACTTACAATGTAGAATTTGGAGCAATTTCGTTTCTCCGCGTGATACAGACCCTTTCTGACGTCTCCGCAGTATACGCCATTTTAAAACGACATAAAACCCAAATAAATAAATGAATAAATAGAAAATAAATGAAACATTACCAATTTAAGCAAAGTGTAAATCAGAGTCAATATGATTTAACAATTCAATTCAATTCAATCCTTTATTGGCAAATATCGACATAATTTGTCAATGGCCGTTTACAATGTTGAAGTGTATGGCTTTTAAAAAGACAAAAGCAAACAAATATATATATAAACCGTATGCCAGATAAATAATTGTTGGTAAATCACATGAAAAAGATACGATTAGGCACAGCAACAAACGTTATAACGTCATCGCGAATATCATAACATTATTGATTTATTAATACTTTATTTTTTGAAATTCACTGTTATTCGTTAAATTTATAAATATTGGGCCATTGCATATTAACAACCGATGTCGCTACATACCTGGCTTCTATTACGATCCTCTCACAGCATACTGTGTTCCATGTAGGAATAAAATCACTCATACAGACGCTTTCTGACGCTTCTGCAGCAGACGACGTTTGAAAATATTGTGGCAATAGAAGAAATTGCTCACAATGAACGGTTTCTCTCTTTGCCAGAGTTCTGAAATTACACTTTCACTTTTAAAGGTTTTTTTAATATTTTGCCAAGATGTATTCAAAGTCATCTGCTGCAGATTTGTTGTATGTAATAAAGTGTTATCGATTATTCGATTATTCGTACTTTTTATGAACTTTTTGTTCCTTCCGTCATGTCCTGTTTTGCAAATTTTCCAATTTCAATTAATTTTAATTTTCTGTTCTAGTGTTTACTTTCCTAATGCATTTCATTGAACCATAAACTTAGAAAAGCAAAAATAGACAAGACTGCGTAAAACGTGAGTGCCGGTACTTAGTGATTTAACGAAAGACATACGAATGTAAAAAATAAATAAAAAAAAAAAAGTTACCACCCACGACCTCGATTTTATAACCGAGTCTCTTCTTGAGAAAATGGCACAAGTTGACGTTTTCGAACAGAAGGGTATTACCATATAAACATGTGCATCCATCCACACAGTCTGATCAAGATCTTCATTGTTCACTTATTCTTTAACCCTTTGCCTCATACGACAATTCTGCAGTAGACGACTTTGAATGTATTTTGTCAAAACATAGAAAATCTCCATAATTGAATAAATAACCTATGACAAAAAGTGGAAAACATTGTGGAAAAAGGAGAAATTGCACGTTTTGTGCAATTTCTTCTTTTGTCATTATGTTTTCAAAAAGCCGCCTGTGCAGAGGCGTCAGAAAGCGTCTATATGAGGGAAAGGGTTAAAAATAATTCTCAGAAGATTCCGACATCCCGGAGCATGCGTACAGGCTGATGTGAGCCTAAACTTTTCAGAAATTCTAACTGGCACCATTTCTCATGCACTGGCTCATTTTATAATGTGCATGAACCTCGTCAGGTCAAAACGAGCCTTGATTTAGATGTAAAGAGTGGAAACTTAGACGAACCTGTGCACCACATCCGCACGGTCTCATCAAAGTTACGGTTACTGTCTAAAAAACATGTAAAACAGCCAATCGTTGATGTTTTTAAAGTCCGTCTGTTGCAGAAGCGTAGTATTAAGATTGCAGGCTTAATGTATTTTCAATTGTTTAACGGTTGGTTATACATCGTTTTGTTACGCCAAAACGATAAACATACATAACCAGGCAACAGCGCAAATACATAAAGATCTCGGTGCTGATATAAAAAGGCCACATCACAAATACATAACTATCTCGTTGCTGACATATATAAAGGTCACATCACAGATACATAAGGATCTCGGTGCTGATATAGAAAGGCCACATCACAAATACATAACTATCTCGGTGCTGATATATGAAGGTCCTGACATCATACAGTCAGTCGTTATGCTAACCCTACAATCCTGGGCGCCAAGGACGGCATACATTACTATCCTTTTAAAAGTATGCGGAAAGACCCGGTCGGGGATCGAAACCGCGACCTCCAGCACACGAGGCGGACGCTCTACGATTACACCACCGAGGCGGTCGGATATATAAAGTTCATATCTCAACTGTATATATGTATAATATAGATTACATCACAAATACATAAAAAGTTCATTGCTGACATATAAAGGTCAAACCAAAAATACATTTAGATCTCGGCGCTAAAATATAAAGGTTACATCACAAATATATAATGATCTCGGCGATGCTATATAAAGGTCACATCACATATACATACAGATCTCGGCGATGCTATATAAAGGTCATATTACAAATACATAAAGATCACGGCGATGCTATATAAAAGTCACATCACAAAAACATAAAGATCACGGCGCTTATGTATAACGGTCGCAAAACAAATACATGAAGATGATACAAGGTCACAGTGTAAACATATAAAGGTCACGGCGCTACTATATAAAAGTCACAGTGCAAATATATAACGGTCACAGTGCAAATAAATAAAGGTCATGGCACTACTATATAAAAGTCACATCACAAATATATTAAGTTTAATGCGCAAATAAATAAAAGCAACAAAGCTGATTGATACCATTTGTCCGCCCTGGTAATCATTTCTTGATTCGAACCTATATGTCTTTACTACGAGTTCTTATCCATGGTAATGGTACTGCCAGCGGGAATCTGATTGTATGTTCGATTATAAAGTCAGGAGTACCGGCGAGATAGCTCCGTCTCGATTGATCCTCGCCGTCTGTTCTATATGTTATTTTAAATTTCAAGAATGAGATTTTCATGAATTTCTTCGATGATTCGTACCGATACGCCTGAAATATGACTTGGATTCGAACCCTGGTATTCTGCTCCCCTGGCGGAAGCTATAACAACTACACCAGGGATACGGTTGTTTAAGAGGGATAGGCAAACGTAACATGTAAGTCCTTAGCGGTAAAACGTGGGAATGGTGATTCAAACAGCCATGCGTTCAGTGCTTTGATTGGTGGCGACCGGTTGCCAATCCACCAATCAATTTACAGCTATAATTAAGTGAACTGAACGCAGGGCTGGTGTTCTTTTACTATATGCGAACTGTACAAACACGCACAAGGTGATGAAATAGCACAGCCTCTGCAGAGTACCATTACATTATAGTGTCAGACAAACAGCAATAATGGCGGCGCTGTTTGAAAACGGTGAAGAAATCAAAAACAATAGAAACAACCTTTTTGTGGACCAATTGGTCAACCTTTCAATCACTTAATGTAGTTTAATTCATTATTGATGTATAAATTCCAAACATCAAATAGTAATGGTTCACTGTAGAGTTAGCGAAAATCAGTTGTAAATGTAATAATTAACTATATATGCGATATTGTTTGTTAGGAGTTTGACACCGTTTCTGTAGTCTTTAACTTATATCAGACGATGACATTATTACATACCCATGGGTTACCTGGCTTTCTCACACCAGTGCCCATCCAAACAAATGTCTCAAGACATCTGACAACCTTCCCCTTTTAAACTACATTTTGAGCACATTTGTGGAAGACGAATAACGCTTGTTTCAATTAATGTTAGTAATTCATCGGGAAGAAACAATGCACAAGCCGGGGTTCGAACTCATGATGACCGCTTGATAGGTCTTGTCGTTGCCCACTGAGTTACCACGGCTCGAGTTTCAGGGTAGGAATAAACTTCTTCCTGAAACATTGTTAACCCCTTTTTCATAAACGACACATCTGGAGCACACAAAAGTATTGAAAAATGTCTACAATTGAAAGTTGAAAACATTGTGGCAAAATGTAATATTGATCATCATGAGCATTTCTTCATTTTAAATATTTCCATCCATGTACAAAAAATGGGAAAATGTCGGTGATCATATCTTAGTCCGGAGGCTAACAGCCCATTTTTGTAGGAATCGTGCATTTTGTGATACAAGCATGGGATTTGGCACAGAGTTACAATGACCCATTACGGCTTATTTAAGAATGGGACCCCAACTGGATTTTGCCAATTGCGGCTGTGGCGGCCATCTTTCAAAATGGCCGCCATGATGTTTTCAATTGTCTTATTTCTTCATCAAAAATAATTTTGTTCGAAGTTTTTGTTCCTATAGTAATGTTTTTTTTGATCAAGGAATATCAAAATGACATCAGTTGCAACCAAAAAAAAAATGTCGACCATTTTGTTTTTCAAAATGGCCGCCATTTTGGGTTAAAATGTAAAGTTTTCTCAATTTATTTTGTGAAAAAATGATAGCAACATTATTTTTCATATTACACGGTTTTATTCATTACAAAAAAAACTTTCACATAGTCCCAGTGCCAAATGAGCTTATGCCGTTTGCAGAACAAAATAAACTAAAGAGAAATCATGTACAGTACTGTCCATGTACTGTATCAAGATTACATATAATAATTATATCTGACCAGGATAACGTTACAGGCATCCGCCACACTTGTACATGGCTAGTTCGCTTTTCGGCATTTGCAACTTCCCTTACATCCCTTACATCCCTTGCTGCACCTGCATTTGATGACAACACAACATGCTCTACCAGCAGAGAGTCGGGAGAGTCATCCATTTGATGCTCCATTGTGCAGCGGATGAGTCCCAAATCCAACCGAAGTCTGATAGACTGGGCAAACGTAGGAATTTTATAATCGATTGACCCCATGTGTGACCTGCCGCATACCCTGCTCTTTACTAATGCTGGATTAAGGCATCTTGTGTAAGTGGAATGTTCTCTATTTCCCTGTTTTTCTGAGTGAATAAATACTGGTGCACACCATTATCGCTACTGTCGGTGCTACCAGAGTCGTACATGATCACCAATAATCTCTGATGTGTGGGTAGTACATCTAGGACATTTTGTTTTGATGGCGTCCTAGCTAATGTGCATAAAGCATTAGAAGCATCATAAAAGACATTCCAGGCAGACCAGGCTGTTCATTGACCTTTTCCAGCAAAGACAGATGTTACATTGAATCCAGCTAGGGCATAAAATGTAGTAAGTGCTGTGGACTTATTTTGGCCAATTGTTTAAGCCATGGCTGTCACATCAAGGTACCGAAAAGTGCTACCTGTACCAAATGTCAACCATGGACATTCACAATCAATCTTCTGGGCCAAATGTATGCCTCTGACAACTACGTCTAATAAGCATCTTCTTCATACCCTGCTGAACTACATCTAAAGCATGTACAAACATCATAGATTCATACATTACACGTTCAGCGATAAGATGAAATAGTTCGGCTGTGTTGTCATCTGCACGCAGGAACTCTTGCCAATTTCCAGGTATCATATGTGTTGCTTCAACATGCCTCCGTATGCCATTATCCCTCGTCTGTCATGTACCAGCTTTCAGACTATCCTTCTTGTAAATGTCAAATACCATATCAACTCTTTTTACAGCATCGCTATTGAATTGTTTGCGAATGTGTAATATAATCATCCGAAAAATCTGGTATTCCTGGTGTTATCATGTTTATGATGGCTGCACCATCTAGGATGATCATCTTGGCATCACGAGGTTTTACTGTGTCATGATTTGGTACAAGTTTTTAAACACATTCCAAGAGGTCTGCCTTGGTTCCACACTGCATAGCCCTAAAGTCTGAGAACAATTCTTCCATGTCTGTTTGGCGCGCTTGGCACACAATGTAAAGCGATAAAAAAAAAACCGATCACGCTTAATATCTGTTTTTGCTGTTTTGTTTTCTCTTTCGGCACATGCTTTCCAAAAAGTGGGATGCTTTTAGAAATATGTCGACCGTTCCAGAAGTGGCTATTTGAGCCTTTGAGCTAGTGGATGTCCATCCTAACCCATCAAGTAGAATACCAAAGCATTTTAGCAATGGCATCGTTATATCTCATCCTCCTAACATTACCACATAAGAGTCTTCCCAATGTGTCTCTAGACATGCCCATTGAATGTTCTTTGCAATTTTATACAGTGTATGGCCACAGGCTATGACAGGGGTTTGTCCGCGGTTAACATTGTCAACGGCATTTTGCACCACATCCATTGAATGCTTAATCATTGCAACTGACTTGGACTCGTCTGGAAATAGCGGCAACATCGTACTGTTAGCTGGTTGGATTGTGGTCTCGGCTTGATGGTAAGCATGAGAAGCAGCCCACAATGTGTGCTTTCCATCACTTTGATTGGATTATCTGCTAAAATTGTCCAAGTCATGTGGCGTACTTATGATATTATAGACATGCTGACACTACTGTGATTCTGCTTCATCATCTGTATGATTAGGCTTGCCAAGTTCAGGTTTTTCTGGAATAGGCGGATCTTTGATTGCCGCAACAGATGCTACAGATATGTAGCTGTGAGGATGGTTGGAAATTTTGCGCTCAGAGCTGAATAATGGGGAACGTGTTTAATCAATAACAACGTTATCAAAATCTGGATGTTGAAAAAGAGAAATGCTAGTTCCATGGAATAAGGTTTTGAAACTTGTGGAAGAAGGGGCATGATCTATGTTTTTTCAAAAGTTGTGAGCACACTGCTCCTGATGTTTCAAAGTGGCCAATTGCAGAATTAGCTATTTCAGGAGACATACGAAGAATGCGGTCATAAGTAACAAAAAGTCTCATCTTGTGTAATGTTTTTATCATATCCTTAGATCGAGTTTTAGAATGATTGTAATATTCAAAGAAACAAAGGCAGTGGAGGTTCACGATCTCGACTGTGTCTGGCATCTCTGGATACCGTTTTCAAATGGCGAACCGAGTTATACAGTTTTAGCTGTGACGGGGACAGTGCAGCCTGTGATTTGTAGTTTGCCTCATTTTTAATGCTTGTAACATTGAGTTTTTAATATAAATCAGAGTAAGCAATGATCAGGATACACAACTTTGCTGGCAATCATTTGGAAAAGTACCATCAAAGGGTGGAAATTCATTGGTGAACATATCACTCCGAATTATATCTTCAATCCTTGACATAATAACTGTCTCACTTTCAAAAGAGCGCTGACACATTTTCTTACTACTTTTGCAAGCAATTCAACTTGGTGCAAATAGAATATCACGGCTCTCACTGTGTGCCTCTAACTGCGGGAAGTATCCAAGTATATTTTGTTTAAAGTTGGTTGCACGGACACTTGATGGTGCCTGCTTCTGTGTTGGTGAAGTCTAGAGGTATACAGTCAAGTCAATTCTGATAGTTGGAATACCGGTATTGTCTCATCACCTTCCAAAACTTCATGAATGTATGAAAATAATTCTGCGAAAGCAGTATTTTTGGCAGTATCTGAAATGTCACTCGACTCAGTCGACTGTGCTGTATTCGATTCAGCTAGATCTCTGATATAGAGAGAAACTAAACATTGGGCATGATATTTCATTTATGTAGCTACAACGTCTCACCTACTTAACTTGGCTAATACATATTGATCTTGAAGATTAATGGCACATTGTCTTACTTTTGTATCGAGATATTTAGTTGATGCATTGTTTAGGGGATATGCTTTTGTTCCAGATTTGTTGCAAAAAAGACAAGTCGTATCTGGATTAGTAGGATGTGTTACCTTCTGTCGTGTTAATGTCTCTGGTATTTCAGAAACGTCAACACTACTCCTGCGTTTTGTAGCACGCTGTACATTATTTCAACTTCTCGTCACTTATTTGCTCACACAAAAGATAACAATCCCAATTGATGTCTGACTGAGCTATTACAACAGTTTCTGTTTTAACAAGTTTTAAGCTTTTGCCATGTTTTTTTAATTTTAGTACACAACAGAGTTATCTGTAAAGTTAAAAGATTGTTAAAGCTCTCACTATATATACATATAAGTAAGGATTTTTAAAGTTGTCAGTGTATCTACATATAAGGAATACAAGTCCCACCACCTGGCGGCTCTATTTTTCATCAGATCAAAGTAATTTCAATAATCTTGTAAGAGTCACATAAAGAACATTCTTGGCAATTAATTTTCAAATTAGGCTAGTACGTTTGCACAAGAAGATTTTTTAAAGTGTTGCCATTATTTCATCTTTTTAATACCGCAGCAACCCAAGTTCTGCACAGAGTTAAAATATTTGGACAAATTTCAATGAAGATCACCTAAGAAACATTCCTGAGAAACTTTTTTGAAATTGGTCCAGTGGTTTAGCAGGAAAATTCGTTTGCAGGAAAATATGAACGGCAATCAGCCATACATACAGACATACGACAAACAGACGCAACCGTCGCCGGACGGTGAATGATCAAAAAAGCTCATCCCGCATTTTGTGCTCAAATGAGCTAACAAAGACAGATGAAAAATGGTGTTCATAGTTAGTTACAAGTTATTGCACAAAACAATTACATTTATACCATTTTTTGTCTTAAGATTGTATAAAACTTTACATTATAACGTTAAATGGCGGTCATTTTGGGAAACAAAGTGGCCGAAACACGTGTTGTGACAAAGGTTGCCATATTTACGTGTCTGTTCATAGTATATATGAATAAAGATAAAAGAAACTTTGATAATATCTCAATTTTTTGTCAAAATATAAGAGATTGTAAATTTTGGTGTCGGCCATTTTGAAAAATGGCCGCCACAGCCGCTATAAGTAAAATCTGGTTGGGGTCCCGTTTGAAAATGAATAAGTATATACCACATCAACTTTGTACCAAGTTTCATACTTGTATCAAAAAGTGCATGATTTTTTGCTTATCCTCCTGACTATCTCGTTACATTTCGATCAACCCCTACATGACGTAATCAATGCAATATCCAATCTCAAATTATTACGGTATTTAAAACAGAGCAATTGTTAATCTCGGGTATCGACACGCATTTCAAAAAATCGGTATGGCACTACGCACTGTTAAGTTATCTGACGTCCTCATTTTGGCATGTCTACTCTGGGCTGCTAAGGGCGGGCGACATGTCCACTTTGCCCAGTACAGTTTATTAAACGGATACACCTGTCAGTTGCATGATATCGTTTTTTCCATCGAGGATGTCAGCCAAATCCAATGCTCGAGTACTTGTGTGGGAAGCCCGTATTGTGTTATATTTTTCTACAGTAGCTACCACAGTTTATGTACTGGGTGTTCTAGACGGTTTGAAAACACGGCCGATTTGATCGTTTCTGAATTCACCATCGCCTTTATGGTAAACAAAAGTAAGTCAAACTTTTGCTATTTTTTACGTTTTCTAAGAGAAATTGAACCTTTCTCACATGATATAGACGCTATCTGACGCCTGCAGCAAGCGACTTAAATGATCGCTGTGGGAAATTGATAAATTGCTCTTAATGAGCATTTTCTCCTCTTGCCACAATATTTTTAAATTCATTCAATAATTGTTCTTATATTTATAGAGTTTCCATATTTTTTAGTAAATATAGAAATATAAAACTAACTTTTTTCTACCTTCTTTTTCTCCTTAATATTCCTTTTAAGTACTACTCAATATGGTGTATATGTTGCTTTTATTGATATTATTACTATTATTATATTCATCTGTTAGAAATCGTTTTTATTGGTTTTAATCTATTTATTTATAAAATAATCTCAGGAACTGTAGTTTTAAAAGAATTTTACATACATATCACCAACAGTAAATGGGACGGGGGCTCTGGTCTTGAGATGTGGCTCTCTTCACATCATTTTATGGGTAAGCAGCACTTTTTTCCGGAGAGAATCGAAAACAAAAATATAAAAAGAATCCCGTAAACATTCCTGCGTTTTCATTATCCACTCGTTATGCAGCGACTATAAATTGATTGATTGATCAGCGTTGAACACTTTTTTCAACGGTATTTATATTATAACACGGCTACCAAGTCGCTTTACTTGTGTGTTCCCTGTTTCCGTGAGTCCAAACTGCATACAGCAATGTTGTAAGAAACTGGCCACCTTCTCATATAGACTTTTTCGCAGATTTGTTGAAAAAGGATGGCAGAGCCGGGGTTCGAACTCACGACCCCAGGATAGATATATGTCGTCATTACCGACCGAGCAATTGCGACCCGACACCAGCGATTATAAGCGAGTGTCCAAGTTGATAACTGCAAACACTGATATTGGACAGTTTGTTCAATGGGTATAACGGCGTTTTTTCAACCGAATTTCAGTTAGTTAGATCATAGACACAGAACACGTATTCATAGTTTCTGGCTGAAACAGAATTAGGCTAGGAGCACCCAACAAAGACAGCCGCGAACCGGCATCGAACCTGGTTTTTAAACCTAAAAGGTTAGCCTTTCGACTAACGTGGATTCCTTGAGTAGTGTTACCGGTACCCATTTCTTAGAATCAGTTGCAGAAGTATCGACAAAAATATGCCTAAATTATGAGTTAAATCCCTTGACAAAAGAGGAATTAATGATAAATACATACATACGCAAAGCATCAAAAAGAAGCCGCAATATTTCTTTGCACATGAAGAAATAAAAGAAAACTACGTTTAAATCCATAAACATTAGACGAATTTAATCTGTAATGCAGATATCGGTATTTGAAGATTTAAGTATTATGTAGGATATTTAACCTGGCAGTGTCTGTGTTTTAAGTGAATGCGGTGATTTAGAGTTAAGATTATCCTGAAAAGTAACATATAAGACTAATACTAAAGATAAATGGACAAGAGGTTATGATAAATTTCAATTTGTACCAAAGATTATCATTTATTTGTATTGAACACACGCCCTGTTATAATAGGTTGAAAAGTGTTCAAAATTATTGTGATAAATGCAAATCATGATTGCTCATTATGAGCAATTTCTCCTTTTGCCACAATGATTTCAATGATGTTTAACCTGACAGACTTCCCCCTTTCTGAAATCATCAAGTACAAAACATAGATAATCTCTATAAATGATAGTTAGATAATTGAAAAGAGTTAAACTTGTTGTGGCAAATGGAGCAAATGCTCATTATGAGCAATTACACATTCAGCCACAATTATTTCAGGAATCGTCTGCTTTAGTGGCTCAGAAATGGTATATACTTGTATGTGGGAAATGGTTTAAACCGTGAATTTCACCTTTTGCCACAATGATTTCAAAAGTCGTCTGTTGCAGAGGCTCATAAGTGGTATATACTCGTATGTGGGAAAGCGTTAAAACCGTAAATGGAGAACATTAATCTCATTGTGAGCAATTTCACCTTTTATCATTATGATTTCAAAAGTCGTCTGTTGTAGAGGCTCAGAAAGGGTACAACTCGTATGGGAAAGGATTAAAACTAAACCGTAAATGTAGAAAATTAAGCTTATTATGAGCAATTTCACCTTTTTCCACAATGTTTTTTGCAAAAGTCGTTTGTTGCAGAGGCACAGTAAGGGTATATACTCGTGTGTATACTCGTATGTGGGATAGGGTTAAAGCCGTTAATGGAGAAAATTAAGCTCATTATGAACAGTTTCACCTTTTGTCACAATTATTTCAAAAGTCGTCTGTTGCAGAGGCTCGTTAAAACCGTAAATGGAGAAAATTAAGGCAATACATATATCAAGAACCAAAACATTGAATGGGTATCAAATATGAAATACAACACGAGTATACTGCAAAAACACCACTTTCTTATTGTTTCATCAAAATGTCAAACGAGCAAACGTCCTTTTTTCGTTCTTACATCACATAGGAAAGCGAATGAAGCAGATAAGGAAAAGAGCAGATAACCATAGTATATGTACCCATAGTATATGTTATGCTTGTTTGAATATAACGGATAAGCATAAGTGTTTCTACAACACAGTGACGTAATAAAGGCGAGATATAGCGTCTTCTGGAGTTCCTTCCTCTTATTACTGCGTAATATATAGGATGAAAGGAACCAGACTACATTTAGCGCGCATTTTTGGTTCCCGGTTTGAGAACTATTGAAACAATAAAGCCTATATCAGGCTGGTTACCAATTTAACAGAATGGTTCTCTATTTTACTGTTTAGACTAGATACAGTATGAATTTCGCGCTGAACTAAAACTGTACATACATTAAATTAATATACCGGCCTTTGTCTTTTTTTTTTAACTTGTAAAACTCACAAATGTATATAAAATGTAAGAGTGATGTTTTAAAAGTCATTTACCTTAAATTAATATACTTAGTAAGGACAAAGAGAAAATCCCGATATATGGTCACACTGGCAGGTCTAAAAATCTCCTTTTGATAAATTTTAAAGCATTACTACAGGAAGACGCCTACTGGCGGCTTCCAATAATAGATATATGTGTACAAGGAATCATTTAACTTAGTCAATAGTTCACCAATCACCTGGAATAAGTGAATATATACCTAATCAATACGAGCTTTATATGATAAAAATACTGAAGTACATGTCATAATTTGCTACACAAAATGGTACCACTAAATATTCAAACTAAAAGTCATTGAACAAATACTAGAATTAACTCCGAAGGTTGTGCTATCATTATGGAGTCAAGCCACCCGGCGCCCAGGCTCTATACGGTTGGCTGCACAACTCAACATTTATATAATGATATTCATCTAATTTACTATGGTATCTTCAAATGCGTAGCTCGACAACAATCCAGTTACTATTCACATATTCGTCAGTCTCCACTGTTCGTTCATTGCAACGACACCCTTTTTTGTTTATCTGATGCGTCGAACAACGATAGTTTAGTCGGTTCAGGATTCTTCAGTTCGAACCCGACTCGGCCAAATATTTCTTTCTAAAAGTTGACAAAAGTCGTTGCTACCAGCGTCATTCGAAATATATCAATGTATATATGAGCCGTCCCGCGAGAAAACCAACATTGCGAACTCTGCGTAAAGTATCGACTCGGATCATACTAAGCACGCCGCGCAGGATTACCCGGATAGACAGTTTTCGCCTCCTGTGGAGTTTGTTTCATGAACCATTGCTCTATACATATATCCCCCTGAGACGGAATGTGTCGGCCCGGATCTGTCTGCGCAGGCTGATATGGGTCAATACATTACGCAGATGCCATATTGTTGGTTTTCTCGCGGGACGGCTCAATTATGTTAGAAGTATCCAGTTGCCTTGGAAGAATGCTGGCTAGGTGAACTGGCCCCCGTGCTATAACATAAATCGTAAGTGTATGTAATTGAAGAAGCAGTTACAACCGTTTCGCGCTGAGCCAACGCAATGTTGTTAGCTTACTCGTCAGTTCGAATGTCGTTTTTATGAAGGGGTCAATAATCTATGTTGGACTATAGCCAGTTGCATGGAAAGAACGTTATGTGCAATACTAGTGCAATAGTAACAAACACATGGCTAGGTGAACAAGCAACCGTACTATAACAGAAAAAACTATTTGTTCAATCATACTTATTTTATTATGTCGTCTTTATGAAGGAGTTAAAAATCTATATTGGAGTGTAGCCATTTGCATCAAAGACTGTTCTGTGCAATACTAGTGCGATAATAACAAACACATGGCTAGGTGAGCTGACAACCGCAACATAACGGAATAAGCATACTGATAGAGTACACATAACTATTGTATTATCTCGTTCTTACCTAGTCTACATGTACATGTATATAAAATACGGTATTTCTAAATAGGATTTGGACGCATTATATTCATCTCCACATACAAATTCTACAAAAAACCTCCTGGTAGCCATGAAGTATAAACAAAATACGATATAGATTACATCATCAAGATCGTTTTCTTTATAATAAAACATAGACATCGTGTTGTAATTTTTTTTAATTTGGTCCAATTCCACCAACCTTACTTAGCGCGAAGTAATACCTAAAAGATAGTTCATCATTTGTGTTTCCCTTATACATGTATTTTATGAAATATGAATGGTGGAATGTATTTGAGTATATTAGGGCCTACTAAGATGTCATAAATAGTTACCGTGTTAAATAGCAATTGTTTTTAAGAAATGAAATATGTTGGCATTTTAATAAGGGTCAAACAAATGGTGAACTATGGGTTATCAGCAGGGGTCCAGATAAGATAGAGTTTTCAGCTCTTTTCCCCAAAAAAATATTTCTTGCTATCCAACCAAACCCTATCTATGATGTGAGTTCTAAATAAAATCGTCTCACTGAGACGATTCTTTTAGTTTAAACATATTTTATTGAGAAATAGTTGCACATTAGTGCATATATATATATATGTAATACATGTTATGTACATAGGATTGGAAAACAAGCGTCATAGACACTTATACAAATTCCTTTCCTCAGATAAATTTGCATCATATTCAAAATTACATGGCGTATTGAGTATCAACAGCATTGGTTCAGTGGGTCACATAATGATTTTAGAACATGCAAAACGCCCCTTAGACTTCTGGTTAAACGTTATAAAAGTAGGAAGATTTTGGGGGAGTTGGGTCTCTGGTAGTTTTGAGTAGTACTCATGCTCCTCTCTCAATTTGTTATTGTAACGGGAATGGTATATCCATCGTACATACAGGTGCCTTAACCTCTTATTATATAAACTAAATGTATACATACCTTGTTTCCCTGCGCTCTGCGTGGTTGGTGTGATTCATGTGTACACACAACATTTGCTACTATATAATATCAATCTCACGCGTTCCATTTAAAATAGTGTGAACTATTTGTCTTCGCGTAGCGTATTCAACAGGGTAATTTGTAAATGTTGGTGCATTGGTCCCACGGGATGTTGGTTAGTTATTTGTCTATATTGTTGTGAATTGGTGGGATAAGTTCATTCTACCGGACGACAGCAAGCAGTTCACATCTTGTTTTTTGAAATAGTTCATTACTGTTAACATAACTACACAATGCACAGAATGAGGTCTAACATTCAAATCTGTCATTGACAAATTGACACAGGTTTCAAGAGTTTTTCCATACAATGTTTTTTATCTCTAGTAAATTTTATCCTGGGCGAGACGGATTTCTAAACATATTGCTTTACTTTTTTCAGATGCTTTTTTCATTAGATAAATATGTTAGTTCAACACTTATTACAGGCTTCCACATTACGTACATGAACTTCACTCTTTAACTGCTTTATGTTCAATACATAGACTCGCCGTCTGGTATTTGCATATGGGTGTTTGTAGCTTAATGTATACGTTGAGAGAAGACGGTCTGGCCGTTTCTTTTGTCTGCTCACGTGTGACTAGCTCCAAAGCAATCTCATTAAAACCAAACTGAAACCGCTCTAGCTCGTGTATAGATGCAACGACTGCTACATATAGGTCGTCTCAGATTGACCTTTGTGTCAGCCAATCAAAGTATCGCTTACCAAAACTTACGATATAAAACAGGTAAGATGACCCATATAAATAAACGATATACAGAAGCGGTGATTGTTGAGTGGTCCGATTGTATAGCTCGGGCGTTCGTTGTACCGTGTGCTTATATTGGACATAAAAAACGAGCACGTGCTCATAAGTATTTAAGTGTATTAGATCAATTCGAGACGACCTTTTATGCGGTGTAGTCAGATCCAATATGCGTACAGCGAACCCTGATTATTATGCGACTGGCCCCAATGGTGACGTTTACATACTAGCTTTCCACTCGAGGCATTCTCTCTCGAGCATTGTTTTCCAACCTTTCCCCCTTTCTCGTTCTTTACTATTCTTCACGCAATATATCTCATATACATTATACATTTGGCCTGTTTGGCTATGGAATAAAGGCGAACTGTCACTATAAATACAATATATTCTCTCTGTGTTGTATTAAATCGAACCAAAGAGGCCTGGCACGATTATAAACAAAAATGAAAATCTTGTATATATAGTCAAGGGTCCAACTTACTCCTCTGCCAAATTTGACCCATGTTTGCAAGGAAGTGACATCCCTTGTCTATATAACAGAGGTTACATTTTTGTTTAAATAGCGTGCCAGGCCCCTATGAATAGAACCAGCCTTGACCGTATACAATGTGATAAGGTTAAATTTTCGAGCATGATTGAGCTTCACTATTTATTAATATGTTATAATTATGTTACGTTTGTTTACAGAGGTATGTTGGGTAACTTGTATCATGAAATATTAAGACAAAGGATCAATCCATATAAGTAAAGGCGATTAATATCTATACAATTACGTATTTGATGTCGTATATTAAAAGAAGCTAAAATTAACAAAGTAATGTTGAAAACGGCGTTAAATCCCAATTTACACTATCATTGAATTCCAGAATCCCAAGGCGATGCATGTAACAGCAGCTATGAATGCGATGGTGATTTTATCTGCTTTTCCAACCGCTGTCTGTGTTCTCCGGGCTATTACTACCATCCGGTAATGGGAACATGCACCACGTGTAAGTAAGTCCTTTTCCACATACAGTCGAATCTGTGTTTAAAGACCTACCATGGGAAGAGAACAATCCGGTTTTTGTCTACAGGTGGTCTTTAATTACAGGGTCATTTAGGCAGAAAATGAGTAATTGGAAAAATTTAAAGTGTGGTTGCTATAGAGAGGGAATTGTTTAACAGAGGTGGTCTTAAGCACAGGTTTGATTGTACAACAGATCCGCAGCATTTGACTCGAAAGCCATTGGGGAAAAACTATAGAAGTCGTCTGATACAATGGCAGAATGCCTCGGTTAAATATAGGCAATCGTGTGAATTTTTAAATTGTCGATACGTTCATTGTGGGTGATGTTAAATTTGCGATATATCTTGATTCAAATTGACAGAAATCACAATTACATTTATTGTTAGGATTTTCAACCGCTTTCAACAATTGTTCAGTTATATCATGGCGTTTCCTGGGCAAGTTACCAGTAATACTGGTCCATTTATCCGGACACAAGCCACAGTTATAACGGTCATTAAAAATAAAAGACTGCATGGTTTCGTTTATTTTAACCATTAGCTCTTTCAGCGACGAATTGTGTAAAGTAGACGCGTCCATATTCAAAATCGGGGGTCTCAATTTCTCATGTAATATTTTTGATAACTTAAAGGCAAACGTCGATATTGCCATTGGCGTTGAAAGAGTAATTCAATTTGTCTCCATTTCTCATGTAATACGAGTTTTGGAATATTTTGATAACTTAAAGGCAAACAATGCTGATTTCAGGTGAGACAGCTCGTTACGAGCTGACTCGCCTGAATCTGTATTGTTTGCACAAACGTCGATATTGCCATTGGCGCTGAAAGAGTAGTGTAATTCAATTTGTAATCTAGGCATCCGGGTTCTTATACACAATTTACAAAGCAAGTACAGATACATTTTAGATTGATGAAGATCAATGATTGATTCGGTTTTAACAACTTTTCAGTCACAATTGAGCTGTCCCGCGAGAAAACCAACATTAGTGCCTCTGCGTAATGTATCGACCCAAATCAGACTGCTCCGGGCCGATACATTCCGTCTTAGGTGTATATAGGTATAGCATAATGATTCCTGAAACAGAAAATCAACAGGAGGCGAAACAAGTCTATCCGGGTGAGCCTGCGCGGCATGCTTTAAGCTGTTTCGGGTCGAAACTTTACGCAGAGTCCACAATGTTGGTTTTCTCGCGGGACGGCTAATATCAAGGTGACATAGTAACCTACCCATGTGCTTCCTGGCTTTCCCACACACGTATTTCCAAGCATAGTCTTAGAATTCGTTTGCGGAAGACGAATGGTGCTTGCCTTTACTTTTGCGACGCGGGCTGTCAATCCAGGAGTTCGAATCCCGGCTCGGCCAACTTTCTTTCCGACGATTGACAAAAGTCAATGCGACATGCGTCTTCCACCAATGGGCTAAGTCTATGTGGAAAAGCAGCCAGTTGCTTGGGAAGATTGATGTGTGGATTACTGGTGTGAGAAAACTAGGAAATGCACGAGTAGGTGAACTGGCCGCCTTGATATAACTGAAAAATTGTTAAAAACGGCGTTAAATCCCAATCAATCAATCAAAGCCTTTACTTTTTGCTGACCTAGGATTCGAACTCACAGCCCGCGTCTCTACCAGGGCTCGGCGTGTATAATTGATTATTAGAATTAAAGGCTTGAGTAATTTAGAGTTATTCATTTTCCGTATAATTTAACTTCCTTCTTTTAAACACCACTATGAGATATTTCTGGCCGTTTTTCGCTCAGTCATAAGTCGGTCAATTAGTATTATTGCTGGATATGACTATTATGACATTCGGGAGATTCCGAACAGCGAAGATACTGATCGGTCTACAGTTCTTGCGTAGTCAGACATGGGACTTATCTGGTCACTATTTAGTCTTAGTCGTGCATTCATCCTTGAAGAGTACGAGTCACCAGGTTTACACAGCCGACTGCAGTGTGATGGTAATTACCATCGCCTTATTAATGGTAACCCTCTTTTGCGTAGTCAGACCTGAATCTTCTCTGGTCAATATTTAGTCGTGCATGCATCATGGAAGAGTATGAGCGACGGGGTTTAAATTAAGAACCGAAAGCAGTGTGATGGTAATTACCATCGACTTATTAACCCTTTCCCACCTATATACGCATTTTTACACATCAACAGCAGAAGACTTTATTTTGAAAACATTATGACAAAAGGAGAAATTGCTCTAAACTTTAGGTCAGTAATTATACCTACAATTATAGAGAATTTCCATATTTTTGAGCAGACATTTTCAAAGTGGTTTGCTGCAGGTTTGCTGTATGTGGGAAAGGGTTAAACAAACAGTAACTCCGAACGTCGTTTGTCGTGCGACGCGGTGCATTCTGGGTGTTTGATTATTCTTTCAGACTGTTGGATCTATGGCAACACCTTTCAGGATTATGAAAACGTGGCCATCCCGGGAAATGACTTCTTGATAACTGCCCCAATATCCCACGACAACTGCAAACAGATGTGTTCACACTACAGCGACTGTGGGTCAGTGGACTATCAACTATCATCCAAGACGTGTTGTATGGCGTCAGTTGATGCACTGCAGAACAGTTTAGGTAGTTATAGTGGCTACGTGTACTCACAGAGGAATTGTGGGTAAAATGTTTCGTGATGTTTTTAACTTTTTTTTTAAACACCATAACTCGCATCAGCAGATGACTTTGAAAACCTCTCTAAAATGAAAGATATAATTATTGAAAAGAGTTAAACACAATTGTGGTGAAAGGAGAGGGTTCTCAGTTCGAGCAAGGTCCGATTTCTCACAATGATACCATGTTTACCAAAATAAAACAAAACTCTGCAGCAGACGACTTTATAACACCAACATTGCAGCCCCGTTTGCTTACAGAGGTATGTTGGGTAACTTGTATTATGAAATATTAAGACAAAGGATCAATCCATAGAAAAATAAAAATAAATGGAAAATGTAATTTTATATTTAATATTCATAGCAAATAAGTGTTTCTACTTACAATCAGATGGTGTCCTATCTGCATGTGTAATGATTTATGCATTTGACCGCTTTCTGATACCGAACAGTATTGTGTTTATCTTAATTGGGTTATTATGCCCTCAGCAGCAGAACACTTATTCATGATCCATGGGTAAACAGACCAGTACTAGGCTATGAAATGTGTTTTGTCCCACCAGGACACTCGACCATTACCGCGGCGAGCGCGGACCCGTGTTTACCACTTGACTAAGGCGGATTCCTGACGCGAAATAGTAGCCATGTTTATCACCAACGCCATATGACTTGTATGATTATTATCCCTTTCCCACTAGTAGACGCATATGCAGCAGACGACTTTGTCAAAACTTTTTTTCAGTAATTATACTTTCATTTACAGAGCTTGTTCATGTTTTTGCTTGATTGCTTTTAAAGTCGTCTGCTGCAGATGTCTTGTATGTGGGATAGGTTTTAAGAGCGTCCCTTCAGGAAAACTTCGGATATCTTGAAATCCGACCATCTGTGTCAGAGCAAAAGAATATTTATACAGAACAGAACAGAACAGAACAGAACAGAAATTTTATTTTCAACTTAAGCATATACAGCTCATGGTTGATACTCACACATATACATACAGAAATGGTTAAGACAATGAAATAGTTGAGAAATAGTACTTAAATAAGTTTAAAATTATGTTTATATGCATATGTATAAATACACATATATACACAAGCAATTGTATATATATATATACATATACCCATACAAATACTAACATATATATATATATATATATTAATTTCAATATGAAATTAATTATATCAAGAAAGAACAAAGAGCCGCATGCGCCAACGCTCGTCTCCTTATTTCTAAGTCGAAAAAAGAGACATTACTGAAAACTAATTAAAGCCAGGGTTATGTGACTTGGTATATACATTTGTATTGTTCCTGGGAACATGTGTACCAAGTTTCATTCGAAAACCTTGAATGATTATGGAGTTATGAGGTAAGTTTAAAGTTTTGTGACGACGACGCCAAGGGCATCTTCGAAAAACAGACTAGCTAACAATGCCATGTTACACCCTTTCTGTTGCTGCCTCAATTGTTGAAGCAGGTCACCGTAGGACATGACCATGACCGTCACATAATTTGAAAATCAGACCATCACCTTGAAAACCTTGAGTTTCATCAGTTTAACCCATTTTTGATGCAGCCTAAAGGAGATGTTTTCTAACCCATCAAAATAGCATGTAAACATTTCCCAAACAGTTACCTCAGGAGTGCATGAAATCTGTCCAGCAATTTAAAAGGAGAATCAGTTAACAAGAGGGCTGTGATTGCTCTGGATCGCTCACCTTAGTAAATACCAACTGTATAGTCATTCACAATAACTCATTTAGCAACCAGGTAAGTTATTAAAAGTGTTAACATGATTTTCCTTCTATTGTGCTGAGTAACTTATTTTTTGACTGGACATGACCCATAATCAGACCTAGATATCAACGAAATACCCATTCTGATAAGATATCAAAATCCTCACATTATAACTTGATACGGCTTACAGATTGTAAACAAATATAAGATATCAACATCCTCACATTATAACTTGATACGGCTTCCAGATTGTAAACAATATTTTCCCTCAATTTGGCTTAGTGACCATTTTTTTGACCCGACATGACCTTAATTTCAAATTTGGCCTGTATATCATCAAGACAAACATTCTGACAACGTTGTATGCTGCTGAAGCAACAAATACGGTATCTAGAGTGTTAACAAGATTTTCCTAAAAGTTGACCTTGTGACCTAGATTTGATCAGACATGACCTTCATCATTAAGGCAATCATTCTAATAAAGATTCAACATATTCAAGTTAAAATTTAAACTTTGCCTAGATTCCATCAAGATGAACATTCTGAGAAAGTTCCCTGCTGCTGAAGCAAAAATGCTAAATACAGAGTGTTCACAAGTTCTTCCTTCAATTAAGCCTAGTGACCTAGCTTTTTAACCGACATGACCCATATTTAAACTTGGCCTATAAATCATTAAGTCAAACATTCCAACAAAGTTTCAAGCTGCTGAAGCAAAATGCGGCTTCTAAAGTGTTGACAAGATTTTCCTTCAATTTGGCCATTTGACCTAGTTTTTGACCTGAAATGACCGAAGTTCGAACTTGGCCTACATATTAAAGAAACATTCTGACAAATTTTCAACATGCTTAAGTTAAAAATGTGGTGTAAGCAAGATTTTTCTTCAATTTGCCTAATGACCTAGTTTTGATCCTCACATGAACCAGTTTGAACTTGTCCAAGATATGATGGAGATGTATGTTCTGATAAACTTTAATGAAGATCGGATGCAAAATGTAGAGTTTTAACAAGGCAATTGTTGGCAATGCAAGACAGACAGACAAAAGGTGATCACAATAGCTCAACTTGAGCACTTCGTGTTCAGGTGAGTTAAACAAGAGGACATTGAATGTCTAAAATTGCTCACCTGATTGAATAAAATTCACAGTTAACAATGTTCTGTAACGTGTACGGGCGTTAAGCCATTGCGGATCACCCATCCAGGTACTAACCGCGATGAACGTTGCTTAAATAACTTTAAGAAAAGGTCAACCACTCTACCAACGTCGCTATAAAAACCGGCTTCTACGACAAGGCCGTAGAAGTGATATTTAAACCTATACGCCGTTCCCGTTACATTTCTCCCTCTTTTTTCTTGACTTCGACCCGAAATCACACAACTGAACACAAGCAGTATACCAGAGGGGAGTCTATGTAACATCACTGGGAACAACCGGGATCCGGGGATGATGGTGATATCAACCCAAAAATCCCCGTTCCCGTTACAGTTCTTAAGAAAGCAAGCAACGCCCCCCTGTGATCAAATTCATCAATGGATTTTAATAATTTCAACAATCTTGGAAGAGGGTCACCCAAGGAACAACTGTGCAAAATTATTAAAAAGTCAGGCTTATATACATATTAGGAAAACAAGTCCTCTCCTGGTGTCCATGTTTTCAATGAATAAGAATAATTTGATGGATATTGGTAGAGGTTCACCCAAGTGCCAAATTAATTATCATTTTCTAATCGGCCCAGCATTTTTGTATGAGAAGTTTTTTCAAAAGTTTCACAATATATACATATAAGGAAAATAAGCCCTAGTGGCCATTTTTTTTTAACGGATGGGAATACTTTGAACAATCTTGGTAGAGGGTCTACCAAGGTAAATTTAGCCAAATTATTTTCAAATCAGGACAGTACTTTTGGACAGGAAGACATTATAAGGAACACATGCTCCGTCCCCTGGAGGCCACGTTTTTCAACGTATCAGACTAATTTGAATAATCTTAGTAGAGGTTCAGCCAAGGATAGTTTGTGGAAAACAGTTTTCAAACCTGGCCAGTACTTTTGGACAAGAACATTTTGTATGTTTTCACTATAAACGCTCACCTGATTTAATAGCACTAACAAGTGTTCAATCTTCTTACAATATGCATACAAGGAAAGCATGCAATAGCCCTTGATGCCATTTTTATCAATTGATCGAAATAATTTCAACAATCTTCGTAGAGGGTCACCCAAAGAACATTAGTGCACTATTATTTTCAAATCGGGAAAGTAATTTTGGACAAGAATATTTTTTAAATTTTCAATAAACATGTTTATACATATAAGAAAAACAAGCCACGCCCCCTGGCTGCCATGTTTTTCAATGGATCGGAATACTTTAAACAATCTTGAGTAGAGGGTCACACAACAAATATTTGTGCAAAATACTTTTAAAATCTGTCTAGTACTTTTGGAAAAGAAGATTTTTAAAGTTTTGGCATTTTCCCCTTTTCTGAATCTCCAGCAACCAAAATTCTGCATGGAATTAAATTCGTTGAACAACTTTAAAAGAGGACCACCTATTCCAGTGTATTTTTTTTTAGCATTTGGTTCATTGGTTTCAGAGGAGACATTGTTTGTAGGAAAATGTTAACGGACGACGACGATGACAGACGCCGGACGATGAGTGATCACAATAGCTCACCCCACACTTTGTGCGCAGATGAGCTAAAAAGAGATGAAAACATTGTGACAAAAGGAGAAATTAGTAATTATGAGCAATCTCTTTTTTACCACGTTGTTTTCAAATGTCGTCTGTTTCAGATGCGTCATTTCTTCTTCCACTCATCCAAGCATCCTTCTACATATACAATTATCGGGACATGTAGACGCATGCCTATGCCTCCCCAGGAGACAATTTTGTTATCACTTTGTTTTATAAAATGCAATTTCTTCTTTTGCCTTCTTGTTTTCATCTCTGTTTAAAAAATATCTTTTCATTTATAGAGATGTTTGCTATTTTTGGCTAGATTGTTTCAAAGAAGTCTGCTGTATATTTTCTGCATGAGGGAAAGGGAGGGTTAAGCATATTCTACCATGATTACTTGTGTTTCATCTTGGATTTGAAAATGTCTTTAAGAGCCTTCACCAGATGATGAAACTCATATGTAAATCCAAGTCTTTGTAGCCGTTCAGGAATAGCTATTTGTCCATGTATCGAACGCTTAATTCTAAAAAACTCACCGCCTTTCCTAAAACCAATGTAAGAAGTTGCATAGCGCAGAAAAACCATATATTTTACCTCAGAACCACGAAAACATGCACGTACAAAACCTTTAAAATCTTCCAAAGAACACCACATTGGTGAATCACCATTGAATACACCTTTCATAGAGTTATTTTCTATCGCAAATTGGATCAGTCTGACCAAATCCGTAATGTGAATCCATGTGACAAACATTGGGAAACCTCGAAACATAATAATGCCAAGAAACCAAGCCATTTTTCTCAGCATGTTCTGTCCTTCGTTCAGAATTCCACCATCTGCTCCAAGAACATGACCTATAAAAATTAAAAAAACTATGATGAAGACAATTTTCTGCTGTAATACAAGTAATACAAAACACATTTGTTGTAGTTCATTAGTTATATTTTCAATCACGTTTTGAAATAGTTATGTGAATAAAATTTTCACCGACTGTTAATAAAACTGATTTCAAAATGTTTTGTTAGTTAAACGAATCCGTGAAAATTGCTGAAAAACAAATACAATGGGGAGTAAAGATAAAATGGCCAACATGCGATTTTATCAAGCGAAGCAATGTCATGTCAGAACAGAACATAGTTTCCCCTTCAGGTGTATTCCGTTTAGTTATAATGTATTAGCATGGCAATAGATTCACTTTTGAGTGATATACCGGATCTTATACCATGATTTGTCGTTCAGGTGTTTTGTTAATCACTCAGGCACTTCAGCCTTCATGATTAATTACTACACACCTGAACTTCAATGTGTGATATAAGATCGGGTATAGCAATCTAAAGTGAAACTAGAAATATCACTGAAGGTGATGGATACCCCCAGCTGGTGCCTGACACAGTAATATGTATGAGAAATTAAAGGGGCCATAACTCATTTAAAAATATTTCCTGTGCAACACGCCCACAATATGCACAACTAGGCATGGTATCATTCGTTCTTGTGAAGTTATATTGAATTGTGACCAAGGGTTGCTGAGAAATAGTGTTCACGAAATATGGACATATATGTAATATGTATGAGAAATTCAAGGGGCCATAACTCATTTAAAAATATTTCCAGTGCAACACGCCCACAATATGCACAACTAGGCATGGTATCATTCGTTCTTGTGAAGTTATATTGAATTGTGACCAAGGGTTGCTGAGAAATAGTGTTCACGAAATATGGACATATATGTAATATGTATGAGAAATTCAAGGGGCCATAACTCATTTAAAAATATTTCCAGTGCAACACGCCCACAATATGCACAACTAGGCTTGGTATCAATCGTTCTTCTGAAATTATATTGAATTGTGACAAAGGGTTGCTGAAAAATAGTGTTCACAAGAAATGTCTACAGACCAAGGAACCGACCAACCGACAAGCGTGACTCCTATATAGCCCCCCCCCATATACTACGTATCTGGGGGTATAATAAATTTCCTAAGTATAACTGGTCCATTTTAGGCAAACACAGCGTGTCAGTATAATGCTAACCCAACAATTATGAGCACCAGTGGAAGGAAAGTCATTACTACCATGTTAAGTCTTTATGGAACAAAGACCTGTTTATAATGTTCATTTTTTCCCTTTGTAACACTATTTTCAACTTTAATCAAGAATTATACTTTCATTTTTCGAAGTTTGTTGTATATGGGAACAGGTTATTTCCCCCCCCCCCCCCCCCCCCCCCCCCCCCTTTTCCCTTATACCACAAACCTGCAGCAGAGAACTTTGAAATATATAGGAAAAAATATGGAAAGTGTCTATTTTTTATTGAATACAGTTGAAAACATTGTTGCAATATGATAAATTTGCTCGTTTTGAGCAATTTCTTGTTTTGAGCAATTTTTTCTTTTGTCAAAAACTTTTAAAAAGTCTTCTGCAGCAGAGGCGTCAGAAAGCGTCTGTATGTGGGAAAGGGTTAAATAATCTTATATCCACATACCGGATCTAATGACTACTCTCCGTACCGGCACATTAGATGGCAGAACAGAGGCCATTTCCCAAACATTGACCATCCTCGACATGTCAGTAGTCCCATTTGGAGAACTTTCAGTACGTAAATCATGTTTGGTCTCACTTTCCTCATAGAAGGCTGCAATAAAAACTAGAACTATCAATGAAGATGATAAATACCCCTAAACAGCACCTTGACCTACACCATAACCTAATAAGTAAAAGGGCCATAACTCTGTTAAATAACATGCAATTGTAACCCCTTTAGAATATGCACATATCCTCTTGGTATAGAAGCTTCATGTAAAATGTTATTGAATTCCACCCAGTGGTTTGTAAGAAATAGGCCGGACAAAATATGGCTTCCGACCGACAGACAGCCCGACACAGTGACTCCTATATACCCTCTCTTCTTCGAAGGGGGTATAACAAGAGGGCCAAGATGGCCATAAATTGATTACCTGAATGATAATATAGTAGCAAATGTGTAACATTGTATCAATAGATGGAAAGAAACATTCTCTAATTACATTTATGTATGTGAGTGTAAGGAACGACAACTCTGCGAAAGAGAATGGGAAAGAAACTGCATGACGTAAACACTGTATATATATACAATAGCTACGGACATGTGTAACAAGGCATTGCAAACACTGTGCAAACACATGCCGGAAGAACAAGTTGTTGGACAAAATAACAACGGTAGCTGGTCCCAGCCCCTCATGGCCATCTTTTTCAACCAATCAAGTTGTTGTCATTCAACTCTTTTTCTGATGCATCTTGACGACCATGTTTTTCAGTTTTGTATAGGATCCAATCAATTTTCGAATAATTTCGAAACAGGACAACCAAAAGAACATTCGTGTGAGGCTTGTTTGAAACTTTCTCAGTTGTTTAGAAGGAGATGTTGTTTGAGGCTTACAATTAACCCTTTCCCTCATACGACAATTCTGCAGCAGACGACTTTGAACGTATTTTGTCAAAACATAGAAAATCTCCATAATTGAATGGATAACCTATGACTAAAAGTGGAAAACATTGTGGCAAAAGGAGAAATTGCACGTTTTGTGCAATTTCTTCTTTTGTCACTATGTTTTAAAAAAGCGGTCTGCTGCAGAGGCGTCAGAAAGCATCTATATGAGGGAAAGGGTTAACTCTTTCCCACATACAATTAATCTGCACTAATTTGAACTCAGTGTGGCAAAAGATGAACTTGCTCACCATGAGCACTTTCTTCTTTCACTACAATGTTTCCAAAAGACATCTACTGCAGGGGAGTCAGAATCACCTGTATGTGGGTAAGGTAACCACATACAATTAATCTGCAGCAGACGACTTTGAAAACATTCAGTCAAATATATAAAAATTCTCTATAATCGAAAGACCAATTATTTAGTTTCAAAACTTAATTTAGTTTAGTTTAGATAGAATGTTTCTATATTTTGGAAAAGTTAAAATGTCCAGATAGCTAGACCATTCAAATGTTAATGTTAAACTGTCTAAAAAATGAAAGTGATGAAAAATATTTGATAATTTTTTTTGCCATGTACATATCTACATATCCCTTAATCTTTGCCGTAGCAGAGGTACAAATAAATTAGTATTTACAGACTCTGGATACAACCAATTCTCGCGAACTTTGGATGACCAGTAACAATATTTATATCCTCTTCTGCTAAAGATCTTTAATCCAAGGTCAACGTTCTGAGAATACAATTATTTGACTTTTCCTGGTAAAATTTTAGCCAGTTCTTAACAATACGTATATATTTAGATATTTGTAAAGGATATCATCCAGGTTCAGCGTATACAGCCAGAGTAGAAGTGCTGTTTTTAACATTTAGTATCCATTTACAGAACTTTTTGTGCAATCATTCTAGGTTTTCAGCAGATAAATGTCCCAAGACATATTTATTACCCTTTTCATTTAGACATGATGTAAAAACATCAACTATTGTATCAGTATTTGACTCTTTCAGTATTTCAGACTTCAACTTCTCCTCTAGTTTATGGATTTCTGAGTTTACGTCTTCAATAAATGAAGTATTTTTTCCAGAAGTCTAAATGAATAAAACAAATGAAGGGATTTTCGTAAGGACATTGAGAGGATACTTTCTATGAAGTTTCATCCAAAATGACCTGCTGGTTACAGAAGATGCTGATGCACATCGGACGCTGGACAAAGGGCGATCTCAATAACTTACCTTGAGCACTCTACACTCAGGAGAGCTAAAAAATATAGAAAATATCTTCAAATGAAAATAGCATTATTAGCAAAGTTGAAAATGTTGTAAAGGGAGCAATTGTTTATAAGAAGCAGTTTTTCCTTTTGCCACAATGTTTTCAAAAGTCCTTTGCTGCAGATGTGTCAGAAAGTTATGTAGTTATTCATGATCCCTGGGTAAAACAAACCAGTACTATTCTAGGAAATTAGCCCTGTCCAAGGGCGCTCCACCATGACCGCCATGACTGGGGATCGAACCTGGGAAGGCCCAGTTCCAAATTCCCAAAGCAAACCTCTCTGCCATGGTCGAGTCATCTATTAAGAAAAAGAATTACATTTTATTATTCAATACGTCATTATTATTGTCTCTAGAGTAGCTGCATGTTTCGTATTCTAAAATTGTTTTAGGCTTAAACCCTTTCATAAAGGTGCTAAAAAGCATCATCTCAGTGAATAAATCAGCAATTTCTCTTTCTGTCACAATGATTTAAATTCTATAATCATAAGTAATACTTTCATTAGATTTTCCATATTTTTGCCAAGATGCTTTCAAAGTTGCCTGCTCAGGTTTTATTTGTAGACGGGAAAGCCGCAGAGCTCTTGATAAAACGAGTATTTCACATCGCGAAATCCTTATTTGACTCTCAAAACCTATGTTGTGGGTGCTCAAAAGAATAGTCTCATTGATCTAATTATTTTGACTACCAACAACATAGGGCTAAGTTGAGTTATACAAGAGATATTGATGGTAAAAGACCAGTTTACTTCTCCTTGTCTAGTCCTCTGCGGAAAGGATTAATAAAAAGAAATATCGGAGTGCACTCCTCCCTCCATACCTGTCATAGACATTGTTACGAATACTTCTGGAGGGTTAGACATTTCCCGGATGGCTCTTGCCAGAATTTGATTAGTTCCAACTCGACTGTCATGAAAAGTATGCGGGTGTAACTCTAATCTGTAAACAAACAAGAGGCCCATGAGGGCCTATGCTCTACTGGTATGGTTCTTTGGTCATTTTCAATCCAGAGCATGTATGTATGGTGAAGATCAGATAGTAAATGGAGGCTCTTTTGTGTTCACAAGCTGTATTATAGCAATTTTTACAATTTCATGGGCCATAATCCAGTCTTGCCAGATCTGGCTGGTTTTCAAAAGGAACCAAGCTCTCATCAATATTTAACTACTATCTAAGTTTGGTGAAGATCAGATAGTAAATAGAGCCTCTATTGTGTTCACATGCTCAAACATGATCTGGCTGGTTTTCGAAAGGAACCGAGCTCTCATGGATATCTAACTACTGTATAAGTTTGGTTGAGATACAATCAAAAGTGAAGACTGTATCGTGTTAACAAGCTCTTTTATAGCAATTTTGACCATTTCAAGGGCCATAATCCAGTCTTGCATTGGCGGATCTGGCTGGTTTTCGAAAGGAACCGAGCTCTTATGGATATCTAACTACTGTATAAGTTTGGTTGAGATACAATCAAAAAAGAAGACTGTATCGTGTTAACAAGCTCTTTTATAGCAATTTTGACCATTTCAAGGGCCATAATCCAGTCTTGCATTGGCGGATCTGGCTGGTTTTTGAAAGGAACCGAGCTCTCATGGATATCTGACTACTGTATAAGTTTGGTTGAGATACAATCAAAAGTGAAGACTGTATCGTGTTAACAAGAAATTGTTTACGGACGCACGCATGCACGCACGGACAACGGACAAATCGCCACGATATAAGCCCTTCTGACCTTTGGCAAGTAGAGCTAAAAATAGAAAATCTCTATAATTGAATGGATAACCTATGACAAAAAGTGGAAAACATTGTGGCAAAAGGAGAAATTGCATGTTTTATGCAATTTCTTCTTTTGTCACTATGTTTTCAAAAAGCCGTATGCTGCAGAGGCGTCAGAAAGCGTCTATATGAGGGAAAGGGTTAATTAGAGTGTCAAGACGGGTCAAAATCAATTACCTAAGTGATAGTAAATTAGGAGCAAATACTTAACTGCAAATATCTGGGAAGATTTGATCAGGAGTGCAAATGGAACTGCAAGGAGTGGCTAAAAAATAGCTTATCAGTACAGGCCATTTGTAATAAGGCATTAACTCTTTGCACAATTTGAAATAGGAACACCAAAGGAACATTCCTGTGAAGTTTGGTAGATATTAGTCCAATGGTCATTTGAAGCTAAAAGTTCATTTACCCCTTTTCTATTTTAGCCAAATAAATTATGTAAAGGGTCAGTGAATGAACATTTCTGCTAAATTATCTTGAAATCTAACAAGAGTTTTAAACAGAATTGAATTATAATGTTTTTCCGCCATGCTGCCCTGTTTTTCAACGAATCAATATGGCTTGAACAATTTTTGTAGAGGGTCGCTCAAGTAACATTTCTAAAAAATTATATTGGAATCATACAAGTGGATTCTGGAAGAAAAGGATTTTTAAGTTTGGGCATTTTACTCACTTTCTGATGCCGCAGCAACCAAAGTTGTACAAAGAATGCAAGTCTTTGAACAACTTTGAAAGAGGACCAATAAAGGAACATTCATGTGAAGTAAAGACAAGAGGCCCATGAGGGCCGATGCTCTACTGGGATGGTTCTTTTGTCATTTTCAATCCAGAGCATGTATGTATGGCGAAGATTGGATAGTAAATGGAGGCTCTATTGTGTTCACAAGCTATTTCATAGCAATTTTGACAATTTCAAGGGCCATAATCCAGTCTTGCATGGGCGGATCTGGCTGTTTGCAAAAGGAACCGAGCTCTCATCAATATTTAACTACTATCTAAGTTTGGTGAAAATCGGGATAGTAAATGGAGGCTCTATTGTGTTCACAAGCTGTATTATAGCAATTTTGACAATTTCAGGGGCCATAATTCAGTTATGCAAGGGCACATCTGACTGGTTTTCGAAAAGAACCAAGCTCTCATCAATATTTAACTACTATTTAAGGTTGGTGAAGAAGGATATTAAATGGAGCCTCTATTGTGTTCACAAGCTCTATTATAGTAATTTTCGACAATTCCAAGGGCCATAATCCAGTCTTGCATAAGCGTATCTAGATGGTTTGCCGAGCTCTCATGGATATATAACTACTGTATAAGTTTGATGGAGATGCAATCAAAACTAAAGACTTTATCGCATTCACAAGCTGTATTATAGCAATTCTGATCATTTCAAGGGACATAATCCAGTCTTGCATAGCTAGATCTGGTTTGCGAAAGGAACCAAGCTCTCATGAATACCGAACTACTGTGTAAGTTTGGTGAAGATCAGATAGTAAATGAAGCTTCTATTGTGTTTACAAGCTCTATTATAGCAATTTTGACAATTTCAAGGGCCATAATCCAGTCTTGCATGGGCGTTTCTGGCTGGTTTGTGAAAGGAACCGAGCTCTCATGGATATCTAACTACTGTATAAGTTTGATTGAGATACAATTAAAACTGAAGACTGTATCGCATTCACAAGCAATTGTTTACGGACGCCCGGACGCACGCACAGATGGATGCATGGACGCTCGGACGGACGACGGACACCACACCACAGCATAAGCTCTTCTGGCCTTTGGCTAGTAGAGCTAATAAAATTGGTCCGTGGAATGGTAGGATATGTCATTTGTAGCATAAAGTTCAATTTACGCCTTATGTGATTACGCTTGATTGCTATGATTTTGTAACAAATCAATATGGCTTTATCAAATTTAGTAGAGGATCACTAAAGTTAAATAACTATTCAATTTTCTTAAAATCAGACAAGCACTTTTATAACAAGAGCTGTCAGAGGTGTTCGACTTTTTTCATTCTTGCCAATAAAACAAAACTTTGTTGGGTGGTAAAGAAAACATAACCAAGTACGTTATCATACTATTTAAAAGCAAAGTATTTTATAAGTCGTTAAAGGGTCATAATTCTTACAAAAACCTTTACTGAATTATGCTCTCTTGGCTGTTGGTGGAGGTAATTATGGTAAAAAGACATTGTAAGTGTTAAAGCTATATCTCTAATTATTTTGAAAAAAAAATTTGATTTGGCTTGAATAATTTAACCAAAATTCTAAATCAAAAAAGTTTTTACAGGGATCGGAAATATTTGAACAATCTTTGTAAAGGGTGCCCCAAGGAACATTTGTGCAAAATTATTTTCAAATCAGGCCAGTACTTTTGGACAAGAAGATTTTTAAAGTTTAACAATGCACATATAAGGAAAATAAGCTCCGCCCCCTGGCGGCCATGTTTTTCAACAGATCGGAAATATTTGAACAATCTTGGTAGAGGGTACCCCAAGCAACATTTGTGCAAAATAATTTTTAAATCGGGCCAGTACTTTTGGACAAAAAGATTTTTCAAGATTTGGCAATTTTCCCCTTTTCTGATGCCGCAGCAACCCAAGTTCTCGATGGAATTTAAATCTTTGGACAATTTTGAAAGAGGTCCACCAAAAGAACATTCCTGTGAAGTTTAGTTGAAATTCGTCATGTGGTTAAGGAGGAGATGATCTAAATCATAAAATGTTAACGACGGACGACGTACAAAAAGTGATCAAAATAGCTCACCTTGAGCCTTTGGCTCTAGGTGATCTAAACAATAGGCCCAAGAGGGCCAGTATCGCTCCACGGCCATAAGGCAAAAATCAAATCTCCAAACAGCCCTGCCCCGTGTTGGCCATGTTTTTTACCAACCACCATGGCTAAAGGAATCATGTAGAGTGTCACCTAAGGAATGTTTCTTCAAAATTATTTGAAAATTGGCCGACACTTTCGGAGGAGAGGATATTTTAAGTTTTCACTAAAGCCATATAAGGCAAAATAGCGCCACCCCCTTGTAGCCATATTTTTCAACCAATCAACATGGCTTGACGGAATCTGATAGAGGGTCAAATTATTTGAATATCAGCCAGACACTTTCGGAGAAGAAGATTTTTTAAGTTTTCTCTTTAGCCATATAAGGCAAAATAGCCCCGCCCTCTTGCGGCCATGTTTTTTTTACCAATCAACATGGCTTGAAGAAATCTGATAGAGGGTCACCCAATGAACATTTCTACAAAATTATTTGAAAATCGGCTGAACACTTTCGGAGAAGAAGATTTTTAAAGTTTTTTCTTAAGCCATATAGGCAAAATAGCCCCGCCCTCTGGCGGCCATGTTTTTTTTACCAATCAACCTGGCTTAAAGGAATCTGATAGAGGGTCACCCAATGTACATTTCTACAAAATTATTTGAAAATCGGCTGAACACTTTCGGAGAAGAAGATTTTTTAAGTTTTCACTATAGCTATAAAAGGCATAATAGCCCCGCCCCTTGGCGTCCATGTTTTTCGCCCAATCAACATTTCTTGAAGGAATCTTATAAAGGGTCACCCAAGGAACATTTCTACAAAATTATTTGAAAATCGGCCTGACACTTTTGGAGAAGAAGATTTTTTAAGTTTTCACTATTTTTTTCTTTTGGTTGCCATGGAAACCAGAATTATTGATGGATAAAAAAAAAATGAAGGAATTTAAGAGAGGACATTGAGAGGATGCTTCCTATGAAGTTTCAACCAAATTGGCCAAGTGGTTAGGGAGAAGAATTCGTTTAAAGGAAAAAGTTAACGCACGCACAGACGCACGCACGACGGACAATTCGCCATGACATAAGCTTGACTGGCTTTCAGCCAGTGGAGCTAAAAAATGAAATGGTACAAAAAACTTAACCAAGGTATGGCTGAGGCGAGTAGTATAGCTAGCCTTTTCTTCGAAAAGTTGAGCTAAAAATGGAATTTTTAAATTTTGTCATTTAACCCATTTTCTAATGCGGCCTGGTTGCCATGTTTTTCAACCAATCAATATGGCTAAAGCAAATAATGTACTCAAGAAACATTTGTACTTAATTATTTTGTAATCTGACAAGCGGATTTAGAGAAGAAGAAATTTACAAATTCGGCATTTATCTTCATTCCTGCTGCAGCAGCATCAAAAATTGTGTTTAGAATTATTTCTATGAACACTCTTGAAAGAGAACTACCAAGGGAACATTTCTGTGGAGTTGTGTGGAAATTTTCCCGGTGGATTAGGATGATAATGTCTTTTGAAGCTCAAAGTTCAATTTGCCCCAAGTTGAAAATGTTGTGGCAAAAAGAGAAATTGCTGGTTTAAAGATTTTACCCTTTTGTCAAAAATATTTAAAAAGACGTCTGCGGCCCATCTAGAGCAGACGACTTTTGGAAACATTTTGGCAAAAGATGTGGAGGCTTATCATGCCGCAATTTTTAAAATCTTTTCAATGATAATATTTTCATTCAAAGAGATTTTCCGTAATTTACCTAAAATGTTCACACTCGTCTGCTGCAAATTTGCTGTATGTGGGAAAAGGATAAAAAGAGTTGCATACCCGGTTTGAGTCATTCTCGTAAACACATTCAAACCTGCAAGTACAGGATCTCTTTTCATGTCTTTTCTCTTTTTTTTTCTCTGAATGGTCGGATAACTGAATTACAAAAAAATCATTCCTGAGATAAGGTGAGAATTTCAAAATTCAAAATCTTTATTTGACATGTTGTGGGTACTACTGAGTCAGAGAATTATTTAGAGTAGAAACACCAATGGAGTCATAAGAGAGATACTTTGGGTAACAGACCAGATTACTCACCCTTATCTAGTCCTCTGACCATTGGTCAGGATTGTTGAGGTTGAAACGTTTTTTAACCCTTTCCCTCATATTGACGCTTTCTGACGCCTCTGCAGCAGACAGCTTTTTGAAAACATATTGCCAAAAGCAGAAATTGCTCAGAACGAGCAATTTCTCCTTTTGACACAATGTTTTCCACTTTTAGTCATTGGTTATCCATTCAATTATAGAGATTTTCCATTTTTTGACAAAATATGTTCAAAGTCGTCTGCTGCAGAATTGTCGTTTTTTTCATTTCGTTGCCATGGAAACCAGAATTCTGCATGGATCCCAAAAATTTGAAGGAAATCTGGTGAGTTCATTGAGAGGATGCTTTCTGTGAAGTCTCATCCCTATTGACCCACTGGTTACTGAGGAGTTGATGCACGACGCATGATGCACACTGCACGACGCACGCCGGATGCCGGACAAAAGACGATCGCAATAACTCACCTTGAGCAAAGCTCAGGTGAGCTTAAAATGCTCATAAAGCACAATTTCTCTATTTGCCAAACTATTCAGTTGATACAAATATAGGCATATATGATAATGCTTCATCTCCAACTAAATTAGGCTACACTTTCAGAGCTTCGCTCGATCTGAGCAGAACGGAAAAAGGCAATCACAATGTTATGAATGAGTGCACGCTTTATGAGCGGAATGAAAGGTGATCGGAGCGGAACGGATCGGAGCGGAATGTGTACGGTAAATTTGTCAATTTCAAGATGTTCTTAACTGTATTATGTAAAACAGGCGATTCCCAGGGCGGAGCCGATTTTGAACACAGGCGCATATTTTAATTAATATTAGTAAGGGACCATGAGATAATGCTACACACCAACTATCTGAGTTCTAGACCTTTCAATTTCAGACAAGATGATTTTTAAAGTTTTTCCCTATATATCTCTATGAAAAACAGGTGGCCCCAGGGGCGGCAGCCAATTTTGACCCCAGGGCATAATTTAAACAAACTAGCTATTTAAAGGAACAGGAGACAATGCTACACATCAAATATCTAAGCTCTAGGATTTTCCGTTTCACACAAGTTAAATTTGTTCCCTATATATCTCTATGTAAAACAGGTGACCCCCAGGGTGGAGCTTTTCTTGACCCCAGGGGCATCATCTTGGAAGAGGACCACTAGACATTGCTAATCACCAAATATCTAAGCTCTATGCTTTTCGGTTTCAGACAAGAAAATGTTCAAAGATTTTACCTATATATATATATCTTTGTAATACAGGTGATCCCCGGGGCGGGGCCAATTTTGACACAATTTTGACACAAGAGCTATAATTTAAACAATCTTGGTGGAGGCTACACACCAAATATCTAAGCTCTAGGCCTTTTGATTTCAACAAGAATATGTTCAAAGCTTTTCCTTATATATCTCTATGTAAAACAGGTGACCTCTGGTTCGGGCCAATTTTGACCACAGGGATCTTGGTAAAGTACCACTAGGCAATGACACACACCACATATCTAAGCTAAAGGCTATTCGGTTTCAGACAAGCAGATTTCAAAGGTTTTATTAACAAATCCTTTCGGTTGCCAGGCAACCTCAGTTCTGCATGGTATCTATTTCTTTGAACAATTTTGAAAGGGCACTACCCAAGGAACATCCCAGTGAAGTATTATCAAAATTAGCCAAGAGGTTTAGGATGTCATTTGAAGGAATTGTTTACGGACGACGGACAACAGATGATGGACAGAGAGTGATCAGAAAAGCTTACCTCTAAGCACTTCATTTCACATGATCCAAATGACTATTTGTTCACATATGTTTATATATAACAAGTTGAAACATGTATATATATATATATTCATTTTGTTGATATTAAACCCACTTTTACATACAAAAGAAATAAGCAAAATATTTATACTTTTAATATGAACAAGAGGGCCATGATGGCCCTAGTTCGCTCACCTGAATTATACAATGTACTGCAAGACAAATATTCTGAATGCAACCTCCAGTGTACATACATACGTAACTCATATATTTGTTGTAAATAAATGTTACGTATTTTGGGCTGGAGGTCTTTGTTTACGTTTTCTTCATTTGGCCTAGTGATCTATATTTTGTTACCTGATATGACCCATATTCCAACATGGACTAGATATCATCAAGACAACATTCTGACAAAGTTTCAACTTGCTCAAAGTAAAAATGTGGCCTCTGGAGTTTGAACAATATTCTCATTTATTGACCTAGTTTCTGACCCAATATGACCCATATATTCGAACTTTACCTAGATATTTTTAAGACAAACATTATGACAACATTTCAAACCGCTGAGTCAAAAAATGCGGCCTCTAAAGTGTTAACAAGATTTCCTTCAATTTGACCTAGTGACCTGTTTTTTTACCCAACATGATCCATAATAGGACTTGACTTACATATCATCAAGACAAACATTCTGATAAAGTTTCAACATGCTCAAGCTAAATGTGCAGTATCCAGAGTGTTAACAAGATTTCCCTTCAATTTGGCCTAGTTTTCAACCCGGCATGACCAATATTCGAACTTGGCCTAGATATCAATCAGCTCAACATTCTGACCAAATTTCAAGCTGCTGAAATATGACCCATGTTCGAACTTGACTTACATATCATCGAGACAAACATTCTGATTAAGTTTCAACATGCTCAAGTTGAAAATGTGGCCAGAGTGTTAACAAGATTTTCCTTCATTTTGACCTACATGTAGTGACCTAGTTTTTGACCTCATATGGCCCAGTTTTGAAGTTGTCCAAGATTTGATGGAGATAAATGTTTTGATAAACTTTCATGAATTTCAGATGCAAAATGTAGCCTGTAGAGTGTTAACAAGGGCGAATGTTGACGCCAGACGACGGACGGATGCTGGACAAATGTAATCACAATAGCTCACCTTGCACTTCGTGCATGGGTGAGCTAAAAATTAGTACAAAAAAAATGAAAACAAGAGGCCCAAGAGGGCCAGTATCGCTCCATAGCTATTAGGCAAAAATTAAATCTCCAAACAGCCCCACCCCCTGATGGCCATGTTTTTGGACCAATAAACATGGCTTGAAGGAATCTGATAGAGGGTCAACCTAGGAACATTTCTACAAAATTATTTGAAAATCAGCTCAACTCTTTCTTTTTTAAGTTTTCACTATAGCCATATAAGGCAAAATAGCCCCGCCCCCTGGCGGCCATAGTTTTCGACCAATCTACATGGCTTGAAGGAATCTGATAGAGGGTCACCCAAGGAACATTTCTACAAAATGATTTGAAAATCGGCTGAACACTTTCGGAGAAGAAGATATTTTAAGTTTCACTATAGCTATATAAGGCAAAAATGCCACGCCCCCTGGCGGCCATGTTTTTCAACCAATCAACATTTCTTGAAGGAATCTAATAAAGGGTCACCCAATGAACATTTTTACAAAATTATTTGAAAATCGGCTAAATACTTTCGGAGAAGAAGATTTTTTAAGTTTTCACTATAGCTATATAAGGCAAAATAACCCCGCCCCCTGGCGGCCATGTTTTTCAACCAATCAACATTTCTTGAAGGAATCTAATAAAGGGTCACCCAAGGAACATTTCTACAAAATTATTTGAAAATTGGCCTGACACTTTAGGAGAAGAAGATTTTTTAAGTTTTCACTATTTTTTTCTTTTGGTTGCCATGGAAACCAGAATTATGGATGGATAAAAAAAAATTGAAGGAATTTAACAGAGGACATTGAGAGAATGCTTCCTATGCAGTTTCAACCAAATTGGCCAAGTGGTTAGGGAGAAGAAGTTGTTTAAAGGAAAAAGTTAACGCATGCACGCACGCACAACGGACAATTCGCCATGACATAAGCGACTGGCTTTCAGCCAGTGGAGCTAATAAAAACTAGAAATACTGTGAGCAAAGCTCACTGAAGAATACCCCCCGCTCCATGTTTGTTTACCATTTGTGTTTAAAATTCAAATCCAGACACTCAAATAGAAAAATATCATGTCACAATGGGTGTAAGTCAAATTCTTCATAATGAAAAATCGGAAATACTTCAAAATCAAAGGGAGCTAACCTCTAAGTTAAATTATCTCCCCTTGGAAGAGTCCGAGGCGTGTGATCTTCCTTCATGCATATCTACATATGATGTGTAACCTTCATGTAAAGTTTGAACCAAATCCATTGAGCCGTTTAGGAGGAGTAGTGCTTACAAGAAATGTGGAGGTATGTGCACAGGAGTCCCTCGCAGATAACCTCTAAGTTGAATTATCTCCCCTTGGAAGAGTCTGAGGCGTATGATCTTCCTTCATGCATATCTACATATGATGTGTAACCTTCATGTAAAATTTGAACCAAATCCATTGAGCCGTTTAGGAGGAGTAGTGCTTACAAGAAATGTGGAGGTATGTGCACAGGAGTCCCTCGCAGATAACCTCTAAGTTAAATTATCTCCCCTTGGAAGAGTCCGAGGCGTGTGATCTTCCTTCATGCATATCTACATATGATGTGTAACCTTCATGTAAAGTTTGAACCAAATCCATTGAGCCGTTTAGGAGGAGTAGTGCTTACAAGAAATGTGGAGGTATGTGCACAGGAGTCCCTCGCAGATAACCTCTAAGTTAAATTATCTCCCCTTGGAAGAGTCCGAGGCGTGTGATCTTCCTTCATGCATATCTACATATGATGTGTAACCTTCATGTAAAGTTTGAACCAAATCCATTGAGCCGTTTAGGAGGAGTAGTGCTTACAAGAAATGTGGACATACGGACAGACAGACAGACGGACAGACGGACAGACTGACGGACAGACAGGGTGATTCCTATATACCCCCCCAAACTTTGTTTGCCGGGGGGTATAATTTGTTTGCCGGGGGGTATAATTAACCTCAAATTCACTACTACCTCAACTCTCATTCCTGGAAACTTTGCCTATGGTTGTGTAAAATGTTTTCAAAGTTGCCTGCTGCAGATTTGTTGTAAGAGGGAAAGGGTTAAGAAAACTTAGTTAAACCTTACCATACAAATAGTCTGTGCTTTAACGGACAGCCAGCCAAATTCACAACTGCCCTCACTCCTTGTGGGATGCCTGAGGATTGTATTGTTGACTGAAACAAACCCAAGTTGTTCTCATGTTGAAAATTCAATCATTGCATAGTGTGGAAAACATAGTTGAAAACGGAGAAATTTCTTTTTATTAGCCATTTCTTCTTTCGAATGTTGTCTGCTGCAAACTGTTTTTACAAGTAGGATAGGGTTAAACCTTTTCCACATAAAGACGCTTTCGGACGCCTCTGCAGCAGACGACTTTTGAAAACAATGTGACAAAAGTAGAAAATGCTCAACTCTGATCAATAATTATACTTTCATATATATATATAGAAAGCTTCAATCTTTTTGCATAGACATATTCCAAGTCTTCTGCTGCAGATTTGTCGTAAACGGTTGAATGGATTGACTGGGGTTTAATATCAGTTGCAGGAATCCGCCGTGGCCGAGTGGTTTGCGATTTGGAACTGGGCATGCCTGGCTTGATGCCCACTCGCGGCACGAGGGTCATGGTGGAATGCCCTTGTGCAAGGCATATTTCCTAGCATAGTACTGGTTTGTTGACCCAGGGATCATGAATAAAGTGACCTGACGCTGGGATATAACTGAACTAAATTTTGAATACTCTAATAAAAAAAATAAAAAAAATAACATTAGTTTTATCAGGGCAGCCAGCGTGTTTTCGGGGCTGCCTCACACCTGGTATCCCAAGGCAAATTGTATGTAACCTTCTAACATGACTTTTGTCAATCATTAGAAATAATTGATCATAAATGGCTAAGGCAGGCTTTGAACTCTTGACCCTCAGTTGATATCCCTCTTTGTTAATGACTGGGTATTCTCACCTCCACAAACAGTTTTAACCCTCTCCCATATACAACAAATCTGCAGCAAAAGACTTTAAAAACATTAAGTTTAGCATATGAAAACTCGCTACTCGCCAAAACAAAAGGATCAATTATTGATTCATGTTGAAAACAGAGTGAAACGAGAGCTGTCAAAAAAGAAAGCGTGCTCAACTTTTTCTCAGCAAGATATCAAGTCAAGAGTTTTCTTACTAAATTGTTTGAAAACCCTGAACCACTATAGCAATGTTTGAGATGGTTAAGTAAACAATTGGCTGGTACAAAAAACTGAACCGAGATTCTAAGTGGATAAACCTTGCCTTAAACAACAATGTTTTTCAAAAGTTGTTTGCTGCATAGGTGTCAGTAAGCATCTGTATGTGAGAAGGGGTTAAGAACAAGAAATACGGCCCATATAATCTAGGGCACAAGTATACATACCCAGTCTATTTCATTTTCCTGTTTAGGATTCCTGGTAATTATAATCACTTTATAATTACTTTTAGCGAGTTGTTTTACTAGATTTCTGCCAATAAACCCTGTCCCTCCACCTGAAGAAAAAAGAATTATCATGAGTAACACAATTATTCCCATATCAAGATGCTTCTGCTGTAGATACCTTTTGAAATCATTGTGCAAAGGAAGAAAATGAAATTATGAGAAATCTGTCCCTTTGCCACCATGATTTATAATCTATTTAATAATTATACTTTCATTTCATTTTGCCTAGTTGTCATCTGCATAACATTTTGTTGTATGTTGTAGGAGAGGACATTAAGAGGATGCTTCATATGAAGTTTCATCCCAATTGGCCCAGTGGTTAGGGAGGAGAAGTCGTTTGAAGCAAAAAGTTGACGGACAGACAATTCACCATGACATAAGCTCGACTGGCCAGTGGAGCTAAAAAATGAAACTGGGCGATACACTAAACCATGTCTTCCTCTTGATGAAAGAATCTGTGATAAATGTTTCTCAGATGATATTGAAGATGAAATGCATTTTTATATGGAATGTTCTTTCTATAATAAACAAAGAAAAACGTTTCTTGATCATATCATCAGAAACTGCCCACCCTTTGCAATATTGTATTATTATAACAAATTTATATGGTTAATGACTATGGAAGATACACACAAGGTACTAAAAATAAGTTAATTTCTTACAGAAAATCTTCCAGTTTAAAAGTATGCATGCAAGTTGTTATTATTATACAGGTGTGTATTTTGTTTTTATATCATAAATGACGTCGCCAGCATGAAATAACGTCATTCTATATTTTTCGTATATAACTAGTGTAATATAACAATGCTACGCAACGTCATAATGAAAAGCATTGAAAATGACGCGCTATATAGCGACGTTATGTATATTTTGCGCTAATAATCGTCAAATTGGAATTTATGATATAAATAGAATATAACATTTGTGGTCATTCAATACAAAATTTTATTATACTCGTTTTCTAAAATTTCGTATTGAATTATGACCACTCATGTAATATCCTTTGTTTCTTTTTTGCCATTTGCCCTTCCTGATACGAATGAACAGAGACCTAATTAAGTCTCTGTTCTAAGTATTTATTATACTGTTTCAACAATAAATGTATGTATTATGTGTTTTGCTACAACCATTGTCAATGTGCTGTGTATTGTGATTATCTGCCCCTACAGGGTCCTTAATTGGTTAATAAAATCTCGAATCTTGCTAAGTCAAAGACACGTGATATCAGCCGAGAATAATGACATCAGGAATATGTATGCCTGGACCAGGGTGAGTGTATTAAATTTAATACACTCACCCTGCCTGGACCAACAGTCAAAATATAAAATCGCATTCCTAGTGTAACGGGAACGGGGTATAGGTTTAAATATCACTTCTACGGCCTTGTCGTAGAAGCCAGCTTTTATAGCGACGTTGGTAGAGTGGTTGACCTTTTCATAAAGTTAAGCAAGGTCATCGCGGTTAGTACCTGGATGGGTGACCCGCGATGGCTTAACGCCGGTACACGTTACACTAGTACAGAAACCTGGACTAGGTATTAAGATGCAAGGTCCATTTCTTAGCCAAGTACTGGTTCGTTTACCCATGAATCACGAATAATCGCCCTGATGTAACTGAAATAATGTTGAAATGGCGTAAAACGCAAATAAAAATGTTGTTGTCAAATATTGAAATAAAATTGTTGCACACACAATGTCATTTTATATCAGATGTATATTTATCACTTTTTAAACCTACCGATTAGTATACTCATTGTATTTCTGTACCCTTTCTCAGTTTGCCACGTTCTTTTGAATACATTCAACTCAGCACGTTTCCAAAAAGAGACGGGGAAAAGGTTTCTCGTTGAGTAATAGTCGAATAAATCTGGGTCCGATCAGGCTATTTCCAGTTTCGTCCAGGATTCGTTCGCCCTACATCTATTTACGCCTTGGGTTCTTTCGCGGGTGTTAATGGTTGAGGAGTATTACTTATATTTTTAATAGGTTTTCGGAAATGACATAGGAGGACGAGTTATTATAAAAAAAAAAAAAATTTAAATGTCTTGAAACATATTACAATTGCGTTTGTTTAAAAACACTAAGTTATGACACATCTAAAATGAAATACATATTCCGATGTTTTAAGTATTTGCAGTTTCTTTATTTTGACCAGGGACCGTGTCCCTGTTTTGACTCGCATTTATTTATTTTTGTTTCATTTACGAAGTCAAAACATCTTGAAAAGTGTATTTGGAATTCAAAAATAATATCATTATGCCTTAATGAGAGCACTGTATGTACACACTAAGACTAATTATTGGCAAGATTACTCATTTCCATTACTGTTTATGATCAATAATTAGTTGGCTGTGTGTATTGGCTGTGTGTATGGTCAACCTACCTTAGAATGGAGATTGATCATAAACAATGAAAGGCTTCAATTATGTTTCAATGAAGGACATTCACTTCGTTGACAATAAAAATGCAAGTTATGATAGATTTTCACTTGACCCCACCCCCGATGTTCCATTTTGCCCCTCAGTTGATAACTGTTTTTTCAACTACTATAATGTAAGTGTTATGCATAACTGCAGTATGGATTTCCGGCGAAATTGATGCGTTGCATCAACTTTCTCTTGTATGTTTAATTGTATACGTAGGTACAAAGACCTAATAATACATGTATTGTTAGGCCTTTGATAGGTATTAATTCTCAAAGTGAAAATTAAAAACTTTGTGAACATCAAAACTAGATAATACAACGCAATGACGCAGAAAACTAACTTCCCTGGTCGCAAAGTTACTTGTATAGATTTGTTATGATTAATCTGGGACTACTAATACTTATTAGTTGTCCCTAGATTAATGCAGTTTTTTGCAGACGAATTCGAAAACCTTTAAGAAAAAAGGGAAAATCTTTATAAATGAAAGATTAATCATTGAAGACAGTTGAAAACATTGTGGCAAACGTAAAAATAGCGCCATTTTCTTTTTTAAAATTTCGTCTGCTGCAGATCTATGCATTAATATGTGGGAAATATTGAATATAAACTTGATAACCACTATGATGCTAACATGTATTTGATTCCCGGGTGGTAACATTGGTTTATATGCATGTCATGTTTTTCTTTTCTTTTAAAAAAAAAAAGATCACGATGTGGCAAAAGGATTAATTGCTCACCATGAGCAATTTCTTCTTTTGTCACAATGTTTTCAAAAGGTCATCCGCTGCAGAGGCTTTAGAAATGGTCTGTCTGTATGTGAGAAAGGGTTAAACATGCCGAGATGGACCTTCTGACCTACTCTGATACTGTGGCTACTCTTTTTATATGCCAATATGTATTTATTTTTTATTCGTAAAGTTTATTTGTCAAGGCTTGATTGTTTGGTGATTTACGCCGCTTTGAACAATATTTCAGTTATATCACGGCGTTTTTGCTGGGCAAGTTACCGGTCCATTTATCCTGACACCAGCCAGTCAATCGTAATGTTAACCCTGAAACCCTGAGAGAACCAAGGAGGGCAGCCATTACTACAAGTTTTGAAGTATTTGGTATGACCGACCGGAGATCGAACCCGCACCGAGGCGGACTCTCTTCCACTACACCAATGTGGTGAATCATGGACCGCTGGATTTAACCCTTTCCCTCATATAGACGCTTCAGTCTGACGCCTCTGCAGCAGACGGCTAATTGAAAACATAGTAACAAAAGTAGAAATTGTTCAAAACGAGCAATTTCTCCTTTGTCCACAATGTTTTCCACTTTTAGTCATAGGTTATCTATTCAATTACATGTATAGAGATTTTCTATTGTTTGACAAAATGTTTTCAAAGTCGTCTGCTGCAGAATTGTCGTATGAGGGAAAGGATTAATGTATTTAACATCGATTGCGGAACAAACTTTCGGCTTATATAAATCACGTTCGATAATTGCTTCCTATGAACATTATTAACCAATAATCGCGCCATTTATGTGGAACATTATTAACCAATAATAAAATAAAGAAAATCTATTATATACAATGTTTATCTTTATATAAATGAGAATATATATTTTTTAAATAGCTTGCCAGGCCCCTATGCTTTTACACATCGACGGGCATATTTTGAATAACATAATAAGTACATCCGACATCCTTTGAATATTTAATTTACCCCCTAATCGGGGGAAGGGTATGAATGTTGGATTTTACCCTAGTCAGGGGAGATGTATGAATGTTTTAACCCCCCCCCCCCCTTGTCAGGAGAGATGTATGCATGTTGGATTCCCCCCTAGTCAGGAGAGAGGTAGGAATGTTTAATTTTCCACATGTCAGGAGAGCTGTATGAATGTGGGATTTCCCCCTAGTCAGGAGAGATGTATGAATGTTGGATTTCCCCCTAGTCAGGAGAGAGGTATGAATGTTTGATTTACCCCTAGTCAGGAGAGAGGTATGAATATTGGATTTCCCCCTAGTCAGGAGAGATGTATGAATATTGGATTTCCCCCTAGTCAGGAGAGATGAATGAATGTTGGATTTCCCCCTAGTCAGGAGAGAGGTATGAATGTTTGATTTCCCCCTAGTCAGGAGAGATGTATGAATATTGGATTTCCCCCTAGTCAGGAGAGATGTATGAATGTTGGATTTCCCCCTAGTCAGGAGAGAGGTATTACTATTGGATTTCCCCCTAGTCAGGAGAGAGGTATGAATGTTTTAAATTTCCCCCTAGTCAGGAGAGATGTATGAATGTTGGATTTTCCCCTAGTCAGGAGAGGGGCATGACTATTGGATTTCCCCCTAGTCAGGAGAGAGGTATGAATGTTGGATTTCCCCCTAGTCAGGAGAGAGGTATGAATATTGGATTCCCCCCCTAGTCAGGAGAGAGGTATGAATGTTTTAAATTCCCCCCTAGTCAGGAGAGATGTATGAATGTTGGATTTCCCCCTAGTCAGGAGAGGGGCATGACTATTGGATTTCCCCCTAGTCAGGAGAGAGGTATGAATGTTGGATTTCCCCCTAGTCAGGAGAGAGGTATGAATATTGGATTCCCCCCTAGTCAGGAGAGAGGTATGAATGTTTTAAATTCCCCCCTAGTCAGGAGAGATGTATGAATATTGGATTTCCCCCTAGTCAGGAGAGAGGCATGAATGTGGGATTTCCCCCTAGTCATAAGAATGTGGGATTTCCCTCTAGCCAGGAGAGAGGTATGAATGTTGGATTTCCCCCTAGTCAGGAGAGAGGTGTGAATATTGGATTTCCCCCTAATCAGGAGAGATGTATGAATGTGGAATTTCCCCCTAGTCGGAGAGAGGTATGAATGTAGGATTTCCCCCTAGTCAAGGAAGAGGTATGAATGTGGGATTTCCCTCCTAGTCAGGGAAGGGGTATGAATGTTTGAGTTCCCTCTAGTCAGGAGAGAGTTATGAATGTTGGATTTCCGCCTATAGTCAGGAGAGAGTTATGAATGTTGAATTTCCCCCTATAGTCAAGAGTGAGGTATGAATGTTGAATTTCCCCCTATAGTCAGGAGAGAGTTATGAATGTTAAATTTCCCCCTATAGTCAGGAGAGAGTTATGAATGTTGGATTTCCGCCTATAGTCAGGAGAGTTATGAATGTTGAATTTCCCCCTATAGTCAGGAGATAGGTATGAATGTTGAATTTGCCCCTATAGTCAGGAGAGAGGTATGAATGTTGAATTCCCCCTATAGTCAGGAGAGAGGTATGAATGTTGAATTTTCCCCTATAGTCAGGAGAGTTATGAATGTTGGATTTCCGCCTATAGTCAGGAGAGTTATGAATGTTGGATTCCCCCTATTGTCAGGAGAGAGGTATGAATGTTGAATTCCCCCTATAGTCAGGAGAGAGGTATGAATGTTGAATTCCCCCCTATAGTCAGGAGAGAGGTATGAATGTTGAATTTCCCCCTATAGTCAGGAGAGTTATGAATGTTGGATTTCCGCCTATAGTCAGGAGAGTTATGAATGTTGAATTTCCCCCTATAGTCAGGAGAGTTATGAATGTTGAATTTCCCCTATAGTCAGGAGAGAGGTATGAATGTTGAATTGCCCCCTATAGTCAGGAGAGAGGTATGAATGTTGAAATTCCCCTATAGTCAGGAGAGAGGGATGAATGTTGAATTGCCCCCTATAGTCAGGAGAGAGGTATGAAGGTTGGACTTTCGCCCCGAATATGCCTCACTGGGTCCTTCGGTGATGCCTATTTACAATATTTGGATTTCTTCACAACGTATAGAGTTGTCCGAGAGGGCAAAAGACGGTAATAAACCTGCAGGGAACGACTTTAAATGTCAATGCAGAACTATGGAACCTCTTCATGTATATCAAAGTATAATTTTTTAATTTTTTTAAATTGTTGCGAAACTTTTTGTCACAAAGCCGCCCGCTACAGATGTCATGACATGATTCAGTAAGTGGAAAGATTGATTAATTGTGGGCATAACGCCGTTTTCAACAAAACAAGGAATCAGTCATACCACGGCGGCCAGTTCACCTACTCATGTGTTTCCTTGCTTTCTCACACCGGAACTCCACACAACATGCTTTCCAAGCAACTGGCTTTTTTCCCCACATAGATTGTTACATGTAGCCCATTGGTGAAAGACGAACGACAGCTTGTCACAGTGAGTCAAACGTCGGAAAGAATGTTGGCCGAGCTGGGATTCGAACTCACAAACCCTGGATTGATAAATGGTAAGAGTTATACTAATCCATCTTTTGTTTTCATAGATGGACAAAAGTTTTTATATCCTCATACGACACTGTATCAAGAACAATCTAGTAATCGAATCAGACTGACAGTCTGTGTATAGGTTAAACAAACAACACAAATATAATTCTTCAACAATTTTATTTTCTCACTAGAGTTGTCCTAATTTACAATTGTTGGATCTTTAATGATAAAGTTCACATTCGTTACAAAAATATTATACAAGGTAGCATAAAGAGTGTTGTCGTTGCACAGACTAGATTTCAATGAGGCTTATGTTCCAAACAAATCAAGGCACGATTGTCTGAAACGCTTCCAAAGTCTATTTAACAGGACAAAGTATACAACTTTTAATCTAAGATATTTTCCATACTTTTGCCTAGATGTTTTTGAACCGTCGTCTGCTGCTGATTTATTGCAAAGGGCTAACTTGGTCTCATTGGACGAGAAACGCGTTTTTTGGTATGGTGTTTTACGACGCTTTCAGCCATGTTTCAGTTAAATCACGGCGTTTCATAGACACGTCACCAGTTCTAATGATCCATTATCCTGACAGCAGCGAGTTAATCGTAATGCTAATCCCGCTATCCTGAGCACCAAGGAGGGAAAGCTATTACTACTATTTAATAAGTCGTAAGATGACGAGAAAGTAGGACATAATCTAGTATCTTTATTGAAATATATAGACAGACAGAGAGACAGCCCCGTTTCCGACCAAACATAGACACAGCCAGGCGGGAAGATTTTTTGGTATATACGATGGATTGAGGCTCTTTATTGAAATCTGTAGACAGAAAGACATCCTCGTTTCCCTGCACACATAGACACCAACAGTCGGGAAGAATTGTTGCTATATGCAATAGATTGAAGCTCTTTATTGAAATCTGTAGACAGAGAGACAGCCTCGTTTCCCACCACACATAGACACCAACAGTCGAGAAGATTTGTTGCTATATGCAATGGAATGCGGTTTTCTACCCTCTTTGTCAGGCATGGGTATGATCGTTTCAAGACCGCGTCCATCGAGATGAAGCCGACTGACCCCGTTAAGATTCCACGTGCACGTGTAAATATGACCTTTATTCCCCATGGTAATCCCCTTATAATAACCATGCACGTCCGTGTCTTTGCACTTAAACTGGACTTCCGTGCTATTCAAGTCAATGCCCACGACGCCATGATTGTAGTCTGTGACGAATATTGTTCTAAGCTTAGGGTCGACTGTTATGTATAACGGGTATCTAAGGTCGGCTATTCCGGGCCGGATACGCTTTCTTACTACCCCTTTTAAGGATACAACTTGAATTTGTCTGTCGACAGAAAACCCGGATGTGACGTAGAGCTCATGTTGAAAGCACGTGATTCCAGAACATTCAATATCTAATTGCAGTTTGTTTCCAAGAGTCATTTCTCTGCCTAGCTCAATGAACTGCAAACTTTTGTCCAAGGGTATTGTGACAACGACAAGTTGCATTTTGACGGGCGCAACGTCACGTGGCACCAACTGCATTTTCAGTGACGTCACCAGTTTTATTGCAGCTGAAAATAACTTCACTGTTTTGTTTGCGTCATCAACACAGACCACATGATCATCTGGCATGAATGTCAGGCCAGTAATAAACGGTGTTTCTCCGTCGGTATCAAGCATAACCGACTCCTCCCCTGAAATACAATTTTATAAATATGTCAACTATTGAATAGTGTCGTGTAAACTCAACTGTCGTATGATGAATACATATCAAGATCGATTTACAAATAGAATAAATAAAGGGCTGCCCTTATTATGTATTCAACATGTGGCCATTAGTCTGTACATAAGAAAAATATACATATTCTATTTTTTTCCTTTTGCCTGACCTTATGTTTTTTAATTAATACGGTTGGATTTTTTTTCTTTTTTTTTTAAATAGCAACTAATGAACGATCGTCTGTAAGCAAAATTCGCCTCGGTAACTCTGACAATAGTTTAGATATACATGCACATAGAAAAACTTTAAACTCTGTGCAATATAAAATAATAATGTAAGATAAAAACGTTTTCAAAGTTAATCAGTTACATACCCGACAAAAAGTAATGAACTCTTTGATTGATTGAACCCATCTTGTTACAGCAGTATAAGTATATAGCCAGGTGAATATGCGCTGTCTTACCCGTCTCTACTAGTGAATGCCCAACTCTATAACCCGATATTATTATCTTGATATTCTTAAAATCGTGAATGGACCTTTCCAAACGCAAAGCTCGACTAGTACATTTTAAAAGATCAGCACTGAAAAGGCCTTTGTCTCAAGATATCTACTCTATTTCACATCTAAGCTGCAGTCCATGAACGCTAATCGAAGGAAATCTACGATTTAAACTTATTTTAAAGTATGCGCAGTCAGAGAAGAACTTACACTTATTATCTGTTTCTGTTTTCCACCGAATGCACAGAAATGAATATTATTTGCCTCGTCATTGCCTCGTCAAACAGGTTTTGAACTTACTGACAAATGACAATTACAACCAAATAACATTCTTCAACAGTCGGTGTTCGACAAAACCAATATTTTCGGAGGCTTCTGTGATGTTTGTACAGCTAGATTGCGAACACGCAATATCCTGATCAGACTAAGCAGATGCGCTGTTGGATTGGATATTCAATGGTCATACCCCCCCACCCCTTTTTCCCTCCCACCGAAGCCGGTTGTCCAGAAATGAGGCATTTTTTGTTTGTTACTAAACCCCTTTCCCATACGCATTTTAACGCCTCTGCAGAAGACGTCTTTCGAAAACATATAGAATTACACTTTCATTTATTGAGTTTCTTTATTATTGCCAAAAGGTTTTCAAAGTCGTCTGAGGCTGATTTGTTGTATGTGGGGAAGGGTTGATGCTAATAAACGTACCCAAGAGAGTCGGTCGTCGGGTTTTGACCTTCGATTGCTGTGCTTTACCTACACCTAGCGTATTCCCCATTGGTAAACTGCCTCTTCGCTTATCAGATTTGGCACCCAGAGAAAGCTCCAAACTCCTATCTGTAGTTAGAGACATTACACTCATTCGTCTCTCCATGTTCTTGTTTATTACCGGAAGTTGAATAGATACTTCCGGTACTGGCTCCCCGCCCGTCTTCATGGTTCCAATATCCTTCAGATTCAAGAAGAATTTTTCCACTTGTTTGCTGGGCTCGAACTCTATGTTCACTGACTTCGGTGATTTTTGTATCTCTTTCATTTGTTGGGTGTACTTGTCGAAGACAGTCTTAGACTTTTTGACCGCGATGAAAACTGTTTCGTCTTCCCCATTAAGGAAGGATCTGTCGATGTCTTTCATATAGTTTTCAATCATGATCGTGGCTGCTCTACATCGCTCTTTGTGTTCTACAAAAGAGGTAAGGATCGAGGTATTAAAATGTTTGAATGTTAAAACAAAAGTCGATGTTCTTTAAAGAATGGTCCGTTATCATTATTAATGGTAATGTATTGGGAAACATATAACGTGTGCTACTGGTTCGAAAATGACAAAAAACGCATGAATACTCGAACATGTTCTTTGTGATAGTCATGGTAAACATTCGAAAGCGGCGCTAACCTTTAGTTAATCATTAACATGTTTATGTCTATAAAATCGACATGTTAGAGCACCACGCCTCAAAGTGAATCAACATTGGAAAACCTTTGGCCTAAAAAAGTGACTGGCGATTTGAGGACTTAATGCATCTTCATACAGCCAAGACTCGGGCGAGCCTGTTAGGGACCAAGAAGCATCTTCTTAACAAAACCTGGAAGTGTAACCAAATTAGTTTTATGCCAATATTAATTAAATGATGTCACAGGGGAGCTCTGCCATTTTGACTCCATTTCGCTAGAAACGATACATTGGAAAACAAGTGCATCCAATGTTACCGATGTATAAACACGTATTCAACAAACATACAGTTTGAAATAAAAACCAATTCCATTAAATGACCCTACGACAGGTTTTACATACAACGAGACGACTTTATGAAGTATTACACGATCATTGTAAAAGTAATTAAATAAACATAAATTAATTAAAGAATGAAAGAAACAAATACCTTTTAAAATATTTTTCTTGTTTATCACATAATCGTCTTTCCTTGCGAGCAGAGCATTTTCAAGTCGTTCCAGTATAGCATTAATCTCATCTCGAAATGCACGTAACGTCTTCACAAAGATCTTCTCCCTTTCCACCACGTCTTCGTAAATATCGGACTGCAACTTGTAACACTTCTCGTATTTATCTTTCAACTTCTTCAGGTTACCGCTCATCAAGGTGACCTCTCGACTGTTTTTAAAACCTTTGGCAGCTTCCTGAAAGCCCATGATGCTATCGCCACACTGACTATGACTGGACAGACCGCATACATTACAAATGAGCTCGTCATGTTCGGCACAAAATGAGTTGACAGGTTCCTCGTGGATGAGACATCGTGTCGGCCATCTGTTGAGAAATTTTGCGATTTCGTCGGGTTTGCGTTCGTTATCCGTCAAACTGTTCATCATACTCTTTCTTGACGATTGTTTTATGGTAGACATATTTCTGCGATAACCTTGGTTATAGTGTATGCTTTACCACTTGATTGTTATATCACATTATCTGATATAATACCGACATATGAGAGTTAAATGATAAACACTTGAGCGAACGTTAAATTGAATGTATTCCTCATTACATACACATGTGATTCTATTCCCCTTGCATGGAATGAGTTATTTTGTTAAAATATCTCGCATGTCTATAATATCAGGTCTACAAATAAGATTATCTGAATTACAAGAACAAATTTAATTATATTTTTCTTCTGAACTCATTTAACATATTAACGAGGTAAAATAATCCCGTTTTCTCTCCGACATTTTAAAAAATATATTGCATAAGATAAGAACTTGTTAGAAATCCAGAAGTCACCATTACAATAATTAAACTTTAAAATTATATGAACGTATAATAATGTTATTTGAGCCGTGTCAGTCGAAATGGGGTCTCGCACCGTTTTGGTATCATCTTCCACATGCGCCAGACGACCTTTGACGCATGTGCAGCAGACGACTTCCGTAATCATTGTGACAAAAGAAGGAACCGTACAATAACGAAATGATCATTTATAGAGATTTTTCAAACTCTTGTCTATTTGTTTACAAAGATGTCTGATGCAGATTTTGTTGTAACTGGGGAAGGGTTTAAGGTCAAAGGATTTGATATTAGGACAGCCAGATTTATATATATATATATATATATATATATATATATTGTCAGAGCATACATCTTCATGTAGGTATTTAGTATATGTAGATGGAAAGCAAAGACTCTGGTAAGAACCAACCCTTTCCCACATGTATACAACAAGTCTGCAGCAGACGAATTAGAAAACATCTTTGTAAAAATATGGGATACCGCTACAAATAATAGTAAAATCCTCAAACTGAGTTGAAAACATTGTGGCAAAAGGATATACTGATCAACTGATATATATATGAGCAAGTTATCCTTTTGTCACGATCTTTTCAAAAGTCGTCTGCTGCAGACGCCTCAAAGAGCATCTGTATGTGGGAAAGGGTTAATCCTGTCCCCCATACGACAATTCTGCAGCAGACGACTTTGAACGTATTTTGTCAAAACACGTTTTGTGCAATTTCTTCTTTTGTCACTATGTTTTCAAAAAGCCATCTGCTACAGAGGCGTCAGAAAGCGTCTATATGAGAGAAAGGGTTAAACGTATGTAATACCGAGTCTTCACTACACGGCTAATTTCTTTGATTTACAACTAGATCAAAGTGATCGAGTTTCATATTCTTACTGAAAGGCGTCTATTCATTCGAAACAGACAGACTGTGTTACGAAGGAAATTAGTGGACTATGAAAATGTATGAGTCGACTCTTATCAAATTTGAATGGTTAAATAAAAATTAAAAATAAAATTCTGCATACACTTAACAAAATGTGTAATTTAATAGATGAACAGATGACATTGTATAGGCGCTTATATTACAAAACAGTCAATAACGAAGAGATAACACACCAGTCACGTTTGTTTACTATAAACACGCGATGAAAAGTCAAAAGGGCAACGAAAACAAGCGAATAATCTTGGTAAGTGTACAATGATCCCAGTCTTTCGGCATTCCAACCTGGTACCATGAGTGGGAACCGCTATATTACGATTTTAAAGCGTGTTTTGTTTTGTTTTGTTTTTTGTTTTTCTTTCATTTTACTTCGATTGCGAAACCAGCTTTCAGCTTATATTTATCACGCTAGATGTTTGCTTCCTGGAGACTTCACAAGTATTCGCGCAGTTTGTGTGAAAGAATCCAAAGGCAGAATCCGCTCATCACGGGATTCGAGCCTAGGACCTTTCATACGAGAGGCCAAAACTCTACCACTGCACCATTGTCTTTTGCAAAAGACTTGTCCAGCTTTATATTTGGGATGAGTTCATTGTAAAATTTGGAATACCGAGTTACAATATGTCGAGTTGAGCAGTCAATAGTATATAACCTGGTCAGGCGGCGCGGATGCGCTCAGTTTGTAGAAAGATCAGTGTCACTATCTCGGGGATTCCAACCTGCGACCACGCGGTCGACTCTCATCCGATTATGAACGAAACACTAGAAATTAATCCATTTTCTGTTTAACCCCCTTCGACTGCTGGAACAGATTTTCTGAAGGCTGTGCCACCAGTATTTAGTCAGGCTCCATACTCTGTTGACTCCTTGCGTCCTACAATTGGCTTTTCCAAATTAAAAATCCAATTTAAATATTCAGCTTTGAAGGTGTTAACCATTTCCCTCATATAGACGCTTATCTCCTTTTGCCACTAAGTATTCCACTTTTAGTCTGTTCAAAGTCGTCTGCTGCAGAATTGTCGTATGAGGGAAAGGGTTAAAGGATTGCATAAATTCTCCGATTCGTCTTCGTTCAAATAAAATATGTAAATTCATCACAATAAACAATCGAACTGTTTCCAAGAATTTTCTTTCAACAACTAGAATGGAGTGCTCCGCGGAGCAAGTGTGTCACCTGCAACTGCTCATTGAAAGTGTGACGGACAGCCAGCTGTCCGTCTGAACTCATGGAAGTGTACTTGTGGGGTTATTTCCTTTGATGTTTACTTGTGGGGTGCACCCCACAAGTATGCAATTAATTCCGTAATTAACCCCCTTTTACGGAATGAATAACATTAATATGCAAATGAGATACCCGTTATAAAAAATAGAAAAAATCTACTTATCTAAGTGTCTTTATAAGGGTGGTGGGTGGTCTTTATAAGGGTGGTGGGTGGGCTTTAGGAACACGCACCCCACAAATACTCTCCCATGCGGACGGACACCGGACAAAATAAAAGAAATGCCTACCATGCTACGCAGGGTGACACAATAATCAATATACATTGTATATTGTGCAAAAAGTTCTCGTCAAGGACAAAAGCCATTTATCCGACTCATTTTATTTCAATCGTCGAAAATATGTCCTTTACTGCTCTGTTTAGAACTTTTAAAAAACTCATAGACTTCAAGAACATGTCCAAGGAATATAACCTTGGCTTATGAGTAAACGTGGTGTATAGATGACAGGGTGTCCATGATTCGCTCCCCGCTAGCGAATTTCATATTTGAAAGGAGTCAACATGGGCACGTATTCAAGGCCTAGTCAGTTATGTAGATGAGATTTTCGTCCCTGATCTAGCATTGATTAGTCACCAACGGATCGTGGATACATGTTTTGAGCAAAGTTGTAATGACCAACTTAATGTATCTCTTGGTGTCGGCAAGTGCAATTACAAAACACTCATTTACTGAACAATCCACAGCTGAGCTGAAATGAAAACAAAATGCATAGGCAGTTTCAGTCAAATCTACGTGTGAAATGATTCAAAGAAACTGTAGATCCTCTGATCTGACTTTTTCCATTTTTTAAACCAAAAGACAATAATAAGACAAACAGTTGCACCAAATATTCTTTATAATGATATAACAATAAGTCAAACAACAGTATCACAGTCTATGAAACAACATATCTGAAAAGTAAAAAATGTCACAATATTCGATTATGTATATGTTTTTTGATTCTCCAATTTGATACGATCAAACAGGTCTCTAATATATCTTCACAAGCTGTCCCAATTTGATTGGTGGAAGGAATAACTGGGAACCAATTGCTGTTTTGGAAGGCGACATTATTTTTCGAGGGGAACCGGACTTTCCTGCTGGTTCTTCACGAATTCTTTTCACCAGTACCTCAGGTAAGTTTAGGGATCTCTCCCTTTTTTGCTGAAATGAAATACCAATGGAGATGAAATTATATTAATTTATTTTCAAACAAGAGCGCCGCGGAGAGAACGAATACGCTCTTCTGCCTTTACTAAGTCGAAAAGGGGGCATTACTGAATACTTATTAAAGCCAGAGTTATGTGACTTGGTATGTTTCTAGGAACATATGTACCAAGTTTCATTTGATTATTTGTATCTGCTTTTGAGTTTTGAGGCATGGTAAAGTTTTGTGACGACGACACCAAGGGAATCACAATAGCCCAACTGTTTTTTATTCGAAAAACAGACGAGCTAAACATGCGTTATTTAGCCATCTCTATGAGAACATAAGGGTAAAAAGATAAGCAAAGTAAACACAAGAAAGGTCGATGGTACACATGTGTCACCTGTTGAAATGGCAGGAAAAGTGAAAGAGTGACAGAAGAAGTGATCCCTATATGACATCCTGCCAAGACAGGCGATAAAAGGACTCGGTGGGCATTTGAGAACTCAATGCTTTTAATAGAGCATTTCCCTTATTCTCACTGTCAGTTCTTAAAGGAAATATAAATGTCGAAATGTCAAGCTCAAAGAACTAAAAAACATATTATTAATTTATGAATTTCAATGAGAAAAATATTGATTAATCCACCATCTTATGTATTACTATTAAACAAATTGACAAATCATCTTGTTCATAGCAGATATACAGAAAGCAAGGTTTCGGATATACTTTCAAACTAATAAAAAATCAACAAAACTACTAAAAAGCATGTGAAAAACAAGAGGCCAGTATCGCTCCACGACCATAAGGCAAAAATCAAATCTCCAAACAGCCCTGCCCCCTAGTGGCCATGTTTTTTACCAACCACCATGGCTTAAAGGAATCTTGTAGAGTGTCACCCAAGGAATGTTTCTGCAAAATTATTTGAAAATCGGCCTGACACTTTCGGAGGAGAGGATATTTTAAGTTTTCACTATAGCCATATAAGGCAAAAAAGCCCCACTCCCTGGTGGCCATATTTTTCAACCAATCAACATGGCTTGAAGGAATCTGATAGAGGGTCAGCCTAGGAACATTTCTACAAAATAATTTGAACATCAGCCAGACACTTTCGGAGGAGAAGATTTTTAAAGTTTTCACTATGGTCATATAAGGCAAAATAGCCCCGCCGTCCATGTTTTTCGACCAATCAACATGGCTTGAAGGAATCTAATAAAGGGTCACCCAAGGAACATTTCTACAAAATTATTTGAAAATCGGCCTGACACTTTCGGAGAAGAAGACCTTTTAAGTTTTCACTATTTTTTTCTTTCGGTTGCCATGGAAACCAGAATTATGGATGGATAATTTTTTTTAAAGGAATTTAAGAATTGAGAGGATGCTTCCTATGAAGTTTCATACAAATTGGCAAAGTGGTTAGGGAGAAGAAGTTGTTTAAAGGAAATAGTTAACGCACGCACAGACGCACGCACGACGGACAATTCGCAATGACATAAGCTCGACTGGCTTTCAGCCAGTGGAGCTAATGATATGATAAAATTCGAATAACTTCGGGCATGGGGGCGGGGAGGGTGAACACATTATAAATTATTAAAACAGACATTAAACTAGAAATAGAAATCTATTTTAGAATTAAAGGGTAAACAGAAACAGACATTATTAGCAATTCGATCATTCATGTTCATCATGCCCATGCCTACATGCTTTCTTAATAACAAATAAAATCATATCAATAATTAGCTCACATTGATTTCTGATCAAGCTGCGTAATTGACTGACTTGATCATTTCATAATGTTTGACATTTAACACTAAATATATTATATAAAAGATAACAGTTATGTAAACAAGAAGAAAATCTAAACTGTCAAAATAACTTATTTACTGTGAAAGTGCACTTATGGCATACATAGTTAAATATACTTATATTAGACAATGTAAAAGAAATATAACTTAACAAAGGTCATGGCAATATGCCCTGCTTTGCTGACCTGTTTACTTTATGATCTCCGTCGACAAAGATATGCCTATTCACAGTCCTATGGGTGCCATCAAACAACAGTCAAAGTTATGGAACAGACATCACCGAGACCCCACAATACATTCCTACGTACACAATACTTAGTAAATCAGGAACATGTCAGTCAATTTGTCTAATTTAATTGGAGCAATTTCCGTAATCAGAACTGTTATTGTTGCGACGAAAATCATGCATTTTTCTCAATATTATGTTTATAGTATGCAACATGCAAAGGTGTAAGCAAAACAAAACTTAGAAGGCCAAAGTATCATGCATCATTAAATCGACCAAGATAGTTAAACGTCACGGTTGGCTTAGCTCTTATAGAAACTGTGTCATAATTCAAATCAAGTCTTACAGATTTTGTTGTATTCCTACTAAAATACACAATTTATCTTCATAAAATAATCCTAGGTGCAACAAACTATGTATAGCTATTACAATGATTTTCACAAAACAACACATTTACATTGAATTTACGTAAAAATAAACTTTATAGGATCGAAAAGGGTTTGACCATCCATTTGACCCTTTCCCACACACAGACGCTTTCTGGCACATCTACAGCGGACGACTTTTGAAAGCGTTGTGACAATATAAGAAATTGCTCAAAACGAGCAAATTCTCATACTGCCACAATGTTTTTAACTCATTTCAATATTTAAACTTGCATTTTTGAGATTGTTTACATTTTTGCCAAAGTCTTCTGCTGCAAATTTGTCGTATATGGGGAAGGGATTAGCATGACACCTTTGACAGCCTTGCCTACAATACCATAGCCGTGTTTTAAACAGTTACTGGTCATACATGTACAATTGTTCATAGTAATAAAGTGTCAGCCTTTTCGTTTTAAACTTTAATCTGTGTTTGTCATTGGAATAGGTTTTGGACTTGAACTGTGGTGCAGTACAACAGGTTACTCTACAAATGTGACGCATCTGGCATTTCGGGGTCTTGTTTGATCTGTGCGCAGCGAAAACTACAGTCAGCATATGTTGATGCACAGTTTCACCATAGCATTCACTGTTCGAATATTGCGATCTTCGTGCAAAACTGTTGTAACTACATCTTGTTACAAGGTGTACTTACAACCGTTTTTCATGGAATCATCGATATATGTCATAAACATGTTTTATGAAACTGGAGATGCATTTAGACCCCAAATTGCTTGACGCAGCTCATATGCATCACCTTTCCTTCGTTTCAAATCGCTGCCCATTGTGTTACCAATGTGTACATTGTTAAGGTACCTTGTCACCTAAAAAAGTCATGTCCAACTATTCATAAAATGCTTAAAATTCAATGCAACCTTATTTTAGTAAAAAAAATCAGTTTTATCAGAAACAACAATAACTACTAAAATTTAATGCGAAATTTACGAACATTATCAAAATTCATGTCGATTTTTTTCTTTATAGAAACATGACCTATTTAATGCGAAATGAAGTATGTCTTTACTCATACAATTAATAATATACACTACATTGATATATCTGCCATCTTTAAATAATTTGTAATTGGAAGTATAGCTAGATAAGTAATACTACAATTTCATACAGAGTTAGGAACTGATAGGAGTCAGGTTTCTCCTTTTCCAGCACTTTTCCCATTCCCATCGGCTATACATATAAGTATCAGAGTTAAATTTGATAATCTTACAAACTGGTAAAAAAAAGCACCTCTAAGTGTCATGCAAGTTAATAATCAATTTATTATATCGTTAGTGATTTATCCAAAGACCTAATAACACATGTGTTATTAGGTCTTTGATTTATCTATGAAACAGTCACTGTTATTTGGATCTACCTTAACCTTTGGACGAGTTTTTTCTGCAGCTATCAGAGCGGGAATAAATCCTAAAGACTGAGATATAAAGTTAACAAGACACTTTAGTTACCTTTAAATAGAATTAAATGTCAATATTTAAGAGAAATGTAATAGTCTTGTTTGTAATTATTATTCCAACCAATTTGTTTTAAAATCATGTTGGCCTAGATCACAGAATTGTATTTAGTGAAAAACGTTTAAAAGATTGTGAACAAGAAAGGAATTATATCAATCATTTATTGGTTAAAGAGTACCACACTACATAAAACATATGCACTTTCCATATCAACTGCTCTCTGCAAAAATCAACCCTAAGGCATTTGTGACCATATCAGCCTACATATATTGCAGTCTGCCCAGGTTCTACATTGTTTACCATTCGTCAAAGCTGCTTCAACATGTTTTCTTACAACTAATTATCGATTGACAAAGACTGCATCGAATCCAAAACATTATTTTTTTACACTTGCATCAAATACCAAAATGTTGGTTTTCTTGGAGCACCAATCGATTTTGTGGTCTTTCTTAAATCTAAAATAATTGATCATACACTTGTGCACAACCATGCTAATGCTTAAGGATTAAATTGGATATTACTTAAAACGTTCAAAGACTAATTGGCGAACAGTGCAGAACCAGATAAGAATGCGCGGACATGCTGGATCAACACTCGTCGCAAATGTCTCACGTCAATCGCGCTAGTCAATTGTACTCTTACACTATCATTAATTCAGTGCATAGATTGTGAAATCAGAAACTGATTTTATTTTAAAGGAAGAATTTGATATAACCAACAAATAAATGGTAAAATTTTAAATGAAGTCAAAGTCATAAAGATTATATAAAATCAGAAACTATTGTATGAAAATCTATTACTAAAGACACTCAGATTTCTTTCCAGGTTTAATTGGAATTCGACAAGGAGAAAATCTAACTCCAATACTCTTTTTGTTATACCTAAAACTACAAAAAAAACACAACAATAATGAGAATAAATGAATGTATAAATGATAAAGTTTGCATGCAATTCTATGAGTTTAATGCTATAAAAAACCCTATTCATTTAATCTACATGATTCCTCAAACGGGTTGAAGAACTTATTTCCCATTTCCTATGTGCAGAAGCATTTTGACGCATCTGCTGCAGAGGAAGTTCAAAAACAATGCGGCAAAAGGAGCAATTACTGATCAAGAGCAACATCCCCTTTTGCCCTGATAATTTCCAACTCTTTTCAATACTTTTACTTTCATTTACAGAAGAGTTTCAATTTTCACCCAAAATGTTTTCAAAGTAGTCTGCTGCATATTTGTTGTATGTGGGAAATGGATATATAAGCAAAAGGTCATTGATTATAAGGGTGCACTTTGTCTAAATACCATGGGATCATTTCAGCAATCTATGTGTTAACTTCTCTACCAAAGAACTTTTCCACAATGGCTAAATATGGGGAACGAAATAAACTGATGAGAAACATATTCAACCTATAACCCTTTCCCATCTGCAGACACATGTTGGCACATCAGCAGCAGAAAACTTATGAAAACACTGTTGCAAAAGGAGAAATGTTATCGTCATGAGCAATTTCTCCTTGAGCCAAAAGGCTTTCAACTCTATTAAATTATTATACATGTACTTTCATTTACAGAGACTTTCCACATTTTTCTCTAGATGTTCTATAAGTCCTCTGCTGCAGATTTGTTGTATATGGGAAGGGGTTTAACCCTTTCCCTCATATAGACGCTTTTTGATGCCTCTGCAGCAGACAGCTTTTTGAAAACGTAGTGACAAAAGAAGAAATTGCTCAAAACAAGCAATTTCTCCTTTTGCCACAATGTTTTCCACTTTTAGTCAAAGGTTATCCATTCAATTATGGAGATTTTCTATTTTTTGACAAAATATGTTCACTCTAAAGTTGTCTGCTACAGAATTGTCGTATGAGGGAAAGGGTTAAAAATATTAATGTGACACTTTGAAAAAAGAGGCTGTCATTTGTAAATTTTAAAAAGGGAAAAAACAAGAAACATGCTTATATTTTCTTTTTTGACAATAATGTTTATCTTTTGACTTCATACTTATAGTCTTTTAATTAAATATTGAAGATGACATATAAGCAAAATCTGAACATGTACAAAGATATCTCAAAACACGAATGGTAGATATCCCTGGAAAATCAGTTGTAATACACTGTATCTCTAATGGTTTTGAGAAAAAGTGGGGTGGTATGAAAAACTTTTATTAATTAAATAGTTGTAAGAAAAACTTTCTTAAATAAAAAAAAATAAACAAGAAATGATCATGATTAAAAAATTAATGGAAAAAAAATGACTTAATCTGGTTTGGTTGATATTAAGAAAAACACTAATTTTACATAAACTTATTTGTGGCATGATCATTTTTGGTGGTCTTAATCTGGCTAAACCCTCAATTTCCCCCAAGAAGCCATGTTTTGACACATCTGCAGCAGATGACTTTTAAACAAAATCTGACATAAGGAATATTTGATTATAATGTAATGAGAAACTTCTCCTTTTGCCATTTTGTACAACTAAATTCAATAATTATACTATCATTTTAGAGATTTTCCTTATCATCTGCAGCAGACAACTTTTGAAAACCTATTGTCAACTCTTTTCAATAAATAAACTTTCATTTAATAATACAATTATCATATCAGGTAATTTTTTAATTATACAGATTATCAGAAAATAAATATCCTAAATATTTTCGGTCAGCTGCTGATTTGGTGTATAAGGGAAAGGTTTTAAAAAGATCCCCTGTGACAGATGCCTCTGCAGCAGACGACTCTTGAAAACATTGCAGTAGGAGGAGAAATTGCTCAAAATGATACTGTATTCAGTAATTATACCTTTCATTTATAGAGACTTTCAATATTTTATACTTAATGTCTTCAAAGTCATCTGCTGCAGATATGATATATGTGGGAAAGGGTGATTTTATACTTACAGATGTGTACAGATGCAGTTTCTTTTTCACCAGATCATAGTACTTGCAGTAGTTATCATGGTCCTTCTTCAGATAGGCTATGTTCGTCCTTGACTCCTTGGCAGGGGGCGGGGGCAGGGGCAGTTCCCACTCGTAGTGGCTCGTGGACTGATGATTGAAACCGGTGGGCGATCTGACAGACAGATGTGGTAGATTCAATTCTCCCTCAGAAAATTCATTCTTTACTCTAAAATTTAGAAAAAAATCCATTTAGTAATCTCATGAAATATGTCTCAACTCATATCCCTGATAATTCTTTTTTTTTCATCAGATGTGACATTTATTTATCAGATTTGTTTTAAGTCAGATGCTCAAACAAATGGCAATTGTGTCCATGGTTAAAAACGTACAAGTTGTCCTTTGTGAATAACGTAGATCCACATCAGCCAGTGCATCCAGTCTGATGAAAAACCTTCTTTTGAGCAATTCAATTCAATCCAATTCTTTATTGAAGTATATATATATATATATATATATTAAAGGCCTCCTGCCCATGTACATTTATATTTCCAAAGCATAAAATAAGAATGACATAATCAGGATGATTACAAATTACAGAATAGTTTCGTCGAGATATATTTTAGATGTTTGAATTGTTAAATAGTGGTTGGAAAATATGTAAGATAATAACAGTACTATATTCTTGTACACTACTTCGACATCGGCATCAACAACAAAGGGTTTGTTTGGGTGATAAGAGATACTGTAACAATGAGTCAATCATTTTCAAGTACCAACAACAATGGGCTTAATTTTGATAATAACAGTTACAGTGCAACATCCACTGTGGAGGCAATTTTTCGGTTATATCATGGCGTTTCCTGGGAAAGTTACCAGTACTACTGGTCCATTTATCCTGACACCAACCAGTCAGTCAGTCTTAACCCTTTTCCACAAACAGATGCTTTCTGATGCCTCTGCAGCAGATGACTTTTGAAAACATTGTGGCAAAAGGAGAAATTGATCAAAACAAGCAATTTCTCCTTTTGCCAGATTTTTTTTTCAACTCTATTCAATATCTAAATTTTCATTTGTAGAGATTTTCCATATTCTTGCCCAGATAATTTCAAACTCATCAGCTGCAGCTTTGTTGTATGAGGGAAAGGGTTAACCCCGAAACCCTGAGTGCCAAGGTCGGCAGCCATTACTACTAGTTTTAAAGTCTTCGGTATGACCCGACCGGAGATGGAACCAGCGACCTCCCGTTTTCCGAGGCAGTACCTGTTCTAGGGAGGTGTTACTCTATAGAGATTAACGCCCCCCTCATAGAAATGATTTTTGAGACCTCTGAAGTAGACCTAAACATTTGTAGTCAAAAAGAAAAAAAAATGCTCATAACAAACAGTTTTCTCCTTTTCGAAGAATGTATCCTCACTCCATTCTGAATAAATAATTTCTTTAATCCATAATTTCCATTTACTTTTCATCAAATGTGGGGAAAATTAACCCTTTCCAACTTACAACAAATCTGCAGCAGACAAATTTAAAATTATCAAGGCAAACATATGGAAAATATCTAAAACTGAAAGCATTGTGACAAAAGGATAAATTGCTCACCATGAGCAATTTCTCCTTTTGTCATAATGTTTTCAAATGTCGTCTGCTGCAGATACATGTGTCAGAATAGGTTTGCAGGATGGTAAGGGTTAATTGCTACAAAGATATTTTACTCTACAGAGGTTTTGTTATAAGATGCTTCACGGTATTGTGGGAAAAGGAACTATTTTCTCCTCCTCATCTAGGGGCATCTGTGTAAGAGTAAACAGTGAAAAGTGAAGACAAACACACACCTATTTAAACTTTGCATGGGTACGAGATATGAATTTTGTGACTGTACGGCGGGACTTCTGTACTGGGGGATTCTCCGAGGAGGTGAGAGTTTATCCTTGACGGTGGGAACTCCTGTCGTCCACTTCATCTGCAGTATTCCGAAATTACTAAGACCTCCGTTCCTATGTGATAGACATGGTTACAAGGTGATAGACATGGTCACAATGTGATAGACATGATAGACAGTGTTACACTGCAATATACATGGTTACAACATGATATACAGTGTTACAATATGATAGACATGGTTACAAGGTGATAGACATGGTCACAATGTGATAGACATAGTTACAATGTGATAGACATGATAGACAGTGTTACACTGTGATATACATGGTTACAACATGAGATACATGATAGACAGTGTTACAATGGTGTGTGTATATATATACATGATAGACAGTGTTACATTGTGATAGACCATGATAGACAGTGTTACAATGGTATATACATGATAGACAGTGTTACATTGTGATAGCCATGATAGACAGTGTTACAATGTGATATACTTGGTTACAATATCATAAACATGGTTTCAATTTGATTGACATTGTTACAATGTAATAGACATGGTTACAATGTGATGTGCATTGTTACAACATGATAGAAATTGTAACAGTGTAATAGACATGGTTATATATGAGCCGTTCCATGAGAAAACCAACAAGTATCGACCCGGATCAGCCTAAGCATGCCGCGCAGGCTAACCAGGACAGACACTTTTCGCCTTCTGTGGATTTTCTGTTTCAGGAATCATTACTTTACACCTCTATCCACCTGAGACATAATGTGTCAGCCCGGATTAGCCTGCGTGGATCGCGCAGGCTGATCTGAGTCGATACATTAAGCAGATCCAATGATGTTGGTTTTCTCGTGAAACGGCTCATATGAAAGACACAGTTACAACAGAGCTCGAGACTACAGACATTTTTCATGTTCTAGAATCCTAATTTGACATTCAAACCCTTTGTTGTGGGTGCTCAAAAGAATTGTCTCAGGGAGACGCTTCTGCTGAATATCTACAACGTTGAGTAATGAGAGAGATATTGTGGGAGACAAGATCAGTGTACTCCCCCTTATCTCCTTATCTAGTCCTCTGGTTACCACACAATTTACTATACAATATTCAGTGATAAATATGCTTGTGAAAAAAAGGATTCCCTTCTAAATTTGTTATCCACATCCACATGCTGTATGGTGTATCCTGGGTAAGTTTCAAGTGCTACTATTCCATTTATCCTGACACCAACTAATCAATTAAATGTAAACACCAAAACTCAGAGCACCAAGGAGGAAAAGCCATTACTTCATTTTTAAAGTATTTGGTATGACCCCACCAGGGATTGATCCTGCACCCAAGACAGGCGCTTAAGCACTACACCAGTAAGGTAGTCCATTTAAATATACAATGCTAGCAATGCAAGTCTATAATTATTATATTTCAGAAATAAATATGCATCCCACAATAGTAAAATCTAAATGCTCACGAAATAGTTAACTTTGCAAGGTGAGTGTAAATAAAAGCAAAGGACTGATTGAGTAATTACACAAGCTTTTTTTCCATTCATTTCAAGCAAATGTCAGCTGGAAATCAAATCCATACACTATTCAGTGATGTATGCTTGTGCATGTGTCGTCGACAGTGTCACAACTCTTTTCAAACAGGTATTTTTCCTTTTGCCTCACTTGTAACATAAATCGCCAGTGTGCCAGAATGACGTTAAGTATTAACATAGCTTGTATGTTATGTTGCAACAATGAAATGTATACACTTACTCATTTTGTGTGTGAACGGCAAGTTTGCCTGGAACCGATTCTATTCTATGTCTCATATCATGTTGAGGGAACTGGAAAAGTAAATCTTTTGTTCATAACCCTTTCCCACATACAGACGCGTTCTGTTGCTTCTACAGCTCAAAACTTTCAAAAAAAAATATTGTGGTAAAAGGAGAATTTGCTTAACCCATTTCAATACTCATACTTTCATTTATAGAATGTTTACATTTGAGAACATTTTATAAATGAAAGTATGAGCATTGAAAAGATTAACGTTAATTCTACTTTTACCACAATATCTTTTAAAAGTTGTCTGCTGCAGAAAGCGTCTGTAATATATATGTTATTTTGGCTGAGGAACCCTTTCATGGCCAATGTCATGTTTTGAGTGCTTAATTAATTTTGGAATTTACATAATTTTCAACAATATTTCAGCTTTAACACTGTGACAGTCACCTTATTTGGAAGATGTAGGTGACAAACAACTTCTAGGCGGGGGAGTGGTCTGACCCAATGGCACTCAAAACATGACACTGGCAAGCATGGATTGAATATATTCAATGCCTGCTCTCAAATCTGGCACACTGAACACTCAGCCATGGAGGGATTCCTCAGCCCTATACACATAATCACACATATATTGCTGTATCAATGCCCTAGGTATTGTGTCACAATGTTTCCAGTTTTAATCAATAATTGTTCTTTCATTGATAGACAGTTTTCATATTATTTAATAAATGTTTTCAAAGTCATCTGTTTTTGTAGTATATGGGAAAGGGTTTAAAATATGAATGTATTGTCATTAGGAAGTATGGTCTATAGTGACTTCAAGATATTAAAATGAACCCTTTCCTACATACATATACAACAAATCTGCAGCACACAACCTTGAAAGTATCTTTAAATGAAATTATATTCATTAAATTGATTTAAAAACATTGTCGCAAAAGGAGAAATAATTGCTTATTATGGGCAATTTCTTCTTTTGCCACAAAATTTTCAAACGTCTTCAAAAATCAAGGTAGGTTCTGATCAGGCTGCGGAGAATGCTATGATGTAGATTTAGTAAAAGTAAGTGCTACTAACCCTTTCCCACCTTCATATGCATTTTGACACCTCTGCAGCAGACAGATTTAAGCATTTTGCAATATGTTTCCAACTCTTTTCAATAACTGTACTTTGTTAACCTTTTCCCTAATACAACAATTCTGCAGCAGACGATTTTGAACATATTTTGTCAAAAAATAGAAAATCTCTATAATTGAATGGATAACCTATGACTAAAAGTGGAAAACATTGTGGCAAAAGGAGAAATTGCTCGTTTTGAGCAATTTCTTCTTTTGTCACTATGTTTTCAAAAAGCCGTCTGCTGCAGAGGCGTCAGAAAGCGTCTATATGAGGGAAAGGATTAAGAGATTTTTCATATTTTGATATATATATGCTTTCAAAGGGAAAGGGTTAATCTTTGAAATCATCAAGTTAAAAATATAGAAAATCCCTATAAATGATAGTATGATTATTGAATAGAGTTGAAATCATTATGGCAAAAGGAGAAATTGCTCATTATGAGCAATTTCTCCTTTTGCCAGAATGTTTTCAAAAGTCGTCTACTGCAAAGACGTCAGAAAGTGTCTGCAAGTGGGAAAGGATTAAGAAAGGTTCAAAGATTATTTTGGGATACCTTTTCTCCTACTTTTACAGTTTGGAGTAACCTGGTACCAGCCTCCCCCGGTAACATTGGTATGTCGTCAGCAAAGTAAGATATAGGTGGAAGTGTCGTGGCTTTCAGTTTCCCTTGCTCCATTTCCTTCTTGATCTGTTCCATCTGGCGTCTTTCCACGGCATTGGGTAACTCGTCAAAGAATTTTCTCCACTCTGAAAAATTGATTAATTTTGGTTTTATGCTGTTTACAACAGTTTTCCAGGATAGCCAGTTCATGACTGTGTTGCCACCAAATTCACCAGGCTCCAAAACTATAAAAGTTTAATCTGTGCTCAGAATTTGTGCTTTGTTAAGACATGCGTTTTGTTCCTAGGAACATGCGTACAAAGTTCCATTTACCCGGCCGGGTAGCTCAATTGGTAGCGTATCTGACTCGTGATCTGGAGGTCACGGGTTCGATACCCGGTTGCGGCGACATTCTTTCGGGCGATGTTTTCCATTGCCTCTCACCTCTGATATATGTGAGAAAGTAGTCAGTGGCTTCGAAAGAATGTTGTGTAAGTACTGGTGTGGGAAAGCCAGGAAAACATGGGTAGGTGCACTGACCGCCGTGATATGACCAAAGCTGTTGAAAGCGGCGTTAAACTCCAAACAAACAAACAAACAAACAAACAAAGTTCCATTTGAAAATGTTGAACAGTTTTTAATTTATGAGGTAAGGTTTAAGTTTTTTGACAGTGTAGACAACGATGCCGTCACCAAGGCTTACAATCACAATAGCCCAACTTTTTTTTAGAAAAACAAATGAGCTCTGTTAAAGGTGTTTACCTTTAGGACTTTTTAAAGACCTAGCTGAATGCCTCCCTTTGCTGGATGACTCGGATTTCACAGGAGATAGAGGTGCACCATACATGTAACCTAGAAAATAAAAGTACAATTGTTTATCTTTTATCCGTTATTACTCTCCTATATATATGCAAACTCATTTGCAGAAGACCTTTGAAAACATTGAGGCAAAAGGAGAAATTGTTCAAAATTAGCAAATTCTCCTTTAAACACGATGTTTTCAACGCTATTCATTGATTATACTTTTATTTATAGAAAATGTCCATACTTTTTCCTGAATGTTTTCAAAGTGGACTGCTTCAGAGTGTCACAATCTAGGATACATAAACATGATTTGCTGCCCCAAAATGAATAAGTGATTACAAAAAGGACTGTGACCTTGACTTTAGAGGGATGACCTCAAAATCAATAGGGATCATCAACTGGTCATCCCTTACCTCCCTACCAAATTAGGGTACTGTTTATCCAAGCATTATCCAGTTATCAATCAGGCAAGTTTGGGTCTACCAACAGACTGATCAACATGTTTGACATGGTAATTAATGACTTGATCAATCAACATTTTACATACCTTTCTCAGTACCATATTCCTTTCTGAGTCCTGTCTTACCCTGACTGAATTCTGACATATCCCGGGCTATACCAGAGTCCTGGCCACTCAGTCTTTCTGTTATCTGGAAATATAAAACGTACTATAACTGACCCTTTCCCAACATAAAGCAAATCTGCTGCAGACAACAGAATGGAAGTAGGCAAGAATATGAAAAATCACTATAGTATTTGTGACTATACATAAAAGTGAAATTATTCAATAGTGTTGAAAATATACTCACAATGCTCAATATGAGCACTTTCTCCTTTTGTAACAATGTTTTCTAAAGTTGTCTGCTGCAGAGTCATCAGAAAGTGTTTAACCCTTTCCCTCATATATACGCTTTCTGACGCCTCTTCAGCAGACGGCTTTTTGAAAACATAGTGACAAAAGAAGAAATTGCACAAAACGTGCAATTTCTCCTTTTGCCACAATGTTTTCCACTTTTTGTCATAGGTTATCCATTCAATTAAGGAGAAATTGCACGTTTTGTGCAATTTCTCCTTTTGCCACAATGTTTTCCACTTTTTGTCATAGGTTATCCATTCAATTATGGAGATTTTCTATGTTTTGACAAAATACGTTCAAAGTCGTCTGCTGCAGAATTGTTGCATGAGGGAAAGGGTTATACAAGTATGTTGGAAAGGATTATACGGTATGTATTTTTGCATTTTGACACATACGCAGCAGACGATTTTTAAAAACATTTTGAGCAATTTCACCTTAGTCCAATATGTTTTCAACTCTGTATCAAAATAATATAATGTATATATCCATCTTTCTAGATACATGTATATATAATATTATGGCAATTTTTCTTTATCAAATATTTTCCAACCAGATATCTCTTCCAGCATCACATAGGATGTATTATTTAATTCCAATTAACATCCACCAACATGCAGATTGAAGCAGGTCATCTACAGGTTAGGACCAAGCTGCTCACCAAGTATGAAGTTCCTGGGTATAAGCGTTCTTGAGTTATTAAGTAAAACACATTTTTCAGCTGAAGGTTACCGTGACCTTCGACATTTGACCTTGTGACCACAAAATCAAACAAATTCAATAAAGGTCATTTACTGGTTAGGACCAACCTGCACACCAGGTATGAAGTTCCTCAACATAAGCATTCTTTAGTTATTGAGAGGAAACCATTTTTCAGCTGAAGGTTACCATGACCTTGACCTTTAAGCTAGTGACCTCAAAATCAATAGGGGTCATCTACTGGTGGTGACCAACCTGCACACCAAGTATTAATTTCCATGGCAAAAGCATTCTGCGATTTTAAGCAAAAACAATGTTTCAGCTCATTGTCACTGTGACCTTTCAGCTCAAGGTCACTGTGACCTTGACTTTGACCTCAAAATTAATAGCGTCTTCTACTGGGCATGGCCAACCTGCATACCAAGTATGGAGTTCCTCGGCCCAAGCGTTCTTCAGTTATTGAGCGGAAACCATTTTTTACCTCACAAGGCTACCATGACCTTGACCTTTGACCTTCTGACATCAAAATCAATAGGAGTCATCTACTGGTCATGACCAGCCTGCATACCAAGTATGAAGATCCTATGCCCAAGCGTTCTTCAGTTATTGAGCGGAAACAAGTGTGACGGATGTGACCTTGACCACTGTGACCTTGACCACTGTGACCTTGACCTTTGACCTAGTGACCTTAAAATTAATAGGGGTCATTTGCTGGTGGTGACCAAGCTGCACATCAAGTATGAAGTTCCTGGGCCCAAGCAAAAACTATTTATCAGCTCATTGTCACTGTGACCTTTCAAGCTCATGGTCACTGTGACCTTGACTTTAGACGTACTTCAGTTATTGAGCAGAAACAAGTGTGACAGACGGAAGGACGGACGGAACGGGCAAAAACAATATGTCACCCCCATGTAATGGGGGAGACATAATTATTGAATACGAGCTGAAAGCAATCTGGCAAAACTAGAAATTTCTCATGATGAGCAATACCTCTTTTTGCCATTATGTTTTCAAACATTGTCTGATGCAGATGCATCAACATGACGAGAGCTTGGCTTGAAACAGTTGTAACTAAAATTGGTATTTATTTTACCAAGGTTAATCACCTCGCCATAAAGTCTTTATAAGCGTTAAATCATTTTTCTTGGTAAACAATGGAAATTTATTTGCCATTGCTTGTTCTGAGCAATGGCACCTAAATTTGCATTGTTTACAAAGGGGTCAAAATTGCCCCTAAACCAGGGTTTTCAAAATAGGTTTCAAGTTATAACCGTGTCACGCCAAGCCCTCGAATTGTGTTTGCAAGTGGGAAACACAATGTGTACAATGCTTATCATTACAAACAACATCAGTGGACAAACTAACCTTTAAACCTTTATCAGGGAAAAAAACAAGTTGTTCAGAATTACAAAGATACAAAGGATCTTTCGACAGAGCCTCAGATTTTTTATTCTTGTAATAATGTCTGATTTGTGGCAACATATCCATTAACAACTGCCTCTCCTCCGACTCCGGGGTTCTCGGTGTCCGTGAAGTTCTACTAGAGAACTGCGAAAACTTAGATCGGATTGTCTTTCTAGATTTAAATGATCCTATTGTTCCCGCAGATGTCATAGATCGATTCGAATATCTAGACTTTGTCTCCCCTTTGGAGTACCGAGATACGCTTTCCCCTCTTGAATACCTTGAAACACTTGTATTCTCTCTAGAATGCTTTGAGTTACTCCCCCTTTTGGAGTATCTAGAAGTGCTCTCCCTTTGTGAGTTCCTAGATACATGCTCCCATTTCGAGTATTCGATTGACTCAGACTGACACACCTTGGACAGAGTCTCTCTGTCTCTCAGGTCCATGTTGGTAATATTCTCAAGCTGCATTGTGTCCTTCACATACAACAGTTTAACATTTTACCACATACAGCAATTCTGCAGCAGGAAGAATAATAATTGAATATGGTTTGAAAACATTTTGCAACAATGTTTTCAGAAGTTGTCTACAGCAGATGTATTTTTTTAAGAAAACGTGTCTGAAAGGGTTAACAAATGATATGGTGGGCACAGTAAGCATTCATTACTTTGAAAAATAACCTTTAATATTATTGTTTAACCCTTTCCCACTTACAACAACTCTGCAGCAGACGACTTTAAAAACATATTGGCAAAAACTAAAATATCTCAATATATGAGAGTCAAATTATGGAAAAGAGTTAAAAACATTGTGTCAAAAGAAGAAAATTGCTCATTAGGAGCAATTTTTCCATTTGCCTCAATGTTATAGAAAGTCGTCTGTTGCATTAAAGGCATCAGAAAGCATCTATATCAGGGAAAAAGATTAACATTTCCATCATGCACTTGCATAGAGGCAATTTTGAAGCAGACAACCTCTGAAAACAACATGGTAAATGGAGAAGTAACTCATTATGAACAAGTAACTGGATTGCAAGCAATACCATAGTCCCCTACCGGTTTGCACTAAGTCCAAAAAGGGGCATAACTCATTAAAAAATTGACGAAATCCCAGGAAACGCGAACTTGATCTGTGACACATGATTACAAAGGCATATACAAAATTTCAGCTCAATACCTCAAAGCATGTAGAAAAAAAGTGCGGAAAACTGATTTGCCGGACTGACTGACTGACGGACTGACGGACTGACTGACGGACGGAGTGCAAACCTAAGAGTCCCCTTCAGCACGCCGGTAGGGGACTAATAATATCTTGTTTTTCCCATATTCTTTTCAACTCCAATTATTCATATTTTTTAACCTAGATATTTTCAAAGCTGTCTGCTGTGCAGAGTCGCTGTAAGTGTTAAGGAGTATCATGTTGCTTAATGAACAAATAAAACACAATCTCAATTTAAGCATCTATTCCAGGATACAACAACAACACCAGCATTCGGAAACCACTAAGAACTTCACTTTAACAATACAAGCACAAATTATACGTTCTCATGCAACACATACTTTTCTAAAGTAAAACACCTTTAATTTAAACAGTCTCTAAATACAGTTAATGCTAGAAATACTGTGTGCATTTACACCAATTGTTCCTTATATTTACTCAGTCGTAATGCCCAAATCCAAACCAAAATGCATGGAGCTTAAATCAATTTAAAAAGCCATATTTCATTTTTTTAAATCCAAATATCAACAATAAAAGAACAAAAACAGACTTTAATTTAACTCTTTCCTTTGACAAGTGTATTTGATGAGATTTTCAAGGCTTAGTTTTATAAAGACATTCTAAACCATTTGAATAAATTACATTGTTCATGAAAACAATTTAAAGATAGAATTGAATAAAAACCCAAAGTATTAGTATTTCTGAATGCTCATCGATAACAAGAATTGCTGCTACAATACAATTTTATCTCTCTAGGTCAGATCATAAAAAAGTATATTTTGTTAATGATTGTTTCAGATTAAATTACTGAGTTAATGAACCTTGACTTTCACATGTATTGTTCTAAAGAGTCACTTGTTACAAAAGGGTTTTCAATTTCTGAAAATTCCTTACCCTTTTACCTTTTACTATATTGTGAGTAAATTAACCCTTTCCCTCATATAGACACTTTCTGACGTCTCTGCAGCAGATGGCTTTTTGAAAACATAGTAACAAAAGAAGAAATTGCTCAAAATGAGCAATTTCTCCTTTTGCCACAATGTTTTCCACTTTTAGTCATAGGTTATCCATTCAATTATAGAGATTTTCTATCTTTTGACAAAATATGTTCAAAGTCGTCTACTGCAGAATTGTCGTATGAGGGAAAGGGTTAACAATGAAACACCGAAGATTCAGATTTCTTTGGCTTTATTACACTATCCAGTATCACCAAAGGGAACTAGAACTATTATCACTGAAGATGATAAATAACCCCTAAACAGAACCGTGACCTACACCATAACTTAATAAGTAAAAGGGCCATAACTCTGTAGAATAACATGCAATTGTAACCCCTTTAGGATATGCACATCCCCTCTTGGTATAGAAGCTTCATGTAAAATTTCATTGAATTCCACCCAGTGGTTTGTAAGAAATAGGCCGGACAAAATATGGCTTTCAACCGACAGACAGACAGCCCGACACAGTGACTCCTATATACCCCCTCTTCTTCGAAGGGGGGTATAATTAACAATTTATTTATGGTAGTGACATTATATCAGCATAAATGAGAGTGTGAACATGCCAAAAGAGGTTATGTAGAGTGCCATGTGCCTGTTGCACTCATCCAAGTACCTGAAGATGTCTCTATTTGATAAGGTGTCCATGAACAATACTATACGAAGTAATTTGGTTAATTTACCCCTTTCCCTCATATAGACGCTTTCTGACGCCTCTGCAGCAGACAGCTTTTTGAAAACATAGTGACAAAAGAAGAAATTGCTCAAAACAAGCAATTTCTCCTTTTGACACAATGTTTTCCACTTTTAGTCAAAGGTTATCCATTCAATTAAAGAGATTTTCCAATTTTCGACAAAATATGTTCAAAGTCGTCTGCTGCAGAATTGTTGTATGAGGGAAAGTGTTAATTTAACCCTTTCCCTGATACTACAAATCTGCAGCAGACGACTTTGAATACATCTAGGTAAAAGAACAGAAAATCCCTTTAAATGAAAGAACAATAATTGAATAGAGATGAAAACATGTTGACAAAAGGACAAATTGCGTGTTTTGAGCAATTTCTCTCTTGTCACCATGTTTTCAAAAAGCTGTCTGCTGCAGAGGCATCAGAAAGCGTCTATATGTGGGAAGGGGTTAATAAGTCAAACATGTAACTTTATGTGTGTCCATAAAACCTTTTCCTAGTCACCTGGTTTTTGACTTGATATGACACAAATAAATACTAGAGTCAAAAATATATATGCGGCCCCTCATGTTTCCACAATAATTTTCTTAAATTTGGCCTAGTGATCTAGTTTTTGACCTGACATAACCCCTTTTTAAACTTAGCATTAATTTCATCAAGACAAAACATCTGATAAAGTCTCTAACATGTCAATAAGATTTTTTAACAAAAGGGTCATGATGGCCCAGGATTGCTCATGCAATGATTTGGTCATGCAAACCTCACAGTCAACCACAATAACTCATTTGCTTTCAGGTCAGCTATTATACAAAAGGCCCAAGAGGACCAGTATGGCACCACTACTACAAGGTAAAATAACCCAACCCAATGTTGTCTGTCTTTTGTCAAATCAAAGTGGAACTGATAGAAGGTATTTATGTACCAGCAGGTATTTCAAAATCAGACATTAATTTTCTAAGCAGATCATTTTCTAAATCTTACACTCTGGACATAAAGGTTTAAACAGCCCCAGCCCCTGGTGATCATGTCTTTTGACCAATCAACATGGCTTGAAGGAATCTGATAGAGCGTTATCCATAGAACAAATGTACAAAATTGTTTTGTACAAAGATGTTCCTTCCATTTGACCCATATTGAAACTTGGCCTTGATAGCACCAAGACAAATATTCTCTGACAAAGTATCAAGCTGTTCAAGGCAAAACTGCAGTCTCTAGAGTTACAAAGTTTTTCTCAAATTTGGCCTAGCCTTACTGTCACCTAGTTTTTTACTGGAAAAGACCCATATTCAAAACTTAGCCTAGATACTTTCATGCAAGATTGACAAACAGTCTGACAAAGTTTCAATGTGCTCAAGTAAAATATGCGGTTTCAATATTGTTTTATTAAAACAAGATTAGGTCTAGTGACCTAGTTTTTAATCCAACATGACCCATATTAAAAAAATTGGCCTAAATAGATAAACAAACTGAACATGTCCGAGAAGATTGGATGAAAATAGTGGTCTCAAGAGTGATAACAAGCCAAATTGTTGACAGCAAAGGAACGCCTGACAAAAGGCATTGTCACCATAATTCACCTTGAGCACTTCAAGCTCAGGTGAGCTAAAGATCATACTATGTTTTGTCTCATTTCTTCAGATGATTTGTATAAGAACAAGTTAGTGACCTGCCATCCTTCTATGGTTGACTTATTTTATATAAAAAATCTCCAAGTTCTGAATTTCCGGTTTTCGAAAGGAACCAAGCTCTAATGTATATCTAGCTACTGTATAAGTTTGGTAAACATCGGATAATAAATGATGACTTTATCGTGTTCACAAGGTCAATTATAACAATTTTGACAATTTTAAAGGGCCATAATCCTGTCATGCATGGACGGATCTCGCTGGTTTTCAAAAGGAACCGAGCTCTCATGTATATCTAGCTACTGAATAGGTTTGGTAAACATCGGATAATAAATGAAGACTGTATCGTGTTCACAAGAAATTGTGGACAGACGACGGACTACAGTCGACGGGCGATCACAAAAGCTCACCTTGTCACTATGTGACAGGTGAGCTAACAAAAATATCTCCTTTTGTTGAAATAATTTTAAGTGTCTTCTGTTGCACATGCATCAAAATGTGTCTTCACATTGGAAATAGGGATTTTTTTTTTGCTGTTTTATGAGAAAGGTTTAAGTGATGTTATCATTTAAATAACGCAATATTTTCCCTTAAGAGGGTTATTTATGATGTACCTTTATCTTACATGCAGATGCATTTTACATATTTGTGGCAGACCACTTGTGAAAAAAAATCAATGTGAAAAGGAGATATTAACCCTTTCCCTCATACAACAATTCTGCAGCAGACGACTTTGAACATATTTTGTCAAAAAATAGAAAATCTCAATAATTGAATGGATAACCTATGATTAAAAGTAAAAAACATTGTGGCAAAAGGAGAAATTGCTTGTTTTGAGCAATTTCTTCTGCGGTCACTATGTTTTTCAAAAGCCGTCTGCTGCAGAGGCATCAAAAAGCGTCTATATGAGGGAAAGGATGAACTTATTGTTAAAAACACATGAAAAATTTGGCCACATTGTTTGTAATTTTATTTAACAATTTAGCTATCTTTTATGGAGATTTTTTTTGTCGCCATGTTTTCAAAGTCATCTGATGCAGATTTGCTGTATGTGGCATAGGAATAGCTGTATTTTGACACCTCTGCTGCAGACAAAGTTTTATTCATTGTTGAATCAAGTTATTTCTCTTGTTCCTTTCTAGCCACGATAACTCAGTTGGTAACAATGGATTCTTTATCTAAACCGTTAGTTCTTGGGGCTGATTGACTCACATCATTTTGACTAGCTTCATTTGTATTTAGCCAATGGTCTGTCTATATAGTCTGAGGGACAGTAGTCAGCTGCCTGGGAAGGCTATTTTGTAGAGTACTGGTTCTGATAATGTGTTAGCAACTTGGAAAAAGGCATTTCATTGGTGAGGTCAAATGACGATTTCAATAAACCTGCACATCCAGATTTTCGTGTGTTGATCAATGACATGATTTTACTTTTAAGTTTAAAATGCGATATATTTACTTTTTTCTTTTTCTTTTTGATTAAAAACAGGTGTCTGCACGTTGGAGATAGGAAAGTTTGACAATTCACAGAGAGCAAATCACTACATACCAACCCTTTTCACCATTTAGACACCTTTTGAAGCATATGCAGCACTTTTGAAACATTGTGACAAAGGGAGATTTTGGTCATGATGAGCAATTTCTCCATTTGCCATGTTTTAAACATGTTTTAATCTACTTAAAACAAGAGATCACTGTGTCCTTGACCTTTGACCCAATGACCTTAAAAGCAATAGGGGTCATCTACTGGTCACCCCCGGCCTCCACGTCAAGTTTGGGGGTCATGGGTGCAGGCAATGTCGAGTTATCACTTAGACAAGCTTTTCAGGTTCAAGGTCACTGTGACCTTGACCTTTACCCAATGGCTTCAAAATCAGTAGGGGTCATCTACTGGTTACCTCCAATCTCCATGTCAAGTTTGAGGGCCATTGGTGCAGGCAATGTTGAGTTATCACTCAGACAAGCTTTTTGTGTTCAAGGTCATTGTGACCTTGACCTTTGACCCAATGACCTTACACTTAGTAGGGGTCATCTACTGGTCACCTGCAGCCTCCATGTCAAGTTTGAGGGCCATGGGTGCAGGCAATGTCGAGTTATCACTCAGACAAGCTTTTCGCGTTCAAGGCATGCCAACCGACATGTGCAAAGCAATTTACCCCTCTTCTTCGAAGGGGGCGTAATAAATGTTCTTGTTTAAGTTCAAGAGGTTTTCCATATGTTTTTGCCGAGAAGTCTTCTGCTCAGATGTGTTGTATAGTGGAAAGGGTTAACTAATTAGAGTAACCAATGATCAAGAAAGAGTTAATTTCAGATGGCAAATATTTGCTGTAAGAGATAATTACAAAAATAAACTTGAACTGTCACTTTCAATGGTAAAAATAAACATAATACTCTGTTAATTCCACTTAATACCAGTATATTTTTATAGGAGCCGTGCTACAGGAAAACGAACCATAATGCTTTTTGTGACAAAGAGTAGATCCTGATAACCCTGTCAATCAGTGCGGTCTGATCTGGTTCTGCATTGTTTACAAATGAGTCACAGAAACTTCCAACCAACAGTTGGATCATATTGCAAAGCTGTATAGATTGAATATCTATTTGTATACTAAGTCTTGGTCATCAAATACAAAGATTGGTTTTCTTGGGGCACGGATTGTATGTGTATAGTTATATAAATACTATAAATATACTTTAACCCTTTCCCTCATATAGACGCTTTCGGACGCCTCTGCAGCAGACGGCTTTTTGAAAACATAGTGACTAAAGAAGAAATTGCTCAAAACGAGCAATTTCTCCTTTTGTCACAATGTTTTCCACTTTTAGTCATAGGTTATCCATTCAATTATAGAGATTTTTTATTTTTTTACAAAATATGTTCAAAGTCGTCTGCTGCAGAATTGTCGTACCTTTTCCCACATGCAGATGATGCCTTTTGACACATCTTCAGTCAGTAGAGGACATTAGAAAATATTGTTGGAAAAAGAGAAATTGCTCATTATGAGCAAAACCTCCATTTCTCTTAATGTTTTCTACTCTTTCTCCAATTTTTACTTATATTGAATTTTGTCAAAATATATATTTTTTTCCAATCTGTTTATTGATGACCGAGCTGTAGATTTGTTGTATGTAGAGAAAGCGTTAATCCCATTTCTACAGTTCAATTTCTATTCATCATCCATTAACCATTTGCCTCATACGACAATTCTGCAGCAGACGACTTTGAACATATTTTGTCAAAAAATAGAAAATCTCTATAATTAAACGGTTAACCTATGACAAAAAGAGGAAAACATTGTGGCAAATGATGAAATAACTCATCATGAGCAATTCCGCCTTTGCCACAATGTTTTCAAAAAGCAGTCTGCTGAAGAGGACTCGTCTATATGAGGGAAAGGGTAAAAAGTCTTAAGACTAATCTATTCACATATTTTAACAACCTTTAAATTTTAAATTGAAAGCACAACAGAAATATTGACTATTTCTTAAGACGGACATCTTTTGGAACAAGCAATACTCTCCATTCCATAAAATGTTTAATTGATCTAGGCAAAAATATACAAAATCTAGTAGAAAACATTGTGGTAAAAGGAGAAATTGCCCAATATGAGCGAAAATTATCTGCTGCAGATGCATCAAGATGTGTGTAGGCAATGATCATAGTCATGAACATTATGAGGAAAAGGACTCCAAAAACTAAAGTATGATTTTTGGATAGAATTGAAGAAAACATTGTGACAAAAGAAGATATTGCTCAAACCAAGCAATTCCTCCTTTAGCCACAATATTTTCCACTCAATTCAATTATTATACATTCATTTACAGAGATTTTTTATACTTTTGTAAGATATGTTCAAAGTCGTCTGCTGCAGATTTGTTGTATGTGGGAAGGGCTTAGTCATGAGCAGATGGATAAGGGCTGCTATGTTCCGTTTCATAGCCACAAAGAAAAAATAGTAAAAATCTACCCGACGGCTAGCTATATTAGATATGGACTTGTAATATGAATCATGAGCAGGCTATGTTCTCTTTCATAGCCACAAAGAAAATAGTAAAAACCTACCTGACTGCTTGCTACATTACATTATAGACTTGTAATCCGAGTCATGAGCAGGCTAATAAGGGTGTCTATGTTCTCTTTTATAGCCACAAAGAAAATGTCAAAAAACCTACCTGACTGCTGGCTACATTTGATATGGACTTGTAATCCGAGTCTTTTTCTACTAGTTCTGAACTGCCGGAGGCTTTATCTACACTTTCGTCCTCCTCTGTAACAAAGAGTAAATTTCCATTAACCTTTTCCCACATACACTTTCAGACGCTTTCTGATACAGTTAAGAACATCATGAAATTGACAATCTGAGCGGAACGTGATTGGATCGTGAGCATGATTGGAACGCTTTATGAGCGGAACGGAATTTTGTGCTCTGAACGAAACAATCATAATGATTGCAAAAATCCAATCATTCGCTCATTGAACGGTTGCAACAACTATCCGATAATTATGTTACGAATCTATTTTATTAAAAGTCATATTTGTATACTTAACTTTTGTTTTATAAGACACTCAAGTATCCAATTGAATTAGAATATAACAAATATTATTAATATGATCATTTTCGTAATACGATTTGCTATTAACGATTGTGCTGAAAAAACTCTAGATCTTTTGTTGATATTTAGGGTTAAGTATAAAAAAATATAAACAAAACGAAATTAATTTAAGCTCAATCTGAACGGAACGGGAAAAAGCAATCACAATGTTATGAATGAGTGAACGCTTTGAGAGCGGAGCGGAACGTGAGCGGAGCGGAACGAAACGGAGCGGAGCGTGAACGGTAAATTTGTCAATTTCAAGATGTTCTTAACTGTACCTCTGCAGCAGATGATTTTTGAATGAGCAATTTCTCTCTTTTGCCAGTATGTTTTCAAACATAAATTCAATATTTCTTCTACAATTTTTAGAAATTGTCCATATTTTTGTCTAACCGTTTTCAAAGTCACCTGCAGCAGTTTTGTTGTATGCGGGAAATGGTTAATGAATAATGGGTGAACTATTTGAATTAGAAAGTATTTAGAGATAAATGTATCAATCTTACAAAAAGAAAAGTTTAAAACATTGTGTCAATAGGAGAAACTGCTCAAAATAAACTACAGTGTATATAATGATTTCAAAGATGTCGTCTGCTTTCGAAACATCTGAGGATTTTAAAAAAATGTGTATTCTGTTAAAAACGAAATGCATCATTTGGTCCACTGCACTTGAACTTGGACTAGACACTGTGCTTTTCTTGAATGTCTAAGAGTTGGTTTACATAGAGAGCCTTGGTAATATAGGAAGGTACCATGTCTATCTATTGAAGATACCATGTTTACATTTTGAAGGTACCATGTCTACCTGTTGAAAGTACCATATCTACCTGTTAAAGGTACAATGTTTACCTATTGAAGGTACCATGTCTACTTATTAAAGGTACCATATCTACCTATTAAAGGTACAATGTTTACCTATTGAAAGTATCATATCTTCCTATTAAAGGTACCATATATACTTATTGAAGGTACCATGTCTACCTATTGAAAATACCATGTCTACCTATTGAATATACCATATATAGCTACCTATTTAAGGTACCATGTCAACATATTAAAGGTACCATTTGTACTATTAAAAGTACCATGTCAACCAATTGAAAGTACCATTTCTGTCTATTGAAGATACCATGTCTACCTATTGAAAATACCATGTCTACCTAGTGAAGGTACCATGTCTACCTATTGAAGGTACCATGTCTACCTATTGAAGGTATCATGTCTACCTATTGAAGGTACCATGTATACCAATTGAAGATACCATGTATACCAATTGAAGGTACCATGCATGTCTACCTATTGAAGGTACAATGTCTACTTATTGAATGTGTCATGTTTACCTATTTAAGGTACCATGTCTACCTATTGAAGGTACAATGTCTACCTATTAAAGGTACCATGTCTACCTTTTGAATGTACCATTTCTACCTATTTTTTTTAAATATAAAACCAAATTAAATTGAAGCTTTATTTCCAATTGCTTACATTTATGATAGATCTTTCTGTTTCCCACTTTTTTTAATAATCCTATCAGCTACAAAAAATGTCAAACTAAACTCCTTTTTTATTGTTTTCTCACGTAATGGAAAGTTGCACTTAAACCAATTGCTGATAAGTGAATGACATTAATGAGAAAATCTATATTTGTTGTGTCATGCAAAAACCTTTCTCATAGGATATAAATCAATGAATCAATCAATACAATTTATTTATTGCAGTTGTTTTTATGCTGTTTTCAACAGTTTTTAAGTCATATCATGGTACCCAATTATGTGTTTTCTGACATTCCCAGACCAGCGCTCCATACAATATCCTTCCAAGGCAAGTGGCTCCCTTCAAATATACTGATAAAGGGTAGATCCTGATCAAATCTTCTCTGTTTTTCCACAAACAATAAATCTGCAGCAGACGACTTTAAAATTGTCAAGGTCAAAAATATAATATAGAAAATCTCTACAAATGATAGTATTATTATTGAATAGAGTCGAAATGATTGTAGCAAAAGGAGAAATTGCTCATTATGAGCAATTTCTCCTTTTGCTACAAGGATTTCAAAAGTCGTCTGCTGCAGAGGCATCAGAAAGCATCTGTATGTGGGAAAGGGTTAAGCCAGAAGGTTGGTTTTTCCCTATAAAACAGATCCAGAGAATAGGGATCGAGAGCCTTTTAGACACATATGTTTTCCACATGCAGACACATTTTTGAGTCTTATCTGAAGCAGAATACATTTGAAAACATTGTTAATCCTTTCCCTCATACGACAATTCTGCAGCAGACAACTTTGAACATATTTTGTCAACAAATAGAAAATCTTTATAATTGAATGGATAACCTATGACTAAAAGTGGAAAACATTGTGTCAAAAGGAGAAATAGCTTCTTCTTTTGTCACTATGTTTTTAAAAAGCTGTCTGCTGCAGAGGCGTCAGAAAGCGGCTATATGAGGGAAAGGGTTAATAAACAACAAGTTGAAATTACTAAAAATGAGTAATCTCTCATTTTGCCACAATGTTTTCATCCCTATTGTCATTTAACATAATAAATTATTTGTCAAGAAATTTTCAAAGTTGTCTGCTGCAGATACATTCTTTGTGGGAAAACCATAAGGGTAGTCTTAACTGCCCACAATGCAACTTGTCCCATATCCTTATGGCACGTACAGCACACCCATATCTTGTATTCTTTTATCTTTGCTTGTTGCATTATTTTATTGATTGAAAGCGACAATCGAAATTGTATGCTAAATTTTAAAATGCTTTTACTGCCGGAAGAGAAAACACTTTTACTCTGTAGGGCTCTTCCAAGCATTCTGAATTCATTCTTATTCTAAATGTAAAGAATTTCTTTTTTTTTTCAAATTAATAACATTTCTGATTTCCGATTAGCTTAATCATTTGGTTTAAGCAAATCAGAAATGATATTACTTTTTGAATTTAGGATTAGAATTCTATTGAAACTTAGATAGTTTGATGAGTATGTGCCTTAAATGTATTGAGAACAATTATACAGTCAAACTTGAGAGTCAGAAATAATATATGACCTTGTTTCATAATCTATATAAAGTAAATAAGTTACTTAACTCTTTCCCTCATATAGACACTTTCTGACACCTCTGCAGCAGACAGCTTTTTGAAAAAAATGTCGACTAAAGAAGAAATTGCTCAACAAGAGCAATTTCTTAATATTCTTTTGTCACCATGTTTAAACTCTATTCACGTATAGTACTTTTTTTCAAAGGGGGTTTCCATTTTTTTCCCGGGTATGTTTTCAAAGTCGTCTGCTGCAGATTTGTTGTAAGTGGGAAAGGGTTAAGTATAATACAAGACAACTAAAGTGGCATCTAAGAAGAAAAGTGAAAACCATCAAAATAGGTGATTCTTCCCAACATGTAGACTCATTTTGACGCATTTACCACAAACAAATTTTGAACACATTTTTGAAAAAAAAGGAGAAACCTCTCTCCTTTTGTCTCAAGTCAATAATTTCTAATGATCATTATTGTCATGATTTGAATACTTTCATATTTTTACATAGGCTAGTATCTAAAAGTCCTCTGCAGGAGATATGAGCCATCCAACGAGAAAACCAACATTGTGAACTCTGCGTTAAGTATCGACCAAGATCAGCCTAAGCATGCCGCACAGGCTTACCCGGATAGACACTTTTCGCAGGACGGCTCATTCGTTGTGTGCGGTGAAAAGGTTTAAAGGAAAGTATTGATTTGGATACACAAAGTATTCAGAAATCAAACAATAGGCCAGAAAGAACGGTCAGGGTATTGGTGCTTGCTATGCAGAAACATTATTGAACATTGATAAAATGTAACAATGGTACAATTAAAATGATTCTCTATCTGTGATATATGCGCTAATCAATTATTTAATTACCTATAGACAATATTAGGGAGGGTGCTATTCATAAATGTTTACAAAGATAATCATTTACATTCCATTTATTTGTTTTAAACCTTAACCCTTACAAAAGGTTTCAATAAATATGTCATATGAGGCAAAACAGCCTGGAGATCATTTTTATTTCAATCAACATGACTTAAAGTAATCTTGTAGAGGGTCACCCAAGGAAAGTTATTTGGAAATCGGCCAGATACTTTCGGATGAGAAGATTTTTAAAGTTTTCACTATTAATATAAAAGCCATTTACGGCAAAACAGCACCGCCCTACTTCCTGCCATATATTTTCCTAAAAGAAGTGCATTTTGACTCATCTGAATGCTGACAAAGTTCGAAAACATTGTGGTGACGTAAGATCTCCAAGAAATAAGTTTACAGTCAAACCTGTGCTAAAAAACACCTGGGAATAGCAATTCTCTGTCTATAACAACCATACGTTTAATTTCCCAAACACTCATTTTCTGTATAAATGACCCTGCAATTAAAGACCACCTGTCCTATGAACAATAACCAGATTGTTGACACTTCTCATGGGTGGTCTTTAAACACAGGTTGGACTGTATATCAACAAAGAACATAATATTGATAGTGAGACCTGCCACAAGTAAAACCAACACTTTTGCAGGCTTCATACATCTTGTTACAATATTACAGTGTTGCATGAAGCCATCATTCTGGAACATTTGTAACAAGCAAACACCAGTAATTGTTTAACCCTTTCCCTCATATAGGCGCTTTCTGATGCCTCTGCAGCAGACAGCTTTTTGAAAACATAGTGACAAAAGAAGAAATTGCTCAAAACAAGCAATTTCTTCTTTTGACACAATGTCTTCAACTTTTAGTCATAGGTTATACATTTTTCATTTTTAAACAAAATATGTTCAAAGTCGTCTGCTGCGGAATTGTTGTATGAGGGAAGGGGTTATATAAGCATGTGCCTCTGCATGGACTTATCAGGGTCTTCACAGTTCACCATAAGTCATTCCAGAATTACGTAATCGTTTACTTCTGGCAGATGCAGCAGACACGTTTGAAAACATTGTGACAAAATTTAATGGTAAAATTGGTCATAATTAGCATTGTTTCCATTTTAACACCATGTTATCAACTCCTTCCTACACTTGTCACTTGAAACCAGAGGTTGATTTCCCATGGTGCACAGGTTGTATGAACAGGACAATGGCTAAAACCCCTCAACTAGAATGGAGTGCTCCGCGGAGCACGTGTGTCACCTGCACCTGCTCATTGAAAGTGTGACGGACAGATAGACAGACAGACAGACGCCAGACAAAAAAAAAAGTAATCCCTAAGTGCCTACCATGCTACGCAGGGTGACACAAAAAGTCAGTTTTTGAATGGCCTTGTTTATAGAAAGAATATCTATTCACACGATGAGGGATGTAAAAGGTAACACACAGTATATGGTATAGGGGCTACAATATCACTCTACAATATTTACCCAATATGACCCACATGGGGACAAACAGCAACGATATAGGGGTCTTTTCATATATCGCAAAAGTGTGTCCTTAAATTGAAAATACGATTCAAAATGTTAGATTTAGATGAACCAGAATATGTGGATGCCACAAGTCAAAATCACATAATAACCCTTTCCCACAAACAAACAAACAGTCTGCACTAGACGACTTTGAAAAACATAGAAAAAAATCTATAAATGAAAGAATGATTATTGAATAGAGTTGAAAACATTGTGGCATTGGGTGAAATTGCTCAAAATGAGCTATTTCACCTTTTGCCAAACTGTTTTCAAAAGTTGTCTGAAAGTGGCAAAGGGTTTTAAGCCCATAGCTATACAGTAACTGTTATAAATTATAGTGAAAACTCATTGACCACAATAGTCCGAATAATCTATTCAGGCGTACATGGTCAATTCATTTCAACAGTACTTACCAGGAGTACCAACAAATTGTTTTTCTCCGCCTGTTGATGGGTTAAGTCGGTCATAATACTTATAGATATTTGGGTCTCTTGGGGTAAACCTGCAAAAAGATATTAAATGTATTATTATTTATTTGTTTATGTGTTCTATCAAGGGGCAATTTTCATCGTCTGAAATCCTTATTTGACACTCAAACACTATGTTGTGGGTACTCAAAAGAATCATCTTGGTTAGACAAAGCTTTTGAAAACCCACAACATAAGGTTTGGTGAGTAATTAATAATAATCTGTTTACTTCCACTTATACCCGGCCGGGTAGCTCAATTGGTAGCGTATCTGACTCGTGATCTGGAGGTCACGGGTTCGATACCCGGTTGCGGCGACATTCTTTCGGGCGATTTTTCCATTGCCTCTCACCTCTGATCTATGTGAGAAAGTAGTCAGTGGCTTCGAAAGAATGTTGTGTAAGTACTGGTGTGGGAAAGCCAGGAAAACATGGGTAGGTGCACTGACCGCCGTGATATGACCAAAGCTGTTGAAAGCGGCGTTAAACTCCAAACAAACAAACAAAACTTCCACTTATCTATTAACCCTATCCCACATACAGCAAAGCTGCAGCAGACGACTTTGAAAACATAGTGACAAAAACCTGAAAAAAATCTACATAAAAGATATCTTAATTGTTAACCCTTTCGATCATATAGATGCTTTCTGATGCCTCTGCAGCAGACAGCTTTTTGAAAACATAGTGACAAAAGAAGAAAGAACGAGCAATTTCGCCTTTTGCCACAATGTTTTCCACTTTTAGTCATACGTTATCCATGCAATTAAAGAGATTTTCTATTTTTTGACAAAATATGTTCGAAGTCGTCTGCTGCAGAATTGTCGTATGAGGGAAAGGGTTAAATAAAGTTAAAAATATTGTGGCCAAAGGAGAAATTGCTTATCATGAGCAATTTCACCTTTGGCCACAATGTTTTCAAAAGTCGTGAACATAATATTGTTTTGTAAGTTCACAATTTTCTTTTAAAATTATTTTATCTTGTCTGTATGCGTTTTCTGTGCTTTATCATTCTGTATGTTAATTTGCTTCAGAGAAAGGGGATATTTTTCGTGAAACACCAATGCCCTTGTCCTACAACAAAGGAGTTTTTTACATAAAAGTTGGTCAAGGTCATTGCCAAGCTAGACATAAGAAAGGTCATATCACAAAGAATACACATGCAAATTATTGACAATCATTATCTCCATTGGTTCAAAAGCAACGGCCAATGTTAACATTGTTGTCACAGACAGGGCAATTATTATTATATGCCTCTGAATCTTTGTTTTCAGGGAGATAAAAAAAAAAGAGCACCGCGGAGCGAACGCCAAAGTTCATCTGTTTTTTTCCAAGTTGAAAAGGGGGGCATTACTGAATAATTATATGACTTGGCATACTATAGGCCCTGTGTATTGTTCCTAGGAACATGTGTACAAAGTTTCATTTGAAAATTTAAAAAGTTTTTAGGAGTTACATAGTTAAATTTTTGTTTTGTTATGTTTGTTTGGAGTTTAACGCCGCTTTCAACAGCTTTGGTCATATCACGGCGGTCAGTGCACCTACCCATGTTTTCCTGGCTTTCCCACACCAGTACTTACACAACATTCTTTCGAAGCCACTGACTACTTTCTCACATAGATCAGAGGTGAGAGGCAATGGAAAACATCGCCCGAAAGAATGTCGCCGCAACTGGGTATCGAACCCGTGACCTCCAGATCACGAGTCAGATACGCTACCAATTGAGCTACCCGGCCGGGTCGTTAAATTTTTGTGATGAGGATGCAGATCACAATTAAGCCCTACATTTTTCTTCGAAAAACAGACAAGCTTATAAAAAGCAACAAAATGTGTGACTGTTGTACAAATAAAAAGCAACATGGTATGTGTGCCTACTTAAAGATTTTCCTGATCATTTAAATTTAAAAAAAAAAAAAGGTAATTCATTTAATTACAATTAGTATGACATATTCCCTTTACACTTTCCCACATACAAGTTCTCTGCAGGAGATGGCTTAAATCATGTGTTGGTAAAATTAACGTAACTCATTATAAATGAAAGTATAATTATTTAAATGAGTTGAAAACATAATGTGGCCGAAGGAGAAATTACTAATTTTTTAGTAATTTCCCCTTTTTCTTCCCAATGTTTTCGAAAGTCATTGGTTGCAGAGGCGTCAGGAAGCATCTGTATGTCGGAAAGGGTTTAAGTTATTCTCAACATTAAAAATACTGTGGTATGTTATGCAATTGACAATATAGTAACTAATCATTTTTGTAGAAAACTGGCAAAAGCGTCAAACATTTGAACAAAACCTGTTAATCATTAGTTTGTTATCCACACATAAAAATACACATTAAAAATGTAAACAAAGCCTCCAAATCAATCCTGAAAACTATTTTAAGAGTTAAAGTACATTTTAAATCTTTCCAACATACAGCAATTCTGCCGCAGACGACATTAATATTTTATATAATTATTAAATAGAGTCGAAAACATTGTGGCAAAAGGAGAAATTGCTTATTATGAACAATTTCCCCTTTTGCCACAATATTTTCAAATATTGACTACATCAGAGGCATCAGAAAGCGTCTGTATATGGGAAAGGGTTATATTTATTATTAAAGTTTTATTACAAAAAGAAATAATATTCTAAATATTAAAAAAAACTTACCACAGTTGAATAGTAAAAGGGGGATCCGTTTCCTCTCTTTCCATTATACTATCTTATACTTAACTTAATATATACCACTTTAAATCTAAACTTTACTTAAAGATCACATTTAGTCCCTTCAATAAAATAATAATTATACAGCCTCATTCACATGTTTTGTTTGATTATTAAACTTTCACAACACCAACTTCTTCTTCCGTCTAATCTTTAATTCTAAAATTTACCTAAAGATCTAATACTCAATTCTCAATTCCCCACATAAACATTACATAATATATATTAATTTGTATGATAACTAACCCTCTCCCACAAACAACAAATCGGCAGCAAGACCTCTCTGAACATAATCTAACCCTTTCCTTCATACGACAATTCTGCAGCAGACGACTTTGAACATGTTTTGTCAAAAAAAAGAAAATCTCTATAATTAAAATAAAATGGATAACCTTATGACTAAAAGTGGAAAACATTGTGGCAAAAGGAGAAATTGCTCGTTTTGAGCAATTTCTTCTTTTGTCACTATGTTTTCAAAAAGCAGTCTGCTGCAGAGGCGTCAGAAAGCGTCTATATGAGAGAAAGGGTTACGCAAAATTATGGAAAACCTTGGTAAGGGAGATTTTAAGTTGAAATCAGTTGAAAACATTGTGGAAAAAGCAATTCCTCATTTTGCCACAATGTTTTCAAAAGTTAGATTGCTTCAGATGCACCAACATGCATAGAGCTGCAAGTGGGAAAGGGTAAAACAGTTAAAACCAAATTAATGTAGAAAATTAATGACTGTAAAACCAAAATTAAAGTCACCAAGTATACATACAAATTTCATCAATTTTGCAAAAATAGAATTAAATAAAGTTAGATGCAGGTAGAATTCTTTACAAAAGGAAAACACTTCTGAATGTAATTAAATTATAGCCACTGATGAATAAACCACCAATAATCACATTTCACACTTTGGTAGTCCAGTCACACTGTTAATAGTCCAGTTTTTTCAATATTTACCCTTTCCCTCAAACGACAATTCTGCAGCAGACGACTTTGAAAATACTTTGTCAAAAAATAGAAAATCTCTTTAATTTAATGGATAACCTATGACGAGAAGTGGAAAACATTGTGGCAAAAGGGGAAATTGCTCGTTTTGAGCAATTTCTTCTTTTGTCACTATGTTTTCAAAAAAGACGTCTGCTGCATTACAGTAATCACAGTTCACACTGTTAAAGGTCCAGTATTTTCTATCTTGATGAGATCAATCCCATTGATTCCCAGCGAGAGAACTTATTCACCTTGCCTATGTCCCACATAATGACAAATCTGCAGCAGATCTTGACACCTTTGAAAACATCAAGGCAAACATATATTATGGAAACTTCTGTATGAAATCAATATTAGCAGATTTATTGAATAGAGTTGAAAAAATTGTAGTAAGAGGGTAAATTGCTCCTTTTTATTTATTGATTTGTCTTTCTGCTACAATATTTTCAATAGTCATTTGTTGCAGCTGCCTCAAACCATGTCTGCACGTTGGAAAGGGTTAATAATTCTAGATAGGCTGTCTCAAGACGGACTTATTTTGTCTTGTTAACCCTTTCAGTGATACAGACACTTTCTGATGCCTCTGCAGACTTGAAGACTTTCGAAAATTGTAACAAAATGAGAAGTTGCTCATAATTAGCCCTTTGCCTTCTGCCACAATGTTTTAAACTCTATTCAACAATTCTACTTTCGTTTATAGAATGTATCCATATTTTCTTTAGATATTTTCAAAGTTGTCTGTTGCAGATAATTATGTTGTATGTGGGAAAGGATTAACCCTTTCCCTCATATAGACGCTTTCTGACGCCTCTGCAGCAGAGGGCTTTTAGAAAAACATAGTGACAAAAGAAGAAATTGCTCAAAACGAGCAATTTCTCTTTTTGCCACAATGTTTTCCACTTTTAGTCATAGGTTAGCCATTCAATTATAGAGATTTTCCATTTTTTGTCAAAATATGTTCAAAGTCGTCTGCTGCAGAATTGTCGTATGAGGGAAAGGGTTAACTTCAGCCACAGTTTGAATTGTGTTTTTGTAATGGATAAACTAAACCCATAGCTTCTTGCCATGTCAGATCTAACTAACCCTTTCCTAACTGCATACGCATTTTGATTAACCTGCTTGCATGCCATCTTTTAATTTTGAAAATATTGTAGCAAAAATGAAATGGCTTAATTATAATGAGCTAATTTTACTTGACATTTTTTAAAACGTTGTAGCAAAAATGAAATGGCTTATAATGTTTAAATTGTGCTTAATTTTTGAACTCGAAACAATAAATAACCTCATTTAGAGGGATTTCCATATTCTTGACAATTGCTTGGGAAGATTGTTGTGTGGAGTACTGGTGTGAGAAAACCAGGAACCACATGAGTAGGTGAACTGGCCGCCGTGATATGACTGAGAAATTGTTAAAAACGGCGTTAAACCCCAACCAATCAATATTCTTGACAAACTGTTTTGAAAAGTCTGCTGCAAACTCTTCAAAATGTGTCTGCATGTGGGAAAGGGTTCAATAGTTATATTGCAAGACAAAAGCAAACAACCTGTCAATCACGAACAGCAGGAAAAATAACTATTTAAAAGGACAATTCATTGGCTTAACCCTTTACCATCTACAGACGAATTCTGACACCAATGAAGCAGACGAATTTTGAAATCATTGGGGCAAAAGAAGTTATTGCTCATAATAGAAAATTTCTCCATTTGCCACAACAATTTCATCTCTATTTAATAATTATATCTCGATTCATATAGATTTTAAACATTTTTGCAAAGATGTTTTCAAATTTGTCTGCTGCAGATTTGCTGTTTGTAAGACTTAGTGCTTCACAGGACAATTCATGTTCTTAACCCTTTCCAACATACAGACCCATTCTGACGCCTCTGAGGCGACTTTTGAAAACACTGTGGCAAAAGGAGAAATTAGCCACAATGTTTTATAACTCTTTTTTAAAATTATATATAAACCCTTATTTATGGAGTTATTTATGTTTTTGCCAATATATTTTTGATGTCATCTGTTGTAGATCTCTTGTATGTGGGAAAGGGTTTAAAATTGACATGGCTGTAGAACTGGCTTACTTTGAAGATGTGTGTCAACATAGAAACCATGTCTCACAAAAACCGACCTTTCTAGACTATATATGCAATCAACAAAGACCCAGATCAGCCTGTGACTTCAAATAATCTCATCAGATTCTGATTCTAATGTGTCATAGGAGCATGAAGAAAGGAACATGACAAAATCTGACTATGAAAGTTTGAAATTAGATCACCTTTGCCCACCTTTATAATTAATTTCGAAACCTCCAAAGCTCAGTTTTTGTGTGAATTGTCAATATATTGAAAGACAGGCACACTGAGTTCCACTGACAGTTGAAAAGCCCAGTGTTAACACTTAGGTAAACACAAAAGGGCCCTTTATGATACCTTAAAGGACACAAATGATACAATTGATGTCTAAGATAAGATAATAAAAGAACTGTTTGCATGATAAAGTGGCTAGATATATTAAACCCATTACTTCACATGGCTTTTCAAAGGTCGTCTGCTTTACAATCATCAGAGAAACAATGTCAACAATTTAGAAACCTTAAAGAACTATATGGATAAAGAGTTGAAAATATTGAAATAAAATGTGAAATTGCTTAGTTTGCTAGATTGATTGATTGATTGATTGGGATTTAACGCCGTTTTTAACAATTTCTCAGTCATATCACGGAGGCCAGTTCACCTACTCCTATGTTTCCTGGTTTTCGCACACCAGTACTCCACACAACAATCTTCCCAATCAACTGGCTGCTTTTTCACATAGACTTAGCCCATTGGTGGAAGACAAATGACGCATGTCTCAATGACTTTTGTCAAACGTCGGAAAGAAAGTTGGCTGAGCCGGGATTCAAACTCACAACGCCTGGATTGACAACCCGCGTCGTTACTAGTTTGCCATTAGATTTTCATATCTATTCAATAATAATACCTTTATTTATAGAGATTTTCCATATTTTTGCCAATATCCGATCTAGTTCAAAGTTGTCAGAAAGCGTCTATATAAGGTAAAGGGTTAATAAATTAAACCTGAATGGGATCTAAGCAAATGTAACAAAAAAAGTAAAATTTCTTCACTATACATAATTAAGGTCTAAAGAATAATTAATCTGTCAAGATGAATTCACTTCAGGGACAGAGGATTATCAATTCAAATTTTAAATTTATAATTAAAATGCCTGTCTGTAGAAAAAGGTACATTTTAGTCTGTACATGTTATTAGAATCTACACAAGTTGACAAAATCTTCTGACATGCTTATGTAATATGTGAATAGTGTAAATCTTGATCATATTGTTCATAATCCTTATGTATCTCAGACAGTGACAGACTCTTGTGTTTAAACAGCTACTTTGTGACTATACTTGTGATTATAATAGGCCCCTTGAATTATTATTTTCCATCCCTATCTCTCTTTGTACTAGTTAATTACTTATTTTTTTTCGCACATAAATATGACAAATAAATCATAAATTAACCCCCCTAGATAATATTTTTTTTTAAACAAAATTGAAGAAGGAAAAGAAAATCTTGACAATTGAAAGATAGAATTTTCAGACATTTGAATTCCAACCTGTGATCATATCAGACTCCTTCTCCTGTAAAGGGCCCACCAGACCTAGCGATTTTTGGGATCAATACATGACAGTGCAACAGTATCACATCACTAAGAACGGTAGTACATCTTCAGGACATCGGCGAAATAATAAGCTTTGTTTGTTTGTTTGGAGTTTAACGCCGCTTTCAACAGCTTTGGTCATATCACGGCGGTCAGTGCACCTACCCATGTTTTCCTGGCTTTCCCACACCAGTACTTACACAACATTCTTTTCGAAGCCACTGACTACTTTCTCACATAGAACAGAGGTGAGAGGCAATGGAAAACATCGCCCGAAATAATGTCGCCGCAACCGGGTATCGAACCCGTGACCTCCAGATCACGAGTCAGATACGCTACCAATTGAGCTACCCGGCCGGGTCGAAATAATAAGCAACGGCAGGCAACGGTATATTCCGAGATGAACGCATTGTAGTAAATGGAATAATTGCTCATGATGAGCAATTTCCCTTTTTGCCACAGGATTTCAAAATTCGTCTGCTGCAAATGTGCCATATTCCGTCTGCATGTGGGAAATGATTAATCCATCAAGCTGTTAACCCATTACTTCACAGGACTTTTCAAAGGACTTTTCAAAGGTCGTCTGCTTTCATCAGACAAATAATTTCAACAATCTAGAAAACTGAAAGATTTATGTTGATAAAGAGTTGAAAATATTGCAATAAAAGGTGAAATTGCTCGTTTAGAGCAATTTCACCTTTTATTGCAATGTTTTCAAAAGTTGTGTTCAATGGCAGGTGTCAAATGTCGTCTGTGTGAAGTTATGGGTTAACTTGCACCATTTAGTACCATAAAAAGTGTCAAGGTCAAACATGTAGCTCCTCCACCATTGTTAAAATCCATCTTTACTTACACTACATTTAAGGGTACAGGAGAGGTATCCATCCTGGAGAGATGATCCCTGTATCAAATCAAATCAGGGATTGTATTCAGATTTAATTAACCCTTTACCACATGCAACAATTCTGCAGCAGATGACTTAAAAAAGATCTCGGCAAAAATATGGAAAATCAGTTGAAAATATTGTAACAAAAGGAGAAATTGTTCACATTAAACAATTTCTTTATTTGCAAATCTGTTTTCAAACATCATCTGCTGTAGATGACATTGCGTCAACTTGCATCTGCTTGTTGGAAGGGTTAACAGAGCAATAGGTTGTTATCTAACAGCTAACAGTAACTGTTGTTCACTGGCGTACATTCAATTTAACTTTCAACACTGGTCATAATTGATGACGCTTGGTTTCTAAGAGCATGCTCAAATATCTTTTACTTTTTCAAATTTAAATTTAATGTAATGTAGATGACCTCATCCCTTTGACTTCTGGAAGCAATTTTGTAAAGCCGGTGTCAAAAGTATAGACCCAGGCCAGTATGTACATCCGCACAGTCTGTTGGCTGCTTATGTCAACATTTCTATCTTGATATTCCTATGTAAACAGGAAAAGTCCTTTTTAAAAATTCAGCATTGAAAGGGTAAATAAGTGAAGTAATTTCAATGAATCATTACCTTATCAAATAAGGGTGACAGTGGATACAAAAGGTAATAACATATTCAAACACTTGAACAATCATGCAACAGCACTTCCAAAACAAGAAGACAAGTTTCCATAGCAACATAGACATCATTTTACCTTGGCAACATGATAACATTTTTCCAGAATGTTAGTCATTTAAGACAGAGTATACAACAGGAAATAACATATTTAAATAATCATTTGACACAATATCTAAAACAAGAAGAAATATTTCCATAGTGATATTAATATTGTGTCACCTTGGTTATGTTAATAATTTAAAATCACCACACACAAAGAAAGGAGACGAAGAATACAACAGGACATAACATATTCAAACACTTGAACAATTCTTTGACACAATATCCAAATCAAGCAGACAGTGATACAAACATGGTGTTACATTGATTACAAGTATTCATTACTTCCAAGATGTTAATCATTTATCCTCACCACAAAACAATGATGCAAAAGAGTAAACAAATGGAAAGATCAGACTTGAACAGAGGGTCGGTCACTCATGTTACATCCTATTTAAAATAAATAAATCTGTTTCCATAGTGACAGAAATTGTATTACCTTAACAATATGCTACCATTTCTTTGAACATTTTAATAATTTTAAGAATCATTATAACAATAGACAAGGGAGACAGAAAACATAAGGTAACAACATAGTCAAATAGTTGAACAATCATGTGCAACTACATTCATTTTGTAAAAGGTAAACATGTTTCCATAGCAACACAGGCATTGTGTTACCTTGTAGACATGCTTGTATTGCATGTAACATGTTAAACATTTTGGAACTAAATTATCACAATAGACAATGGAGACACTGAGAAAACATGTTAAGGAAAACAACATATTCAAACATTTGAACAATCATGTGACACTATAACAGGTAGAAATGCTTCCATAGCAACACAGTCATATGATACAACATTCAAAACAAGCGTGACAAATTTCCATAGCAACACAGACATTGCTTTACCTTGGCGACACACTATCACTACTTCCACTAGGGTCTACAGGAACATCTTTAAGTGGTAAGCTCAATATCTCATCATTCGCCTTTCCAGACCCTGCAGAACTTTTTCTGCTAGCTCCACCAATGTCACCACTTTGATCTTGTCTAGGTTCTTCAACCAAAGTTTGTGCAGTGAGTTTAGGATCAGGAGAGGTCAAGGATGTGCCCGGAGTGATTTCAGAGGAGTAGAGGGCATTTCGCTGTGCCATGAGGTCAATGGTTAAATTGTCATAGGTTTCACGGTGGGGGTCAGTTGTGGTGGTATCCATGGTGTCGGTGGTGGTGAGCTGATGCATGTATTGGTGGGACTCGGTGAATTCATCTCTGTCCTTATCACTAGTACCAGGCCTTACAAGGCAAAAGGTAGAAATAAACCATTTAACTTAAGTGGTTATTTCATTCAACTGCTTTGAAAATGCATCAGATAAATAGTATGTAATAACTGGTTTGTTGAAAGAATAATTTTGAAACGGAGTTGAATTGTTTTGGGTAAAGGTAGAAATTGCTTGTTTTCAGCCCTTATACTTTTCTTTTTACAAAAGTTGTTTGCTACAAAAGCATCAAATATCTGTATATCAGAAATAGTTTTAATAAATAGGTAACATTCTCAAGCAATATTTCCTTATACCACAAAATGTTTTCAAATCTGTATCAAAGTTAAGCTGTCAATTTAGACAGATACAATACATTTAGCTTTAGTCATTTTCGAAAGCAAACCACAATAAACCACTATAAACTATATATGTTATCAGGTAAATATTTAAAAGGTTAGATCACAATAAATGACAATATAATTACTCAGGTAAAAATGTGAGCCATGACATTCAGAAAAATACTTTTCACATAAACTGCGCTTCTGATGGCATTATGTCTCATCCCTATTGTATCCCTTGAATTTGATTGATTGATTTATACAGATTTATTTGGATTAGTAAACATTCACATGTCAATTTCTTTATGTTAACAAAATTAGTAATGAATGCACAGAGTCATACAAACAATATCTGGCAATAAGGGGTCTGAGTCTGGAGTCAACCCTTTCCCACATACAAGAAATCAGCAGCAGACAGCTTTTATCTTATTTTTGCAAAAAATGGAAAATCTCTATGAAATGAATGGATAACCAATGACTAAAAGAGGAAAACATTGTGGCAAAAGGAGAAATCATGAGCAATTTCTTTTTTTACCACAATGTTTTCAAAAGCCGTCTCCTTCAGAGGGGTCAGAAAGCGTCTATATGAGGGAAAGGATTAACTGCCCCTACCATTACATTACCAGGTCAGGCTTACACAAATAATGCCCTTTGAATATGGTGCAGCAAGCAAATTGTGATAGACATTTTGCCTTGCTTGTGGACAAAACCTTTCAATTCACTATTTATGTATTGATTCAGAGCAACAAGTCTTATTGGAATCATTGTAATGTTACTGAAAATCAATTGTATATATATAATAATTTAATATAATATGCCAGAAACCAAACTAGTTGATTGATTGATTGATTGGAGTTTAACGCCATTTTTAACAATTTCTCAGTTATATCACGGCGGCCAGTTCACCTACTCATGCATTTCCTGGTTTTCTCACACCAGTAATCCACACAACAATCTTCCCAAGCAACTGGCTGCTTTTCCACATAGACTTAGCCCATTGGTGAAAGACGAATGACGCATGTCGCATTGACTTTTGTCAATCATCGGAAAGAAAGTTGGCCAAGCCGGGATTCGAACTCACAACCCCTGGGTTGACAGCCAGCGTCGCTACCGACTGAGCTACCGGGGCTCGGCGGAACCAAACTAGAGTGAGACATTCCAATTCATTAAAATACTCTGGGTACCAGACTACACTACAAGGCACCCTTGTTGGTTCATGCATGACATTCTCATTACCTACACAATGCTGGGTACCAGCCTATATAGAAAGTCACCATTGTTGGTTCAAGCTAGACAAACTAATTTACTATAGTATGTTTGGTACAAGACTATATTTACAGCTCTTGCTAATTAACCGCTTAATTCTGCATAACAAAATAATCAGTTGGGCTAAAATCAACATGAGAGCATCATTTATTGCTCTTCTGAATGAAGGTTTTCTAAATTCTCATGCTGCTGAAACATTATAGATAAGTTTAAGTTCCATCAGAAAAATATTTCAAGTTAACCCCCACCCCTTTCATACATAAATATGACAAGGTCCAATTCACAAGGAGGACACAAGGAGGACAGAAGGAATTACATAAAGTAAGTCACATATGCTAACCTGCATCAGCCAACTTTGAAAACATATGGTAACTAGAGGTTGTTTTTGGGAAAAACATATGTCTCCCCCAAGGGGTATTTGTCTGGCTGACTGTATTTTGTCAGTTAGTGATTTATTTTAAAAAAGGGCAATAACTCATCCAAAAGTAGGTCAAATTAAACGCCCTCGTAATATGCGCAACAAGACATTGTACCGATGACTCCTGTGAAGTTTCATAGAAATGTGGCAAAGGGGTTGTGAGATGAAGGCCGGACAAGAATGAAATGGCAATTTTAAATAAAGGGCAATAACTCAACCAAAATTAGGTCAAATTAAACGCCCTCGTAATATGCGCAACTAGACGTTGTACCGATGACTCCTGTGAAGTTTCATAGAAATGTGGCCAAGGGGTTGTGAGATGAAGGCCGGACAAGAATGAAATGGCAATTTAAAACAAGAGGGCCATGATGGCCCTGGAATCGCTCACCTGATTTTTTTTTTCACTTTAGCTATATAAGCCCCGCCATCTGGCGGGCATAGTTTCCAACCAATCAATTTGGCTTTAAGGAATCTGATAGAGGGTCACCCTAGGAACATTTCTACAAAATTATTTGAAAATCGGCCTGACACTTTTGAAGGAGAAGATTTTTTAAGTTTTCACTATATCAATAAAAGGCAAAATAGCCCCGCCCCCTGGCGGCCATGTTTTTTGACCAATCAACATGGCTTGAAGGAATCTGATAGAGGGTCATCCAAGGAACATTTCTACAAAATTATTTGAAAATCGGCCCGACACTTTTGGAGGAGAAGATTTTTTAAGTTTGCACTATAGCAATATAAGGCAAAAAAGCCCCCCCCCCCCCCCTGGCGGCCATGATTTTCGACCAATCAACATGGCTTGAAGGAATCTGATAGAGGGTCACCCAAGGAACATTTCTACAAATTTATTTGACAAGAGGGCCATGATGGCCCTTGAATCGCTCACCTGATTTTTTATTTTTTTTTCACTTTAGCTATATAAGCCTCGCCCCCTGGCAGCCAGTTTCCGACCAATTAACTTGGCTTGAAGGAATCTAATAGAGGGTCACCCTAGGAACATTTCTACAAAATTATTTGAAAATCGGCCAGATACTTTTGGAGGAGAAGATTTTTTAAGTTTTCACTATAGCCATATAATGCAAAATAGCCCTGCCTACTGGCGGCCATGTTTTTTGACCAATCAACATGGCTTGAAGGAATCTGAAAGTGGGTCATCCAAGGAACATTTCTACAAAATTATTTGAAAATCGGGCGGACACTTTTGGAGAAGAAGATTTTTTAAGTTTGCACTATAGCCATATAAGGCAAAATAGCCCAGCCCCCCCCTGGCGGCCATGTTTTTCGACCAATCAACATCGCTTGAAGGGATCTGATAGAGGGTCACCCAAGGAACATTTCTACAAAATTATTTGAAAATCGGCCTTACACTTTCGGAGGAGAAGATTTTTTAAGTTTTCACTATAGCCATATAAGGCAAAATAGCCCCGCCCCCCCTTGCGGCCATGTTTTTCGACCAATCAACACGGCTTGAAGGAATCTGATAGAGGGTCATCCAAGGAACATTTCTACAAAATTATTTGAAAATCTGCCAACCAATTTGGGAGAAGAAGAATTTTGAAGTTTTTTCGGTTTCGTTGCCATGGAAACCAGAATTTTGCATGGATCCCAAAAATTTGAAGGAATTCTGGTGAGGTCAATGAGAGGATTCTTTCTGTGAAGTTTCATCCAAATTGACCCACTGGTTACTGAGGAGAAGAAGTTGACGCACGACGCACGACGGACGCCGGACAAAAGGCGATCACAATAACTCACCTTGAGCAAAGCTCAGGTGAGCTAAAAATCGGCCAGACACTTTTGGAGGAGAAGATTTTTTAAGTTTGCACTATAGCCATATAAGGAAAAATAGCTCCGCCCCCCCTGGCGGCCATGTTTTTTGACCAATCAACATGGCTTGAAGGAATCTGATAGAGGGTCACCCGAGGAACATTTCTACAAAATTATTTGAAAATCGGCCTCACACTTTCGGAGGAGAAGATTTTTTAAGTTTGCACTATAGCCATATAAGGAAAAATAGCCCCGCCCCCCCTGGCACCCATGTTTTTCGACCAATCAACATGGCTTGAAGGAATCTGATAGAGGGTCTCCCGAGGAACATTTCTACAAAATTATTTGAAAATCGGCCTGACACTTTCGGAGGAGAAGATTTTTTAAGAATTTTGAAGTTTTTTCATTTCGTTGCCATGGAAACCAGAATTATGCATGGATCCCAAAAATGTTAAGGAATTCTGGTGAGGACATTGAGAGGATGCTTTCTGTGAAGTTTCATCCCAGTTGACCCACCGGTTACAGAGGAGAAAATGTTGACGGACGACGGACAACGGACGCCGGACATAGGGCGATCACAATAACTCACCCTGAGCACTTCGTGCACAGGTGAGCTAAAAAGGGAAATAACTCATCCAAAAGTAGGTCAAATTAAACGCCCTCGTAATATGCGCAACAACACATTGTACCGATGACTCCTGTGAAGTTTCATAGAAATGTGGCAAAGGGGTTGTGAGATGAAGGCCGGACAAGAATGAAATGGCAATTTTAAAAAAAGGGCAATAACAAATCCAAAATTAGGTCAAATTAAACGCCCTAGTAATATGCGCAACTAGACGTTGTACCGATGACTCCTGTGAAGTTTCATAGAAATGTGGCAAAGGGGTTGTGAGATGAAGGCCGGACAAGAATGAAATGGCAATTTTAAACAAGAGGGCCATGATGGCCCTAGAATCGCTCACCTAATATTTTTTTTTCACTTTAGCTATATAAGCCCCGCCCCCTGGCAGCCATAGTTTCTGACCAATCAACTTGGATTGAAGGAATCTGATAGAGGGTCACCCTAGGAACATTTCTACAAAATTATTTGAAAATCGGCCAGACACTTTTGGAGGAGAAGATGTTTTAAGTTTTCACTATAGCCATATAAGGCAAAATAGCCCTGCCCACTGGCGGCCATGTTTTTTTACCAATCAACATGGCTTGAAGGAATCTGAAAGTGGGTCATCCAAGGAACATTTCTACAAAATTATTTGAAAATCGGTCTGACACTTTCGGAGAAGAAGATTTTTTAAGTTTTCACTATAGCCATATACAGCAAAATAGCCCCGCCCCCCTGGCGGCCATGTTTTTCGACCAATCAACATGGCTTGAAGGAATCTGATAGAGGGTCATCCAAGGAACGTTTTTACAAAATTATTTAAAAATCAGCCACACACTTTCGGAGGAGAAGATGTTTTAAGTTTTCACTTTGGCCATATAAGGCAAAATAGCCCCGCCCCCTGGCAGCCAAGTTTTTCGACCAATCAACATGGCTTGCAGGAATCTGATAGAGGGTCACCCAAGGAACATTTCTACAAAATTATTTAAAAATCGGCCCGACACTTATGGAGGAGAAGATTTTTTAAGTGTTCACTATAGCCATAAAAGGCAAAATAGCCCCGCCCCCTGGCGGCCATGTTTTTTGACCAATCAACATGGCTTGAAGGAATCTGATAGAGGGTCACCAAAGGAACATTTCTACAAAATTATTTGAAAATCGGCCTGACACTTTTGGAGTAGAAGATTTTTTAAGTTTGCACTATAGCCATATAAGGCAAAATAGCCCCGCCCTGGCGGCCATGTTTTTCGACCAATCAACATGGCTTGAAGGAATCTGATAGAGGGTCACCCAAGGAACATTTCTACAAAATTATTTGAAAATCGGCCTGACACTTTCGGAGGAGAAGATTTTTTAAGTTTTCACTATAGCCATATAAGGCAAAATAGCCCCGCCCCCCCTGGCGGCCATGTTTTTCGACCAATCAACATGGCTTGAAGGAATCTGATAGAGGGTCATCTAAGGAACATTTCTACAAAATTATTTGAAAATCTGCCAACCAGTTTGGGAGAAGAAGAATTTTGAAGTTTTTTCAGTTTCGTTGCCATGGAAACCAGAATTTTGCATGGATCCCAAAAATTTGAAGGAATTCTGGTGAGGTCATTGAGAGGATGCTTTCTGTGAAGTTTCATCCAAATTGACCCACTGGTTACTGAGGAGAAGAAGTTGACGCACGACGCACGACGCACGACGGACAAAAGGCGATCACAATAACTCACCTTGAGCAAAGCTCAGGTGAGCTAAAAAAGGGCAATAACTCATCCAAAAGTAGGTCAAATTAAACGCCCTCGTAATATGCGCAGCTAGACGTTGTACCGATGACTCCTGTGAAGTTTCATAGAAATGTGGCAAAGGGGTTGTGAGATGAAGACCGGACAAGAATGAAATGGCAATTTTAAAACAAGAGGGCCATGATGGCCCTTGAATCGCTCACCTGATTTTTTATTTTTTTTTCACTTTAGCTATATAAGCCTCGCCCCCTGGCAGCCATAGTTTCCGACCAATCAACTTGGCTTGAAGGAATCTAATAGAGGGTCACCCTAGGAACATTTCTACAAAATTATTTGAAAATCGGCCAGATACTTTTGGAGGAGAAGATTTTTTAAGTTTTCACTATAGCCATATAATGCAAAATAGCCCTGCCTACTGGCGGCCATGTTTTTTGACCAATCAACATGGCTTGAAGGAATCTGAAAGTGGGTCATCCAAGGAACTATTTGAAAATCGGGCCGACACTTTTGGAGAAGAAGATTTTTTAAGTTTGCACTATAGCCATATAAGGCAAAATAGCCCCGCCCCCCCCTGGCGGCCATGTTTTTCGACCAATCAACATGGCTTGAAAGAATCTGATAGAGGGTCACCCAAGGAACATTTCTACAAAATCATTTGAAAATCAGCCTGACACTTTCGGAGGAGAAGATTTTTTAAGTTTTCACTATAGCCATATAAGGCAAAATAGCCCCGCCCCCCTGGCGGCCGTGTTTTTTGACCAATCAACATGGCTTGAAGGAATCTGGTAGAGGGTCATCCAAGGAACATTTCTACAAAATTATTTGAAAATCTGCCAACCAGTTTGGGAGAAGAAGAATTTGGAAGTTTTTTTCGTTTCGTTGCCATGGAAACCAGAATTCTGCATGGATCCCTAGAATTTGAAGGAATTCTGGTGAGGTCATTAAGAGGATGCTTTCTGTGAAGTTTCATCCCAATTGACGCACTGGTTACTGAGGAGAAGATGTTGAAGATTTTTTAAGTTTTCACTTTGGCCATATAAGGCAAAATAGCCCCCGCCCCCTGGCGGCCATGTTTTTCGACCAATCAACATTGCTTGAAGGAATCTGATAGAGGGTCACCCAAGGAACATTTCTACAAAATTATTTGAAAATCGGCCCGACACTTATGGAGGAGAAGATTTTTTAAGTTTTCATTATAGCCATAAAAGGCAAAATAGCCCCGCCCCCTGGCGGCCATGTTTTTGGACCAATCAACATGGCTTGTAGGAATCTGATAGAGGATCACCCAAGGAACATTTCTACAAAATTATTTGAAAATCGGCCTGACACTTATGGAGGAGAAGATTTTTTAAGTTTTCATTATAGCCATAAAAGGCAAAATAGCCCCGCCCCCTGGCGGCCATGTTTTTTGACCAATCAACATGGCTTGAAGGAATCTGATAGAGGATCACCCAAGGAACATTTCTACAAAATTATTTGAAAATCGGCCTGACACTTTTGGAGGAGAAGATTTTTTAAGTTTGCACTATAGCCATATAAGGCAAAATAGCCCCGCCTCCCCTGGCGGCCATGTTTTTCGACCAATCAACATGGCTTGAAGGAATCTGATAGAGGGTCACCCAAGGAACATTTCTACAAAATTATTTGAAAATCGGCCTTACACTTTCGGAGGAGAAGATTTTTTAAGTTTTCATTATAGCCATATAAGGCAAAATAACCCCGCCCCCCCCTGGCGGCCATGTTTTTCGACCAATCAACACGGCTTGAAGGAATCTGATAGAGGGTCATCCAAGGAACATTTCTACAAAATTATTTGAAAATCTGCCAACCAATTCAGGAGAAGAAGAATTTTGAAGTTTTTTCAGTTTCGTTGCCATGGAAACCAGAATTTTGCATGGATCCCAAAAATTTGAAGGAATTCTGGTGAGGTCATTGAGAGGATGCTTTCTGTGAAGTTTCATCCAAATTGACCCACTGGTTACTGAGGAGAAGAAGTTGACGCACGACGGACGACGGACGACGGACACCGGACAAAAGGCGATCACAATAACTCACCTTGAGCAAAGCTCAGGTGAGCTAAAAAGGGCAATAACTCATCCAAAAGTAGGTCAAATTAAACGCCCTCGTAATATGCACAACTAGACGTTGTACCGATGACTCCTGTGAAGTTTCATAGAAATGTGGCAAAGGGGTTGTGAGATGAAGGCCGGACAAGAATGAAATGGCAATTTTAAGAAAGGGCAATAACTCATCCAAAAGTAGGTCAAATTAAACGCCCTCGTAATATGCGCAACTAGACGTTGTACTGATGACTCCTGTGAAGTTTCATAGAAATGTGGCCAAGGGGTTGTGAGATAAAGGCCGGACAAGAAATGTGGACGCCCTGGACAAGAATGAAATGGCAATTTTAAAACAAGAGGGCCATGATGGCCCTTGAATCGCTCACCTGATTTTTTTTTTTTTTTTTCACTTTAGCTATATAAGCCTCGCCCCCTGGCAGCCATAGTTTCCGACCAATCAACTTGGCTTGAAGGAATCTGATAGAGGGTCACCCTAGGAACATTTCTACAAAATTATTTGAAAATCGGCCAGATACTTTTGGAGGAGAAGATTTTTTGAAGTTTTCACTATAGCCATATAATGCAAAATAGCCCTGCCTACTGGCGGCCATGTTTTTTGACCAATCAACATGGCTTGAAGGAATCTGAAAGTGGGTCATCCAAGGAACATTTCTACAAAATTATTTGAAAATCGGGCTGACACTTTTGGAGAAGAAGATTTTTTAAGTTTGCACTATAGCCATATAAGGCAAAATAGCACCCCCCACCCCCCCCCCCCCCCCTGGCGGCCATGTTTTTAGACCAATCAACATGGCTTGAAGGAATCTGATAGAGGGTCACCCAAGGAACATTTCTACAAAATCATTTGAAAATCAGCCTGACACTTTCGGAGGAGAAGATTTTTTAAGTTTTCACTATAGCCATATAAGGCAAAATAGCCCCGCCCCCCTGGCGGCCGTGTTTTTTGACCAATCAACATGACTTGAAGGAATCTGGTAGAGGGTCTTCCAAGGAACCTTTCTAAAAATTATTTGAAAATCTGCCAAACAGTTTGGGAGAAGAAGAATTTTGAAGTTTTTTTCGTTTCGTTGCCATGGAAACCAGAATTCTGCATGGATCCCTAAAATTTTAAGGAATTCTGGTGAGGTCATTAAGAGGATGCTTTCTGTGAAGTTTCATCCCAATTGACCGACTGGTTACTGAGGAGAAGATGTTGAAGATTTTTTAAGTTTTCACCTTTGGCCATATAAGGCAAAATAGGCCCCGCCCCCTGGCGGCCATGTTTTTCGACCAATCAACATTGCTTGAAGGAATCTGATAGAGGGTCACACAAGGAACATTTCTACAAAATAATTTGAAAATCGGCCTGACACTTATGGAGGAGAAGATTTTTTAAGTTTTCATTATAGCCATAAAAGGCAAAATAGCCCCGCCCCCTGGTGGCCATGTTTATTGACCAATCAACATGGCTTGAAGGAATCTGATAGAAGGTCACCCAAGGAACATTTCTACAAAATTATTTGAAAATCGGCCTTACACTTTCGGAGGAGAAGATTTTTTAAGTTTTCACTATAGCCATATAAGGCAAAATAGCCCCGCCCCCCCTGGCGGCCATGTTTTTCAACCAATCAACACGGCTTGAAGGAATCTGATAGAGGGTCATCCAAGGAACATTTCTACAAAATTATTTGAAAATCTGCCAACCAATTTGGGAGAAGAAGAATTTTGAAGTTTTTTCGGTTTCGTTGCCATGGAAACCAGAATTTTGCATGGATCCCAAAAATTTGAAGGAATTCTAGTGAGGTCATTGAGAGGATGCTTTCTGTGAAGTTTCATCCAAATTGACCCACTGGTTACTGAGGAGAAGAAGTTGACGCACGACGGACGCCGGACAAAAGAGCTCAGGTGAGCTAAAAAGGGCAATAACTCATCCAAAAGTAGGTCAAATTAAACGCCCTCGTAATATGCACAACTAGACGTTGTACCGATGACTCCTGTGAAGTTTCATAGAAATGTGGCAAAGGGGTTGTGAGATGAAGGCCGGACAAGAATGAAATGGCAATTTTAAGAAAGGGCAATAACTCATCCAAAAGTAGGTAAAATTAAACGCCCTCGTAATATGCGCAACTAGACGTTGTACCGATGACTCCTGTGAAGTTTCATAGAAATGTGACCAAGGGGTTGTGAGATAAAGGCCGGACAAGAAATGTGGACGCCCTGGACAAGAATGAAATGGCAATTTTAAAAAAAGGGCAATAACTCATCCAAAAGTAGGTCAAATTAAACGCCCTCGTAATATGCACAACTAGACGTTGTACCGATGACTCCTGTTAAGTTTCATAGAAATGTGGCAAAGGGGTTGTGAGATGAAGGCCGGACAAGAATGAAATGGCAATTTTAAGAAAGGGCAATAACTCATCCAAAAGTAGGTCAAATTAAACGCCCTCGTAATATGCGCAACTAGACGTTGTACCGATGACTCCTGTGAAGTTTCATAGAAATATGGCCAAGGGGTTGTGAGATAAAGGCCGGACAAGAAATGTGGACGCCCTGGACAAGAATGAAATGGCAATTTTAAACAAGAGGGCCATGATGGCCCTTGAATCGCTCACCTGATTTTTTATTTTTTTTCACTTTAGCTATATAAGCCTCGCCCCCTGGCAGCCATAGTTTCCGACCAATCAACTAGGCTTGAAGGAATCTGATAGAGGGTCACCCTAGGAATATTTCTACAAAATTATTTGAAAATCGGCCAGATACTTTTGGAGGAGAAGATTTTTTAAGTTTTCACTATAGCCATATAATGCAAAATAGCCCTGCTTACTGGCGGCCATGTTTTTTGACCAATCAACATGGCTTGAAGGAATCTGAAAGTGGGTCATCCAAGGAACATTTCTACAAAATTATTTGAAAATCGGGCCGACACTTTTGGAGAAGAAGATTTTTTAAGTTTGCACTATAGCCATATAAGGCAAAATAGCCTGCCCCCCCCCTGGCGGCCATGTTTTTCGACCAATCAACATTGCTTCAAGGATTCTGATAGAGGGTCACCCAAGGAACATTTCTACAAAATCATTTGAAAATCAGCCTGACACTTTCGGAGGAGAAGATTTTTTAAGTTTTCACTATAGCCATATAAGGCAAAATAGCCCCGCCCCCCTGGCGGCTGTGTTTTTTGACCAATCAACATGGCTTAAAGGAATCTGGTAGAGGGTCATCCAAGGAACATTTCTACAAAATTATTTGAAAATCTGCCAACCAGTTTGGGAGAAGAAGAATTTTGAAGTTTTTTTCGTTTTGTTGCCATGGAAACAAAAATTCTGCATGGATCCCAAAAAATTGGAAGAAATTCTGGTGAGGTCATTAAGAGGATGCTTTCTGTGAAGTTTCATCCCAATTGAACCACTGGTTACTGAGGAGAAGATGTTGAAGATTTTTTAAGTTTATACTTTGGCCATATAAGGCAAAATAGCCTCCGCCCCCTGGCGGCCATGTTTTTCGACCAATCAACATTGCTTGAAGGAATCTGATAGAGGGTCACCCAAGGAACATTTCTACAAAATTATTTGAAAATCGGCTTGACACTTATGGAGGAGAAGATTTTTTAAGTTTTCATTATAGCCATAAAAGGCAAAATAGCCCCGCCCCCTGGCGGCCATGTTTTTTGACCAATCAACATGGCTTGAAGGAATCTGATAGAGGATCACCGAAGGAACATTTCTACAAAATTATTTGAAAATCGGCCTGACACTTTTGGAGGAGAAGATTTTTTAAGTTTGCACTATAGCCATATAAGGCAAAATAGCCCCGCCCCCCCCTGGCGGCCATGTTTTTCGACCAATCAACATGGCTTGAAGGAATCTGATAGAAGGTCACCCAAGGAACATTTCTACAAAATTATTTGTAAATCGGCCTTACACTTTCGGAGGAGAAGATTTTTTAAGTTTTCACTATAGCCATATAAGGCAAAATAGCCCCGCCCCCCCTGGCGGCCATGTTTTTCGACCAATCAACACGGCTTGAAGGAATCTGATAGAGGGTCATCCAAGGAACATTTCTACAAAATTATTTGAAAATCTGCCAACCAATTCGGGAGAAGAAGAATTTTGAAGTTTTTTCGGTTTTGTTGCCATGGAAACCAGAATTTTGCATGGATCCCAAAAATTTGAAGGAATTCTGGTGAGGTCATTGAGAGGATGCTTTCTGTGAAGTTTCATCCAAATTGACCCACTGGTTACTGAGGAGAAGAAGTTGACGCACGACGCACGACGGACGCCGGACAAAAGGCGATCACAATAACTCACCTTGAGCAAAGCTCAGGTGAGCTAAAAAAGGGCAATAACTCATCCAAAAGTAGGTCAAATTAAACGCCCTCGTAATATGCACAACTAGACGTTGTACCGATGACTCCTGTGAAGTTTCATAGAAATGTGGCAAAGGGGTTGTGAGACGAAGGCCGGACAAGAATGAAATGGCAATTTTAAGAAAGGGCAATAACTCATCCAAAAGTAGGTCAAATTAAACGCCCTCGTAATATGCGCAACTAGACGTTGTACCAATGACTCCTGTGAAGTTTCATAGAAATGTGGCCAAGGGGTTGTGAGATAAAGGCCGGACAAGAAATGTGGACGCCCTGACAGACAGACAAGAAATGTGGACGCCCTGACAGACAGACGGACAGACAGACAGACAGACGGCGCAGGCAAAAGCAATATGTCTCCTCCGGAGGGAGGAGACATAATAAACATGTTGGTAAGGGTTAAATAAAGCCAGACATTGTAAAACTTTGACAATATGACAGGCTTTTATTGAGGTGATTTAATATTCGTGCAGACAACATCAAATTAATTACCGGCTCATTATGGACTGAACATTTTCTTGATCAGGTTTGTATGCCAGTATTTCTCTGAAATTGTTATACACATACATAATTATGCTTTTATAACATTTACAATGTAAAAAATCATCTATCTATGCACAAAAAATGGAAATTCTTTATAAAATTCTTTATAAATAAAAGTATTGAATTGAAGTAAAAACAGATGACCATGTGAAGAAATTGCTCATGGAGCTCCATTTCTCCTTTTGACACAATGTTTTCTTAAGTTGTCTGCTGCAGATGTGTCAAAATGTGTTTGTATTTGAGAATAACCTAACTTGTGAAGAGTATAGACATTACAATACATATCTTTCTTGTTAGGAAAAGAAACATCATTATATGTCATAAACTGCCTTTATTATATAATTGTGCAAATGTTGGATAAGATAATTATGCTGGGATGAGAAATATTATTTTAATGGAGAATACCTGAGTTGTCCTGATGCTATGAAATGACATTGTACATGCCGGCCAACAATTGATCAAGTATCAGGACATTTACAAATTATTTTTTTAATTCAATTTCTTAACCAATGTTATATAAAGTACAAGTAGAGTGTTTATTTATTATAGTGTCTCCTCGATTGAAAGGGCCAGCCATTGATGTCTTATGAGACACCTAAGCATGTTTACTTCGTGAATCCCATCCTTTTTAGCCAGGCACGAAGCAGGCCGACTTTCGGTGACATTATTCAACTAACTGGCAGCCAATCAAACAGCTGTATCAGAACAGCACCGTTGCCAATGAGAATCAAACTTTTGACCTAAAGCTCCCGGAGCAACTACCTTAACCCTTACCCTCATATAGACGCTTTCTGACGCCTCTGCAGCAGACGGCGTTTTGAAAACATAGTGACACAAGAAGAATTGCACAAAACGTGCAATTTCTCATTTTGCCACAACGTTTTCCACTTATTGTCATAGGTTATCCATTCAATTATGGAGATTTTCTATATTTTGACAATGTATGTTCAAAGTCGTCTGCTGCAGAATTGTCGTATGAGGGAAAGGGTTAACCACAAGCCTATAGGGACAGGCATATTTTAGATATGCAAGATATAATTTCTTTACTACTGTATGCTTGATACCGAAATTCTATCACAACTAATACTTATAATGTGCCAGTAACAAGCTCAGTTGTAACGTTATCACCGTCACCCCAAGTTTCAAGGAAGCAAGCCATTACTACCATTTTTAAAGTCTTTGGTATTACCAAACAGCATACCTAATACTTTTAACCTTTTCCCTCATACAACAATTCTGCAGCAGACGACTTTAAACATTTTTTTTATCAAAAATTGTAAAAACTCTATAATTGAATGGATAACCTGTGACTAAAGAATGGAAAACATTGTGGCAAAAGGAGAAATTGCTTGTTTTGGGCAAATTTCTTCTTTTGTCACAATGTCTTCAAAAAGCCGTCTGCTTCAGAGGTGTCCAATAGCATCTATATGAGGGAAAGGGTTAAAGTGCAAGAGAGAAAAATAATGGCTCATATCTTTGAATGAAGGTAAATATTGTTGAGTAATACAATTACAATACTTCTTTCTCATCTTGTATTACAAGATCGTGTCTTCATTTAGTATTAACATTACGGTACAAACTATTCTAGGTAATATATGGGCTGCATTCCGTGAAATAGGTTTTTGTGTAGGTAATCTCTGTTTCAGTATCATTTAACCATTTTCGCATGTGAAACAAATCTACAGCAGACATTTTGAAAACATCTAGGCAAAAATATAAATGAAAGAATAATTATCGAATCGAGTTAAAAAGTATGTGGCAAGAAAAAGAAACTGCATATCATGAGCAGTTTCTCCTTTTGCCACACATCGAGGGCTTGGCGTGAAACGGTTGTAACTTAAAACCTATTTTGAAAACCCTGGTTTAGGGGCAATTTTGACCCTTTTGTAAACAATGCAAATTTAGGTGCCATTGCTCAGAACGAGCAATGGCACCTAAATTTACATTGTTTACCAAGAAAAGTGATTTAACTCTTATAAAGACTTTATGGCGAGGTGATTAACCTTGGTAAAAAAATACCAATTTTAGATACAACTGTTTCACGCCAAGCCCTCGACATGTTTTCAAAAGTTGTCTGCTGCAGATGGGAAAGTGTCAAGGTTGTGATAGGATGTGATGGATCACATTTTGAGTGATGTTCATAACAACTTCTTAGGTACCTTATGGACACCCCTCCTTCTGTACTAGGGGCATTCTGATGATCTCTATTTACTGGGGTGTGTCTGCAAATTGCCAATTTGGTCCTAAATTCTTACCCACATGCAAACACTTTAACCCTTTCCCTCATACGACAATTCTGCAGCAGACGACTTTGAACATATTTTGTAAAAACATAGAAAATCTCCATAATTGAATGGATAACCTATGACAAAAAGTGGAAAACATTGTGGCAAAAGGAGAAATTGCATGTTTTGTGCAATTTCTTCTTTTGTCACTATGTTTTCAAAAAGCCGTCTGCTGCAGAGGCGTCAGAAACCGTCTATATGAGTGAAAGGGTTAATACACATCAGCAGCAGAAGACTCTTTCAATAAATGTGACAAAATTATGTTTTTTCCTTTGGTCACAATGTTTTCCACTATGTTCAATGAATTTACTCTAATATAAAGAGAATGAATGTCTTTAGATCTTGCCTAGATGTGTTCAAAGTCATCTGCTGTATATGTGCTGTATGTGGGAAAGGGTTTTAGTGACATTCTCACAATTCTTGAGTCACAATCATATACAAATAAAATTAAATGATTCCAATTATTACTTAAAGTTAGACTTTTTCAATTAATACTTGAAGTTAGAAACAATACTTTTTAACACCTATTTCACTCTTTTTGCTATACTGGTATAAATACTTTAATTTATAGAGCTTACATGTAACTTATTACGTACACCATTAATTTAAGGCACATTCTCACTGTCCTGGTGCCAGTATCTCCCGGGTGAAAAAAAACCACGGTATACCTGGATGATCTGGGACATTTTTGCCGAAAAATAAAATGCATTATCACATTTCCGTCATTGCCCCAGAGTGCCCGAGGTTGGTTGTCCTTGTTTGATGACCTCTGTTATTTCCCGTTTTGGCACAGTTCATTTACATTGTTGTGCCGGTGTGTTTCCTGGTTCATGCTGGTATATAACATGGTGTGACCCAGGTTGTGTCCTAGTGGACGCCAGTTTAGACCCCCCCCCCCCCCCCCCCATCATACGCAGGTGCAGCCCCAGTTGCACCTGTTGGCCTACCTTGTGTTTGAGTACTCCCTACAACTCCAGACTACCAAAATATCATGGTAGAGCCAAGGTAGAGACCCGGCCCTGCACCGGCGTTACCGGCACTGTGCCGTACATGCCTGGATCATGCCTGTTCTGGATATTTTTCACTGTGTCTAGGTTGTATTTAACATTTTAAAACATCCTGGAGGGTCTGCCGTATCAAGCCGGAACAACAGGGTTCATTATGGATTATCACAAACTTTTACGGTGCAGCTGGGTTTGACAAGGTTTCTCCCGAACCATCATCCGGAACGTACTGGGGCACCAATCCGAGACAGTGAGAATGGGGCTTTACAGTTTATATGGATAAACATCATGTTTTATTACTATACTCATCTTAACAACAGTTACTATTCTGAGTAGTTTAACCCTTTCCCACATACATAATATCTGCAGCAGACGACTTTGAAAGCATCTGAAAATAAAGGTATAATTACTGAAAAGAGTTGAAAACAAGAGAAATTGCTTGTTTTGAGTAATTTTTCCTTTTGTCACAATGTTTTCAAGTCATCTGCTGCAGAAGCATATAGGTGGGAAACAGCACATTTTGGTATTAAACCTACAATCCTGAGACATCCCATTAACCCTTTCCCACATGCAGACATGTTTTGATGCATTTGCAGCCAAGGACTTTTGAAAACATTGTACCAAAAGGAGAAATTGCTCATGATGAGATTTCTCTTTTTTGCCATGTTGTTTTCAACTCAAGATCATTACAATACCTCCTTTTTTTCCATAAATGTTCTAAAAGTCTTCTGCTGCAGATTTGTTGTATGTGAGAAAGAGTTAATATGATAAATCTATGTATATCTCAAACTGAAACAATCGTACTTTAGATCAACCATTTCGAGTTGCACAAAATAAATGAACATACGAGTCACGGTCTAGGAAAACCAACCAATTGCCTATTTATGATAAATGTGAAGATCTGCCAGCCCGTGGATGCAATATGATCCAAATGGACATTGCTTGTCAGCAAGCCTTCTGTGGCCAGATCCAACTTTGTTCATTACATGCAGAGTGACCAGGATCTAGACTGGTTGCAAAATGCACTATAGCTTGTTTTCTAGAAAATGGATTTCCTATACTGCATGCTGTTATAGATAAGATTAAATTATTTGGTTATATTATATAGATAAAGACTTAAATCAGTTTAACGTGCATGCTGGTACAATCGTGCTAGAAACACACAACTTTAATCGTGAAATTACCTGTCACTAGGGGTAGGAGAATCATTGTCCTCCGAATTGTACGCTAAAATGTCCCTGTAAAAAGGTTTTTATGTAAAAATGTTAGAATTTCATAGAAATATCAAGTTTTAGTCTTTTCTATCTATCAAGTGTTATTATTTCCTATTAACCAAGTTTAAGTTTTTTTATTTCTATTAAGTTTTAGTATTTTCTATCTTTCTCTTAAATTTAAGTATATTCTATCTAAATCATCAAAATCCATAATGCAATGTTGGATCAATAAGCTCAAGAAAAAAACATTCATTGATGATCAAAAGCAATTAACAATTTTAATTAACCCTTTGACTGCTGGAACTGATCTTGTGAAGCCCGAGCCACCAGCATAGAGCCATCTGACCAGGATCTATACTGTTGGCTACCCCACTAAATATTCTTACCGCGGACACACTTTATGACACACTTAAAATCTAAATATTGTCTAAATTTATTTCTGTATCGTCTCATTCCAAAGTGCAACCAGTTGCCTTTGGCTGGTTCAGATATTCTAGTTTTCAAATGACTCTGTATGGTCAAAGGGCAATCTTTCATTATAATATTTTCATTATTTACTAAAGCAAATAAGTGGCATTGTACAGACAGCTAGAACAAGGAAATGACACCACACCAAGGGAATTTCAAGGAACATATGTGTAGTGTCAGGAAGATGAACATATGTGTTGTTTCCAGAAGATGAACATATGTGTCAGCTGCAATAAGATGAACATATGTCTCACCTGTATTAAAATGAACATATGTGTTGCCTGCAGGAAAATGAACATATGTGTCAGCTGCAGTAAAATAAACATATGTGTCACCTGTATTAAAATGAACATATGTGTTGGCCGCAGAAAAATGAACATATGTGTCACTTGCGGGAAAATGAACATATGTGTTGCCTGCAGGAAAATGAACATATATATTGCCTGCGGGAAAATAAACATATGTGTTGCCGGCAGGAACACATGCAAGACAACAATAATCAAATTAAGTCATGACAGACAGTGGGGAATTGATCGCAAAGTTTCTCCCTTCCTCACAGGACAGCGATACAACAGTGAATATCAAAATTGACAACATTGTTTGAATACCTGAGTGACACTGCATCAGATGCCTGTGTGTGTTCACCAACCTGTGCACTCATATTACTAATTGGGGTCCTGTTAATTAAATAATTTACACGATTCAAGCAATCTATTATTATCTCATTGTGATTTATGAAACCAATATTTGTTTTATCTGAAACATTCACAGCTCCTTACTTGCTTACAAACAATCTGATAGTTTCATAACTGTAACACAAATACTTTCAGAGATCTGCCAGAAACAGATTGACAACTCTGCAATAATAAAATATGTATCCACGATTTTCATGGGGGAAGACGTAAACAAGAGGGCCATGATGGCCCTGGATCGCTCACCTGATTTTTGTTTTCACTTTATCCATATAAGCCCGGCCCCTGGCGGCAATAGTTTTCGACCAATCAACATGGCTTGAAGGAATATGATAGTGGGTCACTTAAGGAACATTCTGAATCTTTATCTTGAAAAATACTGAGAGGTCGTTGACCTTCTCCAGGAGCGAATGTAAAGGTAGAATTTCTGTTTTTCAATATCTGCATCATCCAACAATGTGTCAATATTGCCAATGTAAAGGACAGGTGACAAATAAATGAAGTTTTTATCGTGTTCACAAAGTCAATTATAAAAATTTTGCCAATTTTAAAGGACCAAAATTCAGTCATGCATGGACGGGTCTGGTTTTCGAAAGGAACCAAGCTCTCATGTGTATCTAGCTAATTTATATGTTTGGTAAACATCGGATAATAAATGATGACTGACTTTAACTTGTTCACAAGGTCAATTATAGCAATTTTGCCAATTTTAAAGGACCATAATCCCATCATGCATCGATGGATCTTGCTGGTTTTCGTAAGAAACAGAGCTCTCATGTATATCTAGCTACTGAAAAAGTTTGGTAAACATCATATAATAAATTAAGACTTTATCTTGTTCACAAGAAATTGTGGACAGACGACGGACACCAGACGACGGACAATCACAAAAGCTCACCTTGTCACTACGTGACAGGATAGCTAATAAAAGGAATCCTGAGACAAGACTTTTTCACAGTTGTCTAAAATTACCTTAACGAGACTGTCTTAAACAACCAGAACTATTCAAATTATTGCTTGAAGTTAAAATAAGGCATACTATAAATAAATGGACTCTGTTCGAGAGTTGAAAATGTCTAAAAAATAACCTTATTGTGTTAGTCTATCATTTACTATGAATCATAATTATAGACTGTTAATTTAACATGCAAAATAAAAAAAAAGTCCCACCATATAAAACCAACCTCTATTTTATTTGTTAACTCTTTCAGTGCCGATTAGTTGAAAGTAGACTCTTCCATGTTCAAAATCGGGCGTCTCCATTTCTCATGTAAAAAGAGTTTCTGAATATTTTGATAACTAAAAGTCAAACAATACTGATCTAAGGTGAGATAGCTCATTACGATTGATTGATTGATTGATTGGGGTTTAACGCCGCTTTTAACAATTACACCTACTCATGCATTTCCTGGTTTTCTCACATCAGTACTCCACACAACAATCTTCCCAAGCAACTGGCTGCTTTTTGACATAGACTTAGCCCATTGGTGGAAGACGAATGTCGCATTGACTTTTGTCAATCCTCGGAAAGAAAGTTGGCCGAGCCGGGATTCGAACTCACAACTCCTGGCAGCTCATTACGAGCTGACTCACCTGAATCTGTATTGTTTGCAAAAACCACAATATTGCCTTTGGCGCTGAAAGAGTTAATTAACCATTTCCAACATACAGACACATTTTGAAGAATCTGCAGCAAAAAGACTACACAGCAATTTCACCGTATGCCACAATGATTTCCATTCTTATCAAAATAATTCTGCTTTCATTTCTGGAGGTTTGATCCATATATTCTATTCAATGTTTTTAAAGTTGTTTCGTGCAGAATTGGTGCATGTGGGAAAGGGCTAATGATGATCTCTATGATACCTTCAAAAAGACTTCCATAAGGTACCTGTGACAAAATGTCAAAACAGGGTAAATATTGATTGACACTCTGTAAATGGCAGACTATGTGGTTTTCATTGGTCATAAATCAACCCACTCCCATACATATTTTTTAACACAGCTGCAGCATACAACTTGTGAAGACAGTGAGCTTATTATTTTCAACTTCTTCATTTGTCAACTCAACTCAATTAAATAATAAAAATTTCACTTATAGAGACTTTCAATATTTTTGCCAAGATGCTTTCAAAGTTGTCAGTTGCAGATAAGTTTTATGTGGATTACCATGGCTGGTTTTCCCATTGCATGGCACAAAGAAAACAAAAGCTGTCTTAAGTACAGCATAGCTTGCAGAGTTGGGGTTTGATAACTTGAACAGTCCAGGCAAGCTAAAAACAATACAAAGTGACAGAGTTTGGGACACAATATCCATGAATACCTAATTTTAACTGACATGACAGGTTCAGACAATGTCTCGTCCTCATTGTCAGCATCAAAGTCGTGGGTGTGATGCGTCAACTTAGATCCTGTTCTTGAACTAGAAAAATATTGTAATATTTCTTATATAAAATAAACTAAGATCATGTTCTTGAAATAGAAAATATTGTACTATTTCTTACAAAATAAGCATAGCTACTGTTCTTGAACTATAAAATATTGTACTATTTCTTATGTTAAATAAGTTTAGATCCTGTTTCTGAACTAGAGAAAATTATAGCTTTTCTAATATAAGATAAGCTAAGATCCTGTTCCTGAACTAGAAAATATTATTCTACATGCTTTTCTTATATAAGATAAGCTTAAATCCTATTATTGAACTAGAAAATAAATATTGTACTATTTCTTATTATTAAATAAGCTTGTGGAAGACAGTGGTGCAGAGGTAGAGCGTCGGCCTCTCACATCAAAGGTCCCTGGTTCGAGTCCCGTGATGAGCGGGTCCTGACTTTGGGATTTTTCCACACAATCGGCGCGAGTACTGGTTAAGTATCCAGGAAGCACACATCGAGCGTGATTAATATAAGCTTAAAGCTTGTTTCGCAATCGATTTAAAATAAATAAGTTTAAACTAAATAAGCTTAGGTCCTGTTCTTGAATTAGAAAATATTATACAATTTGTTATATTAAATGGCATTTTATGCAAACATAAAATCCTTTATGTATTTGTTGAGTTTACTCTAGTTGGCTCTTGGAGCCGCAGGTTACACATCACTTTAGTTTCTTGATCCCCATTAACGGCAGTTTCTAGTAAGCTAAGATCCTGTTCTTGAATTAGAAACATGACTTTTGTACTTTGTTCTTATATTAGGTAAGCTAAGATCCTGTTCTTGAATTAGAAACATGACTTTTGTACTTTGTGCTTATATTAGATAAGCTAAGATCCTGGTCTTGAATTAGAAACATGACTTTTGTACTTTGTTCTTATATGAGATAAGCTAAGATCCTGTTCTTGAATTAGAAACATGACTTGTGTACTTTGTTCTTATATTAGATAAGCTTAGGACCTGTTCTTGAACTAAAAAATATTATTCTATTTCTTATATAAAATAAACTATGCTAAAAGATTACGAAAAGCTAACCCTTACGGAATCTAAAAGCACAAACATATATGCAGCTTATATGTCCCTTATAGGTGCCTTATAAGAGACATATATGGGACATATAAGTCTCATGAAAAGCTGACTATGTGAGTTATATGTATAGGGCAAATATAAGTATGGCTCTACTTCACATATATGTCCCATATAAGTCCCTTATAGGTGAGTTATAAGAACACCAATACATATATGTCCCATATAAGTCCCTTATAGGTGAGTTATAAGAACACCAATACATATATGTTGCGTATATGGCAGTCATTAGTTGAGACAGTATCAACTTGAAATGGCATGATATTCCACATATAAGTGAGAACTTAGAATTTGCAGTGTCTGATGTTTCAGAAAAGTCTAAGTCCACACATATCAACTTTTTTTACAAAATATGAAACTCCACATAAATTATATTTTTATATTGCAATATGGGTATCAAAATGATTGTCTTTTAGAAAATAAAACAAATAACACAAAAAAAATAAAAAAAAAATATATATTTTCATTTACAATCTTGGCAATATCTTGACTACATGCTAATTTAAGTTAATTTAAACTTATAGAGATACAATGACCAACTGAAATGTCTATGTAGATTCTATTTTGAATAATGACTTTTTAAAAAGTCACAAAAATTGTGATTTCTTAACCTAAACCAAAGAATCAGTTTGCCAAAAGGCAAGCTTACATTGACTATATGTTATCCATTTGCAACAGAACAATGTTTTAAACTTACAGTCTAAACTATCTGTATTATCTTTATATCTTTAGTAATTTTTTAGTTTTACTTGCTACAAATGTTAAGATGGTGATATTTCAGTTGATTAAATTGTAACGCTTACGAATGTGTGTTTATAACGGGCACATTGACACCGATTTCAAACCGTTACCAATTCAAAACGGTTACGATTTTAACATCCGGTTACAACACTATAAACTTTGCTGTGCAGCTTCGGTGATATCATCATAACTACCAGGTTTGTGTATTTATGATCATAATCAAATTAAACCTTATAATCTGAGCTTTATTTTGATATATATATATTTTTTAATCGGCCTAAAATTGAAGACAATATAGCAATTCTAGTCCGTATCAGCCACGGGTTCGCTGATGGCCGCCATTTGCATTTATGTCAACAATACAAAAACTGTTTTGGATTAACTTTAAACACCTCGATGCGTGTTTGTTGAAAAATACCTATGCTAGCCTATATAATCTTACGTTTTTTTGTTCTTAATATCCGATATTTTTACGGGATTACTGTTTTTTTTCTAAACGGAAAAGCGAGAGCTCACTTGAATAACTACGGAACTAGCGTAGTACTCGGATATATCCATTTTCGGATAATGCAGGATACATTTTTATATTTTTACACTGTAACAGAAGGACTTATTTGATTTTTATTTTCCAGTTAACCCTTTCCCACACAAAATAAATCTGCAGCAAATTGCTGAAAACGTCTTTGGAAAAATGAAATTTGAAAAAAAGAGAAATGGCTGTTTTCAAATGTTATCTGCAAATGGAAAGGGTAACAAATGATATTTTGATTAAAAGCAAAATGTTCTTAAATTTCAGATGCTAGCCGTTAGCCTGTTACGTACACTTTTGTTGGCAATCACTTGCATAATGGACCAAGCAAGAGATCATGGACAAGCAAGGGAAGAAGGACAAGACATTGTTTGCTGTATTGTTGTTTTTATTTGATATTGAAAATGTTTCTGTTAAATTTGATTAAAATATTATGTTACTTACCCCTCCTTTTTTGCGAATTTTTCAGTGACAATTTATCCATTTGTTGTGCGTGAAATATTTTTCAATAATTTGTCCAATAGTTGAATATCTTTAAAACATTGCTGCAAAAGGAGAAATTGCTTGTTTCAAACAATCCCTCCTTTTTCAACAATGTCATCACAGATCTGAATGTGTGCAATTTATCTGTACAAGGGACATATATGGGACTTATAAGGGACATATATGTGGTTGACATATATGTCTCTTATAAGACCAATATATGTCCCTTATAAGGGACATATATGTGGTTGACATATATGTCTCTTATAAGACCAATGTATGTCCCTTATAAGGGACATATATGCGACATATAACTATTAGAACATGTATGTGCTTTATAAGGCACTTACATCTCATTTGCATCTCATTTACATCTAAAATCCATATACGGGACATATATGAAATCAAGTATAAGGGACATATATGTGCCATATAACTTTCTCATATATGTCACATATAAGAAATTTCCGTAAGGGAAGAACCAATAATATCTAAAATAAAAAAAATACATGTACAGAAGAAATGTATACTTCTTTTGGCACAACATTTTCAAAAGTCGTCTGCTGCAGGGACGTCAGAAAGAGTCTACGTGGGAATGGGTTTTATATATTGAAAAGCATAATGTAGACCTTATAACTAGACTAAGTGTAACGTGTACCGGCGTTAAGCCATCGCGGGACACCCATCCAGGCACTAACCACGATAAACTTTGTTTAACTTCAAGAAAAGGTCAACCACTCTACCAACATCGCTATAAAAGCCGGCTTCTACGACAAGGCCGTAGAAGTGGTATTTACACCTATACCCCATTCCCGTTACATTTCTCCCTCTTTCTCTTGACTTCGACCCCAAGTCACACAACTGAACACAGGCAGTACACTAGAGCGGAGTCTATGTAACATCACTGGGAACCACCGGGGTCCGGGGATGATGGTGATATAAACCAAAAAATCCCACCGCTGCCAGCATTTGTAACGTGTACTAGAGTTACGCCATCGCGGGCCACCCATCCAGGTACTAACCTGCACCATATGACTTTTGAAATTATTGAGGAAAATGAAGATATTGTTCTATATCAATAATTTCTCCTTCAAACCGTTTTCAAAATGCATTGCAAAGTGAAAGGGTTTAACATGCAGTCATCATCAATAACACTTACAAACTTCCACCTGTTTTGCTAAAGAAGACATGAAAAAAGATGATCTCATTTTCTACAATTTTCTTACTTTGCACTTAGTTTAGACTTTCTGCTGAGAGAGCTTCGATCAGATATTGTGGAGAACCCATCGATATCTTGTAACTTCTTCTTGAAGGTGGAACTGTAGGGGAAAAATAAACGATACATTGTATTTTTAACCCTTTCCCACATACAGCAAATCTGCAGGGCTCAGACGACTTTGAAAAACAGTGACAAAAACCTGAAAAATCTCCATAAAAGAAAGCTTAATTGTTAAATAAAGTTGAAAACATTGTGTGGCCAAAGCAGAAGTTGCTTATCATGAGCAATTTCACCTTTGGCCACAATGTTTTCAAAAGTTGTCTGCTGCTATTGTGTCAAAATGCGTCTGCAGGTTGGAAAGGGTTAATAGATTTTCAACAAACAATAAATCTGCAGCAGTTGAAAGAATAAGTAAACAAAACATGGATATTTTCTTAAAAATGAAAATATATAAGATAAAGAGTTGAAAACTTTGTGGTAAAAAAGATAAATTGCTCATGCCAAATTTCTTCTTTTGCCACAATGTTTTTCAAATGTCAACTGCTGCAGATGGGTCAAACTGCCTTTGCATGTTGGAAAGGGTTAAAAGATTAATCTAAAGTTACACTTCTGAGACTATTTTTAACCCTTTCCCACATACAACAATTCTGCAGCAGACAACTTTGAACATATTATGTCAAAAAATGGAAAATCTCTATACTTGAATGGATAACCAATGACTAAAAGTGGGAAACATTGTGGCAGAAGGAGAAATTGCTCATTATGAGCAATTTGTTCTTTTGACACAATGTTTTCAAAAGTCGTCTGCTTCTATATGAGGGAAAGAGTTAATATAAGTTGAGTTGTTGACTGACCATCTCTGAGCCTTCATCAAGCTAGATGATTGTATTAGTGGTCACTTGATGACCTCCAATAAGACGGGCAGAAAATCAAATGTACAATAAAATATGTATGCAAAAAAAGAGGCATATCTAAATAATTATTTGAAAATGTTGAACGGGTTTTGAATTATGAGGTAAGGTTAAATTTTTCTGTTGACGCACACAGCGACAATGCAAAGTGTATTACAAAAAGAACAGTATCAGCTAATAAGAAGAATCTCTATCAAATAAAGTATAATTATTGGATGGGGTTGAGCTATTCCTCCTTTTGAAACAATGTTTTCAAAGGTCATCTGCTGCAAAATCATCTGCAGGTGAGAATATGCTTACCCAGATCTTGGAGTGTCCTGGCTGTCTTTTCTTCCTAAAAGTGCAAGAAAATATAAATATTAAAAGTCAGTATTTTCTGTTATTTTCATATGAATCGAAATATCTATAATAAACATGTACATGTATTGAAAAACAATAAAAATCTTAAGGCATTAATTACATAAATGTCCAAATCTTAAGGCATTACATAAATGTCCAAATCTTAAGGCATTACATTAATGGCCAAATCTTAAGGCATTACATTATATATATATAATGGCCAAATCTTAAGGCATTACATTAATGGCCAAACTTCAATACTACAATTGTAACAAATCAAAATCAAAAGTGATGTTCTTTCAATGAATGATAAATCCATTCTAATTACATGAAAACTTACAATGAGTTCTGAAACTTGTAGAAATTGTCAAAATCCATTGAAATTATCCTCAGAACTTTCTACAGAATTGATTCCATTTGTTTATATAGGCTTATATTTGGAAATGATTGGTTTTAAATAACAGATTTCAGTTTCGTTCTTTATTCTTTTTTCCTCTTCCAGATGCATCTGCAGCAGATGAGTTTTGAAAACATTGTTCTAAAAGAAGAAATTGTTTGTAAATGGTTATTAATTTTCTCCATTTGCCACAATGTTTTCAACACTTTTCAGTTATCATATTTTTCTTTAATAGAGCTTATCCATATTTCTGACCAGATGTTTTCAAAGTCCTTTACTGCAGATGTATTGTATGTGGGAAAGTGTTTACTTAAAACATTAATAAACAAAGATAAACCTAATTAATTAACACTTGCACATTTTTAATGTAATCATCTGATGATAAAGTCAATTGTATCTCAGGCTGAAATAACTACAATAAAGCCCCAATAACATGATATAAACTTTTTCCAATATACCAAAGCTTTCTGAAGATTCTGCAACAGACAATTTAAGAAAACATTGTGACAAAAGGAGACATTGTTCACAATGAGCAATGTTTCCTTTTTTCCACAATGTTTACATCCCCCTGTTCAATTATTATACTTTCAATTGAGATTTTCCATATTTCTGCCTAGAGGTTTTCAAAGTCATCTGCTGCAGATTTGATGTATGTGGAAAAGGGTTAATACCTATTCCTCTTAGTTCCTGAAACTGTTCCTTGCTGTTAAACCCTTTCCCACTTACAGACACATTTTAACGAATCTGCAGCAGACAGCTTTTGAAAAGTTCCATAAGTTGTCTGCTGAAAAATGCATCTGAAAGTGGAAAAGGGGGAATTAGCCTTGGTTTTAAATATGAGCCTCAACATTGAGGCATATTTTCCAACGTCAAGCCTCATATAAGCGCATCAATGGGAAAAGGTATGGCATTCTGGACAGTCTGTCTTATCAGAATCTATAATAGTACACGAAAGCTTCAAACAAACTGATGTTAGTAATATGTGAACGGTATAGATCTTGTGCAGATGCATAGGCTGATGTGGATCTACACTGTTCACAAAAACTAACTTGTACCTTTTTGCACTGACAGGCTTACATATCATTATGGGTAGTCAAAAATATCATCAAGACAGATTAGATCTTTTTACAGTGGAAAATACCTTCACAAGTACCTACTTTTGGTACAATTTTCTAACTCATGCCTCAAAAACATGTAATCTTGTTTCTGATGTTAACCTTTTGACAGTTGGGACCAATTATATGGAGCCTACGCCAACAGTATAGATCCAGACTAGCTAAACTCAACATTTTTATCTTGATAATCTTAGAATTGGCTACGCATGGACTCTTCCATATGGAAAGCTAAACAAGTCCATTTTAAAAATTAAACATTGAAGGGTTGGTAAAGTTCTGACATTCAATTCATATTTACCAGTTTTTAATAACAATTTTTACTTTGGTTCCTCCATAACACACATGTACATACCAACACAACAAAAACCAGTAAGGACAATGTTAGAAAAAAATATATAATCACAAGTAGTTTCAAAATGTCCAATTGAATTGATTGTGTTTGTAAGCTCTGACATTAGATTCAATTGTACCAGGTTTTTTTTTTTCAACCTTGATGTTAAATGTCATTTCTAATGTTTGATTCAAATCTACCAGGATCGTTAGGTGTTATTTCAACAATAATGTTAGCTCTCATTTCTGATATTAGATTCAAATGTACCAGGATTGTTAGGTGTTATTTCAACAATGATGTTAGACGTAGATGTTTGACTCGTTTATTTTAATGTCATTTCTGATGTTAGCTTCAAATATACCAGAATCTCTGGGGGTTATTTCAACGTTGATGTGAGATGTAGATGATTGACTCGTTTATTTCAATGTTAGATCTCATTTCTGTTGTAAGATGCAAACACACAGGAATCTCTGGGTGTTATATCAATATTGATTCACAGCAGTTAACAATCTCAAATGTTAAATTTCATTTCTCTTGTTACTTTCTGATGTTAGATTCAAATGTACCGCAATCTCTTGGTGTTATCTCACAGCACTTATTTGAGCACTGCTCTGAGGGAAACCAACTGTATGGCAATTGCGATCAGTGAAGACCCAGATCAGTCATCAATCAGTGCAGTCTGATCCGACTCTACGCTGTTCACCATTTTGTGATAGAGGGTTTCAAGACATAAATCTTATGGAACCTCAGTATGAATGCAAATTTATGCCAGTCTTATTAACCCTTTCCCACATAACAAATCTGCAGCAGACGACTTTGAAAACTTCTGGGCAAAACTATGAGAACATCATTCTGTTAATGCAAGTTTTATCATGGATAAAGTGGAAAACATTGTGGCAAATGGAGAAATTTCTCATTATTAGCAATTTCTTCTTTTGCTACAATGTTTTCAAAAGTCGTCTGCTGCATAGGCATCAGAAAGCATTGTATGTAGGAAAGGGTTAAATCAACTTAACCCTTTCCCACATATAGACGCTTTCCGACACCTCAGCAGACGACTTTAGAAATCATTGTGGCAAAAGGAGAAATTGCTCATAATGAGCAATTTCTCCATTTACCACAATAATTTTAACTCTTATCAATAATCATACTATCATATATATAGAGAATGTCTATAGTTTGTACTTGATAATTTCAAGGTCGTCTGCTGCAGATTTATTGTGTGTGGGAAAGGGTTTAAGTTGGTTTTCTCGGAGTATTGTTTGTTTATTTTTTATGTTAATCTCATTTCAGTTGTTAGATTCAAATCTACCGGAATCTCTGGGAGTTATTTCCACACTGATTCCTCCAGGGTACACATCTTGGTCGTCCTCACTCTCCATGCTGTTATTTTTAGAGGTCAGACCAAGGCCATGCATTTTCATGCTCTTAATATCAAACTCCATGCAGTTATCAACATCTCCTTCACCTTCGAACTCTAGAATGGATATCTGTTCCACATCAAACATGTTGTTCGTCTCGTCCGACACCTCGCTCCTTTTAGAACTCTGTTGATCAGCGTGTGATACAGTGAACTTTTCAGAGTAATGTGAAGTTGCATATTCAGTTGTGGAGAATGTACTTTCAAAGGCACTATCGGTGGAAATGTTGTCAACATTCTGTCTCAAGATATCGTTGGACAAAAACTTTGGCAGTGGTCCTACTTGAGACATATCTGTCAAAGTTCGCTCACCAAGTAGCATGTCATGTGATCTCTGACTGTTGGGCCTGGTACCGTTACTCAAAGTGAGCAATGGGTCAGCCATAATCGGACTTTCTTGGCCTTCTTCAATGAGACGATCATTATAGAAGTCATTTTCGGCATCCGATATTGGAGTTGGTGGTTCAATCCTTTGATCGCTTGGAAGAACTGAAGCTCCCGCACGATCCATAAGATCCATCCTGGCTTTGAACCGACTGTTTTGCGATTTTGCACCCTCCGTCATACTTACCTCCCTCGACTCCAACATTAAATCGTCGTCGCTTGAGAACGTTGGAGTGGCAGGCAGGTCGGCGTACATTGTGTCGCGACCGCTCAGACCGCTCAGACCACTATTCTCAAACATGTCTAGTACTGAAAGTATCAATTGTCTCTCATAGCTTAAGATAAGCTGTATGTTTCACGTGCATAAATTTATAATATTCTAGTTGATATTCTAGTTGGAAGACCTACCATAAATACTCGGCTATAAGGCCACCCCTTACTTTGAGGTCTCAAATCTAGGTTTTCAGGGTTGGCTATAAGATGCAGTTAGATTTCTTAAAATCCTTTTCAAGCCACTAACCCATGATTAACAGCGAGACATCACATTATGTATGAAGAATGAAAAACAACTAATAAAATTAACCGATCTCCTCTCATTGCCGTTTAAATAGGGAACATAATGTACGTTCAAAATTAAATCCAATAAGGTCATCAATAGAATTGCCGCACTGAATACCAACAACACAGCAGGTTTATTGCTTTCCCTACTTGCAGAGGCAATTTGACAAATGTATCTGAATCAGGGGACTTTTGAAAACGTTGTGGAAAGGGAAAACATATGCTCATACAGAGCAATCATTCCTTTCATTACAATACTTTTTTAGTACATATATATGAGGGAAAGGATTAAGGCACATAAAAGGGATTTACGGTTACATATTACATGGCAGAGTAACCTTGTAAGGTCATATTTTCTTTTCTAAAAAATAAACTATCCATACTTTTAGAAATAAATTGTTATTGTTTTGTTTAGAACTTTATGACATTAAATGAGAATTGGAATATTTGTCATTGTTTTTAACCCTTTCCCTCATATAGACGCTTTCTGACGCCTCTGCAGCAAAAAGCTTTTTGAAAACATAGTGACAAAAGAAGAAATTGCTCAAACAGGCAATTTCTCCTTTTGCCACAATGTTTTCCACTTTTAGTCATAGGTTATTCATTCAATTATAGAGATTTTCTATTCAAAAGTCGTCTGCTGCAGAATCATCGTATGAGGAAAAGGGTTAAAAAAAACGTAAGACAGTCTCTTTAAGCCTTTCCAACAAACAACAAATCTGCAGCAGACAACTTTGTTAACATACCCGCAAAAATATGCAATATATCATGAACAGTTTGATATCATAAAAGTACTCAGAATTCAATGAAAACAAGAGACAACTCTTACCTGATTTTCCATCAGACATGAATGAAAGTTCCTTCCCTTGTGTAGATTTCCTAGATCTTGTTCCATCTGTCCACATGCTATCATCCTCTTTCTACAATTAAGAAAATTTAACCCTCTCCCTCATAATGCACTTTCTGACGCCTCTGCAGCAGACAGCTTTTTGAAAACATAGTGACAAAAGAAGAAATGCTGAAAACAAGCAGTTTCTCCTTTTGCCAAAATGTTTTCCACATTTAGTCATATGCTATCCATTCAATTATAGAGATTTTCCATTTTTTGACAAAATACATGTATGTTCAAAGTCGTCTGCTGCAGAATTGTCGTATGAGGGAAAGGGATACTTGTAATCATAACATTAAGGCTGGTTTTTCACATGGAAACGCTCAATTGTTGAATAGAAGCGAAAACATTGTGTCAAATGAGGAATTTCTCCTTTGGTCATAACATTTCAAAAATAGTCTTCATGTGAGGATGTTAAAAGTTACAGTACTAACAGTTTATCTCATGTGGCCCTTTCAGTGTCACATTGCACTGAAAACATCAGAGAAAACATTCATATCATCTGAAAAATTGGAAGTTTACAAAATTTCATTCAGACAAGGTCACACAAATTGCTTGTTCTGAATCTTTTTTCGTTTTTTTCCCCCCTAAATTGTTTCAAAGTTGCAGAGGTGGGACGGACGTCTGTGTCAAGAAGTTTGATATATTAGGGTTTTACATTGTTTTCAACAGTAATTCCTTTATATAACATATTCAGAACTATCATCCATGATTTGGCACATCTGCAGCAAACGACTCCTGGAAACATTGTCATAAAAAGATTTTAACACAATTGCAGAAAACAGCTCTTGTTGAGCAATTTTTGCTTTTGCTCCAATCTTTTTAACTCTATTTAACACTTATATTTTGTTTATAGACATTTCCAATATTGTTTATTTTTATCAAGTTTTCAAAAGCTATCTGCTGCAGATTTCTTGTATATGGGAAAGGGTTTACCTGTTCATCATATAGCCCTGGTGTGGTTCCAGTTGAGCCTAAAAATGCTGTTAACTGCTTCCCACTTGCAGACACATTCTGATGCATCTGCAGCAGACAACTTTTGAAAACATTTTGGCAAAAGGTGAAATTGCTCATTATTAGCAATTTTTCCTTTTGCCTCAATGTTTTCAACACTATCTAATAACAAGTTTATGTTGCATTGCAAGCAATACAAAAGTCCCCTACTGGACGAGAACAGCACTTGCATTGTATTGTATGTGCATTTTTGGACAAAAACAGCAACGCAGTGCATACATCTTGGATACAGTCCTATCAAACTTTTCTCATTTCGACCTTTGACATGTAAGTGTGACCTTGACCTTTGAGGAACAGGCCTGTGTCTTGTGCGCCATATGTCACCTCATCATGGTGAACATGTGTGCCCAATAACTTATTCTATGATGCATGGTTTCTCATTTCGACCATTGACATCTAAGTGTGACCTTGACCTTTGAGGTACAGGCCTGGGTCTTGTGCATGACACGCTGCCTCATCATTTTCATGTGTATTGAGTTACTTGGGAATCTTATGATGCATGGTTGAGATGTGGGCCAGACAAAGTAGTCCTATCAAACCACTCATTTTGACCTTTGACCTCTAAGTGTGACCTTGACATTTGAGGTACAGGCCTGGGTCTTGTGTGTGACACGCCGCCTCATCATGGTGAATGTTTGTGCCAAGTTTCTTTCAAGTCCTATGATGCATGGTTAAGATGCGGGCCAGACAAGGTTAGGTGGGACGGACAGACAGACAGACAGACAGACGGAATCGACCAAACCTATAGTCCCCAAACGGTTGGGGACTAATAAAACACTTATTCATGGAGATTTTGAAATATTGGCCAGGATGTTTTGAAAATCGTCTGCTGCTGATTTGTTGTTTGTGGGAAAGAAAGGGTTTACCTCTTCATCATAAAGTCCTGGTGTGGTATCCTGTATCCAGGATTGAATCCTTTCTAAGTTCTGAGTTTCATCCTCCCGGTTCTCCAACCTCTCTGCTAATGTGCGCAGGGCAAGCACCTATAAGAGAATTTTTAAAATACAGTTTTATGTATTAACATAATAAAATAAGTTTCAAAAATATAATTTAATTTAAGTTAAATCAATGATTATATTTTGTCAAAAAATTGAAAAACTCTATAACTGAATGGATAACCTACTACCAAAAGTGGAAAAGTTTGTGGCAAAAGGAGAAATTGCTTGTTTTGAGCAATTTCCTCTTTTGTGACTTTGTTTTCCAAAAAACGTCTGCTGCAGAGGCGTCAGAAAGCGTCTTTATGAGGGAAAGGGTTAAATCAATGATTAACCCTTTCCCACATACAACATGCGAGGACACCGCGATGGTGTGCACATTTCCTCTTGTTAGTGAAGTTATTCATAAAGGTTCATCAAGTTTAAAGCAGTTGTTGCTGAAAAATAGCCCAGACAAAAGCGAGACAGACAGCCAAACGGACGGACGGACGGACGAAGTGGCGAGTATATGCTCATCGTGAAAACAATTCGGGGAGCATAACAAATCTGGATGACTTTGAAAACATATTAGCAAATGAAAGATAAATTATGGAAACAAGTTCATAATGAGTAATTTATCATTTTGCTGCACAATGTTTTCAAAGGACATTAGTCGTAATGTGTGTCAAAGTGAATCTTTCTGTATGTCGAAAAGGTTAAGGACTGTCTTATATTGGTAACTACAGTCCTAACTCATTAACCCTTTCCCTCATAAAGACACTTTCTGTAGCCTCTGCAACAGACAGCTTTTAGAGACCATAGTGACAAAAGAAGAAATTGCGGCAAACAAGCAATGTCTCCTTTTGCCACAATGTTTTCCACTTTTAGTCATAGGTTATCCATTCAATTATAAAGATTTTCTATTTTTCGACAAAATATGTTCAAAGTCGTCGGCTATAGAATTGTCATATGAGGAAAAGGGTTAACATCTATTTCACATTGATTCTGAATTCTTTCTTTTGAGTTCTTAACCCTTTCCCTCATATAGATGCTTTCTGGCGCCTCTGCAGCAGATGGCTTTTTGAAAACATAGTGACAAAAGAAGAAATTGCACAAAACGTGCAATTTCTCCTTTTGACACAATGTTTTCCACTTTTAGTCATAGGTTATCCATTCAATTAGGGAGATTTTCTATGTTTTGACAAAATATGTTCAAAGTCGTCTGCTGCAGAATTGTCGTATGAGGGAAAGGGTTAAACCTTTCCCACTTACAATAAATCTGCAGCAGACGAATTGTCAAAAATAGGAAAACTCTCTATAAATGAAAACAAGAGGCCCAAGAGGGCCAGTATCGCTCCACGGCCATAAGGCAAAAATAAAATCTCCAAACAGCCCTGCACCGTGGTGGCTATTTTTTTTACCAACCACCATGGCTTAAAGGAATCTTGTAGAGTGTCACCAAAGGAATGTTTCTGCAAAATTATTTGAAAATATGCCTGACACTTTCGGAGGAGAAGATTTTTTAAGTTTTCACTATGGTCATATAAGTCAAAATAGCCCCGCCCTCTGGCGGCCATGTTTTTCGACCAATCAACATGGCTTGAAGGAATCTGATAGAGGGTCACCCAATGAACATTTCTACAAAATTATTTGAAAATCGGCTGAACACTTTCGGAGAAGAAGATGTTTTAAGTTTTCACTATAGCTATATAACGCAAAAAATACCCGCCCCCTGGCGGCCATGTTTTTCGCCCAATCAACATTTCTTGAAGGAATCTAATTAAGGTTCACACAAGGAACATTTCTACAAAATTATTTGAAAATCGGCCTGACACTTTTGGAGGAGAAGATTTTTTAAGTTTGCTCTTTAGCCATATAGGCAAAATAGCCCCGCCCTGTGACGGCCATGTTTTTTTACCAATCAACATGGCTTGAAGGAATCTGATAGAGGGTCACCCACAGAACATTTCTACATAATTATTTGAAAATCTGCTGAACACTTTTTGAGAAGAAGATTATTTAAGTTTTCACTATAGCTATATAAGGCAAAGAAGCCCCGCCCCCTGGCGGCCATGTTTTTCGCCCAATCAAAATTTCTTGAAGGAATCTAATAAAGGGTCACCCAAGGAACATTTCTACAAAATTATTTGAAAATCGGCCTGACACTTTCGGAGAAGAAGATTTTTTAAGTTCTCACTATTTTTTTCTTTCGGTTGCCATGGAAACCAGAATTTAGAATGGATCAAAAACATTTGAAGGAATTTAGTAGAGGACATTGAGAGGATGCTTCCCATGAAGTTTCAACCAAATTGGCCAAGTGGTTAGGGAGAAGAAGTCGTTTAAAGGAAAAAGTTAACGCATGCACGCACGACAGACAATTCGCCATGACATAAGCTCGACTGGCTTTCAGCCAGTGGAGCTAAAAATGATTATTGAAAAAAATTGAAAAAAAATATTGTGGTAAAAGGAGAAATTGCTCATCATGAGCAATTTCTATGTTTGGCCAAAATGATTTTACCCCTATTCAATAGTTACTCATTCAATTACAGAGTTTTTCCATAATTTTGCCTAGATGTTTTCAAATTCTTCTCCAAATTTGTTGTATGTTTGAGAGGGTTAATTTGATAATTCAAGATGTAATTATGTGACAATTTGATCTGTGTTTATGTTACCATTAATGATGTAGTTATGTGACAACCTATGATGTATTTACATGATCCTTTTTTATGTATTAATGTGATAATTCATGATGTATTTATGTGAACATTTACTCTGTGTTTATGTGACCATTAAATATGTAATTCGGTGACAATTTATGATGTAGTTATGCAACCATTTATGATGTATTTACATGATCATTTTTGAAGAATTAATGTGATCATTCTTGATATATTTATGTGAACATTTACTTTGTGTTTAAGAGAATATTAATGATATAATTATGTGACAACTTATGATGTAGTTATGCAACCATTTATGATGTATTTACATGATCTTTTTTTTTTTTTTCCCGAAGTATTTATGTGATCATTCATGATGTATTTATGTGACAATTTAATCTGTGTTTATGTGACCATTAATTATGTAATTATTTGACAACCTATGATGTCATTATGTGACAACTTACGATGTAATTATTTGATAGCTTATGATGTAGTTATGCAACCATTTATGTTGAATTTAGATGATCTTTTTTGAAGTATAAATGCAATCATTCGTGATGTATTTATGTAAATATTTGTTCTGTGATTATGAGACCATTAATGATACAATTATGTGATGTAGTTATGCAACCATTTATGTTGAATTTACATGATCATTTTTGAAGTATTTATGTGACTATTTATACTTTATCTATTTTACCATATTAATGATTTAACATGTATTTAAGCAACCATTTAAGATGCAGTTACTTGACCATTAAAGATGTTGCTGTGTGACCATTTAATAGATGATTATGTGAGCATTAATGTTGTATTTATGCAACTGTTCATCATGTATATATGTGACCATTTATGATTTAGCTATGTGAGAGTTCAAGATGTTGTTGCGTGACCATTTAAGATGGTGCTATATGACCATTCAAGATGTAATTATGTGACCATTTATGATGTATTTATGCGACCATTCATAATGTATGTATGTGACCATTCATAATGTATGTATGTGACCATTTATGATATAATTGTGTGACCATTTAAGATGTTGTTGTGTGACCATTTCTTTTATGCATTTATGCCACCATTCATAATGTTTGTATGTGACCATAGTCATACTGTATTTATATGACCATTCATGGTTTAGTTATGTGACTATTTATGATGTATTTATGTGAACATTTATGATGTATATACATTTAGTATTTGATTTTGTTTACCCTCGCCTTATTCACATGTATATTTATGATGTTTATAAATTGCCATTTATGATGTAGGTATGTGACCATTTATTTATGTATTCAAATGTCCATTTAGGCTGTGCTTACCTCATCTTCCTTACTATTGTAGATACCCCCAGTAATTCCCATTTCATCTAGAATATTGAATAATGTATCTTTATCATGGGCTCCTGTCAGGACAAAAACCGTGTCCGCAACTGCATTTCTGATTGGCTCCTGAACATAAAAAAAAACCCAGATGATTACAATAATATTAACATAGTGATTCACCTAACAAACCAATGGACGCTTCTTAACCTTTTCCCACTTGCAGACACATTTTGACACATCTGCAGCAGACAACTTTTGAAAACAGTGTGACAAAGGAGAAATTGGTCAAATCGAACATTTTCAATATTTGCCACTGTGTTTTCAACCTTTTTTTATAATAAGAATTTCATTTATGGAGATTTTCCATGTTTTTGCAGGATTGTTTTCAAAGTCGTCTGCTGCAGATTTGTTGTACCGGTATGTGGGAAAGGGGGGTTCAATGGCAAGATGACTTTGAAAACATGTAGGAAAGTTGTTCTAGATGAAAATATCATTATTGAATAAGAGTAGAAAACTGTGTGCAGAGGACTAGATAAGGAGGAGTAAATAAGTCTTTCTTACATGATATCTCTCTTAGCAATCATTGAAACTTAATGTTGTGGGTACTCAAAAGAATCGTCTCACTGAGACAATTCTTTTGAGTACCAACAACATTGGTTTTGGAGGTTAAATAAGGATTTAAGAGCATGAATAACGCTTCTTATCTAAAGCTCTGTTTGTGGCAAAATAAGAACTTGCTCTTTATGAGCAGTTTTTCTTTTGTCACAATGTTTTCAAAAGTTGTTTGCTGCAAATGCGTCTGCATGTTGGAATGGGTTGACACTTTCCCACATACAGCAAATCTGCAACAGATGACTTTGAAAACAATCATGCCAAAATCTCTATAAATGAAAGTATAATTTAATTAATAAGTTGAAAACAAGGTTAAATTGCTCCTTTTGATTAATACCTCCTTTTTCACAATGTTTTCAAAAGTCGTCTGCTACAGAGGCGTCAGAAAGCGTCTGTATGATGAAAAGGGTAAAATTGCGTGATCCCTCTTACAACTCATGCCTCCAATTAACTCTTTCCCACATACAACAAATCTGCAGCAGACGACGAAATAAATTTGAAACTCCCTTTAAATGAAAGTACATTAAATTTTTTATTGAATCGAGTTGAAAACATGGTGACAAAAAGAGAAATTGCTGGTTATGAGCAATTTCTCCTTTTGTCGCCATGTTTTCATAAAGCTGTCTGCTGAAGAGATGTCAGAAAGCGTCTATCTGAGGAAAAGGTTGATAATAGCCCAGACATGATTAAAAGATGCACACACAATAAGACTATCTTGATTCTCTATACTTCCCTGAATTTTTGGGGAGCAAAACGATGTTAAAAATGTGTAAATTGGACATGAATCAACCAGTCTGTATGTAATAGTAATTCTAATATTTAAAACAAACACTCTCAATGGCGGAGTCTATAAAAAAAGAAGTTAATGTCATATTAAGCTATACAAGTCCCTACCAGACAAGGACAGCACATTGTGTATTGTATGTGCATTTTTGGACAAAAACAGCAATGCTCTGCTAACAGTCCTATCAAACATTTATCATTTCGATCTTTGATTTGTCTTGTGCGCCACATGTCACCTCATCATGGTGAACATGTGGGAATTCGATGATGCATGGTTTCTAATTTCGACTTTTGACCCCTAAACGTGCCCTTGAACTTTTAAGTGCAGGCTTGTGTCTTGTCTGCCACATGTCATTTCATCATGGTGGACATGTGTGCCCAGTAACTTGGGAATCCTATGTTGCATGGTTGAGATGTGGGCCGAACAAGGTACAGTCCTATCAAACAGTACTCATTTTAAGACCTTGAAGTGTGACCTTGACATTTGAGGTACAGGCCTGGGTCTTAAACGTGACACGCCTCCTCATCATGGTGAACGTTTGTGCCAAGTTCCTTGGAAATCCTATGATGGATCATTAAGATGCTAGCCGAACAAGGTAGTCCTATCAAACAGTTCTCATTTTGAACTTTGACCTCTAAGTGTGACCTTGACATTTGAGGTACAGGCCTGGGTCTTGTGTGTGACACGCTGTCTCATGGTGAATGTTTGTGCCAAGTTTCTTGTAAAAATTCTATGATTGATGATTAAGATGTGGGCCAGACAAGGTTAGGTGGGACTGACAGACGGATAGACAGAATCGACCAAACCTATAGTTCCCAAACAGGTCCCCCGAGGTAGGGGACTTTTAAGCCAATGAGAAAACAAAGACTTGAACGTCCGCATAAGATATTACTTTATATAGTTGTGCATCTGAGCTTTGTTAAACGCTTTAAATCAACCCTTTGTCCAAAGGCAGGAGACTTTTAAAAAGAGTCAAAGCAAAATGAGAAATTGCTCTTTCCAATAAGTAAGTATACTCTATACTTTGCCAAGATATTTTCAAAGTCATCGGCTGCAGAATTATTGCATGTACAATATAAAGGTCTATTTTAAAACCTATGATTAATATATTGATTGATTGTTTGGAGTTAAAGCCTTTCCCACATACAACAAATCTGAAGCAAATCTGACGACTTTGAACATTTCGATGCAATAATAAGAAAACTCTCCATTTATATGAAAGTATAATTAATCAATAGGGTAGAACAAATTGCTCATCATTTCTCCTTTTGCCACAGTGTTTTTAAAAGTTGTCTTCAGCAAAGCGTCTGTATGTTGCAAAGGATTAAGGCCATTTCCAATGGTATTTCAGTTAAAGCATGGCTGCCAGTTCAGCTGACATGTATTTCCTAGTCTTCCCGCACCAGTTACCCAACACAACATTTGATATTTTAAAACATTATGACAAGAGGAGAAAATTCCTAATGATAAGCAATTTCTCCTTTTGCCACACTGATCACAACTCTTTTCAATAATTATACATTCTTTGTCCATATTTTTGCTTTTTGCATAGATGTTTTGAAGGTTGTATGCCTCATACTTGTTGTATGAGGGAAAGGGGTGGTTAAAACCTATTAACCCTTTCCCTCATATAGACGCTTTTTGATGCCTCTGCAGCAGAAGGCTTTTTGAAAACACAGTGACAAAAGAAGAAATTGCTCAAAACGAAGCTACATCATATTTATTCATGAATCATGTACAATGTATATAAGGAAAACAATCCCCACACCCTGTTGGGCATGTTTTTTAACCCTTTCCCTCATACAACAATTCTGCAGCAGGCAACTTTGAACATACTTGTCAAAAAATCTCTATAATTGAATGGATTACCTATGACTAAAAGTGGAAAACATTGTGGCAAAAGGAGAAATTGCTCGTTTTGAGCAATTTCTTCTTTTGTCACTATGTTTTCTAAAAGCTGTCTGCTGTGAAGCCTCAAAAAGCGTCTATATGAGGGAAAGGGTTAAGGTATAAAGGTTGTTGATCAATGTATCAACATATCCAGCTTCTTATATATATGCAATATTTGTTACCTCAGGATGCAGGAGTTTAGGCAGGACACTTAGAAGAACATCTGGTCTACCCTGACCCAGCACCTGGAGAGCTTTCAGTGTATACTTGACTTCGGCCATGTTCATGTTGTTCAGATTGAGCCCTAGTTTACCCACAACCTGATCTAATTGCGCGGCAGGAATGCCAATCTCCCTGATAAAGAAATTAAACAAGAATTTAATGAGTTTATCCGTTGGAAAAAGGTACAGAATTGGCATTTCTGGACCATCGTTGTTCCAGGATCAGTCTATACATACGTCTGTACTGTCTTATCAGAATCTACACTAGTTGACAAAAGCTTCTTATAAGCTCATGCAAGTAACATGTGAACAGTGTAGATCTTGATTACTGTGCATAGGAGGCCATGGAACTTATTTACCATATAAAACTTTGCACACATGACCAACATGAATATTTGTGGTTTATTTCAAAATCCATCAAACAGTTAAAAAGTTATGGATTGGACAAGAAGTACTTTCATATGACCTTTGACCTTGAGCTTTAACTGTGTTTGCAGAAACGTGCACTCCTTCAGGTGGTTCAAAAGTTAAATGTATTCTACAACAAGAGGGCCATGATGGCCCTGGATCGCTCACCTGATTTTTTTTTTTTTCAATTTAGCCATATAAGTCCTGCCCCCTGGTAGCCTTAGTTTTCGACCAATCAGCATGGCTTGACGGAATCTGATAGAGGGTCACCCTAGGAATATTTCTACAACATTATTTGAAAATCGGCCAAACACTTTCGGAGAAGATTTTTTTTAGTTTTCACTCAAGCCATATAAGGCAAAAAAGCCTCGCCCCCTGGCAGCCATGTTTTTGACCAATCAACATGGCTTGGAGCAATATAAGGCAAATAGCCCCGACCCCTGGCGGCCATGTTATTCGACCAATCAACATGGCTTGAAGGAATCTGATAGTAGGTCACTAAAGGAACATTCTGAATCTTTATCTTGAAAAATACTGAGAGGTCTTCTTCAGGAGCAAATGTAAAGGTAGAATTTCTGTTTTCAATATCTGCATCATCCAACAATGTGTCAATTGCCAATGTAAAGGACATGTGACAAATAAATTAAGTTTTTATCGGGTTCAAAAAGTCAATTATAACAGTTTTGCCAATTTTAAAGGGTCATAATTCAGTTATGCATGGACGGATCTGGCTTTTCAAAAGGAACCGGGCTCTCATGTATATATATAGCTTCCGTATAAGTTTGGTAAACATCGGATAATAAATGATGACTTTGACTTGTTCACAAGGTCAATTATAGCAATTTTGCCAATTTTTGCTCAATTGGTTTTCGAGAGGAACTGAGCTCTCATAGACATTTAGCTACTGAATAAGTTTGGTAAACATCGGATAATAAATGAAGACTTTATCGTGTTCACAAGAAATGGTGGACAGAGGGCAGACGACCACAAAAGCTCACCTTCCCTGTCACTATGTGACAGGTGAGCTAAAAATAAAACTTACGTAAATATATCTGCGAGATATTTACAGACATCATCATAAGGGACGGGGCCCTCATTGTCTACAGCATCAATAAGGCCATCCAGAACGTCCTCATATTCGAACGTCTCCTTCATCTTGGGCATCCATTTCTCTTCTAACAGCTGTTGTATGATCCCATTGTTTAAATTGTTCTTTACCCTGCGACCTGACTTGCTCTCCTGTAAATACAAGACAAGAAACCGCTGAAGACGGTAAGGCCGGATTGTCGGCAATTTGACCTTGAAAATCGACAAACCAAGGTCAAGGTCAAAGTAACCATAGAAATCAATAGAACTTGTTACTGGTTACCTTCAGGCAAAATTCAAGTTTGTAACCCTTTCCAGTGCTGGAATTTGCCTCAACCTGAAACTTTACCAAAATGTTGATGGACAGACAGACAGACGGACATCACCAATCTATAGACCGGAATTACTAGAACAATCCGGCCAAAAATCAGTCACCCAATGCTCACTGAATGGGCTGTAAAATACCAAAGGGCAATACCTCTGTAATCTTAAATTAAACCCTTTTTCCACATACAACAAATCTGCAGCAAACGACTTTGAAATCAATTAACCCTTTCCGTCATACAGACACTTTCTGACGCCCTCTGCAGCAGACGGCGTTTTGAAAACATAGTGCGAAAGAAGAAATTGCACAAAACGTGCAATTTCTCCTTTTGCCACAATGTTTTCCACTTTTTGTCATAGGTTATCCATTAAATTATGGGGGATTTTCTATGTTTTGACAAAATATGTTCAAAGTCGTCTGCTGCAGAATTATTGTATGAGGGAAAGGGTTAAGCATAATATAAAAACACTCTATGAATCAAAGACTAATTATTGAATGAAGTTGAAAACGATGTTTTCAAAAGACTTCTACTGCAGAAAGCATCCATATATAAAAATGGTCATACTAAAGACTTCCCTCCTTGGTGCCCAGTATTGCGGGGAATAGCATTATGACTGATACACTTTCATCAGGATGAACTAGAACTATCACTGAAGATGATAAATACCCCCAAAAAAACACCTTGACCTACACCATAACTTAATAAGTAAAAGGGCCATAACTCTGTAAAATAACATGCAATTGTAACCCCTTTAGGATATGCACATCTCCTCTTCGTATAGAAGCTTCATGTAAAATTTTATTGAATTCCACCCAGTGGTTTGTAAGAAATAGGCCGGACAAAATATGGCTTCCGACCGACAGACAGACAGCCCGACACAGTGACTCCTATATACCCCCTCTTCTTCGAAGGGGGGTTTAATAATACTGGTAATTTACCAGGAAAATGAATTATACATATAGTTGAAAACAATGTAACATTTAATTTAAAACAAAAAATACCTTTATATGTATCATGGAAGAATCTTCATCCACAGCGAGATTGGTCAGTTTGAAGGACTTGGTCCTCTCTACACTCCGCCCACCAGATGTACGCCGTCTCCGTGATGAGTCGGGCGTTGACATTTCAATATCCACACGATTCAACTCCACCCTCCTACTTTTTACTAAACAATGAAAATGAAGTACATTTATTTCAAACCTTTCCCACCTGCCGTCACATCTTCCAACAGCTTCAGCAGGCAATTCTAAAAAGCATTGTGGCTAAGGGAAAAATTGCCTATGATGAGCAATTTTATTTCTCTTTTTGCCACAATGCTTTCTACGCTATTCTCATATTTAAATTTATCATAGAAATATTTCCAATATTTCCCTATGATGTTTTTAAAGTTTTCTGTTTGAGATTCTTTCTGTGTTGAAAAGGGTTGATTAAAAAGATTGTTGTAAAACATATTACTTGCTTTAGAAACTTGTTAAACATTTCCCACACGCAAAAAATCTTCAGCAGATAACTATATATGAATATAGTTTTCAAAAATTGTTTTCTGCAGATGTATTAAATTGCCTCTGGAAGTGGTAAAATGTTAAATATTTTCCAAATGTTTTATTCAATTCAAATGTTTTTCATATCCATATCCAAAACAAACCTTTTTTCATTTCCTTAACCACCTGGTAAAAAATCATAGTACAAATACAGGTATTGGATTTTTTTAAAACAAAACTGTAAATGAGGGGTGCTATGCGAACACCAATCTTTGGGCATTTGCAAACTGTCAACCTAGACCAGCCTGCATATCTGTGCAGTTTGATCAGGATCTTTACTGTTTGCCAATAAGTCAATGAAGCTATCTAGAACTAGAAATATCACTGAAGGTGATGAATACCCCCAGCTGGTGCCTGACAATATACATATGTATGAGAAATTCAAGGGGCCATAACGCATTTAAAAACAAGATGTGTTTGTGAAACACTGATGCCCCAGAATGGCAACATCTAGGTCAAAGGTCAAGGTCACAAGGTCAACAATTTTGGTACTGACAGAAAGGTCATGTCACAAGGAATACACATGTGAAATATGGTAGCTGTACCCGTTATGGTTCAAAAGTAGTGGTCAAGGTTAAAGTTTTTTTCGAGAATGGCAACATCTAGGTCAAAGGTCAAGGTCAAAAATGTTGATACTGACAGAAAGGTCACGTCACAAGGAAAACACATGTGAAATATAGCAGCTGTACCTGTTATTGTTCAAAAGTAGTGGTCAAGGTTAAAGTTTTTTTCGATGATTCCGGAGGCATAATAATTTGAGTGCAACACGCTGACAATATGCACAACTAGGCTTGGTATCAATCATTCTTGAGAAGTTATATTGAATTGTGACCAAGGGTTGCTGAGAAATAGTGTTCACAAGAAATGGCTACAGACCAACTATGTATGAGAAATTCAAGGGGCCATAATTCATTTAAAAATAATTCCAGTGCAACAAGCCAACAATATGCACAACTAGGCTTGGTATCAATCATTCTTGTGAAGTTATACTGAATTCTGACCAAGGGTTGCTGAGAAATAGTGTTCACAAGAAATATCTATAGACCAACTATGTATGAGAAATTCAAGGGGCCATAACTCATTTAAAAATAATTTGAGTGCAACACGCTGACAATATGCACAACTAGGCTTGGTATCAATCATTCTTGTGAAGTTATATTGAATTCTGACCAAGGGTTGCTTAGAAATAGTGTTCACAAGAAATGTCTATAGACCAACTATGTATGAGAAATTCAAGGGGCCATAACTCATTTAAAAATAATTCGAGTGCAACACGCCGACAATATGCACAACTAGGCTTGGTATCAATCGTTCTTGTGAAGTTATATTGAATTCTGACCAAGGGTTGCTTAGAAATAGTGTTCACAAGAAATGTCTATAGACCAACTATGTATGAGAAATTCAAGGGGCCATAACTCATTTAAAAATAATTTGAGTGCAACACGCCGACAATATTCACAACTAGGCTTGGTATCAACCATTCTTGTGAAGTAATATTGAATTGTGACCAAGGGTTGCTGAGAAATAGTGTTCACAAGAAATGTCAAGACCAACAGACCGACCGACCAACAAACCGACAAACTGACCGACAAGCATGACTCCTATATAGCCCCCATATACTACGTATCTGGGGATATAATAACAGTATACATGTATATTAATTTTGTATCTGTTAGCATACGTCAAAGAGCAAAAACTTTATAGAGACTATAACAATATTTTGTTTGTTTGTGATTAAGCTAGGATATAAATTGATGTTGTTGCCAGTCTGCCAAGTATCTCATGCTTCAGAAAACTGGTCCTAGCAGTGAAAGCATTACAAAGTGTTTTTATCTAACAAAGAAATGGAGGAAGAATTGACTTCTACCTCCAAGTTTGACACTTTAGCAATGTCCTTATATACATGTAGTCACATTTGACCAACCTGTAAAACAGCTTGCACCTTTGACTAATACTTTAAGTTCATGCTGAAAATATTGTTAACCCTTTCCCATTTGCAGACACTTAATGACAGATGACAAATTTTGAAAAAAATTGTAGCAAAAGATTTAACTTTTTTTATGTAGGAAAGGGTAAACTGCAAACTATAAAAAAAAATATTCTGACTTGACAAAATTGCACATCATGTAATGTGTTTCAAAAATAATAACAGGCTAGGAAATAAGGATCTGTCAAAAGTCTTTGTTAATCTGTGTCTCTCTTCTGACTATTAAACCCTATAGTGTGGGTACTTAAATCGTTTAAGTCGGAGGATACTTTTGAGTACCCGCAACAGGGTGCTTTTGGCGCAGGTTGTGACTTGCTAACAGGAAAGCCCATTTTTTTTTATTAATGTCTGAACTGCTAGTGCTAGAAATTGAAAATCTATTATTAACCCTTTCTTACATACAACAAATCTGCAGCAGACGACTTTGAGATCCTCTGAACAAAACAATAGAATGTCTCTGTAAATTAATCTTATATTACTGAAAGAAGTTGAAAACATTGTGGCAAAAGGAGAAATTGCTTATTTTAAAAAATTTCTTCTTTTGCCGCAATGTTTTCAAAAGTCGTCTGCTGCAGAGGCGTCAGAAAGCATCTATATGAGGGAAAGGGTTAAGACATGTTACTCCAAATGAGAGATAATCTGGTCATCTTTATTGATTGATTGATTTCCCCTTTCCCACATACAACAATTCTGCAGCAGATGACTTTGAAAGCATCATATCAAAATATTGAAATTCTCTCAAAATAAAAGTATAATTATTGAAAACAGTTGAAAACAGTTGAAAACAGTTGAAATCATTGTGAAAAAAAGAAGAAATTGCTCATCTTGAACAATTTCTCCTTTTCCCACAATATTTTCAATGCAGATGCAACAATTTGTGTCTGCAGGTGGGAAAGGGTTCTGATTGCTTTTACTTTGACATTCATGTTGTACTAGTTAAATGTAATATCAATACCTTTAGAAGTGGAATAGCAAGCTTCTACAATATTAAGTTAGTTGGTGCACATGCATATTTTAAATTAAGCACCTCTATATTTTAATATAGCATGAGGAGTCACTACTTTCAATTTCTAATGTCCCCATGTTTTCAAATCTTTACCTTAATAATATTTTCATCTCTCGATTTGTAAATATTTCAGTTATATCATGGCATATCATGGGTAATTAACCCTTTCCCTCATATAGACGCTTTCTGACACCTCTGCAGCAGACGGCTATTTGAAAACATAGTGACAAAAGAAGAAATTGCACAAAACGTGCAATTTCTCCTTTTGCCACAATGTTTTCCACTTTTAGTCATAGGTTATCCATTCAATTATAGAGATTTTCTAATTTTTTACAAAACATGTTCAAAGTCGTCTGCTGCAGAATTGTGGTATGAGGGAAAGGGTTAACTAGTTGTGCAGGAAAGTAAATCCTTACACCAGCGCCTCAGTCATAGGGCCATCCCTGCAACCATGAGCGACAACGAGGGAAGCAAATTCTACAACTAAATGACCCAATATGGAATTAAACCCTTTCCCTCATACGACAATTCTGCAGCAGACGACTTTGAACGTATTTTGTCAAAACATAGAAAATCTCCATAATTGAATGGATAACCTATGACAAAAAGGGGAAAACATTGTGGCAAAAGGAGAAATTGCACGTTTTGTGCAATTTCTTCTTTCGTCACTATGTTTTTAAAAAGACGTCTGCTGCAGAGGCGTCAGAAAGCGTCTATATGAGGGAAAGGGTTAAACCCTGGTCTCCGAGTTTTGTGCCTGACGTTCTAATCACAACACTAACTATGCAATTCTATAGTATAACAAGAGGCCCAAGAGGGCCAGTATCGCTCTACTGCCATTAGGTAAAAATTAAATCTCCAAACAGCCCGGCCCCCTGGTAGCCATGCTTTTTGTGCAATCCCCATGGCTTGAAGGAATCTCGTAGTGTCATCCAAGGAACATTTCTGCAAATATTTTTGAAAATAGAAGACTTTTGTAAGTTTTCACTATGGCCATTTAAGGCAAAATAGCCCCCAACCCCTGGCAGCCATAGTTTTCGACTAATCAACATGGCTTGAAGGAATCTGATAGAGAGTCACCCAAGGAACATTTCTACAAAATTATTTGAAAATCGGCCCGACCTTTTCGGAGGAGAAGATTTTTAAAGTTTTCACTAAAGCAACGCAATATAAGGCTAACAGCCCCGCCCCCTGGCAGCCATATTTTAAGACCAATCAACATTGATTGGTGGAGTCTGATAGAAAGTCACTCAAGGAACATTTCTACAAAATTATTTGAAAAACGGCCAGATACTTTTGTCGGAGAAGATTTTTTAAGTTTTCACTATAGCCATATAACGCAAAATAGCCCCGCCCCCTGGCGGCCATGTTTTTCAACCAATCAACATGGCTTGTAAGAATGTGATGGAGGGTCAACCAAGGAACGTTTCTACAAAATTATTTGAAAATCGGCCAAACAGTTTTGGTGGAGAAGAATTTAAAAAAAAAAAAGTTGATTGCCATGGAAACCAGAATTTTGCATGGATAAAAAAAAAATGAAGGAATTTAGGAGAGGACATTGTGAGGATACTTCCAATGAAGTTTCATCCCAATCGGCCAAGTGATTAGAAGTCGTTTGAAGCAAAAAGTTGATGCATGCCAGCAATCACATGCGCACGTAGGACAACTCGCCATGACATAAGCTCGACAGGCTTTCAGCCAGTGGAGCTAAAATTGACAATATAAAATTAAATGCTGTTTATTTATAAGTATATGAATGACAACATCAAAAATGCTATATATATTTGGTGATCTATAGTGTTATCTATTTATACCTGAGTCTGCGGATGAAACACAACTATGTGCGCTACCAGCTGAAAATTTCATATCAAAAATTGATTTTACATTAAAATATTTACATAAACGAAAACAAAAGGGATAAAGTCTATGTTTAATCAATCTACAGAAGACAACTTTTGAAGACATTATGGTAAAAGATAAAATTGCTCATTATGAGCAGTTCCATTTTTTGCCACAGCGGTTTTTATCTCTATTCAATAATTACGTCTTAACCCTTTCGCTCATTTAGACGGTTTCTAACGCCTCTGCAGCAGACGGCTTTTTGAAAACATAGTGACAAAAGAAGAAATTGCACAAAACGTGCAATTTCTCCTTTTGCCACAATGTTTTCCACTTTTTTGTCATAGGTTATCCATTCAATTATAGAGATTTTCCACTTTTTGACAAAATAAGTTCAAAGTCGTCTGCTGCAGAATTGTTGTATGAGGGAAAGCGTTAAGCTAAAGCTCTGTTTACATATTTTTCAGAGAAGTTTTTAAAGTAGTCTGCTGCAGATTTGCTGTATGTGAGAAAGGGCTAAGTGTTCTTCACTGCTTTTAATTGAAAAGAATCTTGTTGTGTAAAAACATAAATAGCATGCAAGATTAAACTTTTAATTGAATTCCTTAAATTGTACATGAGGATTTAGATAATTGCAAAGGTATAAAAAGGATAAATAACAACGAAACGAAGAGGGAATACTTTCCAGTAATTGCTTTAAAATCAGGAGTTTATACAACCATTTTCAATACATTTTTTGTAAATATTGCAGATAAAGAGGAACATGCTTATGATGAGAAAAATTACTCCTTTTACCACAATGTTTTTAACTCATTTCAATAATTAAACTCTAATTCATCAAGAGTTTCCATTTTTTTCATTCATGCTTTCAAAATCGTTTCAATTTGCATCTGCAAGTGGGAAAGAGAGGGTTAACCTTTTGCCACATACCACACCAAAATTATAGCAGATGACTTTAAAAATGTTGAGGTAAAGGTATAATTGAAAAGAGTTAAAAACATCACGGCTAAATGAGTAATTGCTATTGATGAGTAATTTCTCCTTTTGCCACTGTATTCCTAAAAATGCTCTGCAAATGGAAAATGGTTATAGGAGGTAAAAATGGGAGTCATGGTAAGTGTAAAACACGGAAAAGAAAGGCAAAATTTAAAGTTGAGACAAAAAAAATATCATAAATACATTAAAACATGTATATATAGTTGTCAAAAAGATCATACTCATCGAAAAAATCACAAATAGATCATACTCATATTAAACCCTTTCCCTCATACGACAATTCTGCAGCAGACGACTTTGAACATATTTTGTCAAAAAATAGAAAGAATCTCTATAATTGAATGGATAACCTATGACTAAAAGTGGAAAACATTGTGGCAAAAGGAGAAATTGCACGTTTTGTGCAATTTCTTCTTTTGTCACTATGTTTTCAAATAGCCGTCTGCTGCAGAGGCATCAGAAAGCGTCAATATGAGGGAAAGGGTTAAATGTAGTCACTAGAGTTAAAAAAAAAGATGGTACTTACATTTATATGTTGTTGATGGAGTACCAGGCTTGAGCTTGCTTCCAGATCTTAGCCGAGAGGATGACTCGGAGAGATCTGTTGCGGAGCGATGGAGATCTTCTCGAGCAGAACTCAGTTGTGAGAGACCAGTCGTTGTATCTGGCTTCCCTGAGCTGGTGCTGTCTTCCCAACCAGACTGGTTTGTGAAAGAGATTAAATGGCAGAGGTCAAGTAAAAGAGGGGTATTTGTTTTATTGGTGTTTCCCGCAGCTTTCAACATTATTTCAGTTATATCACATCGACAGTTCACTTATTCATGATCCCTGTGTAAACAAACCAGTACTAGGCTAGAAAATGTGCCTTGCCTAAGAGCACTCCACCATGACCGTCATGCCGCGACTGGGAATCAAACCCGGGACACACAAAAAAAAAGAGAGGTATACAGCTCTTTTCGCCACAATATCTCTCCTATTATCTAACCAAACCAATTGACTCATTGAGAAAATTCTTTTGAGTTCCCACAACATAGGTTTTTCAGGTCAAATAGAGATTGAACCCTTTACCTCAAATATACACTTTCTGACGCCTCTGCAGCAAAAGGCTTTTTGAAAACATAGTGACAAAAGAAGAAATTGCTCAAGATGAGCAATTTCTCCTTTTGCCACAATGTTTTCCACTTTTAGTCATAGGTTATCCATTCAATTTTAGAGATTTTCCATTTTTTGACAAAATATGTTAAAAGTTGTCTGCTGCAGAATTGTCATATGAGGGAAAGGGTTAAGACCATGAAATACGCCCCTTATCTAGAGCTCCTTTATCCCTTTCCCTCATACGACAATTCTGCAGCAGACGACTTTGAACAATAAACTAGTTTGTCAAAAAATAGAAAATCTCTATAATTGAATGGATGACTAAAAGTGGAAAACATTGTGTCAAAAGGAGAAATTGCCCGTTTTGAGCAATTTCTACTTTTGTCACTATGTTTCCAAAAAGCCGTCTGCTGCAGAGGCGTCAGAAACCGTCTATATGAGGGAAAGGGAAATCTCGAGCGCCTTGATCTAGAGCTCTGACTGATTAGAATATCTGGATTTAACCCTTTCAAACATACAACAAATCTTCAGCAGACAACTTTGCAAATGTATGGAAAATCTATATAAATGAAAGTATAATTACTGAAAAGAAATGAAAACATTGTAGCAATAGAAGACATTGCTCGTCATGAGCAATTTGTCCTAATGACTTAACGTTCTTAAAAGTCATCTGCTACAGATCTGTCTGCAAATAGGAAAGTGTAAATGATGACATAGGACGGAAAAAAAAGGTTTTCATACATGTATGTATAATCTAAATATATAATAGCACTAAAATGGCTACTTATTAATCAAAAGGTTCTTATTTTGGAAAAAGCAAAGTTTGGTGCTATAGATATGAACTCAATATAACACAAAGTAAAATGTGTTATTCAAGAAATAAATGTCAATAAAATTTGATAAGTTATACAGGAGTTATATGAAAAAGGTTTTAAACAATTCTTTAAATGGAATACCCGAACATTAACTTAAATGAATATCTAACAAACAAGAGAGTTGAAAAGAACACATGTGTCACCTGTCAATAACTCAGTGTAACATACATATTGACTTAAGGACAACAGAGATCTGATCCCTCTGTATAGAAAAAAACACAGCAAAATATTAGTAAACCCTTTCCCACATACAACAAATTTGCAGCAGACGACTTTGAAAATGTTAGGGCAAAATTATGGAAAATCACAGTTTATGAAAGTGTAATTATTGTATAAAGTTGAAAACATTAAAGCAAAAGGAGAAATTGCTCATAGTTATTTCATAAGTAAAATTTAGTTTGCGGCAGAGGCATCAGAAAGCCTTCTGTATGTGGGAAAGGGTATAATTAGAAATAAGCAAACTACAGTATGAAAACCAACACTTTTTGAGTTTAGCTAATTATAACTAGAACTATCACTGAAGATGATAAATACCCCCAAAACAGCACCATGACTCAAAATATGGCTTCCGAAGGACTGAACGACAGATAGGTAGTCCTATCAAACAGTACTCATTTTGACATTTGACCATGACCTTGACCTTTGAGGTACAAGCAACCTCATCATGGTGAGCATGACTGTGTGCCCAGTAACTTGAGAATCCTATGATGCATGGTTGAGATGCGGACCAGACAAGGAAGTCCTATCAAAGAGTACTCATTTTGACCTTTGACCTCTGAATGTGACCTTGACCTTTGAGGTACAAGCCACCTCATGATGGTGACCATGTGTGTCCAGTAACTTGAGAATCCTAAGATGCATGGTTGAGATGCGGGCCGGACAAGGTAGTCCTATCAAACAGTACTCTTTTTACCTTTGACCTCTGAGTGTGACCTTGACCTTTGAGGTACAAGCCACCTCATCATGGTGAACATGTGTGTCCAGTAACTTGAGAAGTTTTCCTAAGATGCATGGTTGAGATGCGGGTCGGACAAGGTAGTCCTATCAAACAGTACTCATTTTGACGTTTGACCTCTAAGTGTGACCTTGACCTTTGAGGTACAGGCCTGGGTCTTGTGCGCGACATGCCGCCACATCATGGTGAATGTTTGTGCCATTTTTTTTATGAAATCCTATAATGCATGGTTGAAATGTGGGCCAGACAAGGTACAGTCCTTTCAAATACTCGATTCAACCTTTGACATGAAAGTGTGACCTTGACATTTGAGGTATAGGCCCGGGTCTTGTGCACAACACGCCGCCTCATCATGGTGAACATTTATGCCAAGTTTCTCTGAAATCCTATGATGCATGGTTGAAATGCAGGCCGGACAAGGTACAGTTCTATCAAATAGTACTCATTTTGACCTGTTACCTTAACATTTGAGGTACAGGCCTGGGTCTTGTGCGCGACACGCCGCCTCATCATGGTGAACATTTGTGCCAAGTTTCGTTCAAATTCTATGATGCATGGTTAAGGGCTATAACTGTGTAAAATAACATGCAATTGTAAGACCTTTAGGGTCACTGCACATCTCCTCTTGGTATAGAAGCTTCATGTAAATTTTTTATTGAATTCCACCCAGTGGTTTGTAAGAAATACGCCGAAATATGGCTTCTGACCGACCAACCGACTGACACAATGACTCCTATATACCCCCCAAAACTTTGTTTTTTGGGGGTATAATTACTCAGATTCATTAATCAAGGATTTAAAGCTAAACAGTTGTAACTACTACATCTGTAACAAAGATTTAGTTAAAACCATTTTGAATAAAACAATTGAAATGTGAGATTATGTGTCAAATAAAACAAAACTTAAAATGCTAATCTTTGGACACCCTGAAATAATTATTCCCCTGAAAGAACACAGAAAATAAAAGTTTCTACAAAAATAAAACCTATAAAAGAATATGGATAAATTGCCGACTTAAAAAAACTAATCTTGCTATTTTTCAAACATGAACTTACACAATACCATGTAGAATTTGCTGTAGACTTTCAAAATAAATAAAAAATATATGCATTTAACCCTTTCCCACATACAGGCACTTTCTGTTGCCTCTGCAGAAGACGACTTTTGAAAACATTGTGGCAAAAGAAGAAATTGCTCATGATGAGCAATCTCTCCTTTTGGCACAAAGTTTTCAACTCTATTCGATATTTAAACTCACATTCATAGTAGAGACTTTTTTTTTTCAAAGTCATCTGCTGCTGATATGTTGTATGTGGAAATGGTTAATGTTAGTTACAGTTCTGCTATTCAAGTTTTGCATTGGATATACTTTAGTTTCAACTCATTTATTTTACATTGTCTGTGAAACAAGCTTTCAGCTTATATTAATCACTGTCAAGGGCTTCCTCCTGGAGACCGAACCAGTTCTAATGCCATGTGTGGGAAAACAAAGTCAGAACAAGCTCATCATTGGATTCAAACCAGGGCCCTGGGTAAGAAAGGCAGACACTCTTCCACCAATACAATATAGGCAGGCACATATGAACTCTTATTGTCATATTTAAATTCAAGTTTTATGATGCAATTACCCCCTTTTAAAATGCTTTACCACTCATAGCCCAAGGTTATTAGTGACTAAATAATTGGGTTTTAATTCCATTTTCAACAATTATTTAGTCTTTTCACGGAGGCCAGTTCTCCTTCCCATTTATTTCCTGGCTTTCTGCCACCAGTTCGCCACAAAACATTCTTCCTTGTCAACTGGCTAACTTAAGATAGACTATCAGAGGTCCAGATAAGGAGGAGTATTCAGCTATCTCTCTTATAATCCAACCAAACCCCATGATGTGGGTACTCGAAAGAATTGCCTTTATTGAAACGATTCTTTTGAGTACCCACAACATAGGGTTAGATGGTCAAATAAGGATTTTAGAACATGTGAAACGCCCCTAATCTAGAGCCATGGACTGTATACCTAGGTTCAAACTCATGACCGTCCCTTAAATTGAAAGCCCTTATAGTTACTGACTGAGCTATCCCTGCCCAAAACATGTGAATATAAAGATATAAATCTGTGAATCCCAGCAGTCTGATCCATATAGAAAAGTTGTGTAGAAGCCCCCTTGAAAGCTGCTGTAACTAATTAGTATACAATGCAGATCCGGATTAGACTGCCGAGACACTCTGACCTATCAGTGTTTTATTTGTTAAATTGAGGTCTAGATTAAACTGCAAATTTTCAAGACCATGCATTTTCTCCTCAGATGTTTGCAAGGCTAACGGCTCTTATAAAATAAAATAAATACCACTTAACAGCATTGAATTCCAATCAATCAATCAATATAAAAAGTAGCAAATCATGTTAACAGTCAACTCCACTCCAATCAGGTTAGTAAGGTCAGCAGCACGACATATCACATCTCTATACCTTCTTTTTGCCATATTTTTCGTTCAGTTTAATCATTTTCTTCACATTTTCTATTGGAGTTTTATCATTTCTGGACTGTTTCCCTGGGGTTTTAGACCCACGTTTCTCTTTTGGCGTGACTGATAGAGGTGTGGTTGTTTTACTTTTTTCTCCTATGTACCTCTTCACGGGTGATTCGACCAAACTTTTGATAGAAACCGTGGACACAGAAGATATGTCCGAGACTGGCGATGGTGAGTCTTCCCATTTCATTGCACGGTAACGCACCTTTGAACAACATTGAACAAAATGATGCATAGAACTATCACGGCTTCAATATGAACTTTATATAAATGTCCATAACAATTTTACTCATCTTTGACCCTTTCCTACACTCACAAATCTCTCTTTATATAAAAGTTTAGTTTTACCCTTTCCCTCATATAGATGCTTTCCGACGCCTCTGCAGCAGATGGCTTTTTGAAAACATAGTGACAAAAGAAGAAATTGCTCAAAACGAGCAATTTCTCCTTTTGCCACAATGTTTTCAACTTTTAGTCATAGGTTATCCATTCACTTATAGAGATTTTCTGTTATTTGACAAAACATATTCAAAGTCATCTGCTGCAGAATTGTTGTATGAGGGAAAGGGTTAAAACATTCGAGTTAAAAGGAGGAGAAACTGCTCATTATGAGTAATTTCTCTTTTTACCATTATGTGTTTGCCAATTTGTCACAGAGAGTTTCAAGGAACTTTCAGCAAATACAATGCACACTGAGATCAGATTGCAATTGATGTTCATCAACACTTGTTATAAATTAGCCAAGGTTGGATTTCCTGAAGCCAGGACTTATAATTTACAGAGCTCCAGATAAGGAGGGGTTTACAGCTCTTTTTCCCACAATATCTCTCTTATTATCCAACCAAACCCTATATTGTGGGTACTCAAAAGAATCGTCTGAGTCTCATTGAGACGATTCTTTTGAGTAACCATAACATAGGGTTAATTGAGACAATTCTTTTGAGTAACCACAACATAGGGTTAGCGAATATAAGGATTTTAGAACCTTATCAAGAGCGCTGAATTATAATACTTACAAGGGATGTGGGTTCCCTCTCGCTCCCGATTCCCCACCATGACGGCATATGATCAGGATTGATCTTAGGTACCTGAAATAGAAGTTAAGTTGCACACTTCAACTGTAAAACTTAACCTTGCTTACATACAATACATCAGATCTAAAAGACTAGAGAGGCAAAAATATTGAAAATCTCTTAAATCAAACCTTTGGCAAAATGTAAAATACTTATGATATTTCAAACTCTATTCAATTATCATAATATCATCATTTATTGAGATTTTCCATATATTTGCTTAACCCTTTCCCACATATAGATTCTTTCTAACGCCTCTGCAGCAGACAACTTCTTGAAAACATTTAGGCAAATGAAGAAATTGCACTCCATTTGCCAAAATGTTTTAAATTCTTATCATTAATAAAACTTTCATTTATCAAAGTTTTCAATATTTTTGCCTAGATGTTTTCAAAGTCGTCTGCTGCAGATTTGTTGTATGTGGGAAAGGGTTAACACTTTCCCAAATATAACAAATCTGCAGCAGACGACTTTGAAAAAGTTCAGGCAACAATTTGCAAAACCTCTTAAATGAAAGTATAATAATTGAAAGTATTGTGGCAAAAGGAGAAATTGTTCACAATGTTTTCAATAGTTGTCTGCTGCAAATGGGTCTTAATTAGGGATGGCAACGAATATTCGAATACTATATCATGATTCGAATATTCGATTAAAACCATGAGTATTCTAAAATATATATATATATAAATCAAATTTGACGATACTTGAAATATTTACCCACGTTTGTTAAAAACAGCAAGCAAAGGGTTACCGATGGTCCATTTTATGTGTGTTGTATAAGGTGTCAATACTGTATATACAATGTCAAACTGATAATTCTTGCTTTGGGCTATTAAAGTGATCAATACAATACCGATGGTTTCGTTCCAAGATGCCCTAACTTCAACTTGTATAACATGTAGTTACGTTTTTATTTAATTATACATCAATCAAATCTGGCCGTGCAATTATCTGATTTCGTATTTATGTTGATAAACAATCTGGTGCTGGGAATACTTTGTGCCCATTTTCAACAGTGTTTCAGTTATAATACAGCAAGAGAGAAGGTAAAATTGCTCCAAATAGGCAGTGCCACATTTCTACTCAAATAACGACATAAACCCTTAACGACGGTCCTAGTCCGATTTGTCATGTTTCGAAAATATTTGAGAATTTAGAACAATTCATGACATTTTCAATGGAATTTCAGTTGTATACATATGGTTATCAGAACTACATGTTTTTAAAAAAAAAAAATGAAGCAAGTGAACATTGTTTTCACGGGTTGAACGGACATGTAAATGCGATTCTTGGAAATTGAACAAAATAAGACAACATTAAGATAACTTTACAGCAAATAACGCATTTATAAACTCTTTGTTGGCGAAGCATACACAAATGGGTTGAATATTCGAATACTTTGTGATCGAATATTCGAATACTAATTTTGGTATTCGTTGCCATCCCTAGTCTTAATGCATCTGCTGCAAATGGGGCTTAATGCATCTGCAAGTGAGCAACGGTTAAATGCTATCAACGTTTTCTGCTTCAGTTGCATGGAACTTCAGTTGCTGTGGGAAATGGATTAAAACAAGATTCAGATCTAAAGAAGGGCACTGCACAACGGGGCATCTCCTAGCAACATAAAGCTTGACTTTTGATCAGCAGTGACATTATCCTCTCATCTCTTACCTTGAAAAGTAAAACATTATGAAAAGATTATTTCAATGTCAGAGATGTGGCATTTTGGACAACTGAGGATATAATCAAATTTGGCATACAGGTCATCTTTTTAATATATCTATAGGTGCTACCTATTTACGAAAAATACGCAAGATAATTATAAACAAAAATTTAAGAGCATACTTTGGCCATAAATAAGGATTTATAAGTAATTGACTAGACAATAATAATGTTAATGGCATGTGTCTTGCATTATCAAAACATATTTGCAATTCTTATTGCTGTCGTCTATTATTACGAACAGAAAATAATAAAGTAAAGACTTTCAGAAAATCAAGGAATACATTTATAATGAACGCGGTTAAAACATGAGGGCCAAGATGATCCTTAATCGATCACCTGCATTATGGTAAAGAAGCAAATAGATCAGCCCTTTTCTGATGCCACCTGGCGACTGCCTTTTTCAAGCAGTCAATATGACAAATTATGTAAGGGGTCACATTTCTGCTAAACCCTTCCCCTATTAAAGACGGTTTCAGAGGCCTATGATTTAGGAAAAGATTGTCGCAACAAGAACAATTGCTCCTTATGAGAAAGTTATCCTTTTGCCACAATGTTTGATAAATAATTACACTTTGAATGATTGAGTCAATAGCTCATGTATAGGAATTAGGGGTCTTTCATGTTGATCGATACCACTTTTTTGCGGGAAACGACGTCACTCCATTGACGTTACGCCAAGATGAAGTGTAACGGAAATGACGTCACGTCCTTCTTTGGCTACGATACAGTCAAAATTTAGTTTCGGGCGTAGAAGGCTAATGCTGTCGTTTTTTTGACGAACGGGAAAAAATATTTCTTAGATTTCCATTTATTTTTAACTTTTCGTACAAATGTTAATTCCAGCACTTTAATGATCTTAAATATCGATTTTAAAAAAAATTGATTAAAAAGACGACAATAATTTTCAATCCGTGTTTTTCTGCTCATTTTATACATACCCAAAATACCGATTTTAAAAAAAATGATTAAAAAGTCGACAATAATTTTCAATCTGTGTTTTACGTCTGCTTTTTATACATATCCAAAATGGCGGCCCCCATGAATTTTTTTCAGTTTCATTTCAGTAAGCTTCATGGGTTATTGAAAAAAAAAAAATCACGCCCGTTAACTATAAGCGAAAAAACCCATTATGGTTTTTTTTCGTATAATGGCGCCAAGCACCGGTAGCTCAGTCAGTAGTAATATGGGCTGTCAATTCCAGGGGTTGTGAGTTCAAACCCCAACATTCTTTCCGACATTTGACAAAAGTCACTGTGACAAGTGTCATTTGTCTACCACCAATGGGCTTACAGTTTATGTGGAAAAGCAGCAAGTTGATTGGCAAGTCTGGTGTGTGCAGTACTTGTATGTGGAAGCCAGGAAAAACATGAGTAGGTGAATTGGCCACTGTGATATAGGACTGTTGAAAAAGGGGTTAAACTAACCCTTTCACCTGCAGACGTATTTTGACGCAATAGCAGCAGACGACTTTTTAAAACACAATAATTTCAACTTTATTTAACAATTAACCTATCTTTTATGGAGATTATCCAGGTTTTTGTCATTATGTTTTAAAGTCGTCTGCTGCAGATTTGTTGTATATCAGGTAAAGGGTTAAACATGGGGAACAAGTATGTCAAGTATTGACTATCCTCAGCTCCACAGATATTTCTATATCCAACAATATATTTTTTATAATTAATCATCCTCAGTGGTACAGTTTACTTTAACCCTTTCCCACATACAGCAAATCTGCAGCAGACGACTTTGAACATATTTTGTCAAAACATAGAAAATCCCTATAATTGAATGGATAACCCATGACTAAAAGTGGAAAACATTGTGGCAAAAGGAGAAATTGCTCGTTTTGAGCAATTTCTTCTTTTGTCACTAAGTTTTCAAAAAGCTGCTGCATAGGCGTCAGAAAGCGTCTATACGAGGTAATATATAAACCCTACTTCTCAACATACATACAGACGCTTTCTAACGCCTAAGTAGCAGATAACTTTTGACAACATTGTGGCATAATAAGTAGGGATGGGACCGAGTACGCGAGTACCGATTATCAAAATAGGTATTCGAGTACTCGATTATTTACTTTCCATTTTTTCTATCTTTCATCAGATAAAAGTATATTAAAGTAAATAAAATGTATTGAATCTGTTTTTCTTATTGAGTTATTAAAGAAGGTAAATCAGCGGTGAAGGTAAATTAAACAAACAGCTAACACCTTTTCGTCTGAAGATGGTACTTAATCCATTTTAATTCGCGATTTGATTGCAATAGCGAGTCCTTTACGAACAACGTGACAAACAGGTAGTCAGCGATATCAATATGATCTCCAGTCAATTAGCAACCATATGTCAAACAACATGTCAAACAGGGAGGGCCGTCGGTTTTTCACACTTTCGTCGTAATAGTGTTTTCAATTTGCGACACGTTTAAATTGGATAGTTGTAAGAAATACATATCAACATGATTCGAAAAGAACTGTTGCAATTGTTTGAGTAATTGTTCGTCAAATCATTAGAACAATCTGCTATCATTCTTATCTATTCAAACGAAAGGAAAACAACAAAATTACAACCATGCCTCCTGCTACATCCGCCGTCTGGAAACATTTCAAGCGCACAGCAGACGACAAGTCAGTTAAATGCATGTAGTGCACATATTACGGACACCGATTATTTCGAAAACCGAAAGAAAAAATCCATTCTGATTGTTGATTTATGTTCCTTATTTTCATAGATGCTAAAAATATTCTTTTATTAAATGTATTGTTTTTCATTCTTGGTATTGTTTTCCATCCACCATTTGACTTGCTCTCCCCCCGCGACTTTAAAGAGATATACAGTCTGCACCTAAACGTTTGGATGTTTACGCCAATGCAAATTCTGAATGTTTTTTTTTAATATTTTGTTTTTAAAAATAAAACAACTATTTTTTTTTTAAATATCAAATATTAAACGTAGAGACGAAAACAAACGCATGTTTGTTCTTATAAATTCAATTCAAATTAAGTGCACGAGGACAATACTATTCTGAGAGACAAGACGTTTGATGAACGAATTTACACAATGTGATTTCTTGCGAGTACCCGAGTACTCAATCGGAAGAGTTCATGAGTACCCGAGTACTAATATCGGTTCTCGTTCCCATCCCTAATAATAAGCAATTTCTCCTTTTGCCATAATGTTTTCAACTCATTATAATTATACTTTCATTTATTAAGATTTTCCATGCTTTTGTCAAGATGTTTTCAAAGTCATCCTCAGCAGCTTTGGTCTATGAGGGAAATAGTTAATCATGCTTGCAATGCCTTGTACATGGTCATACATGCAGAGAGACAAACTGCAAAAATGATATATTAGTTTGCAATGCCATGTGAGGGCATAACAGAATTAACAAGGCTTCACTTACTGGTTTTAATTTGAAAGGTCTCTCAACCCTCTTTAGATGATCAACTTGTGGTGGCTTCAGCTTCCGTCTGATCACAGAGTTTGGTATATAACCTATATATTGAACAAAGAACAAAACCATTTAGTTAAACACATCCAAAATATTCAATCAATTTGTTTGTTTGAAGTGTGTCAAGGTGTTAACTACATGTAATTAATCCAGGACCGAGTTAACCAAGGACTGTCAAATTAGGTTGCTCCCAGTTTCCTTCGGATCCAAGACCTTGGTATCATCCTATCAAATCTGACCTGAATTTCGCTGCAAACAAATCTGATGACTGCCTATTATAGGTCATTACAGATTGACCTTTGCATCAGCCAATCAAATTGTTGCCTTCAGGATCATCAGATATCAACAGGGGAGATAACCCTTATAAATAAACGAGAAAGAGAAGCAGTGATGGCCGAATGTTACCATTGTATAGTAATGATTGCTGCTTGTATTGTGTGATTTCATTGGACGTAAAAACAAGCACCAGGTCATGAATAATTTTAAAATGTTAAAGGTTAATTCGACACAATCTTTCATGCAGTGTCGTCAAATTCAATATACAACGGTCTGCTAAAGATAAGATTTAGGTTGGTATATAAGCTATATGAACGGTTCCACAAGAAAACGAACATTGTATCAACCCAGATCAGCCTAAATATGTTGTGCACGCTAACCCAGACGGACACTTTTCGCCTCTTGTTGATTTTCTGTTTTAGGAATCATTAGATACGTCTATACATGTGTTGGCCCGGATTAGCCTGCATGGACTGCGCAGGCTGATCTGGATTGATACATTAAACAGAGTCCATAATGTTGGTTTTCTCGTGGAACGGCTCATATATTGAACAAAGGACCAATCACTTATAAGCAGAAACATTTTAATCAATGTGTTTGCTTGAATTGTGTTTAAGCAGCATTCAATAGTGTTTTAGCAATATATATAAAGAGGTAAATAACAGTTGATTGAGCTTCTTGCTGATTACTGAGAATGGTATGTTACATATACAATAGTTGAACCAGAAATTTATACATTGTGCTCATAGCATTTTTCATTCATGCAACATCTGTAAGATAATATCTTTTTCAGAAATGTACTTCTACCTGTTCTTCTTGTGTATGTATATTTTCCAATTTTTGGAGTAGTAATAATAGGTTGGGGTGTCAAATTTCAGACATTCAGAAAACCTGCTCAATTTGATATTTCTCAAAAACTAACCACTGGAAAAACATGCCATTTCACAGGTTGATTGAGTGACATCATTTCTGTGAGCATTCAAGTTAGTAAAGTAAATGGCTGCTGAGAAACAGCTAGAAACAAAACGCATGTTGATTGAAATGACAACAAATTAACAAGAGCAAAGTTTGTGCTGTAATAAAGTTTAGTAACCAGTTAGGACAAGCTCAAACTAAGACACACATACTGCACCAGGACAATGTGCAATATCAAAGAAACAGCAGCAATGCAGTTTTAGCAACTGTCATATTCCCTGTATATTCTAGATCTAGCCTCTGAACTATGTGTGTTTTAAATGAATAAAGGAGCAGTTGAGGAGCCAGTGCTTTGTTTCTGTAGAGGAGCCAACATCTGCGAATCATGTATGAATTTTCGGTTTGACAGGGCTTGCATGGTATAGAGACACATGAAACAAAATGTCTACCATGGTAAGAAGTCCTTGAGAATTAATGGTTATTATTTAGAGAAGGTTGAAAGTCATTGAATGTGCAATGCCATTACAATCAGTGTTGACATCAATTGAAGGTCAGAGGTGGGAGTGTTTTCATATTTGATTCTACTAAATCTATATGTCAAGTCCTTAATTCTGAATCATCCCTCGTCCGTTAAAAAGGGACCAATCAGTTATCTAAGGTTCCTATTCTACAATGCAAGATAATATTCAAGAACTTTTCAAGGAAATGTAAAGGATATTACAAAATCAAGAGTTTAGTATGCACCCTATTTAACAAAGGACAATAAAGTTATGCCTATTCTACAATGCAAGATAAAATTCAAGTACTTATCAAAATCAAGAGTTTAGTATGTACCCTATTTAACAAAGAACCATTCCGTTATAGAGGGTACGCTACAATACAAGATGAAATTCAAGAACACTTCAAGCATATTTCATGATCACAGAATTTGGTTTGTACCCTATCTATCCAAGGACCATTCAGTTAAATGGAGTTCCTATTTTATAAGAGCTTTTCAAGAATATTTCATGATCACAGAGTTGGTATGTACCCTATTTAACAAAGGACCACTCAGTTAAATGGAGTTCCTTTTTTGTAAGAGCTTTTCAAGAATATTTCATGATCAGAGAGTTTGGTATGTAACCTTTTTAACAAGGGTCCATTCAGTTATACTCTATTCAGCCTTCACTATAGGCAAGAACGAATTTAAGAACTGTTCAAAAATCGCTCTAGGATATATCATGTCACAGAGTTAAGTATGTACCTTATTAAAACAAGAGGGCCATGATGGCCCTTGAATCGCTCACCTGATTTTCTTTTTTTTTTCACTTTAGCTATATAAGCCTCGCCCCCTGGCAGCCATAGTTTCCGACCAATCAACTTGGCTTGAAGGAATCTGATAGAGGGTCACCCTAGGAACATTTCTACAAAATTATTTGAAAATCGGCCAGATACTTTTGGAGGAGAAGATTTTTTAAGTTTTCACTATAGCCATATAATGCAAAATAGCCCTGCCTACTGGCGGCCATGTTTTTTGACCAATCAACATGGCTTGAAGGAATCTGAAAGTGGGTCATCCAAGGAACATTTCTACAAAATTATTTGAAAATCGGGCCGACACTTTTGGAGAAGAATTTTTTTAAGTTTGCACTATAGCCATATAAGGCAAAATAGCCCCCCCCCCCCCTGGTGGCCATGTTTTTCGACCAATCAACATGGCTTCAAGTCATCTGATAGAGGGTCACCCAAGGAACATTTCTACAAAATCATTTGAAAATCAGCCTGACACTTTCGGAGGAGAAGATTTTTTAAGTTTTCACTATAGCCATATAAGGCAAAATAGCCCCGCCCCCCTGGCGGCCATGTTTTTTGACCAATCAACATGGCTTGAAGGAATCTGGTAGAGGGTCATCCAAGGAACATTTCTACAAAATTATTTGAAAATCTGCCAACCAGTTTGGGAGAAGAAGAATTTTGAAGTTTTTTTCGTTTCGTTGCCATGGAAACCAGAATTCTGTATGGATCCCAAAAAATTTGAAGAAATTCTGGTGAGGTCATTAAGAGGATGCTTTCTGTGAAGTTTCATCCCAATTGACCCACTGGTTACTGAGGAGAAGATGTTGAAGATTTTTTAAGTTTATACTTTGGCCATATAAGGCAAAATAGCCCCCGCCCCCTGGCGGCCATGTTTTTCGACCAATCAACATTGCTTGAAGGAATCTGATAGAGGGTCACCCAAGGAACATTTCTACAAAATTATTTGAAAATCGGCCTGACACTTATGGAGGAGAAGATTTTTTAAGTTTTCATTATAGCCATAAAAGGCAAAATAGCCCTGCCCCCTGGCGGCCATGTTTTTTGACCAATCAACATGGCTTGAAGGAATCTGATAGAGGATCACCCAAGGAACATTTCTACAAAATTATTTGAAAATCGGCCTGACACTTTTGGAGGAGAAGATTTTTTAAGTTTGCACTATAGCCATATAAGGCAAAATAGCCCCGCCCCCCCTGGCGGCCATGTTTTTCGACCAATCAACATGGCTTGAAGGAATCTGATAGAGGGTCACCCAAGGAACATTTCTACAAAATTATTTGAAAATCGGCCTTACACTTTCGGAGGAGAAGATTTTTTAAGTTTTCACTATAGCCATATAAGGCAAAATAGCCCCGCCCCCCCTGGCGGCCATGTTTTTCGACCAATCAACACGGCTTGAAGGAATCTGATAGAGGGTCATCCAAGGAACATTTCTACAAAATTATTTGAAAATCTGCCAACCAATTCGGGAGAAGAAGAATTTTGAAGTTTTTTCGGTTTCATTGCCATGGAAACCAGAATTTTGCATGGATCCCAAAAATTTGAAGGAATTCTGGTGAGGTCATTGAGAGGATGCTTTCTGTGAAGTTTCATCCAAATTGACCCACTGGTTACTGAGGAGAAGAAGTTGACGCACGACGCACGACGCACGACGGACGACGGACGACGGACGCCGGACAAAAGGCGATCACAATAACTCACCTTGAGCAAAGCTCAGGTGAGCTAAAAAAGGCAACAAAGTTATGCGTTTCCGACATACAACAAATCAGCAGCAGAAGGCTTTGAATAATTCTTGGCCTCATATGGAAAATCTCTATAATTGAAACTTTAAATATAAAAATAGAGTTGGAAATATTGTGACAAAAGAGAAATTGTTTGTTCGAGCAATTTCTTCGTTTGTTACAATGTTTTCAAAAAGTCGTCTGCTGCAGAGGCGTCGGAAAGCGTCTATATGAGGGAAAGGGTAATACAAGGTCCCCATTTCCCAATCCAAGGTTATATCACACTCACCATCTGGGGCAATTATGGGGTCCTTTTTAAGGAGTTCTGCTTCACTTAACAGCCTCATCTCATATGGCGTGAGAGGGCGTCGTTTGGTTTCAAGCTGATGGATGGCCTTGCCGACAGCAGACGGATAAATCTCGATGAGTCCCTGGGAACCAAAGTACTCGCTCTCCTTTGATTCTTTGTTTAGCGTGGAGTCTGGATCGCATTCGACATCTTAAAAATATAATGCATACAGCAAGATAAGAGAGGGTATACAGCTAATTTCCACACAATATATTTCTTATTGTCCAACCAAACCCTATGATGTGGGTCCCCGAAAGAATTGTCTCATTGAGACGATTCTTTTGAGTACCTACAACATAGGGTTAGAGGTTCAAATAAGGATATAACACTTCTTAACCCTTTCCCACATATAGACACTTTCTGACGCCTCTGCAGCAGGCGGCTTTTTGAAAACATAGTGACAAAAGAAGAAATTGCTCAACACGAGCAATTTCTCCTTTTGCCACAATGTTTTCCACTTTTAGTCATAGGTTATACATTCAATTATAGAGATTTTCTATTCTGTGACAAAATATGTTCAAAGTCGTCTGCTTCAGAATTGTTGTATGAGGGAAAGGGTTAATGAGATAATAAATATAGAAGTATTTTGGTAAACATGTAACAGGGTTACGGAAATAATTGTTTCAGAATATACATTTATGTGTATCTTACATTTAACCCTTTCCAACCTGCAGACGTATTTTGAAGCAATAGCAGCAGACAACTTTTGAAAACATCGTGGCCAATTGTAAAATTGCTCATCATGAGCATTCGGCCACTTTATTTAACAATTAAGCTATCTTTTATGGACATTTTTCAAGTTTTTGTCACTATGTTTTCAAAGTCGTCTGCTGTAGGTTTGCTGCATGTGGGAAAGGGTTAAGATAAGGCTTAAGACTCAGTTGAGATTTGAGTCTTCACTGTACACAGATGCAATAAAAACCCAAATAAATAGTATAATTTACACATTGAAAATCTGTTCAATTTAATTTTGTTACACTGTTAAATTTGTGAGATGAACATGTCCAGTTTTTCATTATCATTATTATGAATAATAGCTATCAGTATAGAGCGTCGTCACACGTCGCGGACTGTGGATGATTGCCTGACTCTTCAATGTTTGCTGATGACTTTACCCTCCCCTCATACAAACAAAGCAGGCGACTTTGAAAACATAATGTAAAAAAAATGAAAATCTCGATAAATGGAGAGTTTGATTATTAGATAGACTTGAAAACATTGAGGCAAAAGTAGAAATTGCTCATCATGAGTGGGATTATGTTTTAAAAAGTTGTCCACTGCAGCTAGAGGCATCAGAAATCGTCTTTGGTTATGATCCACAATCAATACAAACGGATCATCACAAAATAAGACATTTAACACTTTCCCTCATACGACAATTATGCAGCAGTATGGAGCAAGCTCTTGGAGCAACATACCAGGTAGCAACTTCTCTGGGTTGTAAGGTTCCAAGTTCTGATGTGTTGTACCAGTTTCGTCTCGGACAAGTAAACCCTTTCCTATTAGGAAAATTCCTAACAATTCTGTAGCAGACGACTTTGGACATATTTTGTCAAAAAATAAAAAATCTCTATAATTGAATGGATAACCTATGACTTAAAGTGGAAAATATTGTGGCAAAAGAAGAAATTGCTCGTTTTGAGCAATTTCTTCTTTTGTCACTATGTTTTCAAAAAGCCGCCTGCTGCAGAGGCGTCAGAAAGCATCTATATGAGGGAAAGGTTTAAAACACCTACCTTTTGTTTTACTGTTTGATCTTTTCGCTACAGCTTTATGACCTTTCTTGATTTTAGTTATATCTGAAACAAATATTGACCATAATTACATTTCATGAGTTAGGTAGGGTTTCTCCTGTTGAAACAATGTTTTCAACTCTATTTAACAATTGAACTCTCATTTATAGAGATTGTACACGTCTTTGAAAATGTCTGCTGTAGATTTGTTGTATGTGGGAAAGGATTACATTTAACACAATCTGTGATTAATTTTCCTTTAAGTCTTTCCTACATGCAGAAGCCTTTATCAGACATTTTATTCATCCAGTGTGACAATAGAAAATTTGCTCTTAACCCTTTCCCATTTGTAGACGCATTTTGACATGCTTGCAGCAGATGCAATTAAACCCTTTCAACAAATCTGCAGTAGACGACTTTCATTAACCTTTATAACCTATGCTTCACAACACATAAATCAGGTTCTTCATATGTGACAGTCAACATGGCAGTTTTTGGGATAGGGGCTTTTCGCCCCTATCCGCCCCTATCCTATTCCTAGCCTGCTTTCGAAAAGTTGACTTTCAGCTGCAACAAAGCTTCACTTAAGTGTATACATCTGCGAAAGACCAGTTTTGATTGGTTTGCCATATGGTTTACAATGATTTCATTGGTTCGACTGAATAACAAAAATCCTTCCGCTTACATTAATGAGAGAAAATAGTTCCTACGAGGAGTGAACACACTCTGAACTATGATTGACCTCAACCTCAATGCCAGTCCGTCAACATGTAATCAAGTCCTAGATGTATCCAGGGCCAGCCCTGGCTCAAAAAAAGTTTGAGCCACTGCTTGAGCCATTTTACAAAATCTTGAGCCATTTTTGAGACATCGGAGCCAACATTCTGAGCTATATAAAATATTTGTTAAAACAATAAAAAAAAAAAGTAAATCAATACATATGGTTTCATTTCTTTATTTATGACATAGCACATTGTTTATATATATTTTCAGTTATATTAACAACAATCTCACATAGCACAAATAATATATTTATATTACATTATTTACATTGTTTTTGTTTGATCACAACTTCATAGCACATATAAATTTATACTACATATATACATTACAATAACCTAGGGCAAATGTTGAATGTCTATTTTTTTCTTTTGATAATCATTTTACTTTTTAATTTAAAATACGTCTGGCTTTCTTTTTTGCCCAAACCCCAAAAGCTTTCTTGTAATCCATAGTTGGAGGTTGTTTCATATCGCAACCATGGATTGCCTATTTTCCAGCTGTCTTGGAATTGTCTGCATGTTGAAAGCTTAGCTTTTTTTGAAGGAGGAGTGTCAAAACATTCAAGTGAGCGCTTAGAAGCCATTTCGGCAATTGATAATGTAGTACTGAATTGGTAAACATATATAGTGACCTCGATTTATAATTATTTTGTTTGGTTTTTAAAATTGATCATACCTACCTTTAATTAATTAATCGCCGACAAACATCAAAATCAACCGGCCTTTAATTGCTGCTAATTTAATAAAATTACGCATTACGTCACGGGCAATTATGGTGATTTGTTTTAAGTTTTCAATCAACGAAATTAATACGTAATTGGACGGTCTTTAATTGTAAACAACTTAAAAGCAGTTTGTTTTAACATATCAATTCTCCGTGAACACGCTTATGTCATCAGTTTGACACTGTACACAAACCACTTTAGTATACACTCGTAGACTGGTTTAACTTAATCTACCCGATATTTTACCCGATAGCGATACACGCTATACTCTAAATCCGTGAACCAGTCAGTTATGCAGACGACTATTGATATTTTTAACTTGGATTACACACTTCTGGTAATGAAATTTTACGATATCGAATTTTCGCCATTAATTTCTTGTGAAACATGGCTTGAGCCAATTTTGTTTTTTCTGAGCCAATTTTTTCATTTAAGAGCCAATGGCTCAATTGGCGAACGACAGCGCGAGCCCTGTGTATCTGTTGATAAATAAACTAGAAATGAAATGTATTCTAAATAGGTTTTTTGTCAATTAACCTTGATAATCCTGTTTCTGACTGTCTGTTCGTCTTTGTCTAAATCCATCCGTCTGTCTGTCCGTTACGGTTTGCATTACTGGGTCAAAACTTAGTTTCTGTTGGGCGGATTTCATTTCAAAGTGGTCACACTTATACATTGAGTAAAAGTGTAAACTCCTTTTTTCATATTTTTTTCTTTGGCCATTATCTCAATAGATGTTCAATGTATCAATTTCAGACTTGGTGTATAGAAAACTTATGAGCTACAGATGTGCTGTGCACAAGAAACATGACTCTAGCATGCTTTTGATTGGTTGTCATTAACCAGCACGATTCCAATATACAGCTTCGCTCTTAAGTGTTCTCTGAACTGGAATTATTATGCTTAAGGTTCACTGGTCGAGTGTTTGAAAATATTTTGTCCTTCGTGATTTATTTTGTTTATGCAAGAAAAAAGGTCAAACTTCGATAAGTTAGGTCTTTGTTATTTATAGGCAATCTGTGTTATTTTAAATATTTTTGGTTTGTTTTGTTTAAAGGTGTTTAATTGTTTCAACAATGTTGGTCCATATTAACTATGCCATATATTTTCACCTTACAAATGCCCCTATACCATTAGCACTTTCAGCGCTTTGATTTGTTGTGTTGGAATGGAAATTGCTTTCACAACTTAACCCTCTCCCTCATGAAACAATTCTGCAGCAGACAACTTTGAACATATTTTGTCAAAAAATAGAAAATCTCTATGATTGAATGGATAACCTATGACTAGAAGTGGAAAACATTGTTGCAAAAGGAGAAATTGCTGGTTTTGAGCAATTTTTTCTTTTGTCACTATGTTTTCAAAAAACTTTTAAGGGTTAACCCTTTCACACATACAACAAATCTGCAGCAGACTACTTTGAAAACTGTATTACAAAAATATTGGAACTTTCTATTAATGAAAGAAAAATGAATGAATAAAGTTGAAAATATTGTGGCAAAATGACATATTGCTCATTTTGCTCAATTTCTCCTTTTGCAACAATGTAATCAAAAGTCGTCTGCTGCAGAGGCGTCATAAAGCGTATGTATGGGAGGAAGGGTTAATAAGTGATTGTATCATGGCGTGTTGTTCGGATGCATATAATTAATTTTTCAGGCCTTCAGATTGCATGATTAGATTATTATGCATTCTGCAACTCCAAATCATGATGAATTCATTGATTTACCATTCAAAAGTAGAATCGATACCCTAGTTAGCCTATTCCCGTGGATGATTTTGAAAATATTGAGGCACAAATTTAACAGTGTAACAAAAATGATGGTCCTTTTTTTACTTAGAAATTATGGTTAAAGTTTTGCGTGCAGCTACATAAAGAGTCCATATCTCAGTATTTACTTGATGCATTGCCTTGAAACTTTATACAACCCTTCTCAACTATCACACCTTTGTAGATTATTAAGTAAGATATATTTATCCTGCATTAAAGCCAAGTTATGGCCCCCTTTTTTACTTTGAAATTCTGGTTAAAGTTTTGTATGCAACTACATTAAGAGACCATATCTTAGTATTTACTTGATGCATTGCATTGAAACTGTATACAACCCTTTTCAACTAGCACAACTATGTAGATTATCAAGTTAAATTACTCTATATGTTCAAAGTCGTCTGCTGCAGAATTGTCGTATAAGGGAAAGGGTTAATGCAAGTTATGGCCCTTTATTGACTTAGAAATTCTGGTTAAAGTTCTGCGTGTCAGGAACACGGGGAAGCTTGTTGGATGAAATATGTTGGAAGTTGGAAATAGGAGCTAACAAGTGTTTGAGTTCAAGGTCACTGTGGCCTTGACCTTTGAGACAGATGAACTCAAAATCAATAGGGGTCATCTGGTTATGCCTAACTTCCCTGTCAAGTTAGAGTACTGTAGGTCTAAGCAATATCCAGTTATCAATTTAAGAAGCTTTTCTCAAACGGACAGACCAACCTACCAGCATGTGCAAAGCAAGATACCCCCCCTCTTCCTCGAAGAGGGGCACTATTGAATAGGTTTGGAAACAATGTGGCAACATGACAATTTCTTCTCTTTTTCCACAATGTTTTAAAATCATAACTGCTGCAGATGTGTCAAAAAGCATTTGCATATATGGGAAAAAGGGTTTAAAATACCTCCCCAACCCCTCCAATCCTTACCAGAGAAAGATGTTAAATCCGTCAGTGCTTTTTTCCCTAAACTAAGCTTATTCTTTGCTTTAGCCCAAGTGAGTAACTTGTCTGCAAGGTCCTTAGTGATCACTTTAGTCTTCCCGCTGTCTACAAAAATGACAAATTTTTTCGCTGCTTCTTTTTCTCTCTTGGACCTTTGGATGATCTGCTCTTCTAAATGTTGTTGTCGGCGGTCAAATATGTTGATGTAATATTCTCGTGTCTTTGAAAGATCAAGCCTTAAAATATAAAATTGTATGACTCGTAAGCCAAGGAATATATCGAGGGCTTGGCATGAAACGGTTGTAACTAAAAACCTATTTCGAAAACCCTGGTTTATGGGCATTTTTGACCCCTTTGTAAACAATGCAAATTTAGGTGCCCAGAATAAGCAATGGCACCTAAATTTCCATTGTTTACCAAGAAAAATGATTTAATGCTTATAAAGACTTTATGGTGAGGTGATTAACCTTGGTGAAAAAATACCAATTTTAGTTACACGCCAAGCCCTCAGAATTGTCTTTCTGAATAGCCATTTTTGTATCAAATCAACCTTTGCCCACATAGATCACATCTGCAGCAGATGTCTTTGAAGACACTTAGGCAAAACTAATGGAAAATCTCTTTAAATGAAAGGATTGTCCCTGAAAAACATTGAAAACATTGTGACATTTTGTCACAACGTTTTCCAAAGTTGTGTGCTGCAGATGTGTCCGAAAGCATAGATCTGTATGTGGGAAAGAGTTAAGGGGTGTGGAGATTAACCCTTTCCCACATGCTACAAAACCCTACAGCAGATAAGTTTGTAAACATCAAGGCTAAAATAAGGATATTCTATGTAAATGTAGCAGAGTAGTCTGTCCTGTGGGTGGACAATATGCAGCCATGTGCTTGTTTAAGGGAATACTTATACCACCTTGCTTTTGTAGCGATGTGGTAAAATGTTCGCCTTGGGCACAAGAGGTTCTGAGTTTGACCCCTGGTTGGGGTCTGACATTTTCAGCTGGATTACATTGCCACCCAATATACAAACACATAGCTACATGGCACCCAATATACAAACACAACACTCAGGTGCATAGAGGTATAGAGTAATGATTCCTGAAACAGAAATTCCACAGGAGGTGAAAAGTGTCTGTTTGGGTTAGCCTGCATGGCATGCTTAGGTTGATCCGGGTCGATACTTTACGCAGAGTCCACAATGTTGGTTTTCTCATGTGACGGCTCAGTTGTTTATCTTGGAACTACTGGCAAACATGGTGTCTCTATACTTATCATAAATGAGCTATTAACCCTTTCCCTCATACAACAAATCTGCAGCAGACGACTTTTAATACATCTAGGCAAAAGTATGGAAACTCTTTATAAATAAGAGTTAAAAACATTGTGACAAAAGAAGAAATTGTCCATTCAGAGCTAGTTCTCCTTTGGCCACAATCTCTTCAAAAGATGTCTACTACAGAGAAGTCAAAATGGGTATGTATGTGGTTAACAGTTTAGCACGCTCATCAACATCATTTAGTGATGCAGAAAAGGGCGCACCATAAGACCCCATTTAGCAGTAAAAGGCTCTAGAAAAGGGCGCGCCATATTTAGGCCAGGCATAACGAGGGCTTGGCGTAAAACGGTTGTAACTAAAATTGGTATTTTTTTACCAAGGTTTATCACCGGGCCATAAGGTCTTTATAAGTGTTAAATCATTTTTCTTGGTAAACAATGGAAATTATGTTGCTATTGCTCGTTCTGAGCAATGGCACCTAAATTTGCATTATTTACAAAGGGGTCAACATTGCCCCTAAACCAGGGTTTTCAAAATAGGTTTTTAGTTACAACCGTTTCACACCAAGCCCTCGATAAGACCCCATTTAGCGTTAAAAGCCTCTTGTACATGAATTATACTCTTACCAGGGTTCACACTTTGGATCAAACTTCAAAGGAAACTCCCTCTTGTCATCCTTTATCCTGGCTAGGTCACTGATGCACAAAACTTTACGTAGATATGATACTGGGAGGTATTTCACAACCGACACCCAACTGAAAATGAGAAAAAAATAGAACTGTCAATTAATATTACTTAATTCTTTCCAATATGATGAAGCATTTTAACACAAAACAAGAGGGCCATGATGGCCTTGGAATCGCTCACCTGAATTTTTTTTTTCACTTTAGCTATATAAGCCCCGCCCCCTGGCAGCCATAGTTTCCGACCAATCAACTTGGCTTGAAGGAATCTGATGGAGGGTCACCCTAGGAACATTTCCACAATTATTTGAAAATCGGCCAGAAACTTTTGGAGGAGAAGATTTCACTATAGCCATATAATGCAAAATAGCCCTGCCCACTGGCAGCCATGTTTTTTGACCAATCAACATGGCTTGAAGGAATCTGAAAGTGGGTCACTTAAGGAACATTTCTGTAACGAAAACGTTCGGTATACGTTGCATTTGATATGAAAATTTACATCACCGTTTCGAAGTGATGGAGTTCAGGAGTACATATATAATAAGACAAGTGGACCCCTTCAGGGTTGAGTATACTTTTCGCTGAAGGGATCTTCTGCGTCTTTAGCCCGGCACGTTACATTGGTGGCAGCGGTGGGATGAAGACAACTGCCATACCGGAGTTGCCTTACCCACGGGTTTCCCATATTCGAAAATTGGCCTGACACTTTTGGAGAAGAAGATTTTTCAAGTTTTCACTATAGCCATATAAGGCAAAATAGCCCCGCCCCCCTGGCGGCCATGTTTTTTGACCAATCAACTTGGCTTGCAGGAATCTGATAGAGGGTCATCCAAGGAACATTTCTACAAAATTATTTGAAAATCGGCCTGACACTTTTGGAGAAGAAGATTTTTTAAGTTTTCACTATAGCCATATAAGGCAAAATAGCCCCGCCCCCACCTGGCGGCCATGATTTTCAACCAATCAAAATGGCTTGAAGGAATCAGATAGAGGGTCATCCAAGGAACATTTCTACAAAATCATTTGAAAATAGGCCTGACACTTTCGGAGGAGAAGATTTTTTAAGTTTTCACTATAGCCATGTAAGGCAAAATAGCCCCGCCCCCCTGGCGGCCATGTTTTGACCAATCAACATAGCTTGAAGGAATCTCATAGAGGGTCATCCAAGGAACATTTCTACAAAATTATTTGAAAATCTGCCAACCAGTTTGGGAGAAGAAGAATTTTGGAAGTTTTTTTCATTTCGTTGCCATGGAAACCAGAATTCTGCATGGATCCCAAATTTTTGAAGGAAATCTGGCGAGGTCATTGAGAGGATGCTTTCTGTGAAGTTTGATCCCAATTGACCCAGTGGTTACTGAGGAGAAGAAGTTGACGCATGACGCACGACGGGCAAAAGGCGATCACAATAACTCACCTTGAGCAAAGCTCAGGTGAGCTTAAAAAAAGTCATATGACCTTTCACCTGTAATTGCGACCTTGTTTTTAAACCCAGCTGTTTGTTACATGCACTCAGTACATCTTCTCAATATGGTGGACAATTATTATTGTGGTGAGTTATTTGAAAATCTTTCAACAGTGTTATGGAGCTGACAAGAAATATAGATATATGACCGTTGACCTCTACTTGTGACCTTGACCATGAACCAAGCTGGTTGTAACATGTGGTCTGAACATCGTCTCAATATGGTGAACATTTGTGCTGAGTTATTTCAAAAGTGGTTCTACAGTAATGGAGCGAACATGAAATAGAGTCATATGACATATGATGCACCAACTCAGTGATTCCAGTAAACCCCCATTCCAGAAGTTAGTCACCATGAGCTTTGTCTTAGCCTACAAGTAGTTGTTTCAAGGTTGTCTTGTTTTTGCATATTCTTTCTTCTTGGAAAAAGAAATTCAGAAAAGGAGGAGCAAATAAGCCTTTCCCCAACAATATATCTTGCTATGAAATTAAGTCCTTAACCCACTGCCACAAACAGCAAATCTGCAGCATATGACTTTGAAAACATTTAGTCAAAAATACGGAAATCTTTTAATGAATTTAAGTTTTATCATTGACTTTTCAGTTATATCACAGCGTCCAGTTCAGCTACTCATACATTTCCTGTCTTACTAGCACCAGTACTCAACACAACATTCTTTCCAAGCAACTGGCTGCCTTTCCACATAGAATTTTAGCCCATTGGTGAGAGACGTATGACACGTCGAAAAGAATGTTGGCCGAGCTTGAATTCAAACTCACAACCCCAGGATTGACAGGCTGTGTCACTACAGACAGAGCTACTGGTGCTCGGCTCTGTTAATTTAACAAGACCTCGGGCTGAGGGTGTCTCGCCTTTCTAAGAAAATCAGATATTAAATGGTATCACTATGCAAAAAGAAAGTAAAGATGATAAAATGTGAAAAAGTAAGTGTCTGTCAATGCATTGTTATCAACATGTCATGATAAATAATAAACTCACTACATGTATGTGTATATATCTTAATATATTTATTCACACATGAAGTAAAGAGTGATCAATAATACTGCATTAAATTGTAAATAATTGCAATCACTATGATTATGATTTTTTAGTAAGTTTTTACGTTGAAAGATGTCCCATGACCAATACATCGGACAAAGTTTCAGAAAAATTCCAGCAGGGGTTGTTGAGATATAAGAAAGGGTCAAGTTCTGCACAAAAATGACCTTGACCCTGAAAATTATGATGTTTACAGATGTATCATGACCAAACAATACATCTGACAATGTTTCAGAAAAATTCCAGCAGGGGTTGCCGAGATATAAGAAAGGTTAAGTTTTGAGATTAAGTTACCTAACAAAGGTCAAGTTCTGCACAATTATGTCCTTGACCCTAAAAAAATTGACGTTGATGGATGTCCCATGACCAAACAATACATCTGACAAAGTTTCAGAAAAATTCCAGCAGGGGTTGCTGAGATATAAGAAAGGTTAAGTTTTGAGGTTAAGTTACCTAACAAAGGTCAAGTTCTGCACAATTATGACCTTGACCCTGAAAATTTTGACGTTGACAGATGTCCCATGACCAAACAATACATCTGACAAAGTTTCAGAAAAATTCCAGCAGGGGTTGTTGAGATATAAGAAAGGGTCAAGTTCTGCACAATTATGACATTGACCCTGAAAATTATGACGTTTACAGATGTATCATGACCAAACAATACATCTGACAAAGTTGACAGATGTCCCATGACCAAACAATACATCTGACAAAGTTTCAGAAAAATTCCATATAAAATTACTCTAAAACATTGAGTAAAAAGTATGTAACAGACATCTTAGGAATCATCAAGTCAAAAATATGGAAAATCTTTAAAATATAAAGAAAAGTGAATGGATAGGATTAAAACATTTTGGCCAATGGAGAATTTGCTCACAATGAGCAATTTCTCCTATTAACACAATGTTTTCAAAAGATGTCAGCTGCAAATACCACAAAAAGTCGGAAAGGGTTACATACTCCTTAACAAGCATATCATGCCAATTATAAATTTATAAAACCTTTGTCTACAAATAAATGAATTTTTCATGTTCACATTATGGCATTGTAAAATTAAGTACTTGCTATGCAACTCTCCGCCTTTTTTAAAATTGAAATCTTGTTTACAATTTACTCGATATGTTTTTTTAATATTTGTGTGTTTCGAAATTGTCCAAGATAAAAAATTAACTATTCCAAAATGTTAAGTTTCAATTTGATACGGAGTTGAAATTACAATGAGGAAAAAGGAGATACTGCTTGTTTTATGCAATTTCTTCTTTTCCTGACAATGTTTGTAAAAACCTTTCCTGTTACTGTGGCCTCAAATTATTGTTACCAACCATAGAACATAGGCAACAAGTGTAAATCCAGATCACCCAACAAATTTTTGCATTTTGATCGGAATCTGCAATTTTCGCATACAAGTTAAAACACAATGCACAATGTACATTTCGCTCAAATAGTATGAATGTATGAATTTATTGTTTTTTGAATTTGGTAACCCTTTACCTGCAGATGACTTGAAATTTTAATACATGGGAAATATCTTTATTTGTTTTTGTTTTATTGGGGTTTTACTCTGCTTTCAACATTATTGCAGTTATATCACGGCACCAGTTCACCTATTCATCATGATCCCTGGGTTAACAAACCATTACTAGTCTAGAAAATGTGCCTTGCCCAAGGGCACTCCACCATGACCGTAGTGCCGCGACTGGGGATCGAACATGGGACACCCTGTTTCAAATCCCCGACGCTAACCACTCGACCAATTCCTCGAAATATCTTTAAATGAAAGAATAATAGTTGAAAAGAGTTGACAACAATTTCTCCTTTTGCCACATTGTTTTCAAAAGTGATCTACTGCAGATGCGTCAGAATACATCTCTTAATGTGAGAAAAGGTTAAAAAGTCTTTAAGGTAGATTTATTCACAGACCAAAGCTCATACTTTTTCTTTTTATTTCAATTCAATAATTTCTGAGACATCAAATTAATATCACTGAAGTCGTGTTTGTTATACTCAGTATCTAAACTTGCCATTTAAAATGTTATCAATTCTAATTTTTAATTTCATGGTCATTATACTAAGATTAAAATTGGACATAAATACTAATTGGTAGCTTACGCAACATGAACTGTTTCCTTGAGAATATTTATGATGGGCAATTTCTTTTTTTGCCACAATGTTTTTAACTTTTATTTAATAATTATACTTTCCTAAATAGAGATTTTCCCACTGTTTAAGTTGCCTAGATGTTTTCCAAGACACCTGCTGCATAGTTGTTGTATGTGGGAAAGTGTTGGTGTCTTGTACATACGACAATTCTGCAGCAGACGACTTTGAACACATTTTGTCAAAACATGGAAAATCTCTATAATTGAATGGATAACCTATGACAAAAAGTGGAAAACATTGTGACAAAAGGAGAAATTGCACGTTTTGTGTAATTTCTTCTTTTGTCACTATGTTTTCAAAAATCTGTCTGCTGCAAAGGCGTCAGAAAGTGTCTATATGAGGGAAAGGGTTAATTAAAGATTATAGTTCTGTAGACTTTAATATGTTTTCATACAAATTTTCACAACTATTTTGTTATTTTTTCGAAATTGCAGCAGAAAAAAGATTTTGAATACAGTAGCTTACATCCATTTCAAAACACAAGATATTAGCCCGCCTGAAATAACTGAAGTGTTGCCAGGCAATAAGTATGTAAATGAAAGTGCGATGGACAGACAAATGTACAGACAACGGAAGCATGTGACACACAAGTTATTCCAGGCGTGCTTTTATCTCAACCACAACACTAAAATATTGTTTAACCCATTACCTCATATAGACGCTTTCTGACGCTTTTGCAGCAGATGGCTTTTTGAAAACATAGTGACAAAAGAAGAAATTGCTCAAAACGAGCAATTTCTCCTTTTGCCACAATGTTTTCCACTTTTAGTCATAGGTTATCCATTCAATTATAGAGATTTTCCAGGTATTGACAAAATGTGTTCAAAGTCGTCTGCTGCAGAATTGTCGTATGAAGGAAAAGGTTAACCGGTTCCCACATATAGATGCCTTTAAACTCATCTGTAGCCGATGACTTTTCTCCTATTAAGATATTTTTCCTTTTGACACAATGTTCTCAACTCTATTCAATAACTACATTTTCATTTCCAGATTTTTCCATATTTTTGCCACAATGTTTTTAAAAGTCGTCCATTGTCTGTATCAGATTTCTTGTATACATGTGTGAAAGGGATTACCAAAACCATACAACGTACCTTCAAAAGAGTTCATCTGAATCCAAATGGATGCTTAATATATTTGCTAAGAATGAAACGGTATAGTCCATTGAACCATTATTCCTCAAGATATTCAATGTAAAATAGCCTATTAGATATGCATAAGAACTGAGACTGAACTCCAATGAGGAAACAAAATGTGTCAACATGATATATAATTCATTGAATTTTCTTTACTGTCCCTTGCCTACCACAAATACAATAGCAGTTTATTTATCATTTTGTCTAAAGCAGAGGACTCCAGATGCCTAAATGGCAGCCGATACGTATTACAAAACAGTGTAGGAAAAAGGAGAAATTGCTCATTTCCTCTTCCCACAATATTTTCAAGTTATAAAACCATGGCTGTAATTCAAATTTTCTGTATGTTAAAACTGTTCCTCAAGATGATCTTACAGTATACGAAACTAAAACTATGCTGGTTAATTAACCCTTTCTCTCATATAAACGCTTTCTGAAGCCTCTGCAGCAGACGGCTTTTTGAAAACATAGTGACAAAAGAAGAAATTGCTCAAAACGAGCAATTTCTCCTTTTGCCACAATGTTTTCTACTTTTAGTCATACTGGTTATCCATTCAATTATAGAGATTTTCTATTTTTTGACAAAATATGTTCAAAGTTGTCTGCTACAGAATTGTCATATGAGGGGACAGTACATGTTAGTTCCTGACAAAGCACACATTGCTTCCGTAACATGGTTTTCTTTTAGATTTTAGATTGTGCAGGCTTATAGAATCATAGGACCCGGCCGGGTAGCTCAATTGGTAGCGTATCTGACTCGTGATCTGGAGGTCACGGGTTCGATACCCGGTTGCGGCGACATTCTTTCGGGCGATGTTTTCCATTGCCTCTCACCTCTGATCTATGTGAGAAAGTAGTCAGTGGCTTCGAAAGAATGTTGTGTAAGTACTGGTGTGGGAAAGCCAGGAAAACATGGGTAGGTGCACTGACCGCCGTGATATGACCAAAGCTGTTGAAAGCGGCGTTAAACTCCAAACAAACAAACAAACAAACAAATAGAATCATAGCTATAACAGTCTCATGCATGATATCATTGTGCCTGCATGAATAAGGATTAAACAATGGAGACAAGCAACTTGAAAGTGTTGTAAATGAGCCGTTTATCCCTTTGCTTAACAATCTACTTGATACAGATGACAAATGAATTTGGTTTGCAGCAGACAGCATTTGGAAACATTGTTTTAACACTTTCCCACCTGTAAATGCATTATGATGCATTTGCAGCAGATGACTTTTGAAAAACATTGTGGCAAAAGTAGAAATTGTTCATTATGAGTAATTTCACCTTTTGCCAAAAATATTTCAACTTTATTAAAAAAGTGTTCTATCATTTGTAGACAGTTTTCATATTTGTTTCCAAATGTTTTTAAAGTCTTCTGCTGCAGATTTGTTGTATGAGGGAAAGTGTCGATAATGACCTGGGCTCATTTTAATAAATTTGTTCTTGTAACACTATGTTTTTGAGGCTTTATCAATAATTCACTTCTAAATTGCCAGAAATTACATCATCTTCCTGAGAAGTTTTCAAAATAAATGATGACACTTAAGATTTGTTATCAGCTAATCATTTAATTAACCCTTTCCCTCATATAGACGCTTTCTGACGCTTCGCAGCAGACGGATTTTTGAAAACATTATAGACAAATTTTGCCACAATCTTTTCCACTTTTAGTCATAGGTAATCCATTCAATTATAGAGATTTTCCATTTTTAGACAAAATAGCTTCAGTGTCCTCTGCTGCAGAATTGTCGTATGAGGGAAAGGGTCAAAAATTTACCTGATATGATAATTCTGGAGTTTTATGCTGTGAAAATGTTTCAGTAAGAAATTTAATGCCAGGAAAACTGGAATTAAATTATACCCATATTGATCATTGCACTCACTGAAATTTACCCTTTTCCACTTGCAGACGCATCTACAGCAGGTGGCTTTTTAAAACATTGTGATAAAAGGAGAACTTAATCATAACGACTCCTTTAGAAACACTTTTTTTTTTTTTGTAAATGTGTTATAAGTGGGAAATACATCTGATAAATGTACATGTAGATAAGGCTTACATTTGAAAGATAACTTAAACCATTCATGGAAAAGGAGATACTTTTTCCTTTCACCACAATGGTTTTTAAAAACAAGAGGGCCATGATGGCCCTTGAATCGCTCACCTGATTTTTTATTTTTTTTTCACTTTAGCTATATAAGCCTCGCCCCCTGGCAGCCATAGTTTCCGACCAATCAACTTGGCTTGAAGGAATCTGATAGAGGGTCACCCTAGGAACATTTCTACAAAATTATTTGAAAATCGGCCAGATACTTTTGGAGGAGAAGATTTTTTAAGTTTTCACTATAGCCATATAATGCAAAATAGCCCTGCTTACTGGCGGCCATGTTTTTTGACCAATCAACATGGCTTGAAGGAATCTGAAAGTGGGTCATCCAAGGAACATTTCTACAAAATTATTTGAAAATCGGCCTGACACTTTTGGAGGAGAAGATTTTTTAAGTTTGCACTATAGCCATATAAGGCAAAATAGCCCCGCCCCCCCCTGGCAGCCATTTTTTTCGACCAATCAACATGGCTTGAAGGAATCTGATAGAGGGTCACCCAAGGAACATTTCTACAAAATCATTTGAAAATCAGCCTGACACTTTCGGAGGAGAAGATTTTTTAAGTTTTCACTATAGCCATATAAGGCAAAATAGCCCCCGCCCCCTGGCGGCCATGTTTTTCGACCAATCAACATTGCTTGAAGGAATCGGATAGAGGGTCACCCAAGGAACATTTCTACAAAATTATTTGAAAATCGGCCTGACATTTATGGAGGAGAAGATTTTTTAAGTTTTCATTATAGCCATAAAAGGCAAAATAGCCCCGCCCCCTGGCGGCCATGTTTTTTGACCAATCAACATGGCTTGAAGGAATCTGATAGAGGATCACCCAAGGAACATTTCTACAAAATTATTTGAAAATCGGCCTGACACTTTTGGAGGAGAAGATTTTTTAAGTTTGCACTATAGCCATATAAGGCAAAATAGCCCCGCCCCCCCTGGCGGCCATGTTTTTCGACCAATCAACATGGCTTGAAGGAATCTGATAGAGGGTCACCCAAGGAACATTTCTACAAAATTATTTGAAAATCGGCCTTACACTTTCGGAGGAGAAGATTTTTTAAGTTTTCACTATAGCCATATAAGGCAAAATAGCCCCGCCCCCCCCCTGGCGGCCATGTTTTTGAAACCAATCAACACAGCTTGAAGGAATCTGATAGAGGGTCATCCAAGGAACATTTCTACAAAATTATTTGAAAATCTGCCAACCAATTTGGGAGAAGAAGAATTTTGAAGTTTTTTCGGTTTCGTTGCCATGGAAACCAGAATTTTGCATGGATCCCAAAAATTTGAAGGAATTCTGGTGAGGTCATTGAGAGGATGCTTTCTGTGAAGTTTCATCCAAATTGACCCACTGGTTACTGAGGAGAAGAAGTTGACGCACGACGGACGACGCACGACGGACGACGCACGACGCACGACGGACGCCGGACAAAAGGCGATCACAATAACTCACCTTGAGCAAAGCTCAGGTGAGCTAAAAAAGTAATTTTGACATGCTATTTCAGCTTCCCTTCATGGGCTTAACCTTTTCCCTCATACAACAATTCTGCAGCAGACGACTTTGAACATATTTTGTCAAAAACTAAGAATTCTCTATAATTGAATACTCGGATAACACATGACTAAAAATGGAAAACATTGTGGGCAAAAGGAGAAATTGCTCGTTCTGAGCAATTTCTTCTTTTGTCACTATGTTTTCAAAAAGCTGTTTGCTGCAGAGGCGTTAGAAAGCATCTATATGAGGTAAAGGGTTAATTGTCCATGTGAAAAGGTAACCAGGTGCCCGAGAACGATGTTGCGAGGAATATTAGTGCCAGACAGCCAGGAAACACATGGTTCGATGAACACCCCCGGGATACTAGCAGAAATACATTGAAAACGGCATAATTACATTACACTATATAACTGTGAGTTTTTTTCTCCTTTTGGAGTAAAGGGATAAGTGTACATAAAATGCTGCTATTGATTCTAATTATTTATTGCAGTTACCCTTCTCCAGCAAATACATGTATTTTAAATTTTTAAATATGTTTCAGAGTAATGTATTTCTTTCCAATATTGCAATTCAAATAAACTGAACCCATTCAGATTTTGAAAACATAAACTATTAAAGTTAATTTGATTACAGTAATGGGTCAGAAAATATTGCTCCAAATATATAGGGAGACACTCAAAATCCCCTGGCTCATAATCGCCTCTGTCTAATCAAAGCGCCAATGGCACTGTAGTGGCGATCGTCTAGAAAATCCTGCCAAGTAACAAGCAGTATCTCGGGTTAGGCCTTGCGATTTTCAATAATAGTGCACTCTGGTGCGGGTATTTGAGAAAAGTTGCATCTTTTGACAGTAGAATAATGTTAGTTTGCCAGAATGTTGTCTTGGTGATTTTTAAGTTGCGTTCTAAAATTGGTCATGATGTGTTCATCACCAGGTCGCTAGGCCATATTAAGATAAAATATTTTGTACACTTTAGAAATGACTAAATTATCATAGAAGGGAGAGAAAACAGTATCCATTAGTTTGGTGTTTGTTTCAATGATGTCCGATATTGAACAGGTCGGTTCAATTTAGTTCCTTCACATTGAGGGTTTTCTCCCTAGAAAAGTTAACCCTTTCCCTCATATAGACGCTTTCTGACGCCTCTGCAGCAGACGGCTTTTTGAAAACATAGTGACAAAAGAAGAAATTGCACAAAACGTGCCATTTCTTCTTTTGCCACAATGCTTTCCACTTTTCGTCATAGGTTATCCATTTAATTATGGAGATTTTCTATTTTTTGACAAAATACGTTCAAAGTCGTCTGCTGCAGAATTGTCGTATGAGGGAAAGGGTTAAACTACTTTGAAAAATTTGAGAGCAAAAACAAACACAAAAAATGCTAATAAAGCACAATTTCTCTATTTGCCCAACTGTTCAGTTGATACAAATATAGGCATATATGATAATGCTCGATCTCCAACTAAATTAGGCTACAAATTTCAGCATTGATTGCTAATTGACTCTAGAAGAGGGATGCACTCGAATGTGTATAATTTGTGTACACACTTACATCATGTCATTGAAACCTTTGTAAACCAGTCTTATCATCTAGACGTTTTCGTATATTGCAACAACTACAAAATAAAGCGTTTATAATGTTGAGATTTAAGAACATCGCAAGCTATTTATAGAAACTTTTGGAATTTCCAGTATCATGAGAGTTCTTTGCAAGGCAGATAGAACACGCAATGATATTTATTATCTGCTCAACACGAAGAAAGATAATATTTACATAATTTAACTCTATGTAGATATTATCTCAATAAATCTCAAATCCTAGTATCAATCCGGTACCAAAGTAGCACTGACATGATTATCATTAATCATGTCTCTGCATCAATGATGGAACTATATAAATGGCATAGTGCTCAGAATCCCCTTAATGGATTTGATAGGGTATTCATAATCCCCTCGATTGGGTTCTGTAAAACATCCTTTTTTCTGTATTTTTTAGATTTGTTCAATATTTTGCAATCATGATTGAAAAGTGCAATAGTTGATTAACAAATAGTCAATTCCTCTTATCACAAGATGCAGCTACTATCATATTGTATTAAACCTTTCCCACATACAACAAATCTGCAGCAGGTCACTTTGAAAAGATACCAGATTCGTTTTTGAAACTACTACTACTGATCTATTTACCCTGACACCAACCAGCCAGTCAGTCATAATGCTACCCAGCAACCCTGAGCGCCAAGGAGGGAAGTCATTAGTCGCCGGGCAGAAGCCCGCGACTTCTATTTTTAATAGCTTTTCGGAAATCACATGGGAGGGCGGCTTATTATTAGAAAGAAACAAATCTAGATGATTTGAACATATTACAATTGTGGTTGTTTACGAACACTAATAAATGACACATCTAAAATGAAATAAATATTCCGATTTTTTAATGTTTGCAGTTTTTTTTATTTCACTCGCATTTAAGTTTTTTGTCTTATTTACGAAGACAAAAGTGGTCCCTTCAAGACGTGAACCAACACCCCCTAATGCAGACTCTTATGTGTCATCATTGAGGTCAATTTCGGATTCTCCTTTTAATAGCAATTTTAACTTACTAAATGTTGTTTTCATGTTCAAAGAGATGTCTTGATTTGTGTAGAATTCATTTAATAATGTTAATCCATGAATATCTAAAGTAGGAACTGTTTCTAAGCTAAATATAGACCCTATTCTGTTGTGTAGTTTCGTGACCTTTAACATCGATTTTCGCGCATGCGCATTTCGATATGAAAAAGCGAGTGATATTATTTTATTTTAGACAAGTACAAGACGAATGTTTGACGCAAAGCGTCAAAGAGAAGCCGCAATATTTCGTTGTACATGTAGAAATAAGAAAAAAAGAACATTTTTAAATCCACAAACAATAGAACAATTTAAACTGTAGACGGTAATGCTGATATATTTCTCCTTTTGAAGACTTTTGTTTTCTTCAAATTACCTCCCTTTAAAGCAATACCAGGATATTTACCTTGTGATTCGAATAAGATTGACAAACATTGAAATGATATGAATGAATACTATTATTTAAATAAGTAACAACAGCAAAATTAAATTTAAGCCAGATAAATGTGTACACATTTCGTTAATTTTTTATAGATACCCTAATGTATAGGTATGTATATACAATTTATAAACAAATGTTTTCATTACTACGTTCCTAATTTTTGAATAGACTAAGGAAAGTCAAGAATACATCAGTAAATCAATGCAGTCTTTTCCGGCGACATTGATGCCTTGCATCAACTTTCTCTTGTTACTACCTTTTAAAGTATTTGTTTTGACCCGACCAGGGATCGAACCCTTGAGTTCCTGCACCGAGGCGGACGCTCTACCACTACACCATTGAGGCGGTCTCCTGTACTTAACTGTCAAGGAACATTTTAACAAACAAACAAAACTTATCCGAAACAGTTGTAAATGAGTTATGAAACAATTTACAGTTACATCTGTGTTGACAGAAAACCATTCATAATCGTAAAATCTCTGTGCATAATCTTAACCATTAGATCCTTATCTTAAACATTTAAAATAAACATATATTCTACAATAAACAATACGTTTTTTGTCATTACATTTTAAGATGCAGTATATTTTATCCCTTTCATGCGTCATGCATAGGAAATGTGACATATCTGCAGTAGGCAACTTTTGAAACTTTCGAAAACATTGTAGCAAAATGAGAATGACTCATGATGAGACATTTTTTCATTTGCAACAATTTTGTCATGCTCTATTTCATAGAAATTTCCCGTATTTTTTTTCTAGATCCTATAAAAGTCATCTCCCACAATATTTTCAACTCTGTTAGATAATTATACTTCTGTTTTACCCTTTTTCCAAAATACATCGGTTTTCTGACGCCTCTGCAGCAGTCAACTTTTAAATCGTTTCATTTCAACTCTATTCAATAATTATTTTGCTCTATGTGGGAAATGTTTTAAGAGATTTTTAATATTTTTGTCTAGATAAATTTCTTCAAAGCTGTCTACTGCAGATTTATTGTATGTGGGAATAGGTAAATAGCCTTGAGGTATCCCAGTGTAGTTCAATATTGGTTGCCATCGGCAAAGTTTAAGTTTAAACATTTTCAATTCTCATATATTTGACATAGTAGGAAACATCAAGAAATAAACAATGGAGAAATGGATTGGACTGAAAACTCATAGCTTATTTTAGGTCCTCTCCAATAAAGATTGATTTACAGGAAGCACAGTGAATATTTAACATGTTCAGAAAATATCAGTGCTTACTTCAGCTTAATAATTTATCATTTAAGAAAAAAACATGCATAATAGTGAGTGGATAGAGAGCAATGGAGGTGTGGAAAGAGGAAGAAAGAGAGAGATATAAAGAGAGATAAAGGAGAGTAGGTGAGCGTATGGGAGGTTAGTTAATGTATATGCGAAATGTCCATACCAAATAAAATACAAGACGAATGTTTGACGCAAAGCGTCAAAGAGAAGCCGCGATTTTTCGTTGTTCATGTAGAAATAAGAAAAAAGAACATTTAAATCCACAAACAACAGTAGACGGTAACACGCTGACATATTTATCTCTTTGAAGACTGTTGGATACTTCAAATTACCTCCCTTTAAGCAATACAAGGATATTTACCTTGTGATTCGTATGATTAAGATTAATAAACATTGAAATTATATGAATGAAAACTATTATTTAAATTAGTAACAACATCAAAATCAAATTTAAGCCAAGATAAATGTGTACACATTTCATTAATTGTTTGTAGATACGCTAATGTATAGGTATGAATATAAAATTTATAATATTATAAACAAATTTTCATTTCAACGTACTAAGTCTATGAATCTCACAGAAACACCCATTTCAATATACCAACATGTGAAGCCCCAACATGTTAAAGTAAATTAAAGTATGAACCGTTTTTGTATGTACTGAAACTAGAAACGTCCGTTTGAGTATAAGTATAATTCCAATATTTGCAATTTTATATTGCGATTAGCTAACCCGGCACGACGTTAACTTTCCTCTACCAAATTGGTTGTTGTATGTGGGAAACGGTTAGCTGTATGTATTTAAATGTTTAGCTGTGTTAAATATTTGTATTCCTTTTAAATTGTTTATTTAAATCGTCATACATTATTATTAGACAAAGGCGTCGGACCAAATGGGAACTTAGTTAAATTGTGCGTATATACTAGCAATTACCTCCCTTTAAGTACTACCACGATTTTTTTCTTGTGATTCGTATGAATAAGTTTGATATTTACATTTCAACTAGACGGCAACATTTATTGTGAAACAGATATTTCTGTGGTTTATATATGTTCATGTCTGCACTTCTTCATCTAGAATTACTGCGTAATATATGATAGCATGTAAGGAACGGAATGGCATAAATGCCGAGCGTGAGGGTAAACAACGCCAAACAACAACAACAAGAAACAGATTACATTTACTGCGTTCTCTTGTTCACTGTTCAAGATACAGTATGATTTTTGCTTAAATAAATGTTTAACTGTGTTAAATATTTGTATTCCCTTTAAATTGTTTATTTAAATCGTCATACATGTGTATTATTAGACAAAGGTGTCAGACCAAATGGGAACTTAATTAAATTGTGCGTATATACTTCAAATTACCTCCCTTTAACCCTTTCCCTCATACGACAATTCTGTAGCAGACGAGTTTGAACGTATTTTGTCAAAACATAGAAAATCTCCATAATTGAATGGATAACCTATGACAAAAAGTGGAAAACATTGTGACAAAAGGAGAAATTGCACGTTTTGTGCAATTTCTTCTTTTGTCACTATGTTTTCAAAAAGCTGTCTGCTGCAGAGGCGTCAGAAAGCGTCTATATGAGGGAAAGGGTTAAGTACTACTAGGATTTTTTTCTTGTGATTCGTATGAATAAGTTTGATAAACATTAACATTTCAACTAGACGGCAACATTTATTGTGAAACAGATATTTTGTTCATGTCTGCACTTCTTCATCTAGAATTACTGCGTAATATATTATAGCATGTTAGGAACGGAATGGCATTATTGCCGATCGCGAGGGTAAACAATGCCAAACAACAACAACAAGAAACAGATTACATTTACTGCGTACCTTCTTTTGTTTGTGGTTCCCGGTTTAACATACTATCGAACTAAAAAAAGCGTATGAGGCATGTAACCAATTCAGTTTACTGTTTAGACAAGATACAGTATGAATTTCGCTTAAATAAAAATGTACATACATTCATTTAATATACTGGCCTTTGTCTTTTGGTTTTTAATTTGTAAAACTCACATATGTATATATAGTGTAAAAGAGATGTTTTAAAAGTCATTACCTTAAATTAATTTAATGTACTTAGAAAGGACAAAGAGAAATCAAGATATGTGGTCATGCTGGCAGGTCTAAATATTCTTCTTGACCGAAAATTAAAAGCATCCCTACAGGAAGCCGCCTCCTGGCGGCTTCCAATAACATCCTCACAGTTCTTAAATATAATCTAAACCTGATCATAATTTAAGGAAAAACTATGGAAAATATTCTGATCAGATTTCAAGGCAAAATTTTGAACAAATCCCAGTGAACTTGAAAGTATACCTAGAAAAAATGCATGTCTCCCTGTCTTAGAATCATATCGTTAGAATAGACAAATTCCAGTGAAGTTTGAAGACTCTTGGGTTGAGAATCCATTAGATACTCAGTATTACCAATTTCAATTTGACGGCCCATAAGACCTTGACATTTGACCTGGTGACCCAAAAAAAGTAGCAGTCATCTACAAACAGAATCCAACCTTCTTGTGAAATTTAAAGACTCTGGGTCAAAGTGTTAATAAAATATTGAGCAGAAATCAATTTGATCTTTGACCAAATTACCAGTAATGCATGTCATCTTCTCGTGGAGTCCAATCATGCAATCAGACTGTTTCAAAGGGTTCATGATGAATTGAGCAGACACATATTTGACATTGACCATTTAGGGTGAATAGAGTTGAAAATATTATGGCAAAAAGGAGAAATTGCTTGTTTTGAGCAATTTCAAACGAGCAATTTCTTCTTTTCACACAATTTGTTCATAAAGTCATCTGCAGCGTAGGAGTTGGAGAGCATCTTTATGTGGGAAAGGGTTAAGTTCGGTAAACTTGATGAGAAAGCATATCTCTATCTACACTTAAACCAAAGAAAGGAAATGTTTAAACTGTCTCGTTGAAATTAACCTGCGCATGCTTATCTGAATCTGCAACGTTTGTCAATTAGAAAACACTGAGAAAAAAAGTTATGTTGGGTCAAATTACATTGATGTAAAATCAGAAAATTCTAATATATTTTAATGTTTAATTACATTGTTGAATTTCATGTTCAATGTATGATTGTTGAGGGCCACAGGGAAGATTAGTGTAACTAACTGTGTTACCCTCATTAAATAAAGTATTATTATTATTATTAATGAACACTGTAAAATTGGCTCAGATAGCACTGAAAGGCAGGACGATCTTTACCTTCACTAACTCACAAAATACTTTAACCCTTTCCATCATACAGACGCTTTCTGACACCTCTGCAGCAGACGACTTTTGACAACACTGTGGCAAAGCTTATTGATTTTTAATCGGTTTGTTACAAAGGAGTCGTTAATACTTCTCAACACAACTGTAAATGAAATATCCTAGATATCATAAAGACAAACATTCTGACAAAGTTTCACCATGCTCAAGCCCAAAAGGCACCTTCCAGAGTGTTAACAAGATTTTCCTTCAAATATTGTGACAAAAGAGGAAATTGTTCATAATAAGCAATTTCATTATATTTCTTTAATTGTCACAATGTTTTCAACTCTTTTCAATAATTATGTCATGATGAGCAATTTCACCATTTGCCACAATGTTTTTAACTCTATTTAATAATAGAACTGTCATTAATAAAGATTTATTACATTTTTGAAAAGATGTTTTCAAAGTCGTCTGCTATAGATTAGTTGTATGTAGGAAATTGTTAAAACCTTTTCCCGTTCATGAAAACGGCGTAGAACCCAAATAAAAGAAAATTCCCGTTCATAGACGCATTTTGACGCATCTGCAGCAGATGACTTTTAAAAACATTTTGTCAAAAAGGGAAATTTCTACATTTGCTACAATGTTTTCAACTCTATCCTATAACTAAACGAGAATTAATGGAGAAACTACATCACTCAAAGTCAGCTTGTGCAGATTTTTGTATGTTGGAAAAGTTTAACCCTTTTCCTCATATAGACGCTTTCTGACACCTCTGCAGCAGACGGCTTTTTGAAAACATAGTGAAAAAAGAAGAAATTGCTCAAAACGAGCAATTTCTTCTTTTGCTACAATGTTTTCCACTTTTAGTCATAGGTTATCCATTCAATTTTAGAGATTTTCTATTTTTTGAGAAAATATGTTCGAAGTCGTCTGCTGCAGAATTGTCATATGAGGGAATTAAGGTTAAGGTTGGTTGTCAGGACTCTGGGTTCAAATCTCGATAAACTAAAACAATTGTTTGAAACTCACTTAACCCTTTCCGCAAGCAGAGTCATTTTGACACAACTGTAGTAGATGGCTTTTTGAAAACAGTGTTACAGAAGGAGAAATTTCACATTATGAGCAATTTTCCCCTTTGACAACAGCTCTTTTCAATAATTATTGAACTTTCATTTATAGAGCTTTTTTAACATTTTAAACTAAATGTTTTCAAAGTTGTCTGCTGCAGATTTGTTATATGTGGTAAAAAGAATGATTAGAATACTGTTTGATATTCACTTCAGTAAATGATTTACAAGACCAATGTTGTGCAAGTCAAAAGTTGAAAGTACTCCTCACTCAAGAGTTGAATAAACATGCATTAAAATGATGCCAAACATTCCCTTTTAATATTATCCAACATTTCTCTATGTATTCATAACTCAACCCTTTCCCATATACAAAATCTTTTTGAAACATCTGCTGCAGACGACTCTTGAAATCATTGTGGCAAAAGGAGAAATTGCTTATAATGAGCAATTTCTCCATTTGTCACAATGTTTTCATATTTTTGACTAATTGTTTCCAAAGTCATCTGATGAAGATTTGTTGTATGTTAATCCTTTCCCACAAAAAAGCGCTTTCTGATCATCTGCAGCATAAGACTTTTGAAAACATTGTGACAAAAGGAGAAATCACCTAAAACAAGCAATTTCTCCTTTCAACTTTTTTCAACAAGATTTTCCATATTTCTGCCCAGACATTTATAAAGTCGTCTGCTGCAAATTTGTTGTATGTGGAAAAGGGGTGGGGGAGGGGTATTAAAGCCATTTATATAATGCCGACTTCAAAGCTTCATGATGGGTTTGAACCATGCCTTATTAAGGGAATTCAACATATTTGCAAAAAATGAAAACCTGGCCAGAGAAGCAGCAGCAGTCAGATCAATTTCTAAAGACCAACCTGTGTTTACAGACCTACCATGGGAATAGAACAATCTGGTCTTTGTTCACAGGTGGTCTTTAATTACAGGGTCATTTATGCAGAAAATAAGTAATTTGGAAATTAAAAATGTTGTTGCTATAGACAGGGGATTGCTAAACAAAGGATCGACTGTATTACCATTCAGTAGTTATTAACCCTTTCCCTCATACAACAATTCTGCAGCAGACGACTTTAAACGTATTTTGTCAAAACATAGAAAATCTCTATAATTGAATGGATAACCTATGACAAAAAGTGGAAAACATTGTGGCAAAAAGAAGAAATTGCACGTTTTGTGCAATTTCTTCTTTTGTCACTATGTTTTCAAAAAGCTGTCTGCTGCAGAGGCGTCAGAAAGCGTCTATATGAGGGAAAGGATTAAAGGTTATCAAGAGGGTTGATCCCTCTCCCACATACAGACCCCCTTTCTCACGTCCCTTCAGCAGACAACTTTTTAAATCATTGATCTACCTGCGCATCCATACAGTGATATTCAAATGGCCAATGTTTGTCCAAAGTTTCGTTGGACCTTCTGTGTCTAATTAGGGAACTGTGCAGACCCAGGTCAATATGTGTTGATTCCGGGGTTGGTCCGATCTACACTCATCACAGATGCAGTAGGGATAGTTTTCCAAAGAGGGCTGCTCATTCATACAGCTAAATGACCTTAGCTGTCGATGCGCCATAAAACAATATACATTCATTCATACAGTTCAAACTGTGTTGACTTTAACTTCAAAACTTCCGAAGGTCAAAATTGTTCATGTAATTTGGCTTGTAATGATTATTTTATGATACAGAGTATGCATAAAATAAAGTTTAAGAAAAAGACATCCATTGTTGGGGACTCATATTGATGCAGTTACTGCAGACAACTTTTGAAAACATTCTGACAAAAAGTGGAAGTTCACATGATGAGTAATTTCTCCTTATTCATTTATAAAACTTTTCATTAATAAAGATTTTTCCCTTTTATTACCTAGATTTGATTTAAGCGGAAAGCATGTTACACCTCTGATAAAGGTCTGATACAGAAGGCTTTTGAAAAACATTGAAGTAAAAGGAGAAATGTCATTATGTCTCACAATGTTTCTACTTGACTTCAAAACTGACTTTCAACCTTTTCCAGATGTTCTGATCTTTCCTATCTTGTTTTTAAAGCAGATGATAATATGATATCAAGAAAATGATTATAACTACATTAACAATTACACATATTAATTACAATAATCAAAACAAAAGCAATAATACCTCTATAATTCCATCAATTTGCATGTAAATATACCTTATGCACATACAATATAGAATAAACAGTCACTAAAATTTCAAAAGTTTCATTTATCAGTAATTGAAACACAACATTAGTTATCTCCGATGAAAGAATAGAAGGCCTTTACAATACAATGAGAACAGTTTTGTATAAATATATAAGGCACCGATTACCCTTAACCTCTTTATCTATTGGAGTAACATTTTCATCATGACCCTTTCCCACATACAATAAATCTACAGCCGATGACTTTAAAAAATGTATTAAAGGGAAATGACAGAGTGATTACCTCTGCCAAATTCTCTTTTTTATAAACATATTAGCAAAACTAGGGAAAATCTCTCTCAATGATGCTATAAATATTTAATAAAGTTGAAAACATTGAAGCAAAAGGAGAAATTGCTCATTATAATTTTAAATATTTGTTCAATCAATTGTGATCAATTTTAAAGGAGACTGGAAGTTCGTAGTATAAGGATTATATCAGAGCTATGTTTGATAGAAACTTAACTTTACAGACAAATATGAAAAACACTTTTGTAAGTTTTCATGGAATAAAAGGAATTGGGGAAAAACATGTTTACTGTTTCAGTACAATCGCAATAAGGATAATGTCCAATAACGTTTTTCCGCTACTCTACCGTGGTATCGCTCTCCACATCTTAACAATCTGGAAGTATTAATTACGCGATATCAATCAAAAAATTTGAAATACAAAAATTTCGGTCAACAATAGAAGCCATTGTTTCCTATTGTGAGTAAATTAAACCTTGGTGGATTTAAAACTTGTGATATTTGGCATGCTTTCGTGTTGTTCTGTAGTGGGACACGTTTTATTACCCTTACCCAATTATAGATGCTTTTTGGATAATCTGCATCAAAAACCTTTTGAAAACAGTTTGGTAAAAGGAGAAATAGCTCATAATGTGCAATATGATCTTCATATATTGGAGGAAATTAAGATATCTTTATGGATTTTCTATATTTTTGCATAAATATTTACAAAGTCATCTGCTGCTGATTTGTTGTATGTCAGAAATGGTTATTAACCCTTTCCCTCATACGACAATTCTGCAGCAGACGACTTTGAACATATTTTGTCAAAACATAGGTTATCCATTAAGTGGAAAACATTGTGGCAAAAGGAGAAATTGCACGTTTTGTGCAATTTCTTCTTTTGTCACTATGTTTTCAAAACGCCGTCTGCTTTAACCCTTTCCCTCATACGACAATTCTGCAGCAGACGACTTTGAACGTATTTTGTCAAAACATAGAAAATCTCTATAATTGAATGGATAACCTATGAAAAAAAGTGGAAAATATTGTGGCAAAAGGAGAAATTGCACGTTTTGTGCAATTTCTTCTTTTATCACTATGTTTTCAAAAAGCCGTCTGCTGCAGAGGCGTGAGAAAGCGTCTATATGAGGGAAAGGGTTAAAGTCGTCTGCAGCTGTAGATAAGTGGTGAGTGTTAACCTATTGAGTTATTTTATCAATTTATTAATTTATTAATGAAAGTAACATCTATCTGACACTTTAGTATCCATGTGCTTTGTTACCTGTGTGATTTATTGAATGTTTGATCTCTTAACCCTTTCCCACATACAAGAAATCTTCAGCACATCTTGGTTAAAATGTGGAAATTCTTAAAAAATGAAAGTATTAGTATTGAAAAAGTTGAAAAAACTGTGACAATAAGAGAAACTTCCCATGAAGAGCAATTTCCCATGTTACCACAATGTTTTCAAATTTTGTCTGGTTCAGAGGCGTCAAAAAAGGGTCTGTATGTGGGATAGGGTTATCCCTTTCCAACATGCAGACCAAATGCACTCGATGAGATTTGAAATCCTTGTGGCAAAAGGAGAAATTGCTCATTGCCACACTGCTAATTATTTATAGAGATTTTCAATATTTTCACATTAATGTTTTAGAAGCAATCTGCTGCAGATTTATTATATTGATGTATGAAAGGGTTAATATAATAAAATGTGTGAAATTTAAGGGGGACATTGGTCAATTTCTTGACCCTTTAAACAAATTGAAAATGATCTAGGCAAAAAAATGGAAATCTCCAAAAAAGTCAGTATATTTATTCAATGGAGATGAAAACATTGAGGCAACGGAGAAATTGCACACTGCGAGTAATTTCTACTTTTGCCACAATGATTTTCAATTCTTTTCCGAATAATTAAACTTTCCCTATATATAGATATTTCCATATTTTTGCCTCTAGAGATGTTTTCAAAGTTGTCTGCTGTTGCTGATTTCTGGTATGTGGACAAGGTTTATATCTATATTTTGGACTTGATCATTTCAAAGTCGTCTGCTGCAAATGTGCTGTATGTGGGAAAGGGTTAATAATCTGAAAAATGTAAAACATCTGAGCAAAAATCTGAAAAATCTCTATATATAGAAAAGTTAAATAATTTAATGGAGCAAATTCCCTTGTTGTAGAAATATTTTCAAAGGTTGTCTGCAAGTGGGAAAGAGGTAAAAACATTGTGAGAAAAATTGTTAACTGAAGAGGTGTCAGATCGAGTTATGCAATATTTCTGGTAACAATGACCTATGTCAACTATCTGAAACAAAATTGGTTGAGAATGACATTCAAACATATTACATATAGCCATTGTCTTATTAAACTGAACTGCAGGGGCATAACGAAGACTTTTCCAGAATCAACAATTCTGCAGACGACTTAGAATACATGCAGTCCTATGTATGGCAACTCTCTTTAAATGAAAGAACATTTTTTGACTGAATTTAAAATTATCGCAGGAAGAGGAGAAATTGCTCATTACCAGCAATTTCTCCTTTTGCCACAATGTTTTCAAAAGTCGTCTGCTGCAGAGGCATTTAAAAGTGTCTGAATGATGGTAAGTGTTAAACATTATGACAAAAAGTAGTATATTAGGCTTTTCTAATACGAAGACGAAATTTGATGCATCTGCATTAGATCATTATTGAATTCATTGTAGCAAAATGAGTAATTGCTCATAACTAATGAGCAATTGTACTTTTACCACAACAGTTTCAACTCAATTCAAAAATATTCTTTCATTTACAGAGATCTTGCATATTTTTCCTAGATTATCCAAGAGTCGACTGCTGTTGATTTGTTGTATATATATGGGAATAGGTTTAACCTTTCCCACATACAAGAAATCAGCAGCAGATGACTTTGAAAACATCAAGGCAAAATAATGAAAAATCTTTGTAAATGAGAGTATGGTCATTGAATGAAGTTGAAAACATTGTGGCAAAAGAATGAAAAATCTTTGTAAATTATAGTATAGTCATTAAATATAAACATTGTGGCAAAAGGAGAAATTGCTCATTGTCTGCAATTTTGCCTTTTCCTACAAAGCTTTTAAAAATTGCCATATGCAGATTTATCAAAATGTGTCTATATGTGGGAATGTGGTCGAGTGTTTAGAGTCGGGGATTTGAATTCGGGTGTCCTGGTTTCAATCCCCAGTCGCGGCACGTTGGTCATGGTGGAGTGCCCTTGGGCAAGGCACATTTTCTAGCCTAGTACTGGTTTGTTTATCCAAGGATCAGGAATAAGTTAACTGTTAACGTGATATAACTGAAATAATGTTGAAAGTACTGTAAAACCTCAATAAAACTATATGTGGCAAAGGGTTAAATAAAAAGCAGTGCAATCAAAGATTGGTTAACAGGTTTCTACCTTTTTTTGCCTCATATTTCAAATAGGTTTTTTTTCTGTTTAATCCTTTCCCACAAACAGATCTGTAGCAAAGGACGTTAAAAAACATTGTTTACAACTTGATTGACTAATTGTTCTTTCATTAATAGAAGGTTCCGTCTTTGACTACATGTTTATAAAGTTGTCTGCAGCATATTTGATGTATGTAGGAAAGGGCAGGGATGTAAATAAGAGGGATATGAAACTAAGCTGTATACTAAAATATCAACTGTCCCAACATTTGTAGCAAGTAAACTCAAAAACTATTAAAGATATGAAAATAAAAAAGATATTTTCTGGAAGTTTAAACATTCCTCTATTGCAATAGATAAAAATATTTTAATATCATACATGTTTTGATAATATTTTATCCTTATGAATAATGTCAGTCTATTAATTTTGTATCTACGTCCCTGGAAAGGGTTAATAAAAACCATTATAACGATTATTATGTGAACAAAGGTCTACATATCTGCATAGTTTTATGAATGTTTATTACTCTTAAGTCAACTTTCTAGTTGCAGTATAATAGCAACAGTAAACAATTCAGAAACATTTAATTATTTTTTAAATCAATATTTATTAACTTTAACAAACAAAAAAGGCCTTTATCAAATACAGACGTCCTCTCATGCTTTTTGCAGACAACTTTAGGAATTATTGATGAAAAATGATTAATGTTTTTCTTACCAAGTTTACATTTATATCTAAAAAGTATAATTCCGGATTTCAATGAGTTGATATATTTTACCCAGTTGTTATCAAATATCATAACATATCAAGCAAGAGCTTAATCCATGAAGCATAGATCTGCAACAAAATATATTTGAAAACATTCTGGCAAAAGGAGAAATTAGCAATTTCTTACTTTTGTCACATTATTTTAAACTCAATTAAAAAAGAAATGTCTTTAACCCTTTCACTCATATAGATGCTTTCTGCCGCCACTGCAGCAGTCTGCCTTTTGTAAACATGGCGAAAAAGAAGAACTTGCTCAACACAAGCAATTTCTCCTTTTGTGACCATGTTTTCAATTCTATACAATTATTGTTCTTTCATTTGATGGGAGTTTCAAAAGAAAATCGGGCAAAGGGTTAAAGATGGCTTGGGAATATGATAGGTTGTAGGGTTATAACACGAAAACAAAATAGTTTACCTGCTTCAATAATATGTATGTTTTTCAGGCATTAGCAGTTTAACATCTAAGCATCAAATTTGTTAGTCTAAGAATTGGTATTTTTAAACCTGTCACTTATAAAGATGCTTTTTGTCGCCTCATTTTACCTTGATCAATGTTTTTTAACCCTTACCCAAACACAAGAAAACTGCAGCAGACGACTTTGAGAACATCTAGTTAAAACTATAGAATACATCTCTAAATGAAGGTATAATTAATGAAAAAGCTTGAAAACATTGTGACAAAAGCTGTCTGCTACAGATACAGAAAGCGTCTGTATGTGGAAAAGGGTTAAATACTTATAAGGTATACACTTTTTGACGCCTCTTTAGCACATACAAGAAATCTGCAGTTGATGACTTTAAGATAATCTAAACAAGAGGCCCGAGGGCCTTTACTCTACTGGCATGGTTCTTTGGTCATTTTCAATCCAGAGCATGTATGTATGGTGAAGATCGAATAGTAAATGGAGGCTCTATTGTGTTCACATGCTGTGTTTTATAGCAATTTTGACAATTTTAAGGCCTAAGATCCAGTCTTGCATAGGCAGATCTGGCTGGTTTGCGAAAGGAACCGAGCTCTCATCAATATTTAACTACTATCTAAGTTTGGAGAAGATCGGATAGTAAATGGAGGCTCTATCGTGTTCACAAGCTGTATTATAGCAATTTTGACAATTTCAAGGGCCATAATCCAGTCATGTTGGGGCACATCTGGCTGGTTTTCGAAAGGAACTGAGCTCCTATCAACATTTAACTACTATTTAAGTTTGGTGAAGATCGGATAGTAAATTGACCCTCTATTGTGTTCACAAGCTCTATTATAGCAATTTTGACAATTTCAAAGGCCATAATCCAGTCTTGCATGGACGGATCAGGCTGGTTTGCGAAAGGAGCTGAGCTCTCATCAATATTTAACTACTATCTAAGTTTGTTGAAGATCGGATAGTAAATGGAGGCTCTATTGTATTCACAAGCTATATTATAGCAAATTTGACAATTATAAGGGCCATAATCCAGTCATGCAAGTGCACATCTGGCTGGTTTCAAAAGGAACTAAGCTCTCATCAATATTTAACTACTTTCTAAGTTTGGTGAAGATCGAAGATAGTAAATGGAGGCTTTATTGTGTTCACAGGCTGTGTGTTATAGCAATTTTGACAATTTCATGGGCAATTATCCAGTCTTGCATGGGCGAATCTGGCTGATTTACGAAAGGAACCAAGCTCTCATCAATATTTAACTACTATAGATCTAAGTTTGGTGAAGATTGGATAGTAAATGGAGGCTCTATTGTGTTCACAAGCTGTATTATAGCAGTTTTGACAATTTCAAGGGCCATAATCCAGTCATGCAAGGGTACATCTGGCTGGTTTTCGAAAGGAACTAAGCTCTCATCAATATTCAACTACTATCTAACTTTGATGAAGATCAGATAGTAAATGGAGCCTCTTGTGTTTTACAAGCTCTATACTAGCAATTTTGACAATTTCAAGGGCCATATTCCAGTCTTGCATGGGTAGATCTGGCTAGTTTGCAAAAGGAACAAACCTCTTATGGATATCTAACTACTGTATAAGTTTGATTGAGATACAATCAAAACTGAAGACTTTATCGTGTTCACAAGCAATTGTTTACGGAGGCACATATCCCAAACCAAAATGAATGCTTACAGCAAGCTTGCGACAAGCTTCTGCAGGCTTTTTAAGATGTCTGCAAGCTTGTTGCAAGCTTGCGCAAGCATGCAAGCATTTTCAGGTCAAATTCTGCAAGCTTGTGATGGATTTGCAAGCTTGCACAAGCTTGCGCAAGCTTTGTTAGAGGCAAGCATGTGCAAGCTTTTTGTAAGTCTTGAACTTAGAAAATTTCACTTACATGTCCACAATATGAAAAAGGTTAATAAAAATCATTGCTTGATGATCTCTATTTCCCCCCCTACCATATTGGGATTCAAATTAAATTGTATAAAACAGAGAATCTAACTGCTTGAATATTTTAATTCTAAAAAAATAATCTAAATATGGGTAATGTTCATAAAAATACATTAAACAATATCTACATGCACATATATACAAACAATGCATTATAATAAGATCTATGAATCTGACCCTCTTAATTACTACTAAATTAGTTTAATCACTCTCTACAAGATTTGGCCTTTAAGTATGTATAACTTAGTGAAACACATACTTTCTCAACTGTTTCATCTGTAAAGGTTATAAATAAGCATATCTAAAGATACTGCTGTATAGTCACATTTGGCACATAAACAAAACATACATATTCTGAAAGCTTAACATTTCAACTTAAGTTACCAATACATTGAACAACTGGAATTTCTTTGTATTTTGAATAATGACTAGTTTAAAAGACACAGGTATTGTGATTTCTGAATTTTATTAATTTTGTTCCAAAAATTGTTAGTGTAGCGTATTAAAATCTATTGCAACACTTCCAGAAAATATCTTTGTTATTTTCATATCTTCTAGAACTGTTTTTGAATTTTACTTGCTACAAATTAGGACGGTTGAAATATTTTAGTGGGTCACGCTTATAAACTTGTGTTTATAACGGTTACATTGACATTCAATCAGATGAGAAAATGCTATTTTAAGAATTTGAAATCGGCGACACCTTTGAACTTGTGATAGCATCAAATCTACAAGGTATGTTTTTTCCCGATTAATATTGTATTCAACCTTATAATCTGAGCTTTATTTTAATATATAATGTTTTGAAATCGGCCTGAAATTGACTTACGAATAGCAATTCTAGACCGAAACACGTGGTAGGCGAAGTTCGCCATTTTGTTTGGTTTTGTCAACACGGTGAAGAGTCGGTTTTAAAGTCCGATTAACTCAATAAATACCTCAAAATAATATGTGTTAAAACAATAATATATTGCTATTGCAATAAATATTATCTTTCTAATGAAATTTATACTTTATCAATCTTCAAAAGATATATTTTCACGATCGTCGTTCTGGGGAAATCTGTGAGCGAAATATTTAAATCTTGATTGTAGTTTTTGGTTTATAATTTTAATAGATCTGATTATCTGTTGAAAAATACGTTTCAAATATAATCTTACGTTATTCTGTTCTTGATATTTGATATTTTCACCTTTAAACCCGTTTTTCTAAACTGGAAATTGAAAGCTTGCTCTGACAACTAGCATAGTACTCGGACATATTCATTTTCGGATAGTGCAGGATAAAATCTATTTTTTTACAGTACGGCTTATTTGTTGTTGTTTTCAGTGAACCCTTTCCCACACAAAACAAATTTGCAGCAGACGACTTTGCAAATGTCTATGCAAAAATATTGAAAATCTACAAAAATGAAATTATATTTAAATTGAGTTGAAAACATGTAGCATTGAAAACATTGTGAAAAAAAGAGAAATGGCTCATTCGTTTGTCACAATGTTTTTAAAAGTTGTCAGCAAATGGGATAGGGGTAAAATTAGTCTTGATTAATAGCAAATTTTAAACTTTTTTTTTTTTTACTTTTAATTCCAGATGCGGTTATGTATACATTACTGTTGGCATGCACTTGCATAATGGATCAAGCAAAAATCCTGAGCCGGAGCAAGGAGGATCAAGACATTTAGAAACAAAACTTGCTACAATTTGTTATTAAAAATCATTTATGAAATTAAATAATTATCTAAATTAAACATTTATTATTTGTTATTATTGTCACTATTTAGCATTGGCTGAGCTAAATTTCAGGCAAGATCTCTCAATAGTTTCAAGAATGCAAGCTTGCGCAAGCTTTCCAGTTTAATGAATCGCAAGCTTGTGCGAGCTTGCAAGTTCAATTAACCACAAGCTTGTGCAAGCTTGCAAGCCTAATAAACCGCAAGCTTGCACAAGCTTTTTTTAACAGTTGTAAGCTTGCGCAAGCTTGCCGCAAGGTTCCAATTCTGATCTTGCTGCAAGCCTTAATAAAAGCTTGCAGTTTTGGTTTGGGATATAGCACGCGCAGATGACAGACACAACGCTATCGCATAAGCTCTTCTGGCCTCTAATATAATTACTAAAAAGCGTTGAAAACATTAGGGCCTCGATCCTCGACCTCCTGCACCCAAAGCAGGCGCTCTACCACAATACCATCGAGGTGGTACAGCTTTTGAAAACATTGTGTCAAACTTAGAAATTGCTCATGATGAACAATTTCGCTTTTGCCATTTTGTTTTCAATTTTATTCAATAGTTATACACTCATTTATTCCATATCTTTGATCAGACGTTTTCAAAGTCGTCTGCTGCAGATTTGTTGTAAGTGGGAAAGGGATAACCTTTGACCTTCATTTTTGACCTACTAACACTAAAGCTTACAGGTCATTTGCATGTTTTGATGAAATTAAATCTAGCTATTCATATTTAAAACTTACCACACATGAAGCTCGTTGCCAACGAGGATGTCTCCTCGGTCGTTAGCAAAACAGCATGCATAAATTGGATTGACGAAGTTCATCTCTCTCAACAGTTGATTGTTACTGCTCCAGATCTGTAATGGGAAATAACTATCTTAACCCTTTTGCTCAAAACCATCAATTTCTCCATTTGCCACAACGTTTTCCACTTTAAGTCATAGGTTATCCATTCAATTACAGAGTTTTTTCTATTTTTTGACAAAATATGTCCAAAGTCGCTGCTGCAGAATTGTTGTATAAGGGTTAACTTGTCTGAGACGAAACTGGTACTTCAGAACATGGGACCTTACACCCCAGAGAAGCACAGTTGCTACCATGTTGCTCCAAAAGCTAGCTCTATACCAAGGTCATATAAATACCTACCATTATTCTATTACCTCAAACAGACCCATTTTGACGCCTCTGCAGCAGACAACTTTTGAGATTTTTGTGACAAAAGGTGAAATTGCTCATTATGAGAAATTTGTCCTTCTGCCAAAATGTTTTTAATTATTTTTCATATCTTTGCCATGTCGTTTTCAAAGTCATTTGCTGCAGATTTGTTGTATGTTGGCAGGGGTTTTTACGAAAACATATGATTTATTGAACAGACCAATTGACTACAAAACATCAGGTAATCATTTGAAGCCTATGCAACAGATGACTTACAAGTGAGATGATGAGATGTTGTTAAGATTGAGGAATTATCCTTTTTCCCATAATGTTTTTAGATGTTTGGAAATCATGCTTATCAATTTTTCCAGATTTTACGATATTCCCAGTGATGAGCCAGTTCTATCTTCTTAAGGATTTTGTTTAGTTCTCAATACTGGCCGAGTCTTTAAGTGTGATTGACTGTTTCCCTCAGGCAATTTTTATAAAACAGTGTGGGAAAAGGAGAAATTGGCTTTAATGACCAATTTCTCCTTGTTCCACAATTTTTTCGACTCTTTCAATAATAAAATTTTCCCATAAGAAAGTATCTATATTTTGCACAGATGTTTTCAAAGGTGTGAGCTGCAGATTTGTTTAATGTGGGAAACATTTAATATAAGCTGAAAGATTGTTTTGCATTAATGTATGTGAAATAAATAAGCTGAAAGTTCTAACAGAACTACGTTTACAAATCCATCTTTTCCAGACGTCATAATCACTCCCATAATTGGACAAACATCCATCCGTGTTAGCTATAAAGTGAAGCTGAAAGCTTGTTTTGCATGTATGTGAAATAAATAAGCTGAAAGCTCTAACAGAACTACCTTTACAAATCCATCCTTTCCAGATGTCATAACCACTGCCATAATTGGACAAACATCCAGTGCTGTAAGCTAGCAAGAGAAGAAAAGAAGAAGTATTTAAGTTTCAAAAAAAATATGGAACATCTCTATAAATGGATGTATTATCATTATTAAACAAAAGTTGAAAATGTTGTGTTAAAACAACGCTAAATTGCTCATCATCAGCAATTTCTCCATTTGCCATATTGTTTTCAAACGATGTCTGCTGCTACTGTGCCAACATACTTCTGCAAGTAGGAAGTGGCTTAAGCAGCCAATGATAAACCAAATCATCATCAGGAAAAATGTTTTACCATCCGCCAATTTTAGATTTGTCTGCTTTGGAAACATCAGAGGGGGGTAAAAATTACACTGTGCACAGGAGCAAATGCCCATTAACAGTGTTTGCAAATGTTGTTTGTTAACCCTTTCCCACCTACAGCAAATCTGCAGCAGATGACTGAATATTTATCTGACAAAAACATGGAAAATCCCCAGAATTGAAGATGTAATTACTGAAAAGAGTTGAACACTTTGTGGCAAAAGGAGAAATTGCTTATTTTGAGCAATTTCTGCTTTTGTCACACTGTTTTCAATAGTCGTCTGCTGCAAAGGCGTCAGAAAGCATCTATAAGTGGGAAGGAGTCAATAAAGAAGTATCAAAAGCTGTCTAATACCTGGAAAAGATTAAAGCAGTCAGATCTGATGGAAACAATTTGTATGCCTCTACAGCAGACAATAATTTCAATTAACCCTCTCCCACCTGTAGACGCTTTCTGACGCCTCTGTAGCAGAAGACTTTTGAAAACACTGTAACAAAAGGAGAAATTGCTCAGAACAAGCAATTTCTCCTTTCATCACAGTGTTTTCAAAAGTGTTTTCAACTTTATTCAATTGTTTTACCATTATTTATAGAGTTTTTACTAATTTTTGCCAAGATTTTTTTTAAAGTCGTCTGCTGCAGAATAGTAACTGTTGTATGTGAGAAAGGGATAAATCTCCCAGATAATTATTTCTTTTTATTCCTGGTTTTCTATTCATTCTTAAAGATGTTTTCAATTAGATAGAGCCCTTTAATAACCAATAAACAGTTGAAACACAAATTCCAAATCATGGGGGAAACTGATTTCTGTGTATGACCAAATCAGTTTAGTTGAACACTGCCAGCAAATAAGTCTTTCAAGAAACCTTCATACTGCTATATGCCACTTACAACTATTGAGAACAATATGGACTAAAATAAGCATGAACATTTCTACAGTCTAATATTTTGCTACTTTTTTAAAAATTAGTTAACAATGTACCAATTCATGAATATGACAGACCTCTTCGAACCAAAATGAGAAGCACATAATGGATATGTCTCAGGATGACAGACAGATAGACAGACAAGAATTTTCAATGTATCACCCTGGCAGGCAACACAAAAGCAAGTATGATGACATATAGTGCAAGAATTCAGGATATTAAACCTTTCCAACACTCAGACTTTGCAGTGGACAACTGTTAAAAACAATGTGGCATAAAGAGCAATGGACCAGTTTGTCACAATGTTTTCAACTCAAATTGTCTTTATGACGCTGTGGCTGGAGAGTCCACCTCAGAATCAGGGTTTGATCCCGAGTCGAGTCATACCAAAGGGCGCAGCAACGCTCAGGTGTTTTTTTTCTAAGTTGAAAAAAGGGAATTTATGAATAACTATTAAAGCCAGAGTTATGTGACTTGGTATGGACGAGTGTATTGTTGTGGCAAGAAGGAGAAATTGCACACTTTGAGCAATTTCACCTTTTGTCACAATGTTTGCAAAACATTGTCTACTGCAGATGCGTCAAAATGCGTCTACAGGTTGGAAAGTGTTAAGAACTAAGAGAGAACGGCAGTAAATTCAAACCTCTTGTGAATGATCATCATCCGGCGAGTGTGTCAGCTGAAAGGGTATAGTGGAGTTCATGTTCAACACGTTACACATGTCATTCTTCTCTAAACTCGTGGATACCATGTGGTACATGATCAACCGCCTAAAAAACCAAAAAAAACAAGATGTGTTTGTGAAACACTGATGCCCCCGAATGGCAACATCTAGGTCAAAGGTCAAGGTCGCCAGGTCAAAAATGTTGGTACTGACAGAAAGGTCATGTCACAAGGAATACACATGTGAAATATGGTAGCCGTACCTGTTATGGTTCAAAAGTAGTGGTCAAGGTTAAAGTTTTTTTCGAGAATGGCAACATCTAGGTCAAAGGTCAAGGTCGCAAGGTGAACAATTTTGGTACTGACAGAAAGGTCATGTGACAAGGAATACACATGTGAAATATGGTAGCTGTACCTGTTATGGTTCAAAAGTAATGGCCAAAGTTAAAGTTTTTTTCCAGAATGGCAACATCTAGGTCAAAGGTCAATGTCGCAAGGTGAACAATTTTGGTATTGACAGAAAGGTCATGTCACAAGGTATACACATGTGAAATATGGTAGCCGTACCTGTTATGGTTCAAAAGTAGTGGTCAAGGTAAGTTTTTTTCGAGAATGGCAACATCTAGGTCAAAGGTCAAGGTCGCAAGATAAAAATTGTTGGTACTGACAGAAAGGTCATGTCACAAGGTATACGCATGTGAAATATGGTAGCCGTACCTGTTATGGTTCAAAAGTAATAGCGAAGGTTAAAGTTTTTTTCGAGAATGGCAACATCTAGGTCAAAGGTCAAGGTCGCAAGGTCAAAAATGTTGGTACTGACAGAAAGGTAATGTCACAAGGAATATGTGATACATGTGAAATATGGTAGCCGTACCTGTTATGGTTCAAAAGTAGTGGTCAAGGTTAAAGTTTTTTTCGTGCAGACAGACAGACAGACAGACAGACGTGCAGACAGGCCAAAAACTATATGCCCACCGAATCTATGATTCCGGGGGCATAAAAAAAAAAAAATAGTGACCTTGACCCAATTGGCAACAAGTAAAATCCTAGATTTCTTTTCTATCTATGCTTAACACCTAATAAGAAATTTGGTAAGTATCAGTCAAGTCTAAAAAAATTCCTTGTGCTGTAACAAAGTTTGACACAACCACCTCAATGACATCATAATTCTAATAACCATAAAATATTGGAACAAATAATAAATTCTAATAAATTTCATTTATTCAGATTTTCCTACATTTAAGCCCAGATGTTTTAAAAGTGGTCTGCTGCAGATTTGTTGCATATATGTTGGAAAGAGTTTAGATCATGTATTACAACTACATTTACAACTTTTGTAATTAGCTATCAGGAAATTAGATGAGTGAAGAGCTGGATAAACCAAACATGCCCTTTTCCACATACAACAAAACTGCAGCAGACGACTTTGAAAATATCTAGGCACTTGTAAAGGGAAAATGAAAGTATATTTATTGAAAAGAGATGAAAACACCAAGGCAAAAAGAGAAAATGTTTTTCAAAAGTCGTCTCCTGCGGTTTTGTTGTATGTGGAAAAGGTTAATATGTACTTTGAGCCATATTTCCGTTTGTCTCAATATTTACAACTCTTTTCAATGATTAAAGTTTCATTTATAGAGGTTAACCATATCTTTAACCCTTTCCATCATACAACAAGTCTGCAGCAGACGACTTTGAACATATTTTGTCAAAACATAGAAAATCTCCATAATTGAATGGATAACCTATGATTAAAAGTGGAAAACATTGTGTCAAAAGGAGAAATTGCTCGTTTTGAGCAATTTCTTCTTTTGTCACTATGTTTTCAAAAGCCGTCTGCTGCAGAGGCGTCAGAAAGCGTCTTTATGAGGGAAAGGGTTAACCAGAGGTTTTAAAAGTCATCTGCTGCAGTTTTTTCATATGTGGGAGAGGAATATGAGAAAACAAGATGTGTTTGTGAAACACTGATGCCCCCGAATGGCAACATCTAGGTCAAAGGTCAAGGTTGCAAGGTCAAATATTTTGGTACTGACAGAAACGTCATGTCACAAGGAATACACATGTGAAATATGGTAGCCGTACCTGTTATGGTTCAAAAGTAGTGGTCAAGGTTAAAGTTTTTTTCGACAGAGAGACAGGCCAAAAACTAGATGCCCACCGAATCGGTGATTCCGGGGGCATAAAAACAACAACCAACAAATTAAACAAAAATATTGCCTTTCCTGCCCCCTAGACATATTTTTCTTGACTAGCCCTTCGAAGAAAGTTTTTCTAAATGATTACTGACCATTTCACTCCTTTTTCAGTCTGTGTCTTTATCACGACACTCAGCTGGTTTCCAAACATGCTGATGTGGGTTGGTGCTGACACTAGGAAAATCTGTAAAGAAAGATAAACATATTATAGCCTTCATACTCAATTGGGTCTGTGCTGGGGCTAGGAAAATCTGTAAAGAAAGATAAACATATTAGCATTCATACTCAATTGGGTCTGTGCTGGGGCTAGGAAAACCTGTAAAGAAAGATAAACATATTATAGCCTTCATACTCAATTGGGTCTGTGCTGGGGCTAGGAAAACCTGTAAAGAAAGATAAACATATTATAGCCTTCATACTCAATTGGGTCTGTGCTGGGGCTAGGAAAATCTGTAAAGAAAGATAAACATATTATAGCCTTCATACTCAATTGGGTCTGTGCTGGGGCTAGGAAAATCTGTAAAGAAAGATAAACATATTATAGCCTTCATACTCAATTGGGTCTGTGCTGGGGCTAGGAAAATCTGTAAAGAAAGATAAACATATTATAGCCTTCATACTCAATTGGGTCTGTGCTGGGGCTAGGAAAATCTGTAAAGAAAGATAAACATATTATAGCCTTCATACTCAATTGGGTCTGTGCTGGGGCTAGGAAAATCTGTAAAGAAAGATAAACATATTATAGCCTTCATACTCAATTGGGTCTGTGCTGGGGCTAGGAAAATCTGTAAAGAAAGATAAACATATTATAGCCTTCATACTCAATTGGGTCTGTGCTGGGGCTAGGAAAATCTGTAAAGAAAGATAAACATATTATAGCCTTCATACTCAATTGGGTCTGTGCTGGGGCTAGGAAAATCTGTAAAGAAAGATAAACATATTATAGCCTTCATACTCAATTGGGTCTGTGCTGGGGCTAGGAAAATCTGTAAAGAAAGATAAACATATTATAGCCTTCATACTCAATTGGGTCTGTGCTGGGGCTAGGAAAATCTGTAAAGAAAGATAAACATATTATAGCCTTCATACTCAATTGGGTCTGTGCTGGGGCTAGGAAAATCTGTAAAGAAAGATAAACATATTATAGCCTTCATACTCAATTGGGTCTGTGCTGGGGCTAGGAAAATCTGTAAAGAAAGATAAACATATTATAGCCTTCATACTCAATTGGGTCTGTGCTGGGGCTAGGAAAATCTGTAAAGAAAGATAAACAGATTAGCATTCATACTCAATTGGGTCTGTGCTGAGGCTAATACAATCTGTAAAGAAAGATAAACAGATTAGCCTTCATACTGTTTTCGTCAATAATAAATACTTCCTACATATAAACACTTTCTGCAGCAGACAACTTTTAAAAAACATAATGAGCAATCTCTCCTTTTTCCACAATTTATTTATCCTTTGAATAAAGATAATTTCCATATTTTTTTACTAAATGTTTTCAATGTTGTTGGCTACAGATTTGTTGTATGTTTCCCACATGCAACAAATCTGCAATTGACAACGTTGACAACTTTGAACTTGGCAAAAGATTGAAAATCTCTATTAGTGAAAGTATTATTGAATAGTTGTTAATATTGTGGCAAAGTGAAAAATTGCTCCTTATAAGCAATTTCTGCTATTGTATAATCTTTTCAGAAGTTGTTTGGTGTAGGGTTTACATGTTTAGGGAAGTAATCTGACTGGTTATTGAACTTGACCCAGACATTATGCCAATAAACAATATGAGAAATTTGTCCTTTTCATATAACGTTTCCAAAAGTCGTCTGCTGCAGAGACATCAAAAGTTGTTTGTACCAGAGTGTAACAAAATAGATTTGGCGTGGCCTAAATAAAAGACGGTCAGTCAGTGCAGGTTGGTCACGTATGGTTTTAACTTATCGCAGGATTGTCAGGGAGATCATTGTTTATGAAGTTATTATCATATACATATGTGATAAGTGATATTAAGCATATTAAGAGTTCATTTCATGTAAATCCGTTGAGAATTAAGGAATTGACGGGTTTAAAAACGTTAATTACGTTAAACTATGTTGCTATTTTCATTTGGCCTATAAATGTATTGAAACTAGTTGTTGATTGTGAATTACGATTTGCACGGGAATTTTGCCTGTCATCAGGAGACCCAGAGGTTGATTGGTGCTATATAACTTACTCAAACATTTGTTTTGGTCGTCAGTATCATAGGAGTTACCAGAGGGTTTTCACTCGTTATAGTGAGAGGTAGTTGATGTGACCAATTCACACGGCATATGGGTATGTAAATTCTTAGTTATTGTGCAAAGGGGTTTTCGGCATAATTAAGGAATGGAATCTGTGCAAATTTACAATGTTAGGGATTGAGATAATTACTACATGATTGAATTGTTTAGAGAATTTCTGGTTCACGAAGTGAATGGTTTTTACAGAAATTGAGTCCGTTAGGAGCGAGACAATGTGTTATGCTATTGGGAAAGATATGTTTGTATGAAAAGGATAAGAATGGAAGTGAGAAATGTAAAAGGATATTAGTACAGAGATGAGCTACCATAGGAGATAGGAGTACAAAATGGTAGGCTGTTAGGTTTACGGAACATTATTGATATTATTGTAAGACATGGTTATTTATTACAATTTTAGCCGTTTTATGTCTGGCAGACAATCGAAGGTCCAAACGTAGAAGTTTGAAGAACCACTTTGTGTGACGCAGTCCACAACTTAATAAGACGTCGTAACGGGGGACATTAGGAGGAGTGCCGTCATAGGACGTGTAGAACCATATATCCACAGTTGTGTGGCTTGTCGATCCCGGAATCCAAGGATATACGCGACGCAAGGAATATAAGTACAACGACTCGGTGAAGTCGGGAAACGGATACAGTTGGATGTGAAGGACAACGTGTATGAACATTCCAAATACAGGGTACAGTAACGGAAGTGATGGGGACAGTTAAGTGATTTGGGTGGAAGTGTGGATGAGAGTGCGTGAGTAGTTCTTTTGTTTATAGCCTCTCGATTTGTCAGGAAAGTTAATTATTCAAAATTGTATATATTTCATAACTGTAAATTAAACATATATTTTTATTCAACCATCGGCGTTCAATTCTACTTTAGTGAGTTGTCGACCCTTGACCATCTTGTGACAAATGGTGTCAGAAGTGGGATGATTCGCTCGATGTATCGAGGCGGCAACGAACTAGGGTAGAATTGGATAGGTTAATTGTAACTCTGCAGATATTCCTTCATTAGATTCATTTTTTACTGGCAATTGTACAGTGCATTTTACACTTGATACAAATAGCTTATGATTTATACATGGGGTTTTAAGTTAATTTTTTTTGTTTATTCCCTGTGATGAGACATAGCGGCGCTGCCATAAGCGTTTCTGCAGTAAAGCGTGGAGTCTGAGGGATAGAAGGGGTGTGCTTTAAAAGTGTTAAGACTGATATCTGAACATTATAAATAGAATTAGGGTCGTGCATAGTGAGTCTCAAAAGTGAATTATACCGTACAGGATATGCAGAGAATTCAAATATAGATTTGAAGTCCAATGAAGTGTAGTTATTATTAACTTAGATTGTAGTTTATTAACTTAGATTGTAGTTTATTAAGTTTTGATATAGGGTTAGCGTATCGTACTATTGATAGTCATGACTAGTATGAAGGAGTTGATAGAGTTGGGCAAGGAGTTCGGTTATGAAGGTGCGGAACTTAAAAAGTTCGTTCAAGATGAACAAGCAAAGGAACGAGAACATAGACTGAGAGATCGTGAATTTGAGAGAGAGTTACTGGAACGGCAGAAAGAAGCCGAGAGAGAGAAGGAAAAGAAAGAAGTTAAGTTATTAGAACGACAGCGAGAATTCGAGAGAGAGAAGGAACAGAAAGTATTAGAGTTATTAGAACGACAGAAAGAAGCCGAGAGAGAGAAGGAAGAGAAAGAAGTTAAGTTATTAGAACAACAGAGATTATTAGAGAGAGAGAAAGAAGAGCTGAGGGATCGGGAGCATAGGAGAGCATTGGAGTTAGTTCAAGTAGAACATCAGCAGGCGATGGAGTTAGCCAAACAGGGAGTAGGTAAGTCTTTTATTAAAGATCATAAAATCAAAGGACCGAAATTACCATGGTTTGACGAGGATAAGGATAATATGGACAGTTATCTATCCAGGTTTGAGCGATATGCAGCAGCACAAGGTTGGAAGAATGATCAGTGGTCATTACATCTTAGTGCATTATTGAAAGGTAAGGCGTTAGATGTTTATTCTAGATTACCTGCAGAGGACGCTTTAGACTATATTAAGTTAAAGTCAGCATTATTGCAACGTTTTGAGTTAACTGAAGAAGGGTTTAGAAAACGGTTCAAAGTAGCTAGACCAGAAACGGGAGAGACGTTTGTTCAGTACTTACGGAGATCAATGAATTATCTCGAACGTTGGTTGGAATTAGGAAAGATAGTAAAATCGTACGAAGGCGTCATTGATTTTTTGTTACGAGATCAGTTGTTGTCAATTTGCAATAAGGACTTGTATTTATTTTTGAAAGAAAAGATGTTTACAGATGGTAATGAGATGGCGGTACAGGCGGATCTATTTGCTGAAGCAAGAGGTGGGTGTAGGAATGTTGTTTTAAGTGGAAATAATAAAGAAAAGGATCAGGTTGCTAGAGGGTTTAGGTCCGATACAGGACAACGACAGGGTTCCAGTACGCAGAAGGCAGGTAATTCTTTCACTAATTGGAAATGTAGCTATTGTGGTGGTAATCACAGATCGGACGATTGTAGGAAAAGGGGTAGTAGGCATAGTATGGCTGCTGTCGACGATACTGGTGGACGATTTACATCTGGAGATACTAGGAATGCAAGTACTGGTCCATTTGAAAGGTATAGCCACAATCAGGGTAACCAATATTTCAAAGGAAGAGGAAAGCCTCGAGGTCTGTATCGTGGGGGATTAAAGCGAACAGCCAGTTCTAGTTGCATATATTTGTGTAACGATAGTTCGGAACAGCTAGGTGCATGTATGGAAAGGAATTGTCCTACCAAGGAAGGCACAGTTAACGGAGTAAGAGTAAACATGATGAGAGACACGGGTGCCACGTGCGTAGTTGTAAGGAAACGGTTAGTTCAGGAACACCAGTTCTTAGGTAAGGAAAGATGTTGCAAATATATCGATGGATCTGAGCATTATTTTCCGGTAGCAATGATAGAGGTGAAGACTCCGTATTATGAGGGTACAACGGAGGCGTTATGTATAGACACTCCACTCTATGATTTAGTTATAGGTAACATTACAGGCGCGAAATATCCGGAACCCGGAGATGTATCAAATGCAATGCAGACTCGGTCGCAAACAGAACAAAATCCTAAACCATACAGGAAATTACATGTTCCAGGTAAGATTTTAGATATATCGCAAGCAGAATACCGCGACCTGCAGATGGCAGATGAAACTCTGTCGAAGACGAGAGAAAAGGCGAATGAAAGAACTTTTCATAATTGCAAAGGGGGCGGACAGGTGAGGTATCTGTTTAAGAACAAACTATTGTATAGGGAATTTGAATTTCCTAATCGGAAGCAGTCTTATCAGTTAGTTGTTCCTAAGACGTGTCGGGAAGCGGTTTTAAAGATAGCACATGAGTCATTGATGGCAGGGCATTTAGGTATACGGAAAACTAGGGACAGAGCATTAGCAGAGTTCTATTGGCCAGGGGTTTGTTCGGAAGTCAGTCGGTATTGTAGATCATGCGATATATGTCAACGAACGATGCCAAAAGGTAAGGTTCAAAAAGTACCATTAGGAGAGATGCCATTAATAGAAACGCCTTTTAAGCGTGTAGCAGTTGATTTAGTAGGACCAATCGAACCAATGACAGACAGGAAAAACAGGTACATTTTAGTCATGGTAGATTATGCTACAAGGTATCCGGAAGCCGTGGCTTTACCAGGGATTGAGACTGAACGAGTAGCGGAAGCATTGGTCGATATGTTCAGTAGACTTGGAATACCGGAGGAGATGTTGACGGACATGGGATCACAGTTCACATCTAAGATGATGGCTGAGGTAAGTAGACTTTTATCCTTACGTCAGTTGACTACAACGCCATACCACCCAATGTGTAACGGATTGGTGGAAAAGTTCAATGGAACATTGAAACGGATGATTAAGCGTATGTGTAGCGAGAGGCCCAAGGATTGGGATAAGTACATTAATGCTGCGTTATTTGCGTATAGGGAAGTGCCACAGGAAAGTCTGGGGTTTTCCCCATTTGAATTACTCTATGGCCGGACGGTCAGAGGACCGTTGAGCATTTTGAAAGAGTTATGGTCTGGCGAGGTCAATGATGTTGAAGTGAAATTGACATACCAGTACGTAATAGATTTACGTGAGCGACTCGAAGAGACATGTAAGATGGCACAGGATGAGTTAAGTAAGGCAAAGTCTAGACAGAAGATATACTATAACAAACGGGCAAAGGACAGAAGTTTCCCGATAGGTGCCAAGGTACTGGTATTACTGCCGGTAAGTCACAATAAACTATTATTGCAGTGGAAGGGTCCATTTGAAGTGATCAAGGTGATGAATAAGGTAGATTATAGAATTAATATGAAGGGTAAGGAAAAGACATTTCATGCCAATATGTTGAAACAGTACAATGAGCGAAGTGCTGATGACGGTAGTAGTGATAAAGGTATATTAGCAGTGGTTTGTTCTGCAGTTATTGAAGATAGTGAAGATCGGAAATTAGATAATGCAGACGTAGATTGGGTAGATGAGAAGATACCTTTAGAGTGTCTTTCTAGAGTAGGTAACGAGTCTAAGAAAGATGTAGACGTTTGTAAAGAATTGTCTCCCGAACAGAGGGAGCAGGTTGACATGGTTTTGGAAGAGTTCGCCGATGTTTTGACAGACATACCGGGAACTACTTCACTTGTTGAACATGATATTAAATTAAATACATCAGAACCCATCAGGTTCAAGGGTTATCCTATTCCATACCAGTCAGTGGCAACAGTAAACGAAGAGGTCAGTAAGATGTTAGAGTTAGGAGTCATAGAGCATTCTAATGCACCGTTTTCGAGTCCTATAGTATTGGTTAGAAAGAAGGACGGCACAGTTCGTTTCTGTATAGATTTCAGACAGTTAAACAGGGTGACAGTGTTTGACGCTGAGCCAATGCCAAATATCGAAGAGATATTCTCGAAGGTATCGAGGGCAAAGTATTTTACTAAAATTGATCTTAGTAAGGGTTATTGGCAGGTGCCGATGACAGAGCAGGCGAAAGATATGACGTCTTTTGAAACGCCAAAAGGGTTGTTTCGGTTCAACAAGATGCCTTTTGGTTTGGTTTGTGCAGCAAGTACTTTTTGTAGATTGATGAGGAAGGTTTTAAAGGATTTAGATGTTGCGGATAGTTTCATAGACGACATATTAGTATTTACCGTTACATGGGAGGAACATATAACCGCTTTAAGGGAGATTTTTAGTAGGTTGAAGGTAGCCAAGTTAACAGCTAGACCGAGTAAATGTAGCATAGGATTTGGAAATCTGGAATGTTTGGGACATGTCATTGATAGGGCTAGTGGGTTGATGCCAGTTCAGGGGAAGATAGAGGCACTACAAAAAGCAGAAAGACCGATTTCGAAGAAACAGGTTAGATCTTTTTTAGGGGTAGTTGGGTTTTACAGAAAATTCATTCCCAACTTTTCTGCAATTGCAGTACCTTTAACAGATCTTACTAAGAAAGGTCAACCAAATAAGGTTATGTGGGGAGAATGTCAGGAAGTTGCTTTTCAGACTTTGAAGAAAAGTTTAGTAGGTCCTCCTATATTGAAGTTACCGGAATTTGATAAGTCTTTCATCCTTAGAACAGATGCTTCAGACATTGGATTAGGGGCGGTATTGTTACAGGATTCAGAGGGTGAGAAATTACCAGTTGCGTATGCAAGTAAGAAATTGTTAGACAGGGAGAGAAATTACTCAGTAATTGAAAAGGAGTGTCTTGGTGTTATTTGGGGAGTGTCGAAATTTCATAGGTATTTGTTTGGAAAGGAATTCATCTTAGAGACTGATCATCAGCCTCTGACTTATTTAAATAAGTCTAAGATGGCGAATTCCAGACTGATGCGATGGGCGTTATCTTTGCAGCCCTATAGGATGAGCATTAGAGCGATTCCAGGTAGAGAAAATGTAGGGGCAGATTACTTAAGTAGAGTAGAGAGTCAAGTAAAGGAATCAGAAAACAGTTAGTGAAATGAGTACTGTAGGCACATGTAGGATAATTGGAGTCAGGACAGCTGTGTAATCGTGTATATATATATAAGGAATGCAATACTAAGGGAAATTAAGATACGGGTTGTAAATAGTACAGGGAACGAACCTGGTGTATTTTGTTAAATAGACAAAGTGTAACCACTTTATCCTTGGGGGGAACGTGTTGTAACAAAATAGATTTGGCGTGGCCTAAATAAAAGACGGTCAGTCAGTGCAGGTTGGTCACGTATGGTTTTAACTTATCGCAGGATTGTCAGGGAGATCATTGTTTATGAAGTTATTATCATATACATATGTGATAAGTGATATTAAGCATATTAAGAGTTCATTTCATGTAAATCCGTTGAGAATTAAGGAATTGACGGGTTTAAAAACGTTAATTACGTTAAACTATGTTGCTATTTTCATTTGGCCTATAAATGTATTGAAACTAGTTGTTGATTGTGAATTACGATTTGCACGGGAATTTTGCCTGTCATCAGGAGACCCAGAGGTTGATTGGTGCTATATAACTTACTCAAACATTTGTTTTGGTCGTCAGTATCATAGGAGTTACCAGAGGGTTTTCACTCGTTATAGTGAGAGGTAGTTGATGTGACCAATTCACACGGCATATGGGTATGTAAATTCTTAGTTATTGTGCAAAGGGGTTTTCGGCATAATTAAGGAATGGAATCTGTGCAAATTTACAATGTTAGGGATTGAGATAATTACTACATGATTGAATTGTTTAGAGAATTTCTGGTTCACGAAGTGAATGGTTTTTACAGAAATTGAGTCCGTTAGGAGCGAGACAATGTGTTATGCTATTGGGAAAGATATGTTTGTATGAAAAGGATAAGAATGGAAGTGAGAAATGTAAAAGGATATTAGTACAGAGATGAGCTACCATAGGAGATAGGAGTACAAAATGGTAGGCTGTTAGGTTTACGGAACATTATTGATATTATTGTAAGACATGGTTATTTATTACAATTTTAGCCGTTTTATGTCTGGCAGACAATCGAAGGTCCAAACGTAGAAGTTTGAAGAACCACTTTGTGTGACGCAGTCCACAACTTAATAAGACGTCGTAACGGGGGACATTAGGAGGAGTGCCGTCATAGGACGTGTAGAACCATATATCCACAGTTGTGTGGCTTGTCGATCCCGGAATCCAAGGATATACGCGACGCAAGGAATATAAGTACAACGACTCGGTGAAGTCGGGAAACGGATACAGTTGGATGTGAAGGACAACGTGTATGAACATTCCAAATACAGGGTACAGTAACGGAAGTGATGGGGACAGTTAAGTGATTTGGGTGGAAGTGTGGATGAGAGTGCGTGAGTAGTTCTTTTGTTTATAGCCTCTCGATTTGTCAGGAAAGTTAATTATTCAAAATTGTATATATTTCATAACTGTAAATTAAACATATATTTTTATTCAACCATCGGCGTTCAATTCTACTTTAGTGAGTTGTCGACCCTTGACCATCTTGTGACACAGAGAAAGACGACTTTGAACATATTTTATCAAAAAATAGAAAATCTCTATAATTGAATGGATAATCTATGACTAAAAGTGGAAAACATTGTGGCAAAAGGAGAAATTGCTTGTTTTGAGCAATTTCTTCTTTTGTCACTATGTTTTCAAAAAGCTGTCTGCTGCAGAGGCGTCAGAAAGCGTCTTTATGAGGGAAAGAGTTAAACACTTTCCAGCATGAAGACGCACTCTGAAGCATCTGAAGCAGATGACTTCTGAAAACATTGTGGCAACAGTAGAAATTCCTCATGAGAAGCAAATGCTCTTTTTGCCACAATGTTTTCAACTTATCTAAAAATTCTACTTTTGCTTGAATTACTTAAGCCTAGTACTGGTTTGTTTATCCAGGGATTCATGAATAAGTGAACTGTGAGCCGTGATATAACTGAAATAATGTTGAAAAACGGCATAAAACACCAATTAAACACATTCACTTGTCAAGATTTATCATATTTTCCCTCCTGATGTTTTCGAAGTCATCTGCTCTGTAAATTTGTTGTAATTAGTAAAACAAGAGGGCCATGATGGCCCTATATCACTCACCTGAGTATTATTTTTAGGGTCCTAATTTAATTGCTCTATAAAATTAAGAAAGAAGGTCAAAAAGTCGTGGTGAAGGTCATCCAAAGACAATGATGATATTTGATTGTAAAATATCACACTAAGGTCATGGTCACATGTTTATAAATCAATGTAAAGGCCATGTGACAAATAAATGAAGTTTTTATCGTGTTCACAGAGTCAATTATAACAATTTTGCCAATTTTAAAGGGCCATAATTCAGTCATGCATTGAAAAAGGAACCGAGCTCTCATGTGTATCTAGTTTGGTAAACATTGGATAATAAATGATGTTCTTATCGTTTCACAAGGTCAATTATAACAATTTTTCCAATTTTAAAGCGCCATAATCCAGTCATGCATGGATGGATCTGGTTGGTTTTGAAAGGAATTAAGCTCTCATATATATCTAGCTACTGTATAAGTTTGGTAAACATTTGATAAAAAATGATGATTTTAACTTGACAAGAAATTGTGACACGCCGGATGAAGGGCGATCACAAAAGCTCACCTTGTCACTACATGACAATTAAGTGAGCTAAAAAGGCTGTTAAGAAAGAAAATCATTCAAACAAGAGCTCTAGACAAAGGGCATATTCATGATCCTTACTATTTATTTGACACTGAATTATATGTTGGGGATACTCATCAAAAGAATCGTTTCAGTGAGATAACTCATTCAGCACCCACAACATAGAGTTTACTCTTTACCACATACAGACGCTCTCTGACGCCTCTGCGGCAGACAGCTTTTGAAAACGTTGTGACAATAGGAGAAATTGCACAAAACGTGCAATTTCTCCTTTTGCCACAATGTTTTCAACTTTCTTCAGTAGTTTTACCTTCATTTATTGAGATTTTCCACTTTTTCGTCTTCAAGATTTCAAATTCGTCTGTCGCATATGTGTTGTATGTGGGAAAGGATTAATAGAGTAGTAACATATATATATATACTAAGAGGAAAGGGCCAAATTAACTAGACCCCTGCTTGAAACCACAGCCCACAAACCTTTAACAGTTGAAGAAGGTTGACCACAGGCCTAAGGCCATCTGTATTGACTTCTATGAACCAAATCTTTACAAAGTTATCGGTTCCCCCGGATATAATCATACTGCTGGTATCCTGCAGGTATAAGTTCTTCTGTGTCAGCTGTTGACATTTGTTTAAACATACAACGTTCCCTTCATGTGCCTGAACGGCCTCTTGTAGAGAGCACACTACAGCTTCGCATAGGATGATCTGAAGAAAAAAAGGAGGCAAATCAATGACCTATTGATTGATTGTGACTACCCCAGACTTTTACACTATATCCGACAGTATATCAGTTAACCCTTTCTCTCATACAACAATTCTGCAGCAGACGACTTTGAACGTATTTTGTCAAAACATAGAAAATCTCCATAATTGAATGGATAACCTATGACAACAAGAGGGCCAAGATGGCCCTAAATCGATCACCTGAAATTTTGTCATTTTGCCCCTTTTCTGATGCCTCCTGAATGCCATGTTTTTCAACCAGACAGTATGCCTTGAACAATCTTTGTAGAGGCTCACCCAAGGAACATTTCTACCAAACTATATTGGAATCTGACATGCAGATTCAGAGGAGAAGATTTTTAAAGTTTGGACATTTTGCCCCCTTTCTGATGCCGCAGCAACCCTGGCGGCCATGTTTTTTCAACGGATCGGACATATTTGAACAATCTTGGTAGAGGGTGCCCCAAGGAACATTTGTGCAAAATAATTTTCAAATCGGGCTAATACTTTTGGACAAGTAGATTTTTAAAGTTTTAACAATGCACATAATTATAAGGAAAACAAGCTCCCACGCCTGGCGGCCATGTTTTTTCAACGGATCAGAAATATTTAAACAATCTGGGTAAAGAGTGCCCCAGGGAACATATGTGCAAAATAATTTTCAAATCGGGCCAGTACTTTTTGACAAGAAGATTTTTAAAGTTTTAACAATGCACATATAAGGAAAACAAGCTCCGCCCCCTGGCGGCCATGTTTATCAACGGATTGGAAATATTTGAACAATCTTGGTAAAGGGTGGCCCAAGGAACATTTGTGCAAAATAAATTTCAAAATAGGCCAGTACTTTTGGACAAGAAGATTTTTAAAGTTTTAACAATGCACATATAAGGAAAATAAACTCCGTCCCCTGGCGGCCATTTTTTTCAACGGATCGGAAATATTTGAACAATCTTGGTAGAGGGTATCCCGAGGAACATTTGTGCAAAATAATTTTCAAATCGGACCAGTACTTTTGGACAAGAAGATTTTTTAATATTCGGCAATTTCCCCCTTTTCTGATGCTGCAGCAACCAAAGTTCTCTATGGAATTTAAATCTTTGAACAATTTTGAAAGAGGTCCACCAATGGAACATTCCTGTGAAGTTTGGTTGAAATTGCTCATGTGGTTAAGGAGGAGATGATCTAAATGCTAAATGTTAACGACGGACGGACGACGATCGACAGACGACGGACAAAAAGTGATCAGAATAGCTCACCTTCAGCCTATGGCTCTAGGTGATCTAACAAGAGGGCCATGATGGCCCTGGATCGCTCACCTGATTTTTTTTTTTCAATTTAACTATATAAGCCCCGCCCCCTGGCGGCCATAGTTTCCGACCAATCAACTTGGCTTGAAGGGATCTGATAGACGGTCACCCTAGGAACATTTCTAGAAAATTATTAGAAAATTGGCCTGACACTTTCGGAGAAGAAGATTGTTTAAGTTTTCACCATAGCCATATAAGACAAAATATCCCCCCCCCCCCCCCCCCCCTCCCCCGGCAGCCATGTTTTTCGACCAATCAACATGGCTTGAAGGAATCTGATAGAGGGTCACACTAAGAACATTTCTACACAATTATTTGAAAATCAGCCTGACACTTTCGGAGGAAAAGATTTTTTAAGTTTTCACTATAGCCATATAAGGCAAAATAGCCCTGCCATTCTGGTGGCCATGTTTTTTTACCAATCAACATGGCTTGAAGGAATCTGAAAGTGGGTCACTTAAGGAACATTTCTACAAAATTATTTGAAACAAGAGGGCCATGATGGCCCTTGAATCGCTCACCTGATTTTTTTTTTTTTTCACTTTAGCTATATAAGCCTCGCCCCCTGGCAGCCATAGTTTCCGACCGATCAACTTGGCTTGAAGGAATCTGATAGAGGGTCACCCTAGGAACATTTCTACAAAATTATTTGAAAATCGGCCAGATACTTTTGGAGGAGAAGATTTTTTAAGTTTTCACTATAGCCATATAATGCAAAATAGCCCTGCCTACTGGCGGCCATGTTTTTTGACCAATCAACATGGCTTGAAGGAATCTGAAAGTGGGTCACCCAAGGAACATTTCTACAAAATTATTTGAAAATCGGGCCGACACTTTTGGAGAAGAAGATTTTTTAAGTTCGCACTATAGCCATATAAGGCAAAATAGCCCCGCCCCCCTGGTGGCCATGTTTTTTGACCAATCAACATGGCTTGAAGGAATCTGGTAGAGGGTCATCCAAGGAACATTTCTACAAAAATTATTTGAAAATCTGCCAACCAGTTTGGGAGAAGAAGAATTTTGAAGTTTTTTTCGTTTCGTTGCCATGGAAACAAGAATTCTGCATGGATCCCAAAAAATTTGAAGAAATTCTGGTGAGGTCATTAAGAGGATGCTTTCTGTGAAGTTTCATCCCAATTGACCCACTGGTTACTGAGGAGAAGATGTTGAAGATTTTTTAAGTTTATACTTTGGCCATATAAGGCAAAATAGCCCCCGCCCCCTGGCGGCCATGTTTTTCGACCAATCAACATTGCTTGAAGGAATCTGATAGAGGGTCACCCAAGGAACATTTCTACAAAATTATTTGAAAATCGGCCTGACACTTATGGAGGAGAAGATTTTTTAAGTTTTCATTATAGCCATAAAAGGCAAAATAGCCCCGCCCCCTGGCGGCCATGTTTTTTGACCAATCAACATGGCTTGAAGGAATCTGATAGAGGATCACCCAAGGAACATTTCTACAAAATTATTTGAAAATCGGCCTGACACTTTTGGAGGAGAAGATTTTTTAAGTTTGCACTATAGCCATATAAGGCAAAATAGCCCCGCCCCCCCTGGCGGCCATGTTTTTCGACCAATCAACATGGCTTGAAGGAATCTGATAGAGGGTCACCCAAGGGACATTTCTACAAAATTATTTGAAAATCAGCCTGACACTTTCGGAGGAGAAGATTTTTTAAGTTTTCACTATAGCCATATAAGGCAAAATAGCCCCGCCCTGGCGGCCATGTTTTTCGACCAATCAACATGGCTTGAAGGAATCTGATAGAGGGTCACCCAAGGAACATTTCTACAAAATTATTTGAAAATCGGCCTGACACTTTCGGAGGAGAAGATTTTTTAAGTTTTCACTATAGCCATATAAGGCAAAATAGCCCCGCCCCCCCGGGCGGCCATGTTTTTCGACGAATCAACATGGCTTGAAGGAATCTGATAGAGGGTCATCTAAGGAACATTTCTACAAAATTATTTGAAAATCTGCCAACCAGTTTGGGAGAAGAAGAATTTTGAAGTTTTTTCAGTTTCGTTGCCATGGAAACCAGAATTTTGCATGGATCCCAAAAATTTGAAGGAATTCTGGTGAGGTCATTGAGAGGATGCTTTCTGTGAAGTTTCATCCAAATTGACCCACTGGTTACTGAGGAGAAGAAGTTGACGCACGACGCACGACGCACGACGGACGCCGGACAAAAGGCGATCACAATAACTCACCTTGAGCAAAGCTCAGGTGAGCTAAAAAGGCCTGACACTTTCGGAGAAGAAGATTTTTTAAGTTTTCACTATAGCCATATAAGGCAAAATAGCCCCGCCCCCCCTGGCGGCCATGTTTTTCAACCAATCAACATGGCTTGAAGGAATCTGATAGAGGGTCATCCAAGGAACATTTCTACAAAATTATTTGAAAATCGGTCTGACACTTTCGGAGGAGAAGATTTTTTAAGTTTTCACTATAGCCATATAAGGCAAAATAGCCCCGCCCCCCTGGCGGCCATGTTTTTTGACCAATCAACATGGCTTGAAGGAATCTGATAGAGGGTCATCCAAGGAACATTTCTACAAAATTATTTGAAAATCGGCCAGACACTTTCAGAGAAGAAGATTTTTTAAGTTTTCAATACAGCCATATAAGGCAAAATAGCCCCGCCCCCCCTGGTGGCCATGTTTTTTGACCAATCAACATGGCTTGAAGGAATCTTATAGAGGGTCATCCAAGGAACATTTCTACATAATTATTTGAAAATCTGCCAACCAGTTTGGGAGAAGAAGAATTTTGAAGTTTTTTTCATTTCGTTGCCATGGAAACCAGAATTCTGCATGGATCCCAAAAATTTGAAGGAAATCTGGTGAGGTCATTGAGAGGATGCTTTCTGTGAAGTTTCAGCCCAATTGACCCACTGGTTACTGAGGAGAAGAAGTTGACGGACGCCGGACGCCGGACAAAAGGCGATCATAATAACTCACCTTGAGCAAAGCTCAGGTGAGCTAAAAAGTGAAAACATTGTGGCAAAGAAGAAATTGCACGTTTTGTGCAATTTCTTCTTTTGTCACTATGTTTTCAAAAAGCTGTCTGCTGCAGAGGCGTCAGAAAGCGTCTATATGAGGGAAGGGGTTAAACCATGACTTTTTATTAACATACTGTCCGAATGACCTATGTAAGTTGTAGAAAGGTCTCAAAGTAAAGTCAGGGTTCTGTGTAGAAACTCTTGGATAAAGTGCTATTGCTGTAAAAGACCAATGAACCACAACAGTTAACTAAACAAAACTGAACTCACTTTCTAAGATTTATCCATCAATTCATGGGTTAAAAATCCAGCAAGGCAAAAAGAATTTTACAGTTGAATCTTGATAGAGAATAACAGTCATTTCGTACTACTGGTCAAATAGAACCAACCATTGTTGCAATGTGGTATTAATATATTATAGTACTGGTATACTTACAGTACAACTTTATCAATTAATAAATTCCAACTTATCCTTTCCCACTTGCAGAAAACTTTGAAAATATCTAGGCCAAAATAAGGAAAATCTCAATCAAAGAAAGTTTAACTTGTGAGTAATACTGGTATACTTACAGTACAATTATATCAACAAAGAGATGTTCGTCAAACATTATGCCCCCCCTGAGCGCCATGTTGTCAGGAATATTTTGACAATTTATGACCCGATGACCTCAAAATCAATAGAGGTCATTACTGGTCACCCTCAGCCTTCATGTCAAGCTTTAGGGCCATGAGTGCAGGCAATGTGGAGTTATTACTCTCACAAGCTTTTTGCATTCAAAGTCACTGTGACCTTAACCTTTGACCCAATGACCTCAAAATTAAAAAGGGGTCATTTACTGGTCAGGCCCAACCTCCAAATCAAGTTTGAGGACTAAAGCTCCAGGCATTGTTTAGTTATCACTAAGACAAGCTTGATCACTGTGACCTTGACCTTTCACATGATCTCACTATAGGGGTCATCTACTGGTCACCCCCAGCCCCAATATTAAGTTTAAGGGTTATGGGTGCATGCAATGTCATATTGAGTTATCACTCGGACAAAATTTTGCTTTCAAGGTTAGTGACCTTGACATTTGACCTGATGACCTCACAATCAATAGGAGTCATCTACTGGTCACCCCAAGCCTCTATGTCAAGTTGTATGGCCATGGGTGAAGCCAATGTCGAGTTATCACTCAGACAAGTTTTTCGTGTTCAAAGTCACTGTGAACATGAGCTTAGACCCAATGACCTCAACATCAATAGGGGTCATCTACTGGTCACCCGCAGCCTCCATGTCAAGTTTGAGGGCCATGGGTGCAGGCAATGTCGATTTATCACTCGAACAAGCTTTCCAGGTTCAAGGTCACTGTGACTTAAACCCTTAACCCAATGACCTAAAAATCCAAAGGGGTCATCTACTGGTCACCCCCAGCCTCCATGTCAAGTTTGAGGAACATGGGTGAAGGCAATGTCGAGTAATCACTCGGACAAGCTTTTCAAGTTCACGGTCACTGTGACCTTGACCTTTGACCTGATGACCTCAAAATCAATAGGGTTCGTTTACTGGTCATCCCCAACCTTCAAGTCAAGTTTGAGGACCATAGGTCCAGGCATTGTTGAGTTATTACTTGGACAAGCTTTGGTCAACCGACCGGCAGACTGACCAACAGGCATACTGACAGACATGGGCAAAGCAATATACCCCTCTTCTTCGAAGGGGGCATAATTAAAAAATTCATCCTTTCCTATTTACAGAAAACTTTGAAAATATCTAGACAAACATACGAAAAATCTCTATCCAGAAAGAAAGTATATTTCGTGAGTAGAGTTGAAAACATTTTGTCAGAGCAATTTCTTCTTTTGCAACAATGGTTTCAAAAGTCGTCTGCTGCAAATGCATCAGAATGCGCCTGCAAGTTTGAAACTGTTGAAAAGTGAATACATACCTGACCATTTTTCAAGCCTGCAAAGACAAGGTTGTCTATATCCAAACATCCATCTTTACACATAAACTCCTGTAAGAAATACAAGAGAAAAAACCCTGTTTACAGCTGACAAAGCAATCCAAATTAGAAATGTCTTGGAACTACATGCACTAATGGACTAGTTTTTATAAGAGACTAATAAATAGATCTCTGGGCAAAAATTACAGGATAAATATTTGCCCAATTGCAAAACTGTTTACGCAGAATGAATTTAGAGACAGTTGAATCCCTTGTTTACGCAAGATTTGTTAACACAATTTATGCCTGTAGTAGAAATTGATAAAGTCAGATTACTCATTACAAAACAACAAAAACAAAGGCACCGCAAAAAGGATGCATCCCCTCAGTATTCAATTTAAAAATATGGCTAAAAATATAGTCAATGACCTGGATATTAATGTTATGTACCAGAAAACTAATGTTATTTGTCCTTGCCTTTATTAAATTGTTATTAATGTTATGTACCAGAGAACTACGTGTAATTTGTCCTTGTCTCCGTTTTAAGCCTTTGCCAAATGACCCCACCTTTGCCTTTTAACCTATGACCTTGAAAATAAATAGGCTTCTAGACCTTGCCATATACTAACTGTATGGCAAGTTTGGTTATGATCTGCCTAGAGATGATCAGTGTTGAGTGGTCACAAGGTTGTTGATATTGGAAAATAGTCAAAGTCCAACTTTGACCTTGACCTTTAACCTATGACATTGAAAATAATTAATCTTCTAGACATTGCCATATACTAACTGTATATCAAATTTGGTTAAGATTGGTTGAAGGATGTTCAGTGTGGAGTGGTCACAAGGTTGTTGATATGGAATAGTCGAAGTCCAACTTTGACAATGAGGTTTAATCTATGACCTTGAAAATAAATTGGCTTCTAGACCTTGCCTCATACTAACTGTATACCAAATTTGGTTGAGATCGGTCAAAGGATGTTCAGTGTAGAGTGGTCACAAGGTTGAAAGTTTGATTAAGATCGGTCGAAGGATGTTCAGTGTAGAGTGTTCAGAAGGTTGTTAATATGGAATAGTCAAAGTCCAATTTTGACCTTGACCTTTAACTTATTACCTTGAAAATAGTTAGGCTTCTAGACCTTGCCATATACTAACTTTATACCAAGTTTGGTTAAGATCGGTTGAAGGATGTTCAGTGTAGAGTGGTCACAAGGTTGTTACAGACGGACGGACGGAGGAACGAACAAACGAACAGCCCCGTTACTATATCCCATCGCAAACTTCTATGCCGAGGGGAAAAATAAGGCATTCAACAGTTACCTCCGCCTATTGTTCTCTCACACAAAATCATGCCCCTGTTCCTACAGCATAAATTTAAACGCAAAATCTCTGAATTTAATTTAGTATTTACAGAAGACTAGAAAAGGAGAAGTAAATAGTTCTTTCTTATACAATACCGCTCTAAGCACTCATTAAAACCTATGTTGTGGGTACTCAAAAGAATCATCTCACTGAGACGATTCTTTTGAGTACCCACAATGAAGGTTTTGTTAGTCAAATAAGGATTTTAGAGCATGAACAAAGCTCTTTTTCTAAAGCTCTGATTTAGCATAGACTTTAAATTGCAGGTGAAAAAAAAGGTTTTTTCAATCAATTACTAACAACTTACCACAGTAACTAAGAGCAGGACGTTGACCCGCTCGTCTTCACGGGCCGGTTCCCAAATTTCTTTAGCTGTACAGGGGTTGGTTGACGTATCATAGACTAGCACTTGATAGTTGGAGAGTGAAAGATGATGATAGTAAGAAAGTTATGACAGATTGTGGTACAGGAAAGAAGACATACAGAGATCTAAACAAACAGCAATTACAACACTTTGATGTTTTTAACCCTTTCATTGACCTTAAACATAACCCAACTACAACAAATCTGCAGCAAATCACTCCGAAAAAATTTATACAAAAAAAATGGAAAATCTAAAATAATGAAAATACAGTTTATATCATAAATTTCGTTATATAACTAGTGTAATAACAATGCTACATAACGTCACAATGAAAAGCATTGAAAATGACCCCGCTATATAGCGACGTTATATATTTTGCGCTAATAATCGTTGAATTGGAAATTATGATATAAATAGAATATAACAAGTGTGGTCATTCTATACAAAATTTTATTAAACTCGCCAAGGCTCATTTAAAAATTTCGTATTGAATGACCACTCATGTAATATCCTCTATTTATTGAATAGAGTTGAATACATTTTGGGCTAAGGGGGGTAATTGCTCATTAGAAGCAATTTCTTCTTTTGCCATAATGTATTCAAAAGTTGTCTGCTGCAAGCCAAAATGCATCTGCAGGTAAGAAAAGGTTTAAACAAGCAACGGCTACTGTTTAATCCCTCTCATTGATAAAGAAGCCTTGGACCCATCTCCTTAAGTCGAATTTCAAAAACATTCTTGGCAAATGGGAAAATGCTCAAAATTGTCTTTTCAAGTCAGGTTTCAAATTTCTATCTAATGTATGCTTCAATTTTTTAAGATAATTAGGTACAGTAACCCTTACAACTTGCAGACACATTTTGATGCATCTGCAGCAGACGACTTTTGAAAACATTGCAGCCAAAGAAGTCTCAATGTTTTATATTCTATTCAATAATTATACTTTCATTTATAATATAGAGATTTTCACTAATTTTTACTTTGATGTTTAAACAAGAGGCCCATGAGGGCCTATGCTCTACTGGCATTGATCTGGATTGTTTCAAAAGGAACTAATATGTCATTAATATTCAAATACCATCTAGGTTTGGTGAAGATCAGATAGTAAATGATCTATTGTGTTCACAAGCTGTATTATAGCAATTTTGACAATTTCAAGTGCCATAATCCAGCCATGCATGGGTAGATCTGGCCGCTTTTTAGAAATGAACCAAACTCTCATGGATATCTAACTACTGTATAAGTTTGATTGAGATACAATCAAAAATAAGGACTATATCATGTTAACAAGCCTATTATAGCAATTTTGACAATTTCAAGGGCCATAATTCAGTCATGCATGGGGCAGACCTGGCTTGTTTTCGAAAGGAATCAAGCTCTCATGGATATCTAACTACTGTATAAGTTTGGTTGAGATACAATCAAAAGTGAAGACTGTATCATGTTAAAAAGCTCTATTATAGCAATTTTGACCATTTCAAGGGCCATAATCCATGGGCGGATCTGTGACTGGTCTTCGAAAGGAACCGAGCTCTCATGGATATCTAACTACTGTATAAGTTTGGTTGAGATACAATAAAAAGTGAAGTCTGTATCATGTTAACAAGCTCTTTTATAGCAATTTTGACCATTTCAAGGGCCATAATCCAGTCATGCATGGACAGATCTGGCTGGTTTTCAAAAGAAACCGAGCTCTCATGGATATCTAACTACTGTATAAGTTTGGTTGAGATACAATCAAAAGTGAAGACTGTATCGTGTTAACAAGCTCTTTTATAGCAATTTTGACCATTTCAAGGGCCATAATCCAGTCATGCATGGGCGATACAATCAAAAGTGAAGACTGTATCGTGTTAACAAGAAATTGTTTACGGACGGATGGACACATCGCCACGACATAAGCCCTTCTGGCCTTTGGCCAGTAGAGCTAAAAATCGTCAGCTGCAGATTTGTTGTATGTTGGAAAAAAGTGGGGCTGCTGGGTGTGTAGTTTAAGCAAAAGTCTAATTTCAGGAAAACAGGAGTTTTCCGAATTCTTTACAGGATATTCATGTAGTTCTGAAGATTTATCTCTAACCTCGCCCTAATGGCATTCACTTTAATTAACCCATTTCATAATATGCTATTTTAAAACTTGTCTTCTTTGAAAACATCTAAATATTAACAAAAAAGATTAAAGCATTTAGACTCGATTCGTCTAGATCAGGCAAACAGTTAAGCCTTTGTCACATACAAAAACATCTGCAGTAGAGGCCTTTGAAAACATCTGAACAAAAACAAAGTCTCTATAAATGAAAGCAGCTGAATAGTGTTGAAAGCATATAGCAAATTGAGATATATGTCATGATGAGCAATCTCTCCTTTTGCAACAATGTTTTCAAACTCGTCCGATGCATAAGCTTCAAAATGTGTCTAACTGTGGGCAAAGGTTGAGGCAGATTAAATTACAAACCTTTTCCACTGGTTAAAACAGTGTGCATCTTGTCTTGATGTAGGTCATAGGCGAAGGACATTAACACCTGAAAACACAACATAGTTTAAATTAACACCTGAAAACACAACATTGTTAAAATTAACACCTGAAGACACAACGTAGTTTAAATTAACACCTGAAAACACAACATTGTTTAAATTAACACTTTCACACATGCAGCAAATCTGCGGCAGACGAAAAAGTTAATTAAAAAAAATATGGAAACTTTCTGTAAATGAAAGAACAACTAGAATTGTTTTTGACACAAATACAGATGTGTCCCCCTCAAATATTTATCAAAATCTCTCAAAACATTCCAACCTATAAAGCAGACAAAAATTTGGCCAAGTCGGACAGTATTCAACTTTTAATTACTAATTTTATCTTGACCTTATACAAAGTGGATAGCAAACGGTTAACAATAACACATCTTTTTACTGCAGCTGTAACATTTCATGAAAATCTTTCAAGCCGTCTTGGAGATATGGAGCGGACACAGATAGAGCCTCAAACCATTGACCTTCAAGCGTGACCTTGACCTTGTATGGTCGAGACATGGGTTCTGCACATCGCCTTGTTGAGGTGAACATCTGACTCAAGTTTCATGAAAATCCTTCAAGCCGTCTTGGAGATATGGAGCCGACACGAAATAAAGCCTCGAACCTTTGACCTTTAAGCGTGACCTTGACCTTAAACTGGTATTGTCGAGACATGCGTTCTGCACATCGCCTTGATGAGGTGAACATGTGACCTTGGAGATATAGAGAGGACACGATTTGGGACAGACAGACAGACAGACATCAAGGACAAAAACAATATATCACCCCTGTATACAGGGACAAACATAATTATCAAATAGAGCCACAACATTTTCAAAAGGCGTCTGTAACTGAGGAATGAGATAGCATCTGTATGTTGGAAAGTGTTAATTTCATGTATATCAATTGTATATGCCAAACTTTGAAAACTATCATAATGTTACATAATGGCATCATTATAAGCATTACATTTTTTATAAAAAGGCTAATAACTATAGAGTGGAACATGTACTCACAATAACCAGTCTCACTGTGACGACTCATTTAAGTACCTCGAATATAGATTTGAATGCTCAAATAAGGAATAAAGAACATAAACTACACTGCTATTCCAGAATACTGAATAACCATTACATGACATGCTCTTTCTCCTTTTGCCACAATATTTTCAACTCTACTTAATGAATAAAGTCTTATCTATAGAGATTTTTTATGTTGTTTTGCCAATATGTTTTCAATGTCGTATTTGGGAAAAGATGAAATATTGGAGATTTCATCTAAAGGCACATTTTGAATGATAAAGATTCTAAAACTCATGTTCTCAGCTGCTATGACAACTGTAATTGTAGACTCACATAATAATAATATATAATTATGTACTCAAATTCAAACACCCCAAATACAAATGGAATATCAAAAGAAAGTTTTGAATACTAGGCTATTACGTATTCTTACAAGTAATCTGTAGCGACTGGTCATAGCAACTACATGTTTTTGTTTGTTTTTTTCTTAAAGAGAAAAGTAAATGTGTATTGTATGTAATATATCCACAACATCCGAACAGGATATATTCTATTTGCTGCACCTTTCAACATTTATATCCAGATATCCCCAAAATTGGCTACGGACTCTTCGAAATGCATACCTGATATCTGCTATCATTGAAAAATGTCAGTAACCACCGACTATGACAGATTGATTGAATGAAGCTTAACCCTTTCCCTCATATAGACGCTTTCTGACGCCTCTGCAGCAGACGTCTTTTTGAAAACATAGTGACAAAAGAAGAAATTGCTCAAAACAAGCAATTTCTCCTTTTGCCACAATGTTTTCCACTTTTAGTCATAGGTTATCCATTCAAGAGATTTTCTATCTTTTGACAAAATATGTTTAAAGTCGTCTGCTGCAGAATTGTCATATGAGGGAAAGGGTTAACCCCATTTTCAACAGTTTTTCGATTGCCTCTTGTCCCCAAGGTTCCGGGTTCGAATCCCATGATGAGCAGGTTCTGCCTTTGGGATTTTTCAATACAAACAGCGCGAGTACTGGTTACGCCTCTAGGAAGCTGAGATCAAGCGTGATTAAAATAAGCTTAACCCATTATATCACATAACTTTCCAAATGTCGTCTGCTTTACAATCATCAGAAGAACAATTTCAACAGTCTAGAAAACGGAAAGATTTATATTGATAAAGAGTTGAAAATATTGCAATACAAGGTGAAATTGTTTGTTTTGAGTAATTTCACATTTTAATGCAATGTTTTCAAAGTCATATTCAATGGCAGGTATCAAATGTCTTCTGTGTGAAGTGCTGGGTTAAAGCTTGTTTTGCAATCAATGTAAAATAAATAAGTTTAAACTAAGCTAACAGTTTTCATCTAACAATGTGTTTCTTGGCTTTCTTGCACCAGTAATCCACACAATATTAACATTATTTCAATGCAACTTGGTACCTTTCCCCTACAGAAAAAAATCATGGAAGACGGCATACAAATGATGGACCCAATTCTAATTACCTGAAACGATGGCAATGGGTAGATAATGGTCAGTGTCAGTCCAGTTACAGGTGAAAATAATCTCACACTTCCATCCTGAAATAGAACACAAGAAACAGTAAGAACAGGAGTCAAGATATCATAGAGTATTGCAGAGGTCCAGATAAGTATACCGTTCTTTTCCCCACAATATCTTTCTTATTATCCAATCAAACCCAATGTTGTGGGTACTCAAAAGAATTGTCTCATCTCATGTCAAATAAGGGTTTTAAAACATGCAAAACACCCCTTATCTAGAGCTCTGGTATTATTACTTTGTTTCTAAATTCATTATGTCATTGTTCTCAACTTTTTTTCAGTGACTTTGTTCTTTAAGTCAACTCAATAGTGATGAAATATTTTCTGATATTCACTTTGGTATCAGAATTAAACTGCAAATGATTGCAACTTTCAGCCACAGCTCAGAAGTTTACACAGCAGACAACTCTTATAATCACCACCTCAGTGGTCTAGTGGTAGAGTGTCTGCCTCTGGTGGGGGATGTCTTTGGTTCAATCCTTGGCTGGGTCATTGATTGATTGATTGATTGATTGATTGGGGTTTAACGCCGTTTTTAACAATTTCTCAGTTATATCAGGCCAGTTCACCTACTCATGCATTTCCTGGTTTTCTCACACCAGTACTCCACACAACAATCTTCCCAACCAACTGGCTGCTTTTCCACATAGACTTAGCCCATTGGTGGAAGACGAATGACGCATGTTGCATTGACTTTTGTCAATCGTCGGAAAGAAAGTTGGCCGAGCCGGGATTCAAACTCACAACCCCTGGATTGACAGCCCGCGTCACTACCGACTGAGCTAACGGGGCTCGGCTGGCTGGGTCATACTAAAGACTTTAAAAATGATAGTAATAACTGCCCTCCTTGGCGCTCAGGTCTGTAGGGTTAGCATTATGACTGACTGGCTGGTGTCAGGATAAATGGACCAGTTTTACTGCTAACCTACCCAGGAAACGCCTTTATGTAACCAATTTCTTTTTTAAATGGCTTAAAACAACAAACAATCAATCAATCTTATAATCCCATAGGTATACAACAAATCTGTAGCATATGACTTTAAAAATATGTAGGCAAAAATACGGAAAATCTCTTTCAATAAAAGATTAACAAGTTAATGTCGTATTGCAAGCAATACAAAAGTCCTCTACCGGACAAGGACAGCTTATTGTGTATTGTATGTGCATTTATTGACAAAAACAGCAATGCACTGCATACATTTTGGATACAGTCCTATCAAACAATTCTCATTTAGACCTTTGACCTGTAAGTGTGACCTGGACCTTCCAGTTACAGGCCTGTGTCTTGTGCGCCACATTTCACCTTATCATGGTGAACATGTGTGCCTAGTAACTTGGGAAATCTGTGATGCATGGTTTCTCATTTCGACCTTTGACATCTAAGAGTGACCTTGACCTTTGAGGTACAGGCCTGTGTCTTGTGTGCCACATGTCACCTCATCATGGTGAACATGTGTGCCCAGTGATTTGGGAATCCTATGATGCATGGTTGAGATGCGGGCCGGACAAGGTACAGTCCTATCAAACAGTACTCTTTTTTACCTCTAAGTGTGACCTTGACATTTGAGGTACAGGCCTGGGTCTTGAGAGCGACACGCTGCCTCATCATAGTGAACGTTTATGCCAAGTTTCATGGAAATCCTATGATGCATGGTTGAGATGCAGGTCGGACAAGGTACAGTCCTATCAAACAGTACTCATGTTGACCTTTGACCTCTAAGTGTGACCTTTACATTTGAGGTAAACATGTGTACCAAGTAACTTGGGAATCCTATGGTGCATGGTTGAGATGCAGGTCAGACAAGGTACAGTCCTATCAAACAGCACTCATTTTAACCTTTGACATCTAAGTGTGACCTTGACATTTGAGGTACAGGCCTGTGTCTTGTGCGCAACATGCAACCTCATCATGGGGAACATTTTTGCCAAATTTCTTTGAAACCCTATGATGCATTGTTGAAATGTGGGTCAGACAAGGTACAGTCCAATCAAAATAGTACTTATTTTGACCTTTGACCTCTAAGTGTGACCTTGACATTTGAGGTACAGGCCTTGGTCTTGAGCGTGACACGCCGCCTCATCATAGTGGTTGTTTGTGCCAAGTTTCTTTGAAATATTATGATGCATGGTGGACATGCGGGCTGGACAAGGTAATCCTACCAAACAGTTCTCTCGTTTTGACCTTTGACCTCTAAGTGTGACCTTGACATTTGAGGCCTGGGTCTTGTGCTCGACACGCCGCCTCATCATGGTGAATGTTTGTGCCAAGTTTCTTTCAAATCCTATGATTCTTGGTTAAGATGCAGGCTGGACAAGGTTAGGTGGGACTGACTAACAGACGGAATCAACCAAACCTAGTCTCCAAACCAATCTTTGATCGGTAGGGGACTTACAATGTTATCTAATGCCATCTGCTGTAGCTCCAATCAAAATGCTTAAGTATATGGGAAAGGGTTAAACCAACCTCTGTTGATCTTAGAATCCGACTACATTTGCCTTGCCCTTGACAATGCAATAGCTGTCCTCCTTGACAACAGTTTCCGACTTGCAGAGGCATCTGCAGCAAATGATATATTGTGGTCAAAGAAGAAAATGCTCATAATGAGCAATTTCTCCTTTAGCCACAAAATGTTCAACTCTTTGTGGTAATCTCTTTTTCAATTATATTGATTTTTTATTCTAGCTTAGATGTTTTCATAGTTGAATGCTTGAGATTTGCTGTATGTGGGAAAGGGTTAATTAAGTAACCATAATGTCATCCGCTGTAGATCAATCAAAATGATTCTGTATGAGGGAAAGGGGGGTTAAACCAACCTCTGTCGATGCCAGAATCCGACTAAATTTGTCTCGCCCTTGACAGCGCAACAGCTGTTTGGTTTCTGACTCTACAGCAGAAAACAGCTGATAGAACTGCAAAAGAATAAACAAAACAAAAGATGAATGCAACTAAAATGTAATCTGGTCAGACAGCGTGAATGTGCCAGCTGACCTGGCTCAATATTTGGCACGGATCTGTTCCAGCATTTAAAGAGTTAAATAAATACTTTTATTATTATTATTATAAGTCCATTTATCTAGCAATAAATAGAGGATATTTGTTTGTTTTGAGTGGATATGGAATATATATCATTCAGAAGGGATACAATTGAATATTTTCACGAGCGCGTAGCGCGAGAGAAAATGTAAAAAATTGTATCACTTCATGTTGAAATATATTCCATATACACTCAAAACAAACAAATTTTCTTTTTATTTAATGATAATTGATGACGAAAAAATAATATACTCATTATGTATTTCTTTATATATAACGTGTGTAGTATAACATGACCGAATACTAGGTAATTGAGGTCACATCAGCGGTTTTTTACGTCATAACGTTAGTCCCTTTGACGTCATACCTACATCACTCACAGTGTGGGTGATATGGATTATATCTCACTGATAGAACTCAGTATCTCATCGTTTAGCATTAAATAACTTAGCCACATCACAGGAAACTCCACCTTCATTACCAGAGGTCCAGATAAGTAGGAGGAGGGTATTCAGCTCTTTTTTTTCCCACAATTTTTCTCTTATCATTAAAGTAAACCCTATGTTGTGGGTACTCAAAAGAATCGTCTCACTGAGACGATTCTTTTGAGTTCCCACAACATAGGGTTAGAGGGTCAAATTAAGGATTTTAGAACATGCAAAATGCCCATTATCTAGAGCTCTGTAATGAAGACTCTACAAGACACAAAGATCAAGATCAGCCAAAGCCTGCCTACAGTCTGATCATGATTTTCTCTGTTTCACATCAATTAATGCAAACCGAAAAAAAACGAAACCAGCAATACAGTCTGTGCAAGATAATCCTTATTGCCATTAACCCTTTCCCACATACAGACGCTGTTGAGCCCTTTGAAAACATTATGGCAAATGGAGAAATTGCTCATGATGAGCAATTTCTCCTTTTGTCACAATGTTTTCAATTCTATTCAACAATCAAACTTTGATTTACGGACATTTTGATTTTTTTGGTCTAAATGGGTTTCTAAGTTGTCTGCAGCAGACTTGTTGTATTTAAGAAAGGGTTACAGTAGTTTGAGCCTTTTGTCTGCTCCTAATAGCTATATATGTGGAAATATTAACCCCTTCCACATACAACAAATCTGCAGGAGACGACATATAGGCAGAATTATTGAAGAGAGGTGAAAACATAGTGGAAAGAGTAGAAAATGCTTATTATGAGCAATTTATCCTTTTACCTCTTGTTTTTTTAAAAAATGTACCATGCCCACTGCAGATGTGTCTGCAAGTTTGAAAGGGCTAAAGAAAATCATTGCCATCTACCATGATGATACCAATTTTCTGTAACTATCAACAAAACTTGATCACACATACTCAACGATTTTTAAGAAACTTTGTCAGTGTGTAAGTTTTTGCGGAAAAACCTTGAAAATGATAACAGACATTTTTTATTTTGTGCCTTTGTTGCCATGGAAACAGGCAAATAAGCAATACCCCAAAAAGTGTTTATCATGAGTGTTTATAAGTTAAGGGTGAACTGTCATAAAATAGCTTGCTATTAGTTGTCAAAATACAGCAAAAACAAGGCATCAAATATTGACAGTTACCTCCCTTTAAGTGATACCGCCCTAGATGCTCATAAAAAGAAACTTAGGAAAAATCTGTTTGTTATTATTGTTACCATGAAACATCATTCTTTAAGACATATTTTATCATGAATAAAAAGTATGTTCAGTCAAATTCTGTCCTTTTTCATTAAAAAGAAAATCCTTCCATTCACATAAAGATAAATAATCCATGTTGCCATGGGTACCATTAGACTCAAAGGACAAAACTGAATGTGTTTCCTTCCTTTTTAAATCGAACTCTATAAATGGTGAAAGTTTCAAGCAAAACGGAGACTATGCATGCCGGACTCCCTATATAAAAAGGTTGATGATTACAGAGAATTGCTCTTAACACGTTCCCTCATACGCCAATTCTGCAGCAGACGACTTTGAACATATTTTATTAAATAATGGAAAATCTCTATAATTGAATAGATAACCTATGACTAAAAGTGGAAAACATTGTGTCAAAAGGAGAAATTGCTTGTTTTGAGCAATTTCTTCTTTTGTCACTATGTTTTCAAAAAGCCGTCTGCTGCAGAGTCGTCAGAAAGCGTCTATATGTGGAAAAGGGTTAATTTGTTTATGGAAGGAGATGGTAAACCTTTTCTGACACCTCTGCGGGAGACAAATTTTGTCACAATGTTTTCAACTTCATTGAAAAATTGTTCTTTCATATATTGAGAGCTTTTGCCAAAGTGTTTTGCTGTAAGAGTTGTTGCATGTGGGAAAGGCTTTAAACAATGGTATATATTACCTGATTCAAACTATAGACCAGTATGTTTTTCTCAGTGTGGAAGAAGAACTCTGTAGGTCCCAACAAAGATAGGCGATAAATCTTCTCTCCTACATCCAGCCGCATGGTCTGTAAATAAACAAGTATTTGTTGTTTGATCTTGACCTTCACCTTCTGGAAAAGGGAAGATTTTATGATGTGCAAACTCTCCTAACCCTTTCCCTGCGGCAGACAGATTTTTGACAACATGTCGACAAAAGGAGAAATTGCTCAAAACGAAACAATTTCCCCTTTTGTCACCATGTTTTCAACCCTATTTTAACCCTTTCCCTCATATAGATGCTTTCTGACAACTCTGCAGCAGAATGCATTTTGAAAACATACTGACAAAAGAAGAAATTGCTCAAAACAAGCAATTTCTCCTTTTGACACAATGTTTTCCACTTTAAGTCACAGGTTATCCATTCAATTATAGAGATGTTTTGACAAAATATGTTCAAAGTCGTCTGCTGCAGAATTGTCGTATGAAGGAAAGGGTTAAAGGGTATGATTACCAGTAAAGACCCATACCAGCATCAAAATACAGGATGTATATGCTGAATCTGTGCTGATATTCAATTTATCACATGAAATTTTGAAGCATGACTCTTTTGAAGAATAACCCAATGTCTTGACATGTACATGTAAATGCATTATTTTTCAAAAATCCAATTTTCTCGGGCCACTGGCCTATGACAAACAACAGTGTGGCTTTTCGTAATTTGGTATGCTTCAGAGTGTTCAACTTAAGACAATTAACCCTTTCCCTTATGTAGACGTTTTCTGACGACTATGCAGTAGACAACTTTAGAAAACATTGCGATAAAAGGAGAAATTGCTGAAAACAAGCGATTTCTTCTTTTGCCACAATGTTTGCAACTTCTTTAAGTGATAATACTTTCATTTATAGAGATATTCCATACTTTTGAGAAGATGTTCTCAAAGTCGTCTGCTGCAGATTTGTTGTAAGTGGGAAAGGGTTAAACCTGCATAATCAAATTTTGTGGAACAGCCAAGAATGGAAAATATGGACAAACAAAAATGTTCATAGTCAAGACATGACCACATCTCCTGCCAAATCATAACTTAGAAAAAGAAATTACATCTGGTTCTTTACTTAATGCAAGGCAAAATTGAACTCCCTCGTAAGACCAACAGGTAACCTAACAAGAGCACTATGGAGCCAATGCCAACGCTCATCTGATTTTTCTTAGTCGAAAAATGTGCATTCCTGAATAATTATTAAAGCAAGAGTTATGTGACTTGGTATAGCCATGTGTATTGTTCCTAGAAATATGTGTACCAAGTTTCATTTGAAAAAGTTATGGGCAAAGTTAAACTTTTTGTATGAATTTTGTATGATTTATTTAATATAGACATGCATATTATTTTTAGGTACATGTGTATCAAGTTTCATTTGAATAAGTGTTACTGTTTTGGGGTTATGAGTTAAAGTTAAAGTTTTGTGATGGCGACGCAGACATCACAATGACTCAATTTTTTCTCAGAAAAACAGATGACCTAAAAGTGAGTGGCACTGCAGCAAAAATCAACCTCAGGGCTTTTGCGACCAGAGTAAATCCAGATCACCCTGGGCATCTACACAGCCTGATTCAGTTCTGCACTGTTCGATAAAAAGTCAAAGAATCATTCAAGAAGACTGTGACATATATAGTGTACACTTACATCATGTAGAATGGTATGGATGTTCATAATGATCAATTTCTACATGTATTTGTAAGGTTTTTGTACATGTCCTTAACCCTTTCTCACATACAACAAATCTGCAGCAGACGATTTTGAAAACCTCTAAGTAAAAACACGGAAAAGCTCTATAAATGTACGTTTAATTACTAAAAGGAGTTGAAAACATTGTAGCAATTTCTCCCTATGCCACAACGTTTTCAAAATCGTCTGCTGCAGAGGCGTTGGAAAGAGTGTTTGATGGAAAGGGTTCAGCATTCCAGTTACATCAGAGTTGTTCCTGGGTAAATTATCAGTACTGCTGGTATTAGCTTATCCTGGCACCAGCACATCAGTCACATACCTATCTGGAGAGCCAAGGAATAAAGCCAATTTTTACCATTATTAACCCTTTCCTACATACAACAAATCTGCAGCAGACCACTTTGAAAACATAGTGACAAAATCCTGAAAAAAATCCATTAAAGATAGCTTATTTGTTTAAAAAAGTTGAAAACATTGTGGCCCAAGTAGAAATTGCTCATCATGAGCAATTTCACCTTTGGCCACAATGTATTCAAAAGTCGTACTCTGGTCTTCCTGGCTAGGGGAAACTGACGCTCTAACCAAAACATCAGTTAGGCTTGGGAAAAAAAAATCTAAAGTTTGCTGTTGCATTATTTTGAATTATACCTACCATTTGCAGACTATCCATTCTCCAGATACGAACTGTTCCATCGTGGGAAGAAGAAAACAGCAATTTGTCTGTTTTGTGAGGCTCTACACCTATAGATCAACAAGAGACAGAATGGTAGTAAAAGTCGGTTATGCCCTTTGTGTTTCAGACTATTCCTTTTGGACAGTTGCTGGGCCCGGAAAACTCTGGTACCCAGTTTTGAGGAACCAGCCCACATGGCATTATAACATGTGCCTGTTGGACCTAGGAGGCGAAGCAAGACAGACGTGTTTTGACTTTGACCGATGATTAAGACAAGACAAGAATCTTTAAGACAAAGCAGATGATAATATCATGCAGGTTATACTGATTTAGTAATTTACCGGCAAATGTCGGCCATTTTGATTCTAGAGATGCAAGGTTATCGGTTTTGCACTTGATAAAATAATATTTATTTGGGGCATTTTTTATTATACATGGGTGCATTACAATTGGATAAAAATATAAAGCTTATGGTCGGCACCATTCTTTAACCCTTTCCCACATACAACAAATCAGCAGCAGACTACTTTGAAAACATTCAGACAAAACTAGAAATATCACTGAAGGTGACGAATACCCCCAGCTGGTGCCTGACAATATACATATGTATGAGAAATTCAAGGGGCCATAACTCATTTAAAAATAATTTAAGTGCAACAAGCCAACAATATGCACAACTAGGCTTGGTATCAATCATTCTTGTGAAGTTATATTGAATTCTGACCAAGGGTTGCTGAGAAATAGTGTTCACAAAAAATGTCCACAGACCAACGGTCCGACAAAGCGACCGACCGACCGTCAAGCGTGACTCCTATATAGCCCCCATATATTATGTATCTGGGGGTATAAATATGAATATTCTCAATAAATGAGGATATTATTATTGAATAAAGTTAAAATCATTGTGGCAAAAGGAGAAATTGCTCATTATGAGCAATTTCTTCCTTTGCCACAGTGTTTTCAAGTCATCTACAGCTGAGGGATCATAAAGCGTCTATATGTGGGAATGGGTTAAGCCATTGGTAAACAACTCCACCAATCAAAGAACAAGGTCAAGGATACATAGGTCTAATTCTCTAATTGAAGTTGTTTGTTTATTCAATTTCTTTACTTGCAAATAATTTGGTATGAAAATTCTAAAATCAACAAATTGCTAGCCTTTTGACATGCCATATATATACTCCCTTTTTGGTATAAATCAGAGCGCTAGATAAGGGGCATTTTTCATGTTCTAAAATGCTTCAAACCCTATTTCGTGGGTACTCAAAAGAAGCATCTCAGCGAAACAATTCTTTTGAGTACCCACAACATATGATTTGGTTGGGTAATAAGAGAAATATTGTGGGGAAAAGACCTGTTCACTCCCTCTTATCTAGTCCAATGATACATATTTGTGTATATAAGTTGGCATAAGCCAGTCATACAGCATGCAACATATGTAAAATATTAACTTTATGTGGGTCAATAGTCAAGAACCCAATGATAGTATGTTAGTATGGGATACTTCCCCAGGAAAAAAACTTGAAGACAAGATAAATCTGGACTTTTCTTAACCCTTTCCCACTTGAAGAGGCATTCCAACATATCAGAAGCAGACGACTTTTGAAATATACGTGGCAAAATAAGAAATTGCTTATGATGATCATTTTCTTCTTTTAACCCTTTCCCTCATATAGACACTTTCTGACGCCTCTGCAGCAGACGGCTATTTGAAAACATAGTGAAAAAAGAAGAAATTGCACAAAACGTGCAATTTCTCCTTTTGCCACAATGTTTTACACTTTTAGTCATAGGTTATCCATTCAATTACAGAGATTTTCTATTTTTTGACAAAATATGTTCAAAGTCGTCTGCTGCAGAATTGTTGTATGAGGGAAAGGGTTAACACATTGATTTCAACTCTATTCAATAACTATAGCTTCACTGTAAGAAATTTGCCATATTCTTGATTAGATGTTATCCAAGTCGTCTGCTGCAGAATTTTTGTATGTGGGAAAGGATGCTCATAATGCATCTCCTTTTGCCAGAATGTTTTTACTACTTTGCATTAATTAGAGTTTCTCTTCTAGAGACATTCCATCGCCTCGGTGGTGTAGTTGAATAGCATCCGCCTTGAGTGCAGGAGGTCACAGGTTCGATCCCCGGCCAGGTCATACCAAAGACTTTAAAAATGTTACATGTAGTAATGGCTGCCCTCCTTAGCGCTCAGGGTTACAAGGTTAGCATTACGACTTGCGGATGGTGTCAGGACAAATGGACCAGTAGTAACCAAGAATGCTGTGATATAACTGAAATATTGTTGAAAGCGGTGTAAAACACCAAACAATCAATCAATCAACCTAGAGACATTCCATTGCTATGCCTAGATATTTTCAAAAATGTCGGCTGTAGATTTGTTGTATGTGGGAAAGTCTAATATTGAAAAAATTGCCTTTAGTTGTTTAACCCTTTTCCTCATACGACAATTCTGTCAAAAAATAGAAAATCTCAATAATTGAATGGATGAACTATGACTAAAAGTGGAAAACATTGTGGCAAAAGGAGAAATTGCTCGTTTTGAGCAATTTCTTCTTTTGTCACTATGTTTTCAAAAAGCCGTCTGCTGCAGAGGCGTCAGAAAGCATCTATATGAGAGAAAGGGTTAAAACTGAAGAAATATTTTAGGAGTCATCTGCATAAGTTTATTTACCTCACATAGACACTTTCTGACACCTCTGCAGCAAACGGATTTTTGAAAACATTGGGACAAAAGAAGAAATTACTCAAGGTGAGCAATTTCTCCTTTTGTCACCATGTTTTCAACTCTATTAAATCATCGCACTTTCATTTAACCCTTTCCCTCATATAGACGCTTTCTGACGCCTCTGCAGCCTACAGCTTTTTGAAAACATAGTGACAAAAGAAGAAATTGCACAAAACGTGCAATTTCTCCTTTTGCCACAATGTTTTTCCACTTTTTGTCATAGGTTATCCATTATGGAGATTTTCTACGTTTTGACAAAATACGTTCCAAGTCGTCTGCTGCAGAATTGTCATATGAGGGAAAGAGTTAAAGGCAGTTTCCAAAAATTCAGGTAAGTTTTCAAAGTTGTCTGCTCCAGAGTTGTTGCATGTGCGAAAGGGTTAAACTTATCTATATCAAATCAATTGCAAAACAAGCAATAAGATTATGTTAATAATGCGCAATGGCTGCATCAAGCGTTTGTACCCTTTTCCACATACTCAAAATCTTCAGCAGAAGACTTGGCGAAAATGGAGAACACCTCTTTGAATGTATACCTGTGTTATTATTAAATCCAGTTGAAAACATTGTGTGAAAACAAAAAATTGTCTGCTGCAGAGGCATCAGAAAGCATTAGTACGTGGGAACGAGTTGCTACTTAATTTGTAATTTTTCATTGAAGATAATGACATGATGATTTTGCCAATTCAACCATTGTTGAATCATATATTATCCCTTTCCCAATTATAGATGCTCTCTGACACGTCTGCAGCAGATGTCTTTGGAAAACATCGTGGCAAAAGGAGAAATTCCTCATAATGAGCAATTTTTCCTTTTGCCACAATTTTTTCAACTGTTTTCAATAATTATACTTTTCAGTTATAAGGATTTTACACATTTTGTGTTCAAAGTCGTCTGCTGCAGATTTCTTGTACGTGATAAATTAAAAAAGATTTCTCTCATGACAATAAAAGAAACAAAAACTTACTACTGATAGGTCCATGATGCCCTTTGAGTACATGCAACAGGTTGAAGACTGAACCATGAAACAACTGAAAGTATAGGGGGGGGGGGGGGGGGGGGGAAGATCAATTAACAAGAGCCCCGCAGAGCAAACACCAATACTGTTCTGTCGAAAAAAGAGCATTACTGAACAATGGTTAAAGCTAGAGTTATGTGACTTGGTATAGATATGCGTATTGTTCCTAGGAACATGTGTACCAAGTTTATGTTGAAAATGTTTTCGAGTTATCAGGTAAGGTTAAAGTTTTGTGACTACTCAGACAACAACAACTCCAAGGGTATCACAATAGCCCTACTTTATTTCTTCAAAAAACAGACAAGCTTAAAATGGCAAGAACACTCTCTTACATCAAAATATTGAAAACTGTTCAGGGAGTTAACCCATGCAAACATGCAAACATGAGCACCAGTAGAAACTTTATAGGTTATTTCCCTTTAACCAAGTACTTGACCTTTTTCCACTTGCAGATTAATTTTGATCAGCTTACCATTTTTTAAAACATTGTAGAAATATCAAAGGACATTGCTTATAGTGAACAACTGCTCCTTTTGCCACAATAGTTTTATATCTATTGAATATTGATATATTCACTTGTAGAGATTTTCCACGTTTCCTACAGATTTTTTCTATAAAATTAGTGTACTGTGATGTTCCTAAATCACTCAACTGATTTAAAAGAAATCACAATTTTCAATGTTCTAACTAAATGCATACAAGGAAAACAAGAATCAGACTAATGCTTTAGGAAGAGAAGTTGTTTGTACGAAAATGAGAACGGACGGGCGACGCCGGACTCTGCGTAATCACAATAGCTCAACCAGCTTTATTATATTAAATTGTTAAAACAAAGAATGAAAAAAGTAACTCCTAGTACAAAGAAACAGCTAACAACGTGCCCAATTTCCTATTATGAATATGTAAACTGTAAAGTTTTTTTAACAACTTGTCAAAAACTTAAAATGCTTTTAATAAATATAGACAACCATTAACATCATCACCAAAGATTTTAAGAATCATAGAAAAGGCTGCCTTACTTAGCGCTCTGGGTTGCAGGGTTAGCATTATGACCTACTGGCTGGTGTCAGAATAAATGGCCCAGTAGTACTGGTAACTTACGCAGGAAATGCTGTCATATAACTGAAATATTGTTGAAAGCTTTGTAAAACATCAAACAACCATCAACACCATAGAAAGTTTGAATTGTTACCTTTATGTTTCCATCGGATCCACCTGTCACCAAATAGTCACTCTGATTATAGTAACAGCAGCTGTAAACAGACAGAAACAAGAACTGTCACTGATTAATTGGGGTTTAACGCCCTTTTCAACAATATTTCAGTCATATCACGGCGGCCAGTTCACCTAGTCCTACTCATGTGTTTCTTGGCTTTCTCCCACCAGTACTTAACATTCTTTCAAAGCAACTGGCTGCTTTTCCACATAGACTGTTAGCCCATTGGTGGAAGACGAATGACTGAATGTGACTGTATACTCCAGAAATTGATTGATTTGGGTTTAAACCTTTCCCAAATGTAGACCCTTTCTGATGCTTCTGCATGCAGCAGACAACTTTTGGAAACATTGTGGCCAAAGGAGAAATTGGTCATGTGTGCCCAGTAGCTTTGGAATTATATGATGCATGGTTTCTCATTTCGACCTTTGACCTATAAATGAGACCTTGACCTATGAGGTACAGGCCTGTGTCTTGTGTGCCACATGTCACCTCATCATGGTGAACATGTGTGCTCAGTAACTTGCAAATCCTATGAAGCATGGATGATATGTGAGCCGGACAAGGTCCAAACCTATCAAACAGTATTCATTTTGACCTTTGACCTCTAAGTGCAACCTTGACCTTTGAAGTACAGGCCTGTGTCTTGTGCACCACATGTCACCTCACCATGTGTACCCAGTAACTTGGGAATTATATGATGCATGGTTTCTCATTTCGACCATTGACCTCTAAGTGTGATCTTCACCGATGAGGTACAGGCCTGTGTCTTGTGTGCCACATGTCACCTCATCATGGTGAACATGTGTGCCCAGTTAAATGAGAATCCTATGATGCATGGTTGAGATGGGGGCCGGACAAGGTACAGTCCTATCAAACAGTATTCATTTTGACCTTCGACCTCTAAGTGTGACCTTGACATTTGAGGTACAGGCCTGAGTCTTGAGCAAGACACGCCGCCGCATCATGGTGAACATTTGTGCCAAGTTCTTTGGAAATCCTATGATGGATGGTTAAGATGTGGGCCAGACAAGGTTAGGTGGGACTGACGGACTGACAGAATTGACCAAACCTATAGTCCCCAAACCGGTCTCTGACCAGTAGAGGACTAATAATGAGTCAATATTATCAATCTAAACTGTATTTGATGTTAGAAATACAAATATATATTATGTTTTGTTAAATGTTGTACTAAGTGTCATTAGTGATATTGAGTAAATAAAGATATACTCACCATTTGAGAGGACCATCATGTCTGTTAGGCAAGTTTTTAATCTGACAGCGCGTCTAAGGAAATAAACGAGATGCAATTCATGATCAAGATGAATTTAAATCAAGCATATAAAATAAGTAGGTCACAATACACCAAATGAATTCCTTCTTTGTTCCATGTAAATCAACCAGTTTCAGCCCTTAATTGTCACACTTTCTAAGCATTTCTCATGTAGAACACCATATATCATTGTAAAGAGTTACCTCTAAGCTTTAAAACAATCTAAAGAAAATGTGGGGTCATGCATTATGCAAGTAAGAATTCACCAGGCGAAAAAGGTTACTGTCATGTTGAACCATATCGGGCCCCAACAAAACCAGTGTTTCACATTCTCTACTTTGACTTTCAAAAAAGATCAAAATACTAACAAGAGGGCCATCATGGCCCTATATCGTTCACCTGAGTAAGTGTTTTAGGGTCCTAATTTAATTGCTCTACAAAAATAAGAAAGAAGGTCAAAAAGTCATGGTGAAGGTCATCCAAAGACAATGATGATATTTGATTGTAAAATTGTACACATGGTGCAAATTTTGTTGCTGTAGCTTTATAAATAAGAAAGTAGGTCAAAATGACACAGTCAATGTCATCCAAGGACAACATTGATATATGTTTTCAAAACTGTACACATGATCCTAATTTCATTGCTGTAGTTCAAAAATAAGAAAGTAGGTTAAACAGTCTTATTCAAGGTCATCCAAGGACAATATTGATATTTGTTATAAAAAATGAACACATGGTCCAAAGTTCTATGCTGTAGGTTCAAAAATAAGAAAGAAGGTCAAAAGGGCCAGCTTTGACCTCAGGGGCATAATTTTAAAAAACTTGGGCCATTGTATGATGCTACATACCAAATATCAAAGGTCTAGGTGTTGTGGTTTGAGACAAGAAGATAGTTTCTTATACAAGTGTATAGGAAACTTGTGACCTCTGGGGCGGGGTTAGATTTGACAAAGGGGCACGATTTGAACAAACTTGGTAGAGGACTACTCTATGATGCTACATACAAAATATAAAGGGTGTAGGCCTAGCGGTTTCAGACAAGATGATATAAGTCTACTATGACTATAAGATTCTTATGACCCCTGGGTCGGGCCGTTTGTAACACAGGGGTTATTTGAACAAACTTGGTAGAGGACCACTATGATGCTACATATAAAATATCAACTGTTTGCGCCTTATGGTTTCAGACAAGATGATTTTCAATGATTTCCCTATGTTAGTTTATGGGAAACTTCAATCTGACTTAAGTACACGATCTGACCAAATGTAAGATCTGATGGCGATCCATTCAAATTCATCTTCTTCTTTTATCGGATTTCCAATATCGCTATTTTTAGATCCTCCAAGCTATTTTTATTTGAACCAATCATTGGACTCGTTTCAACAAACGTTTGGCTTAACCTTCAAAATGGCGTCAATTGACGAAGTTAAGCAAATTTAAGCAAAACCAGAGCAAAGAACACTTTGCGATGCTGTATGGTCAGGGAAAGACTGTATCGGTGTTTTGCCTCATTTCCGCATTTGTAGCCATGATGCGGTTGTCATAAGAACTATACACACGTGTAAATCACTACCAGGTATGCGAAAATTGGGATCCCATGCTAAATATAGATTTTTTGGTAAATATAGACTTTTACTTTCACTTTCAAAAACGTGAAAGCAAGGTTCTGATTGGCTGGCGGAAATGTCATCTGAACGTGACCCTCTATCGGTTGTCCTCAGATCCTATGCGTAGCGTTAATAGGATATGATTTTAATGAGATTGTAGGAAACTTGTGACCCACGAGGCATGGCCAGTTTTGACCAGAGTGGCATATTTTGAACAACATTATAAGAGGACCACCATATGATGCTACAGATAAAATATCAAGGGTTTTTGTCTAACTTGCAGACAATAATATTTTCAAAGATTTCCCTATATAAGTCAAAAATGAAACTTGTGACCCCCAGGGCAAAGCCAGTTTTGACCCCAGGCATAACTTGAACAATCTGTGAAGATGACCATCATATGATGCTACATACCAAATATCAAGGGTCTGGGCTTGTGGGTTTGGTAAACATCGGATAAAATTATGACTTGATCTTGTTCACAATGTCAATTATAGCAATTAATCCAATTTTACAGGTCAATAATCCAGTCATGCATGGATGGATCTGGCTGGTTTTTGAAAGGAACCGAGCTCTCATGTATATCTAGCTACTGTATACATAAGTTTGGTAAACATTGGATAATAAATGATGACTTTAACTTGTTCACAAGGTCAATCATAGCAATCTTGCCAATTTTAAAGGGCCATAATCCCGTCATGCATGAACGGATCTGGCTGGTTTTCGAAAGGAACCGAGCTCTCACGATATCTAGCTACTGAATAAGTTTGGTAAACATCGGATAATAAATGAAGACTTTATCATGTTCACAAGAAATTGTGGACAGACAACGGACGACAGATGGCGGACAAAGGGCGGTCACAAAAGCTCACCTTGTCACTACGTGAAAGAACTCAATGTCATATATTCAATGGATTCTGGTGATGGTCTACACTTATTTCTACGCAAACAAAGTGTTTTTTAGGGACTATTTGTTAAATCAGCATGACAGTTGATGTATTTCGCGTAATTTGACCTGTAAATAAAATAAATTGGTTTCCAAAGAGAATTTAATTTCAATTTTGATGGGGGTCTTTTAAATTTTCCATGATACAAAGATTTTTTTTTCACGCCTCTGCAGCAAACAACTTTTGAAATTGATGTAAGAAATGGCCAACATGCTAATCATGATCTATTGTACCTTTTTTTATTTTATAAATTTTTCTACTCTGTTTTCTAGTTTTAATTATCTTGATTTTGGACATTAGCATACGGATCACCCTTGTTTAACATTCTCCCACATATAGATGCATTCTGACGCCTTTGCAGCCAACAAATTTTGAAATTATTGATAAAAATGGCAAATATCCACTTCTTCAATATCTATTGTTCCTTTTCTATTAAGGTTTTTCACTCTGTTTAATAGTTTTATTTGTCTTGATTTTGGACATTTTCGCACAGATACCCCACCCTTATTTAACCCTTACCCACATTTAGACGCATTATGATGCCTCTGCAGCAGATGACTTTTGAAACACAATATGACATAAGAAGAAATTGCTCACCATGTTTTCAACTCCATTCAATATTTAAACTGTCATAGATATTCCCTACTCTTGTTGATATGATTTGAAGGCTGTCTTCTGTAAGATGTGTTGTATGTGGGAAAGCGTTAAGAGCAAATGTGGTTATACTCATGGATGCAGACCAGAGATTGGGTTTAAGCCGGAACAATATCTACTGGAATGATTATGATCTGACAGTCTGAGGATGGAACCGTTTCCCAAAATACAAAAATTAACTTTTGAAAACATTATGGCAAAAGGAGAAATTGCTCATAATGAGCAATTTTTCCTTTTACAACAATATTTTCAATATTATTTAATAATTGTTCTTTTGCTTTTTAACCCTTTCCCTCATACGACAATTCTGCAGCAGACGACTTTGAACATGTTTTGCCAAAAAATAGAAAATCTTTATAATTGAATGAATAACCTAAAAAGTGGAAAACATTGTGGCAAAAGGAGAAATTGCACGTTTTGTGCAATTTCTTCTTTTGTCACTATGTTTTCAAATAGCCGTCTGCTGCAGAGGCATCAGAAAGCGTCTATATTTTTTGGAAAGGGTTAAGAGTTCCATATATTTGAATGAAATTGTTCTCAAAGTCGTCTGCAGAATTGTTGTATCTGGAAAAGAGTTAATTAAGCCCCTCAAGTTCAGTTTGTAAAAACAACGGCTATGCATGGGTCATAGGTTTGAATCCAGTTCTGGCCAGGTTTTTTTTATTCATTAATTATACTTTTATATAAGGAGATTTACTTTTTCATAACATTTTGAGCAATTTCTCCGTTTGCCACAATATTTTCAACCTTTTTCAGTAACTATATACCTACATTTAGAAAAATTTGCCTAGATGTTTTCATAGTTGTCTGCTGCATATTTGCTGTATGTGGGAAAGGGTTAACCCTCTGACGCCTCTGCAGCAGACAGCATTTTTAAAACATAGTGATAAAAGAAGAAATTGCTCAAAACAAGCAATTTCTCCTTTTGCCACAATGTTTTCCACTTTTAGTCATAGGTTATCCAGTCAATTATAGAGATTTTCTATTTTTGGACAAAATATGTTCAAAGTCGTCTGCTGCAGAATTGTTGTTTGTGGGAAAGGGTTTAATACAAATACCTTGGTACTGATCACACAGATTCCGTTTCCGTGAACAGCAAGTAACTGTTTGTTGTGTTTATCCTCTTTGATGTCTCTGATCCACTGAAAAAGATTTGTTCAAATCGGATTTAAATAATTATAACTGTTTTCAACAGTATTTGAGTTACATCAGGTCGGTCAAATTACCTAACTGTGTGGATTATGGCATAAAAGGACCTAGTATGTCGTTATCCTAGAGAATATTTAGAACATTGTTTTTGAAATCACTATTATTCTTTCAAAAATGAAAAAAAAACAAGATGGTTCTTTGGTCATTTTCAATCAAGAGCATGTACGTATGGTAAAAATCGGATAGTAAATGGAGGCTCTATTGTGTTCACAAGCTGTTTTATAGCAATTTTGACAATTTCAAGGGCCATAATCCAGTCTTGCATGGGCGGATCTGGCTGGTTTGCAAAAAGAACCGAGCACTAATCAATATTTAACTACTATCTAAGTTTGGTGAAGATCGGAGAGTAAATGGAGGCTCTATTGTGTTCACAAGCTGTATTATAGCAATTTTGACAATTTCAAGGGCCATGATCAAGTCATGCAAGGGCACATCTGGATGGTTTTCGAAAGGAACCGAGCACTCATCAATATTTAACTAAGTACTATCTAAGTTTGGTGAAGATCAGATAGTAAATGGAGCCTCTATTGTGTTCACAAGCTCTATTATAGCAATTTTGACAATTTCAAGGGCCATAATCCAGTCTTGCATAGGCCGATCTGGCTGGTTTGCCTAAGGAACCGAGCTCTCATGGATATCTTACTACTGTATAAGTTTGATGGAGATACAATCAAAATTGAAGACTTTATCGCGTTCACAAGCTGTTTTATAGCAATTTTGACAATTTTAAGGGCCATAATCCAGTCATGCAAGGAACACATCTGGCTGATTTTCGAAAGGAATCGAGCTCTCATCAATATTTAACTACTATCTAAGTTTGGTGAAGATCAGATTGTAAATGGAGCCTCTATTGTGTTAACAAGTTTTATTATATCCATTTTGACAATTTTAAGGGCCATAATCCAGTCTTGCATGGGCGGGTCTGGCTGGTTTGCGAAAGGAACCGAGAAAAGAACAAGACGTCTATGAGGGCCTATGCTCTACTGGGATGGTTCTTTGGTCATTTTCAATCCAGAGCATGTATGTATGGTGAAAATCGGATAGTAAATGGAGGCTCTATTGTGTTCACAAGCTGTTTTAAAACAATTTTGACCATTTCAAGGGCCATAATCTAGTCTTGCATGGGCTGATCTGGCTGGTTTGTAAAAGGAACCGAGCTTTCATCAATATTTAACTACTATCTAAGTTTGGTGAAGATCAGATAGTAAATGGAGCCTCTATTGTGTTCACAAGCTCTATTATAGCAATTTTGACATTTCAAGGGCCATAATCCAGTCTTGCATGGGCGGATCTGGCTGGTTTGTGAAAGAAACTGAGCTCTCATGGATATCTCACAACTGTATAAGTTTGATTGAGATACTGTTGCTGCGGCAGTTTGTTTTGTCATTCTTTATATTGTTGATTAATTGGTACGAATATCTGAAAGTTCGAAAGAACGTAGTACGAATCCTATTTTCATTTACAAGTTACGTCCCTTTGTTATTAACCCACCATTGTCCATGTGGGAAATGTTTCGGTAGGATTCTTGGTATGCGAATAAGGACTTAGGCCCAAAGATGTAAATTTTGATGAATCATTTAGTTGTTGTCATGCAAACTACTTGTTTTTTGTATCTTAGTAATATTTAGTTAGCAAGTCTTAGGTTTAAGGGTAACAGCGATTATAATTATATAACTTGCAGTTCAGAATTTGTTTGCAGATTTCGCACATTGTATCTTTTTCATTGCATTCCATCATTCTTTTCTGCAATTAAGTATGTTTTAATGTCTTTTCAGTTTCGACGTGCATGTTTATGCGACGAATGAGAATTACATGTTTAGTCTGAACTTTGGGTTGACCTCTTTTCTTTGCGATCTTGCGTTACTGCGTTTACAGATACAATCAAAACTGAAGAATGTATAGCGTTCACAAGCAATTGTTTACGGACGGACGAATGCACGGACACCATGTCACGGCATAAGCTCTTCTGAGCTTTGGCCAGTAGAGCAAAAAATACATAAATGTCATGGAAAATAGTTGCTATAAGTCTGATACAAAGGAATACAAATAGTTTGCAGCCGATAATGTTTGAAAGTATTGTGGACAACATAAATTTTGTTCTAAAAAATTATGCAAATTCTCCTTCTACACAATGTTATAAATACCTCCAATTTTCCGAGCATTTAAATAGTTTACAGACACGTTTTGACACATGTGAAGCAAAAGACATTGTGAAAAATTGTGGAAAAATGAAATGATTAAAAGCAATTTCTTCTTTTTGACTACAATATTTAAATTTGAGATTTTCCTTTGTTTTGCAATAATTGATGCTTTCAAAGTTGTCTGCTCCAGTGTATGGTATGTAGGGGACTGGTTAACCCTTTCCCACATACAACAACACTTCAGCAGACGGCTTAAATGAATACATATTGGTAAAAACTCTACATAAACAAGGGTTACAAAATTTATTATCAAATAGAGTTGAAAACATAGTGGCAAAAGCAGAAATTACTCATCATGCGCAATTTCTCCTTTATCTACAATGATTTCAAAAGTCGTCTGCTACAGAGCCGTCAGAATGTGTCTACAAGTCAGGAGTTAAGATGGCAGCAAGATGAAATAAACGGTTTAACATGAAAACCAACCACAGGGAACAAACAACCAGCAAGTATCAACATAAGCCATTGAAAAATGCTTCTGTGTAATCTGAGCTGGATCTAACCAGTTGTGTACCCGTAGTCAACACAAACATTCTCGAAATAACTGTAAATGGATATATGATTATTGTATAAAGTTGAAATCATATTGCCAAAAAATGTAAAAATTCTCCATAAGCAAGGGTTTAATTAATAAATGGGTTTAACTAATAAATAAAGATGAAAATATTATTGCAAAAGGATATTGAGAAATAGCTCATCATTCGCTATTCCTCCTTTTGCCACAATGTTTACCTTTTAAAAAGTTGTCTGCTGCAGATGTGTTTCCATTATGGGAAAAGGTTAACCCCTTCACATTAATTTGCAAACAGATGTTGACCCATCTACAGCAGACGACATTTGAAACCATTGTGCAAAAGGAGTAATAGCTCATTATCAGCATTTTTTTTCTTTTGCAACAGTGTTTTTATGTCAAAAATACATTACCAGTCATTTAATACCTGATATATAATCTCTACACCCTTAATTCATCCAGAAAAAGAACTCGCCTTGCGTATTCCTCACGTATATGTGATATACACGGTTGCCCGTAAGAGCGGGAAAGCACGTGATATCTTGCCACTTTCATTTCTGGATCCACCAGCTAGACAGCTAAGAATTTACACATTATTTTCTAATTATTCTTTTCTTGGCTTTTTAAGGCCTATTGCCTTATTTAGTTGTTCATTCAGTTATGGAACTGCATTAACAGATATTCAACTGCATTTAAATGTTTAAATTATTGTTGTAATTGCTTGTTTTTGTAGGCGACAACTAGCTGAAAAGCACGAGGTGGTTACCCCACCCATTATTTTCAGTTAATGTCTTCGGGTGCGGAACGTAATTGAGTTCAAGACTTAAGTTAAACGATGAGTTTCCAATCCCGTTATAGATTATACTTATGATGTTGTTGTATTTACATGTAATTATAACATAGACAAAAAATTATAAATTTTGTTTATAGATTATATACGTTCCGGGTTGTCACTCGGGTAGAAAAATAAAAAGTAGAAAAATATTTGAGAAAAATTTTTTTTTGGTGTTATTTTGTGTTCTTTTCGTATATTTGTATCATAAATATGTCACAAAAAGGTGATCGGAGGCGTGGCTCGTGTGGTCATGCTGTGGACACATGGGACACGCATCCGGACTGTGTGTATTGCTCTAAATGCACACAACTGTCACCATGCGAGTACTGCTCTTCGTGGTCGGTTTCTACGTGGAAACTGGTCAAGAAGGGTAAGACTAGCAGAAGCAGAAAGGGTAAGAGTGCCCCTAAAAAGGTGTCTCTAGTATCCTCGAGTGAAGCGGAGTTCGAGGGGTTTTCTCAATCGGACTCCGCGACTGTGTTAAGTGGCTTAAAGGTTAAGGCTGTACCTACTCCACTTAACACAAACGCACCTCCAAGTCTAGCTAGAGACAAGGAGGAGCGTGTTAAGGTAGCTTTAGATGCGCGTTGTTCGGTCGGGGAACTAAAGCCTTCGGGCCTGATACTGTACCGAAACAAGGTAGAGAGTGCTCAAGTGCTGGAGTCATCTTTCCTTGAACCGCATTATCTGTCGCCTGGTGTTGGGGCTCAACCAACACCACACCCTGAGCTACAGCAGTCTTCGGACTGCTGCAGGGTGCCGGATCACGATGTCTGCGGACAGAGTTTTCCGGAGACTCTTGGTAGAACAGATTCACTACTGCCTATCATTAGTCAACCGGGTTTTGCTGGAGCTGGAAAGCAAGACCCAAATGCCGTGGCGCGACAGGTCCCCGGGCAACCGGGGCGTCATCTAGCGATGACGCGACCTGTCACCGGTCAGACGACCGGGCCAGTCAGTCAATTTGCCATGGCTAGACAAGGTAGTCATTCACTTAGCGGTGAAATGACAGGGCTGCAGTCGAATAGCTACGATGCGGCCAGGCAGACGGTCACTCATTTAAATATGACGCGACCAGGCAGACACTCATTTTACGATGAAGTGGCTAGCCAATCAGTCAAGCATGTAGCCATGTCTAGACAAGGTTTGGATCAATCATTTAATTATGATACGACCAACCTACCGGTCACGCAGGTGAACATGACACGGCAGGGAGATAGTCAGTCATTTGGTAATGACGGGGCTAGACTACCTGTTGGTTATGAAAACATCTCACGACCAGACAGTCGCTCATTTGTTAATGACGCAACTAGTCAGCCAATTGCTTATGCAAACATGGCGCGTCCAGGCACGAACTCTGTACTGAGTGACCGGATTGATACAAATTATCATTCCATAGCGGGTCAACAACAGAGTGGGTGCACGAATAATCAGAGTATAGGTTACGGACCGACCTCTATTATTCACCCGTCTGGCTCCGGGTATGGGAACTCTTGTGCAGAGAGATCTTTTCAATCCCCAAAAGGAACTGTGTACATCGTTAAAGATAACACTTTTCCCCAATACCTTCCACCGGTCCATTCAATGGAACCGGTCGGAAATAGACGGGAGTTCCAAGCCTACCGAGAGCATCAAAACCCAACGTATTTCGGGATGTCGAGGCATTCGGAGGGACATCTATTTAATAGACAGTCCTTGGAAAGGCAACCCCTGAAACAGAATACGTTAGCGCATTCTGATAAAGGGAGGGCTAAACCGTCCCATACGGTTAGTTATGCCCAGACAGTTGATCGAACACGACCGCTCTCGGCTGCGGAGAGAGGGTCCGTTCCGTTCCGTTTGATCTCCAACCCAAATACCCAACACGCAGAAGTCGGAATTAGTTCCGTCAAGGAGGTTCACGTTCGTGGGTATGACGTTTCTCACCGACTTAGCGGTAATTCGAGTACCTACGGACAGAGTCGATTCTCTTATCCGGAAGATCGAGCTCACACTGGAGCGGACTACGGTAACAGCCCGCTCCATGCTGTCACTTCTGGGTTCCCTGAGTGCAGCAGCCGACCTAGTCAGTCTAGGCAGGCTTCACATGCGACCCCTTCAGTATCTTTTTCTGTCCCGGTGGCGTCCATCGGTGGACTCACTGGAACAGGAGATAGCACTGACGGATTTCTTCAAGTCACACCTTCGGTGGTGGCTGGATCCGTTAATCTATCCACAAGGGGTACCCTTGCTCACACCACCTCCGGATCTGTACCTCTTTACAGATGCCAGTGCTGCGGGTTGGGGAGCTCATTTAGAGCCACAGGGCTTTACAGCCCAGGGCATGTGGACAGCGGAGGAACGTTGTTTGCACATAAACAACTTAGAGTTGAAGGCAGTCCTGCTAGCCCTCAATCAGTTCTCTGCCTCCGTTGCGAACAGAACTGTTTTATTGTCGACGGACAATACTACTGTTGTGTCCTACATTCGCAGGCAAGGAGGAACGCACTCCCATCTTCTCTTTCTAGAGACTTGGAAGTTACTCCTTTGGTGCCAGGCGACGTCACTAGTACTGGTAGTGAAACACGTCCCCGGCCGTTTGAATGTCTTAGCAGACAGTCTGTCCCGCCAAAACAAAATTCTTCCGGCGGAGTGGACATTGAACCAGAGTGTAGTAAACTTGGTGTTCATGCGGATCGGGACACCCCTGGTGGATCTTTTCGCCCCCAGAGTCAATCATCGGCTACCACTCTATGTGTCACCGATGTACGATCCTGCAGCGTGGGCAGTGGACGCACTGACCCTCGATTGGAACCGCCTGTTCGGGTACGCGTTTCCCCCGTTCATTCTAGTTCCAATCGTGCTTCAAAAGGTTCTTCGCTGTCAGGAGTGCAGAATACTTTTGATAGCACCGTTTTGGCCCCAGAGGTCGTGGTTCAACGACCTCCTGGCCTGCCTCTCGGCAGATCCAATACGTCTTCCGCTTCGAGAAGACGTACTGTTTCAGCAACCAGGTCGGCGTCTTCATCCCAACCTGGCAATGCTACATCTTCACGCTTGGACATTATCAAGCGTGCTATCCGAGAGAGAAGCTTTTCTCAGAAAGTTGCCTCTCGCATCGCAGAGTCGAGAAGACGATCCACTAGAATCGTCTATGATTCCAAGTGGAAAATCTTCTCAGATTGGTGTGGTGCAAGGTCGGTCAATCCGGAGTGTCCCTCTTTAACTCGAATTGCCGATTTCCTTCTTTTTCTTTTTGAAGAAAAACACCTAGCAGTTAGTACGGTAAAAGGTAACCGATCTATGTTATCGAATACGCTTAAGTTCAAAGGGGGAGAGAGCATTGGTTCTAATCCATTTCTCTCTGAACTTATGCGGTCTTTCGAATTAGAGAAACCCGTTTTTAGGAGTTTAACTCCAAAATGGGATTTGTCTTGTGTCCTGTGGTCACTTACAAGAGCGCCTTACGAGCCTCTTGAATCGACGTCTTTGAAGTTATTGACTTATAAAACCGTCTTTCTGTTAGCTTTCGCTACAGCTCGCCATAGGAGCGAATTGCATGCTCTTTCTGTAGAGATGGGGCACATCAGATTCAATGTGTCTGATGGCTCTTTTACTCTACTGTGTCAACCAGGGTTCCTGGCTAAGAATCAATTACCGTCGGTAATTCCGGAGCCAATTACAGTTCCTAGTCTATCTGCGAGCTGTGGGCCTTCGGATACCGACAGATCCCTTTGTCCTGTCAGAGCTCTTAAGTTCTATCTTAAGAGAGTTGAGAGGAATAGGGGTCGGAGAAAGAGGCTATTTCTCCCTCTCATAGGTCGTAACGATATATCGGCAGCATCTATTTCTCGCTGGATATCTAATACGATCAAGTTAGCGTACATAGGTTTATCGAGTCGAGATCTGTCATTTCTGCGGATTCGGCCGCATGAAGTAAGAGCACTGTCCACTAGTTGGGCTTTCTCGAACAGTATTCCCCTTGAAGAGATCCTTCGCGCGGCAACTTGGAAAACTCAGTCGACCTTTTCTTCGTTTTACTTACGTTCCATGTCTGGTCAGACAGAAAACTTGTACTCTCTGGGCCCCTTGGTGGCGTCTCAGCGAGTTGTCCGCTAAATATTACACCCAACATAACTTTGAAGTAAACACTGATTGTTCGTCATCAATCCAATCTTTTACTTCCGCTGTTGGGTTCAAGTACTTTGTAAATGAAATTAGAAAATAATACTACTACAAGGTGCTGCTACCTGGAAAGACAGTAAGTATTGGTCGAACCTCCCGTCCGATGCTTCAAAGTCATCAGGTATTAAATGACTGGTAATGTATTTTTGACATAAAAATGAAGTTTTTCAAGTAAAACATATTTTTATTAGAAAATACTTACCAGTCATTTATAGAGTCCCGCCTCCCATCCCCGCGTCGTCACCCAACACTTAATGTTGAAATAAAAGTGGCAAGATATCACGTGCTTTCCCGCTCTTACGGGCAACCGTGTATATCACATATACGTGAGGAATACGCAAGGCGAGTTCTTTTTCTGGATGAATTAAGGGTGTAGAGATTATATATCAGGTATTAAATGACTGGTAAGTATTTTCTAATAAAAATATGTTTTACTTGAAAAACTTCATTTTTAAACTCTTTCCAATAATTAAAACTTTCGCTTTTAGAGATTTCCATATTTTTGCTTCAATGTTTTCTAAACCATTTGCTGTAGATTTATTGTGTTAAATTAAAAGACTTTCCCTTAAATAGATGCTTCCTGACACCTTTCCAGCAGAAGACTTTTGAAAACATTGTCACCAAAAGAGAAATTGTTCATGATCAATGAATAATTTCTGTTTTTGCCACAATATTTTCAACTCTATATACTAATTAATCAATTTTGAAGGTTTTTACACTTTTGCCAATATGTTTTCAAAGTCATTTGCTGCAGGGATGTTGTATGTTAGAAAGGGGGAGGGGGGTTAAAGACCTGTTTTCATATGAAATGGCTTCTTTCATGTTATAATACCTCATTCCTGGTGAGTTCTGTAGTAAACTTGCGGCCAGGTGTGAAAATGGCAGCATGCTGAAAATAAATGGTAAGAATATATCACAGTAATCCTTTAGACACTCTGCAGTAGATTGTACAATCCACAATGTTTTCAACTCTTTTCAATAATAATTTCACAATATAGAGTTATGTTTTCAAAAGTTGTCTGCTGCATATTTGTAAATGGTATCTGCATGTTTAAAGACTAGAGACTTTTGCAGTCATCAAGTTAAACCCTTTCCCTCATAAAGACGCTTTCTGATGCCTCTGCAGCGGACAGCTTTTTGAAAACATTATATTTAGTGACAAAAGAAGAATTTGCTCAAAACAAGCAATTTCTCCTTTTGCCACAATGTTTTCCACTTTGAGTCATAGGTTATCCATTCAATTATAGAGATTTTCTATTTTTTGACAAAATGAGTTCAAAGTCGTCTGCTGCAGAATTGTTGTATGAGGGAAAGGGTTAAACCCACATACAACATATCTTCAACAGGCAACTATGAATTCATCTAGGCGAAATTCACTGTTGAGGCAAAAAAGGAAATTACTCTCTCTTCATTTTCCACAATGCTTTCAATTCTATTCAATAATTATTCTTTCATTTAGAGAAAATTGTTCATATTTTCCCTATGTTTTCAAAGTTGTCTGCTGCAGATTTGTCGTTTGAGGGAAAAGTGTTAACTGAATATAAGCACTTTTTCATACCAGTTCAAAAGCCAAAGATTTTTTAAAACATTGTGACCAATTTCTACTTTTGCCAGAATGCTTTTTCCCCATGTCCTAAATTCGTACTAATTTTAGTTTTTTTCTGATACAGAATGTTAACTCACTCAGATACCTTTGCCACAGACCGCTTTAAAATACAGTGTGGGAAAAGAAATTAAACGATTAAAATGAGCAATTTTTCTTTTCACAATGTTACAACTCTTTGAAACTTTAACTTTAATCATGGAAAAGAGTAGAAAACATAGCCAAAATGTTTTTAAACGTCATCTGCTTCAGAAGCTTTAAAATGTGTCTGAATGTGGGAAAGGGTTAACCCTTTCCCTCGTATAGACGCTTTCTGACGCCTCTGCAGCAGACGGCGTTTTGAAAACATAGTGACAAAAGAAGAAATTGCTCAAAACGAGCAATTTCTCCTTTTGCAACAATGTATACCAGTCCTTTAGTCAATAGGTTATCCATTCAATTATGGAGATTTTCTATGTTTTGACAAAGTATACGTTCAAAGTCGTCTGCTGTAGAATTGTTGTATGAGGAAAAGGGTTAATGAAATAGTCTGTTGACCCATCTCAATAGTCCAAAGTTTAAATCATTTCATTAATTAATATGAATGAGAAAGTTTAAAACAAAGAAAATCAATAAAACAGTTTTATAAACATTACAATATACATGTCATATCTATTTATAGTTTATGCTGAGGATTTAAACCCTTTGGTAACATGTACTTTGTGTATGTGATACACATTTGTGTAAATCTATTTGTACAGCCTGATAGAGGCCCTTGAAAAGATAGCACAGTACATGAAAAGTTGAGAGAAATTAATATGGATAGGAATCAGACATGACTTCTGCCACATGAGTTTCTATTCCAGAGCCGTTAAAAGGTATGAATTAAGAAATCGATCTTAAATTTACATAATTATTGAACTTTGCTCTTTTAACATTTAATTCCGACATGGAACTAATTTACAGCAGCCGAATTTGAAAACTGCTCTAGGAAATTATATAGAAAATCTCTTTAAGTAGAAGTTGTAACCCCTTTCCCACATAGACACATATTCTGACAACATTGATTGGAATGGAGAACTAAACCATTATCCTATAAGCATTTTTTTCGTTTCGCCAGTGTTAACAAAAAAATTCGAACTCTGTTGAATAATAAAAACACCACAGTGTTTCAAACTCTGTTGAATATATATTTTTGCAAAAGACCATAAACAGGATGTAGATGTACAGTTTGTAAAATATTGTCAATACTTAATTTCCTTTTTGTTCATATTAATGAGTCATCATGGTTTGCTCTGAGAACTTGGCCACATGACAGACAGACATCTTTAAGAAAACATGAAAATTCATTTCTTGTTGTATATTAGGAACATTTTCAATAGTGGTAAGGTACTATGTAAATTAAATTAGTTTTATTTGCCTGTAACTTATTTGTCACACTTTGTTTTTAAAGTTTAATTTTTAAATTGAAATGGGTTTTCGCACTCAACTATGACCGCATTTCTGTGTAAATAACAATTCTTGAAAATTATTCATTTTTGAATGAAAGATAATTTTTCAGAAATGTTTCTCTTTTTGTTTGCACTTTGGGAATGTTTTTGTAACCAGATTGGGGAAAATTGAGGCTGTGTTCTTTTTAATTATGAATATAGGTATCTATTTTAACAGGTCAAATGGCTTTTTCATTACACAAATAACCTAAACATGGATTAGAAAGGATCTGAGCTCTAGATTAGAAGAGTATTTCACATCCCCAATTGACCCTAAAACTCTATGTTCTGGGTACTCAAAAGAATCATCTCAGTGAGATGATTCTTTTGAGCACCCACAACATAGGTTTTGGTTGAGTCATACGAGAGATATCGTTGGGTAAACACCAGTTTAATCCTCTTTTAATATCTAGACCTCTGATGGATTATCTGTTTTCCTGATAAAAGAGTTGAGCTGAAGTATTACAAGTAGCAGCATGTTTGTAGATCTTTTACTGTGTGCTCCTTTCTGGTGATTTTATATACATTGAATGTCATTGCAGTTATGTAACTTAATATAAACCTTTGCAATATAAACAAGTTGATCATAGACTACGCAGGCTGACTGGAATTTTACATAAACATACAATTTCAAGCTGTTTAACCCTTTCCCTCATGTACACGCTTTCTGATGCCTCTGCAGCAGACGGATTTTTGAAAAGATAGTCTCAAAAGAAGAAATTGCTCAAAACCAGCAATTTCTCCTTTAAATATGCCACAATGTTTTCCACTCTTAGTCATAGGTTATTTTTTGACAAAATATGTTGAAAGTCGTCTGCTGCAGAATTGTCGTATGAGGGAAAGGGTTAAACTTTACCCCTTCAACAATTCAACAAATCTGCAGCAGAAGAATTTGAAAACAAGAGGGCCATGATGGCCCTGGAATCGCTCACCTGATTTTTTTTTTCACTTTAGCTATATAAGCCCCGCCATCTGGCGGGCATAGTTTCCAACCAATCAACTTGGCTTTAAGGAATCTGATAGAGGGTCACCCTAGGAACATTTCTACAAAATTATTTGAAAATCGGCCTGACACTTTTGAAGGAGAAGATTTTTTAAGTTTTCACTATAGCAATAAAACGCAAAATAGCCCCGCCCCCTGGCGGCCATGTTTTTTGACCAATCAACATGGCTTGAAGGAATCTGATAGAGGGTCATCCAAGGAACATTTCTACAAAATTATTTGAAAATCGGCCCAACACTTTTGGAGGAGAAGATTTTTTAAGTTTGCACTATAGCTATATAAGGCAAAAAAGCCCCGCCCCCCCCTGGCGGCCATGATTTTCGACCAATCAACATGGCTTAAAGGAATCTGATAGCGGGTCATCCAAGGAATATTTCTACAAAATTATTTGAAAATCGGCCTGACACTTTTGGAGAAGATTTTTTAAGTTTTCACTATAGCCATATAAGGCAAAAAAGCCCCGCCCCCCTGGCGGCCATGTTTTTCGACCAATCAACATGGCTTCAAGGAATCTGATAGAGAGTCACCCAAGGAACATTTCTTCAAAATAAGTTCAAAATCTGCCAACCAGTTATGGAGAAGTAGAATTTTGAAGTTTTTTTCGTTTCGTTGCCATGGAAACCAGAATTCTGCATGGATCCCAAAAATTTGAAGGAATTCTGGTGAGGTCATTGAGAGGATGCTTTCTGTGAAGTTTCATCCCAATTGACCCACCGGTTACTGAGGAGAAGATGTTGAAGATTTTTTGCACTATAACCATAAAAGGCAAAATAGCCCCGCCCCCTGGCGGCCATGTTTTTGACCAATCAACATGGCTTGAAGGAATCTGATAGAGGGTCACCCAAGGAACATTTCTACAAATTTATTTGAAAATCGGCCTGACACTTTTGGAGAAGAAGATTTTTTAAGTTTGCACTATAGCCATATAAGGAAAAATAGCCCCGCCCCCCCTGGCGGCCATGTTTTTCGACCAATCAACATGGATTGAAGGAATCTGATAGAGGGTCACCCGAGGAGCATTTCTACAAAATTATTTGAAAATCGGCCTGACACTTTCGGAGGAGAAGATTTTTTAAGAATTTTGAAGTTTTTTCATTTCGTTGCCATGGAAACCAGAATTCTGCATGGATCCCGAAAATTTTAAGGAATTCTGGTGAGGACATTGAGAGGATGCTTTCTGTAAAGTTTCATCCCAGTTGACCCACCGGTTACAGAGGAGAAAATGTTGACGGACAACGGACGCCGGACATAGGGCGATCATAATAACTCACCTTGAGCACTTCGTGCACAGGTGAGCTAAAAATGGAAAGTATCTATAAATGAAGATATAATTACTGAAATATTAAGTTGAAAACATTGTGGCTAAAGGAGTAATTGCTTGTTTGAGCAATTTCTTCTTTTGTCACGATGTTTTCACAAGTTGTCTGCTGCTGCTGCTGAGGCATCAGAAGGCATCTGTATGATAGAAAGGGCTAAAATTAAGATCTTATACACATATAAATGTAGAAAAACAGACCTTACTTAAATTAAATAACTCTTTCCCTAATACAAACGCTTTTTGATGCCTCTGCAGCAGACCACTTTTGAAAACACTCTGGCAAACGGAAAATTGTTTTCAACTAAAATCAAAAATTAAAATTCTGATTTTGTTGTATGTGGAACGGGTTATATAGGGAGGTCAGATTGACCTTGCTTTAGTGGTTCACAGGTGATTTTCACAATTTAACCCTTTCCTTCATATAGACGCTTTCTGACGCCTCTGCAGCAGACGGGTTTTTTGAAAACATAGTGACAAAATTTCTCCTATTTGCCACAATGTTTTCCTCTTTTAGTCATAGGTTTATCCATTCAATTATAGAGATTTTCTATTTTTTGACGAAATATGTTCAACGTCGTCTGCTGCAGAATTGTTGTATGAGAGAAAGGGTTAACAAAATATTTATTTATCAATCATTAGATAATTGACTTACTTAAAGGTAATCTAAAAGTTATTGGACTTGTGTTATAAATATTACGGACATGAAATAGAATAATAATAGTTTAACCCTTTCCCACATGTAGACGCGTTTCGACACATTTGCAGCAGACAACTTTTGAAACAAAAAGAGCAATTTCCCCTTTTGACTCAATGTTTTCAACTCTTGTTTTGAGTAATTTCTCCTTCTACCACAATGTTTTCAAAAGTCGTCTGCTGCAGAGGCGTCAGAAAGCGTCTCTATGTTAAAAAGGGTTAAACTATTATTATTTTATTTCATGTCTGTAATATTTATAACACAAGTCCCATTTATTTTTAGATTACCTTTAAGACAATATATACATATACATATGAGCCTATTAGTGGAAAAACATACAAGTTGGCATTTCTGAATAGTGTAGGTGTAGATTAGAAAGGGTTAAACTATTATTATTCTATTTCATGTCTGTAATATTTATAACACAAGTCCAATTACTTTTAGATTACCTTTAAGACAATATATACAAATACATTATGAGCCTATTAGTGGAAAAAAATACAAGTTGGCATTTCTGAATAGTGTAGGTGTAGATCAGCCTGTACATCTGCACAGTCTTACCAATATCTACACATGTCACATATAATCTTCTAATAAGCTTGTGTAAGTAATATATGAATTGTGTTGATCATAATCAGACTGTGCAAATGTACAGGCTGATCTGGATCAACACTGTTCACGAAAAGCCAACTTGTACCTTTTCCCACGGACAGTACATATTGAGAACCATCTGCTTTGAAGGCATATCGAGGGCTTGGCGTGAAACTGTTGTAACTAAAAACCTATTTTGAAAACCCTTGTTTAGGGGCAATTTTGACCCCTTAGTAAACGATGCAAATTTAGTTGCCATTGCTCAGAACGAGCAATGGCACCTAAGTTTCCATTGTTTACCAAGAAAAATGATTTATGGCGAGGTGATTAACCTTGTTAAAAAAATACCAATTTGAGTTACAACCGTTTCACGCCAAGCCCTCGATTATGCGGATGAAAAAAGCACTTTCATTTAGAATTAGATGTAATCAGGGATACAGATAATTCTTTCAGTGAATTCGGTATTTACCCCATTGTTCTCAAGACAATTGCTTTTTTTTTTATTTAAGTAACAATGATAATTTTACCCCATCTTTTTTTTTAAAAGCTTTTTTGTACATCGTGGCAAAGGGACACATAGTGAGCAAGTTCTCATAATATTTCAATGTTGTTTAACTAATGCTTTGAATTGTTGGCAAATCTATATATATGGGAAACCCTAATTCATCCAGACACTTTTTAAGATTAGTTTGCATTTAGAATTAGATGTAATATTCTAATACTAAGTTGCAACCATTTAGGAATTATTGTTGGCCATCTAAAAGCATCATTATCGGGTTAATGAATATTCATGTATTGCAGATCACAATAAACATTTTCTGAAGTCTTGCGGAAGAGGATGTGGTAGAGAGTATGGCCTGTGAGATCTGATGGATGATACTGAAGACACAGTAGATCAAAATGAAACCTTACAATGGATAACGGACAATGATAGTACAAATCAACAGCTAACTGATGTCACAGTATATCAAATCCAAGCTTTACATAGTATAATGGGTAACAACAATACAAGTGAACAGGTCACTGAAGACACAGTAGATCAAAATGAGTCTTTACCAAGTATAATTGACAACACTGGTACAAGTCAACAGCACACTGAAGTCACAGTAAATCAAATCGAAGCTTTACAAAGTATAATGGCAAGCAAACTTACAAGTGAACAGCTCACTGAAAACACAGTAGATCAAAATGAATCTTTACCAAGAATAATGGACAACGATGGTACAAGTCAACAGCTCAATTTAGACACAGTATTTCAAAATGAATCTTTACCAAGAATAAAGGGCAACACTGGTACAAGTCAACAGCTCACTAAAGTCACAGTAAATCAAAATGAATCTTTACAAAGGATAATGGACAACACTGGTACAAGTCAACAGCTTACTGAAGTCACAGTAATTCAAAATGAATCTTTACCAAGAATAAAGGGCAACACTGGTACAAGTCAACAGCTAACTGAAGTCACAGTAATTCAAAATGAATCTTTACCAAGAATAAAGGACAATGCTGGTACAAGTCAACAGCTAACTGAAGTCACAGTTAACCGAAATGAAGCTTTATCAAGAATAATGGACAATGATAGTACAAGTCAACAGCTCACTGACGAAACAGTTAATCAAAACGAATCTTCAAATGTTAGTGTAAGCGAGACTTTAAACAATCATCAAAACACAGAAGAGAAGGTTGCTCTATGTGTGGAAAAGAACAGTACAAGTAAGGGTTTAAACGATGATCTACAAGCAGATAACATCGTTGATCAAAATGAAGGTTTATTAAGTGAACCAGGCAGTGATAAAAGTGAGAGTTTAAACAGTGTTCTAAGCACAGACATTAAAGATAAAAGTGAAATTATCAAAGAAGAAACTGAAAATTTCCTTTGTGATACAAGAATTGAAAACAATCTTACAACAAAGGTGATGACTTGTGAACAGTGCATGGAAGTTGGGGATCAAATTGTAGCTGAGGGCTTTTGTAAGGATTGTACAAACTATCTGTGTGCCTTGTGTCTCAAAATGCATCTGCGTCCTAAGCCTACGAGAAATCATAGACTAATCAGCCTCAAGGAAATGTCAGAAGGGAAATTGGATGAAGTCAAAAGTGAGAGAATGATTGAAGAAGAAACATGCCCTGAACACGATGACAGAATAATTGAATATTACTGTGAAGTTGACAAAGTGTTGGGTTGTAGCGTATGCATGACATTGAAACATAGAATTTGTAAAATTACTTATTTACCTAACAATTTCACTGAATTATTTGATATGGCAAACAGTAAACAACTGAACGAAGACATATTCACATTAAAAGATGAACTGGAGACAGGCAAGATTGAAATACAAAGTTTTAAGAAACAAGTTGAAGTTATTGCAGAAAAAGCAGTAAGTGATGTGACAGTATTTAGAGACATGCTTGTATTAAAGATTGATATTATGCAGAAAGCATTGATAAATCAAGTTATGCAAATGAAAAGGAAGGACGAAAAATGTCTAGATAAAATCTTACATTATATTATAGATTTGGAACTTACCTTGAAACGTATACAAGAAGACTTTAAAAAAAGAGAACAGACTGGATGGCCGGGTACACAAATGTATCTATGCATAAGAAAGAGCAGCGATGACGTTAAAGAATATCAAGGCGTGTTTGAAAACATTATGGAGAAGAAACCCGGAATAACATCATACCAATTCCAGCCGTCAAATGATTTTTTAAACTTAACTAAAGCAAAGACCAAACAGTTTGGCAGCTTAAAAACCCGAAATGAAAAATCTGAAGAAAAGGGTGATAGGCCAGTTGCAAAGAAAGCTTCGACAAACAAGAAGCTAGAGCCAGTCAGTGTTTTAGATGTTGCACAACCCAAAGCATCAGAGCCAGTCAGAGTTTCAGATGTTGCACAAGCTAAAGCATCAGATAAAATAAAAGATGTCAAATTGGCTTCATCTAGCACAGCAAAAGGAGATAAAAATACCAGTATCACAGCAGTTCAATCATCAGCCTCGGTGTTTGGACACTATATCAATGAAATTGATGTCAAAGCCGTTACAGACAAACAGACATGTGTCATAACTGGCATGACAATGATACATGATCAGAAAATAGCCATCTGTGACTTTGCCAACAGTTGTGTGAAGATCATAGATATAACCGACAATTACAAGATAACATTTAAATCACAAATGAATTCGCCTCCATATGAAGCAGCATTTACTGGAAGGCACCTTGTGGTTACCCAGCCATGGAAAGGTACACTAGCAATAATAACAGATACAAATCAGTTCAAACCAACCATATCCTGTCTTATCGGTGCTGAATGTAGGGGAATTGCTTATCGTGATGAAAAGTTTTTTGTCAGTTTCAAAACAAACCCTGCAGTTATAAAAGTGATTCGAGAAACAGGTGAAGTTCTAAGGACTATCACAAGTGTTGGAGGCGATACATTTCAACATCCGTGTCATCTAGCTCTGCACCCAACTCTAGAAACACTTTACGTCTCCGACTGGCAGATAGCAATTCTAGGTTTTGATGGAAGTCTTGTGAGAAAACATCGTGACCTTGGATTCATAGATTTGAAAGGTGTCAGTGTTTCAATTGACGGCAACCTGTATGTGTGTGATAAGGGACGCAATGTTGTGTATGTTCTGTTGCCAATGGTTTCAGCTAAACAGGTTTTCCTTGATAAGAGCCATGGCATTAAAAAGCCCTATGCTCTTCTAGCAACAGGATGTACTAAAAAGAAGCTGTATGTCAGTATGGACGAATCTAATTTTATCAAAGTGTTCCAAATCTCAAAGAAGTAATAACTGGTTCTTTCTACTAGAACAGATTTTGCTCCTTTTCCACATACAGAAGCATTTAGGTGCATTTGCAGCAGATGAGTTATGAAAATAGAATGGCTAAAGAAACTATTGCTTATGAGCAATTTCTCCTTTTGCCTCAATGTTTCAACTCTATTCAATATTAATACTTTGATTTAGAAAGAGTTTCAAATTTTTGTCAAAATGATTTTTAAGTTTTAAATAAAACTTAAATGTACACCGGATAATGGTTGTTGAACTGACATACTGCATTTGAAGATTTGTTTTGGAGATGAAATATTGTGGAGAAAAGAGAATAGGCCAATTTCTCTTTTTTCCCACATAAATTGTTTCCCTAATTGGCCTTCTTCAGACGCATCAAAAGAGGTCTACACAATGTAAACAGTTAGTTTTCTCTCTGTTTACCCTTTCTAACATACAAACAATCTGCAATAGATTGTTTTTAATGTTAAGTCAACATTTTGAAATTCTGTATTTATGCAAAGAATATTTATTGAAAAGAATTTAAAGTATTGTAGCAAAAAGAGAAATTGCATCTCATTATAAACTCTTATTTTTCCAAAAATATTATCAACATTTCTACAATAATAAACTGTTTCAATAAAAGAAAGAATTTACAATTTTCTTTTAAAAAGATGTCATATTGTCATGTTGTTTTTGCTCATCTGAGCACAAAGTGCTTGAGGTGAGCTAATGTGATCACTCACAGTCCGACGTCCGTCAGTCATATGTCATCCTTTCAAATCTTCTTCTCCGACACTACTGGTCTGATTTCAAAGTATTCCACAAGAAGGTTGCCTAGGTTCCCTAGGTCGCCCTCATCAAAAACTGTTCAATGAATTTAATTAAAATCAGATCTTAGGTTGCTGCGGAATCAGAGCCAAAACTTAAAAAATCTTCTTGTCAAAAACTATAGGCTCGATTCGAAAAATACTGTTTCTTGGGTGACCTTCTAACAAGATTGTTCAAATCATTACAATCCATTGAAAAACATGTCTGCCAGGGAACTGAGATTTTCCCCCAATATTTGTATAGTGAAAAAATTGTAAGTGTCCAAAAGTAATTTGGCACATTTTAGTGCTCCTTGGGTGACCCTCTACCAAGTTTGTTCAGATCATTCTTATCCGTTGAAAAATATGGCTACTAGTGGGCAGGGCTTGTTTTCCTTAAATTATTTGGCACACATATTCCTGGGGTGACCCTCTACCAATATTGTTCAAATTATTCTGATTCATTGAAAAACATTGCCACCATATAAGGAGGGGACTCTCTACCAAAATTGTTGAATTTTTTACAATCCATTGATAAATATGACCACAAGGGGGGTTTTGTTTCCCAATGAAGATAACACCCAAAAACAAAGTGGCATTTTAGCTGTGGAGTTGTTATTTACCCTTACCCTGAAACAACAACTTAAAATCCTCTGCAGTAGTTGCATAATTGAAAACATTGTGAGAGATGTTTTCTCTATTTCTCCATATTAACACTTCTTATCTTAACTCTTTCCCACATATAATAAATCTGCAGCAGACGACATTAAATAACATCTTGTAAAAAATAGATGGAACATCTTAAAAAATGAACCTATAAATATTTAATAGAGTTGAAAACATTGTGGAAAAAGCACAATTGTTTATCAAAATGTATCTGCAAGTGGTAAAGGGTAAAAATATCTAGTGGAGTTTCAAATCTTTAAGTATAACGGATGACTTTTGATAACCACTACAGCAGATGACTTTTCAAAATGATAGTGTAAAAAGAGGAGAACTCTTCACAATGAAAAAAAAAATCCATTAACACTGATGTTTTCTACTCTATCAGAAGTATTCAACCCTTTCCCACATACAAAAAATCCCACATACAACAATTCTGCAGCAGACGACTTCAAAAACCTATATACAAGAAGGTGAAAAACCTCCATAAATGAGTTAAATTATTAAAAAGAGTTGAAAACATTGTGGCAAAAGGAGAAATTGCTTGTTTTGAGCAATTTCTTCTTTTGCCACAATGTTTTTCAAAAGTTGTCTGCTGCAGATGAGTCTACGAGTGAGAAAGGGTTAATTAAGCAGTGCTATGCGAAACCTCACTGTAAGGCATTTGTGACCTCTGTAGATCCAGATCAGCCTGTGAATTTATTAAGTCGGATCTGGATCTACATTGTTACCCTGTTATTCAAAGAATATTTCAAGAAACTTCTGTAAAGCAGTATCCATTTGGATCCTTAGCATGGACGTGCAGGCACGCCTTTTTCCACACATTTAATAATTACGTTAAGGTTGGTTTTCCTTGGGCACTGCTCATAATTTTTACTTTCTATTTTTCATTATTAAAATGATTTTAAAACAGACAACTCTAAATATAGCATATATATCACTGAAATAGTTTTGATTGATTGATTGGTGTTTAACGCCGCTTTCAAAAATAAATCGGTTATTTCATGGCGTTTCCTGGTCAAGTTAGCAGAACTACTTGTCCATTTATCCTGACACCAGCCAGTCAGTCGTAATGCTAACCCTGCAACCATGAGCGCCACAGATGCAGCCACTACTACTATTTTTTAAAGCGCTGCTATGACCCGGCCAAGGGATCCAATCCACGACCTCCGATTCCAAAGACGGACACTCTAACACTGCACCACTGAGGCGGTACTACAGAGTTCCCGCTGGCGGTCGCCATTGGCGTCAATGGCAAAGAAAAAAAACAAGAAGGCCATGAGGCCCTGAAATTGCTCACCTGAGAATGGGCTATTTAAAACTTACCTCTTTCAGCACCAGTGGCAATATCATAAAGACAAACTTTCTGACAAAAATTTCAAGCTGCTCAAGTCAAAATTGCGATCTCTATAGTGTTATATATAACTAAATTGTTCTACAATTTGACCTAGTGACCTAGTTGTTGAACTGACCCATATTCGAACTTGGCCTAGATATCATCAAGACAAATATTCTGACAAAGTTTCAACATGCTCAAGCCAAAAATGCGGCTTCCAGAGTGTTAACAAGATTGTTCTTCAATTTGGCCTAGATATCATTTATACAAACTTTCTGATAAAGTTTCAACATGCTCAAGTTTAAAATGTGGCTTCCAGTGTGTTAACAAGATTTTTCTTCAATTTGGCCTAGTCACCTAGTTTTTGAACCAACATGACCTATATTCAAACTTGGCCTAGATATCATTAAGACAAAGTTTCAACATGCTCAAGCCAAAAATGTGGCTTCCAGAGTGTTGACAAAATTTTCATTACATTTGGCCTAGTGACCTAGTTTTTGACCCGACATGACCCAGTTTCAAACTTTGCATAGATTTGATGGAGATATATGTTCTGACGACGAATAACGGACGAAAGGCGATCACAAAAACTTACCTTGAGCACTTTGTGCTCTGGTGAGCTAAAAATAAGTGCAAGAAATTTCGAAATGGCGAAAGTGGTTGGCGCCGATTTATTTCGGGAATAGCGTCGCATAATAAATTGGTATTTTGCTTTTACCGATTTTATTTTCGCTGCATATTATCCCCAGTACAAAAATCGATAAACAGCAAGTAAATAACTTGAGCGTGTGTAACTTGTACACAGTCATCGTGTTGTTTTTCACAGCAGGTGTCAAGTGTCCTTTAATCTCCCGTCACAATCGGTAATAGGATTAACTAAGCGTGTTGATTAAAGATAGATGGGAAACATGTGACAGTGTTTAACAATTTGACCTATAGGCTTGCATTGTATACTGCAAGATTCAGAGAATATCACTTTGTCAATCTAAACAATGATACATCAGAGCTTTACGATCAAGAACGTTTGAAGATCGACCAGTATTTTTATCTACACGCTTTCATGTATCTCAACATGTATTACAAACAAAGCGCTTAAAATATTGAGATTAAAAAACAATCATTTACCCAAGTCTGGCGAGCTATTTATAGAACATTTTGGAATTTCTGAATCCAGTATTTCGACATACATCGACCGAAGTAAAACAGTACAATATTTTTGTAAGTTTAAATTGAATATTGCCTGCATTAAACTTATCCTTTCCAAACAGATTTGTGTGCCAAATTTATCAATAATCTGTCAACCATGCAAGGCTGAAGCAGTCAACTTTAAAAACATCTGATGCAAAATAATGGAAAATCTCTTGAAATTAAATTTGCACAGTATGAGCAATATTTACCTTTGAAATAAATTCTTTTAAAAGATGTCTGTATTATTGTGAGAAAGGGCCGATTACTATTATTAATAATTGTTCATTTTAAGTAGTAAATAATGGCCAGATATGAGGCTCAAAACATATTGGCTCCAGAATTGCAAATTTGGAGCAAACTTTTACTCATGTAGCGAAAGTGATGGTGCAAGAAAAACAAGAGGGCCATGAGGCCCTGGAATCGCTCGCCTGAGAATGGGCTATTTAAGACTAAACGGCTATTTAAGACTTAACTCTTTCAGCCCCAATGGCAATATCAAGACAAACTTTCTGACAAAATTTCAAGCTTCTCAAGTCAAAAATACGATCTCTATAATTATAATATAGTGTTAACTAGATTGTTCTACAATTTGGCCTAGTGACCTAGTTGTTGATCTGACCTGACCCATATTCGAACTTACCCTAGATATCATCAAGACAAATATTCTGACAAAGTTTCAACATGCTCAAGCCAAAAATGTGGCTTCCAGAGTGTTAACAAGATTTTCCTTAAATTCGGCTTTGTGACCTAGTTTTTGACAGGACATGACCCATATTCAAACTTGGCCTAGATATCATCAGGACAAACTTTCTGATAAAGTTTCAACATGCTCAAGTTTAAAATGCCGCTTCAAGAGAGTTAACAAGATTGTCCTTAAATTAGGCCTAGTGACCTAGTTATTGACTCAACATGACCTATATTCAAACTTGGCCTAGATATCACTAAGACAAACATTCTGACAAAGTTTCAACATGCTCAAGTTTAAAATGCAGCTTTCAGTGTTAACAAGATTTTCCTTCAATTTGGCCTATTGACCTAGTTTTTGACCCGACTGAACCTATATTCGAACTTGGCCTAGATATTATCAAGACAAACATTCTGACAAAGTTAAAACATGCTCAAGCCAAAAATGAAGCTTCCAGAGTGTTAACAAGATTTTCCTTCAATTTGACCAAGTGACCTAGTTTTTGACCCGACATGACCTATATTCGAACTTGGCCTATATATCACTAAAAAAAACATTCTGCCAAAGTTTCAACATGCTCATGCCAAAAATATGGCTTCCAGAGTGTTAACAAGATTTTCATTAAATTTGGCCTAGTGACCTAGTTTTTGACCCAACACGACCCAGTTTCAAACTTCGCCTAGATTTGATGGAGATATATGTTCTGATAAACTTTCATTAAGATTGGATGCAAAATGTTGCCTCTAGGGTGTTAACAAGCAAATGTTGACGACGAACGACGGACAAAAGGCGATCACAAAAAATCTCACCTTGAGCACTTTGTGCTCTGGTGAGCTAAAAAAGTACAGGGTGAACCCGGGTACTAAATGGTTAAAATACAGTCATATTAGGTTCTTTTTGGTGCATAGTTCAAATATAAACTTTAATCTGCTGCAGTTATGCCAAAAAACTTGCCATGTTAAAAAGATTTAGGATTAACTGTACCTCTGCTCCTTGAATTCTCCACTCTTCAATAAAGCCAATTCCACCTGCATATATTTCATCGTCTTCTTTGTTGTAGATCAAACTAAATAAACAGGAAAAAATTATACCAAAACAATATGCTTCTTGTCCTTTTCTAACAGCTTAACCCTTTCCCTAATATAACGTGTTCTGACACCTCTGCAGCAGACAGCTTTTTGAAAACATAGTGACAAAAGAAGAAATTGCACAAAATGTGCAATTTCTGCTTTTGCCACAATGTTTTCCACTTTTTGTCATAGGTTATCCATTCAATTATGGAGATTTTCTATGTTTTGACAAAATACGTTAAAAGTTGTCTGCTGCAGAATTGTTGTATGAGGGAAAGGGTTAAAAACATTGTGACAAAAAGGATTTTGCATGTTTTTGCTGTAATATTTTACAAATTCAAGTGCTGCATATTTGTTGTGTGTGTGTGGGAAAGGGTTGATTTAGATTAACGGATCTCTTTGGAAAATCATGAATAGATATAAGCCCACTTAACCCTCTCCCACATCTAAAGTAGATGACTTTTGAAATCATTGTGGCAAAAGAAGGAATTGCTCATTACGAGCAAATTCTCCTTTTGCCGTGATAATTTCAAAACATTTCCATAAAAATTACTTTCATTTATATAGAAATTCCATATTTTTTAGTAGAAATTTCTTAAGGCGATGTGCTCTATGTGGGAAAGGGTTAATCATGCACTCTGAACTTCAACTGTGCACATCTTGTTATCCCTTTCCCTCATACACTCACTTTGACGCCTCTGCAACAGATGACTTTGGAAAACATTGTGACAAAAGGAGAAATTGCTAACAATGAGCGATTTCACAATTTGCCTAAATGTTTTCAACACCATTCAATTATTATTATTATATAAAAGAGATTTTTCATGTTTTGCCAAGATGTTTTTCAAAATTCATCTACTGCAGATTTGTTGTATGTTGAAATGGGTTAAAATACATGAAAATTATAATCATGTGAGCCAAAACACTTAACCCTTTCCCTCATATAGACGCTTTCTGATGTCTCTGCAGCAGACAGCTTTTTGAAAACATAGTGACAAAAGAAGAAATTGCACAAAACATTGTACACAAAACCTGCAATTTCTCCTTTTGCCACAATGTTTTCCACTTTTAGTCATAGGTTATCCATTCAATTATGGAGATTTTCCATGTATTGACAAAATAAGTTCAAAGTTGTCTGCTGCAGAATTGTTGTATGAGGGAAAGGGTTAAAAACCTACTTTAGAGACTTTGGGACAGGTGAAGATGGAGATCAGCTTATGAATCAATTCAGTCTGATCAGGATTTTCCACCATTTGATTTCTAGTCTGTAAGTCTCCTGGAAGCCTTTGAGAACTGTTATGCCCATTGCATATAAATGAATTTTATAATCATGTCCGGTTAATTTACTTTTTATTTTAGACTATTCAACTTTGTTAGGTATTAGTTTGTTATCTAAATGAGTTGTGCTTGTACATGATACAATGTCTAGTCATTGATGTCATAGTGATAACCAACTTGGTTTGCACATCAAGTCATCTACGAGTACGCGTGTTCTTATAATTAAACTAAATTCTTATGTTCGATTTAGATAACGGAGGTCAAAATCTATTTATACCAATAATTTCTGAACCTCTGATCGTAGACTTTCACAAGTCATATATGTGTATGATCAGGTAGAGACGAAAAGGGATCTTTTTGAATCTCTGTGGTATAACCTTAATTGATAATTAAGGTTTATCAACACGAAACCTTCCATGGTTTACTTGCAGTTTTTTGTACATATGATTTGGTTAACTCTTCCCCACATACAAACGCTTTCTAACACCTCTGAAGCAGACAACTTTTTATAATGGCAAAAGGACAAAATGCTCAAAACAAGCAATTCCTCCATTTGCCACAATGTTTAAAACCCTATTTAATGATTAAATGTTCATTTATAGAGGTTTATCATGAATTTCAAAGTTTCAAAGTTTTCTCCTTTGGCCTCAATTATTTCAAAAGTCAACTGTTGCATGAGCCTAGAAAGCATCTCTATGTGGGGGAAGGGTTAAAAACCTTCAAATTTGCTTTGTCATAGAAAAATGACCTAAAGGAATTTGCGGCCCAAGTCTTCTGGAAGCCATTGCAGAATCATGATAACAACGAGAAGAAGACTACAAATGTGAATTGTTATTGTTACACTCTCTGATGCAGACACATTTTGAAAATACTGAAGCAAAAGGAAAATTCAGCTTATCATGAACTATTTCTCCTTTTGCAACAATTCTTTTAACCCTTTTCAATTATTTTACTTTCATTTTTTTAGAGATTTAGAATATATTTATCTAGATTTTTTGCAAGTTGTCTGCTGTAAATTTGTTGTATGTGGGAAAGGGGGGTTAATACCAGAGCTCTAAATAAGGTGAATATTTCAATTTCCAAAACTCTTGTTTGACACTGAAACATTATGTTGTGGGACCATTCTTTTGAGTATCCACAACATTTGGTTTTGTTGACTCATCAGAAATATAGGTAGGTAGGAAAAGCCTAGAATTCTCTTCCTAATCTAGTCAGTCCTCTGTAAACCCCTTCCCACCTTCGCATTTTGACGCAATATCAGCAGACGACTTTTGAAAACACTGTGGCAAAGTTAAAATTGCTCATGATGAGCAATTTCACAATGTTTTCAACTCTATTTAATAATAAAACTGTCATTAATGGACATTTTTCACATTTTTGAAAAGATGTTTTAAAAGTTATCTGCTGCAGATTTGTTGTATGTGGGAGAGAGTTAAAAGTTTGTTTTTTCCTATGACAAGATGCCCATTTGCTTACCAAAGGATGGTGGACAGACATGGAATGCACTGAATTTCGACAAAATTACTATTGGCATCCGTGAACACCCTCAATGTGAGATCCATACAAAATACGAGGTAAACTCTGTGCTTTGAGATATATGTCATCGTTGTTATCTCACAGTTGGTCTCAAACCTGAAAATTTACAGAAAGAGAAGAATTTATACAGTGGATTGGAGCATAACAGTTGTTAGTGTTCCTAAAACTACAGACAGTGACAACCGTTTCATACTGAGCCATTGAGATAGTTATATATACTGGACAACTGTTGATAAGTCTTTCAACAAAAAGATACCTGGAAATGTGTCGGACTGGACAAGAATGCCCCTACTGGCAACTAAAAAGTAAACTGGTCAGTTCAAGGGCAATAACTCATTATTATCATATGCACATAAGTATTCTCAAAACATCTTACTTTTGGACAAATGCGCAATAAAAACACTTTCGGACAGACTTATAGACTTATAGACGGCAAGCCACTACTGCAACCCAACTAAGGATGGAATCTGGCTTTCACACTTGTTACAGAAACTAAGCTCATAGTGTCACATGACCACTTTCGGACACTTTCCCTCATATAGACGCTTTCTGACGCTTTTGCAGCAGACATCTTTTTGAAAACATGGTAACAGAAGAAGAAATTAGTCAAAATGAGCAATTTCACCTTTTGTAACCATGTTTTTCAACTCTTTTCAATTATTGTACTTTCATTTAATGGGAGTTTCATTTTTTTTTCGTGGTATGTTTTCAAAGTCGTCTGCTGCAGCGTTGTAGTATGTGGGAATGCGTTAGATCAAAGCCAATTTAAAAGCTGTTTACCTAATATCATTGCTTGATTTTTTAATCCAGTTAAAAACATTGTTTTTTAAATTTTCCTTTTTCCACAATGTTTTTAAGAAGTATTAACTTATTTTTAAAAAACGGGCTAAATTGTATGCTTGTTCAACAATAGTCCTGTGTAGATAATATACCGATGATGATGAGCAGTTGCGCCTTTTCCCACAATCATTATTCCATATACTTTGCCTCTAAAGTTAATATATATATTGGTCTAAATTGTTATTGTCTGTTTCCCCTGATGTCTTTAAATTGGAGGAGTCTTAAAGTGATTTTGCATACCAGGTTACAAGTTTATATAGAAAAAGCTTATATCTGAAATCTTAAGATTTCATTTTATTTATTGAAAATGTTGAGGATGAAAGCAGAAATTGCAGGTTTAACCCTTTCCCACAAACAGACGCTTTCTGGCGCCTTGGTAGCAAATGACTTTTAATTAGGAAATAGATCTCATTTTGAGTGATATACCGGCTCGTATATCACGATTGGGAGTTCAGGTGTGTAGTAATTAATCACGAAGGCCGAATGGCCTGAGTGATTAATTTAAACACACCTGAACGACACATCGTGATATAAGAGCCGGTATATCACTCAAATTGAGATCTATTTCAATTCTAGCACTTTTTTATAACTTAAAGGAATACAAATTAAGGATGAACTATGTTTTGACATGACGTTGTTTTCCTTGATAAAATAACGTGTAGGCTATTCTATCTTTACTCCCCATTGTATTTGTTTAGGTAATATTCGACTTTTTCAACTAACAAAACATTTTGAAATCAGTTATATTAACAGTCTATGAACATTTTATTTTTATTATAACTTTTTCAATTGTTCTTAAACTCATCATGAGCAATTTCTTACTGTCTCATTCTAACACAACGTTTTCGACCGCGCCAAAAATGTTGGTAAAACACGTGAATGACGTCATTTATAACAATAACGTCACCGTTACAATTCAAATTTCCAAACGGCATTTACAACAAAAGCTCGTGACTTCATTCATAAAATGTCAAGCCCAACGTAGTAACGCATGCGCTCTGAGAAACGTTGTATGAAAAATACGCGGGAGGGAATTCCAACAGCCAGAAATAGTTCCGGAAATTTAGAGTGATATACTGCATTTAGATCACGCTCAAATCCTTCTTTGTGTATAGAAGCGAAATTGTCAATAGTGTTAGAATGAGTAATTAATCTTTTTGGCACAGTGTTTTCAACTCATTTCAGTAATTACACTTTCACTTTTAGAGGTTTTTCCATATTTTTGCCCGGACACTTTCAAAGGCATCTGCCGCAGATTCGTCATATGTAGGAATGGGATAAGTGTAATTTCTCCTTTTCCCATAATGTTTTCAGAAGGTGTCTCCTGTAGAGGAATTTATAGAAGTCTGTATCAGGTAAAATGGTTAAACATTAAAAAATCCAAAAATTAATCTTACACCCTTTTCCCACATACATCAAATCTGCAGCGAATTTAGAAACATCTAGGAAATAACACAGAAAATCTCCTTAAAAAAAAAAAAAAAATGAAGGTATAATTACTGAAGAAAGTTTTGAGCAATTTCTCCTTTTGCCACAATATTTTCAAAAGTCGTCTGCTGCAGAGGCGTCTGTATAAGGGAAGGGGTTAAACCCTTTTCCTCTTGAAGTCACATCTGCAGTTAATGACTTTTGAAATCAATGTTGCAAAAGGAGAAATTGCTATTTATGAGCAGTTTCACCTTTTACCACAATGTTTTAAACACTATTCAATAATTCAACTTTAACTTAATTAAAGAGATTTTACATAAGTTTGTCTCAATGTTTTCAAAGCTGTCCGCTGCAAATTTGTTGCATTTAGGAAAGGGTTACATCTTTTATTGAGAATATCTTTGGTTGGTGAAATATGGTTAAGAATCTTACGCCTTGTATTTGATGGCTCCCTTCTTTTCTTTTGACTGGAGGGTCCAGACTTTAAAACTCTGCACAGCCCCTTTATTATAGTGTGTGGAGAACACTTGCCCAAAGTTGGACGATGAACTATCAATACATCTCAGAGAACTAGGATGGCGCAGGGTGTGCAGCAACTGTGAAACAAAATACACATTAACCCTTTCCCTCATACGGCAATTCTGCAGCAGACGACTTTGAACATATTTTGTCAAAAAATCAAAAAAAAAATCTCTATAATTGAATGGATAACCTATGACTAAAAGTGGAAAACATTGTTGCAAAAAGGAGAAATTGCTCGTTTTGAGCAATTTCTTCTTTTGTAACTATGTTTTCAAAAAGCCGTCTGCTGCAGAGGCGTCATAAAGCGTCTATATGAGGGAAAGGGTTAATAGAGCTCCAGATAATAGGCATTTTTTAATATTCTAAAATCCTTATTTGACACTCCAACCATATGTTGTGGGTACTCAAAAGAAACATTATTAAAGCTAAAGTTATGTGACTTAGTATAGACATACGTATTGTTCCGAAGAACATATGTACCAAGTTTCATTTGAAAATGTTGAACGTTTTTTGAGTTATGAGGTAAGGTTAAAGTTCTATGACGATGCAGATGGCGCTAAGTGTATCCCTATCACAATACCTCGACTTATTTTCTTCGAAAAACAGACAAGCTTAAAGTCACACTGCGAAGATGGTTCCGGTCATCATGCACACAACCAGGCTGGACCAAAACTGGTTTTTCAATTACTCTATTTTCGCTATCAGACAATGTCAAAATACCTAAAATTATCAAATAAAATAGGTTCAGCGCAGCCTATACATATACATATAAATTATGCAGTGAATTTAAACTCTTCACATATTGAACGCTTCTGGTGAAAGTATACACTAATGTCTACGCAATCAAAGGTTTTTAGGGACTATTTGGTAGATCAGCCTTGCCGCGGATGTATCTGGTGTAATTTAACCTTCAAGTAGTTCTACGGTCAAACTGGTCATACAGGTACTATACTATTGCAAAAATGTTGGCCTCAATAAAAACATTCAAATGTACAGATACACTGGAACGCGGATAATTCGCGAAAGGATACAACGCAATATCCATTAAAACGCGATGGTGACTTGGCTCCCGTTGCAATCTTGAAACAAGAGTGCCAGTGCCGCCACAATATATAAAGATCAAGATTGGTCCTTTTAATTATTGCTTTTAACATGTCTGTATACATAAGCTCAAAATGAAGTCTGTGAGACCAGTTAGCTTAGCTGGAAGAGACAGGGACCTGAGATCATGGTTGCCTGGGTAGTAGGTTCGATCCCTGCAGGGGCAGCCGGGTGTTTCCTTGAGCAAAACAGTTTATCCACACTTGTTCAGAGTTGAAAGTCTTACTCTGCTTACCAGCCTAGCTGACTTTGGTATTAACTAATGTCAAATGGCAGTGTCAATATGTATCCTTTTTTCCTTCTGAGCATAACTCTTGCAAAAATCACTCTAGCAAGATAATCCCTGCTTTATGCACTTCTACCTGTTTGGAAACTTGAGTTGCGTTCTCAAGTGAATATGCTATAGAGACCAAGTTTCGAAAGGCATAACTATTGCAAAAATTGCTGAACCGGAAAATCCCTGCTTCATGCACATCTAACCATTATAGTAATGATATTGACCAAGTTTTGAAAAGATTCAGTCAGAAACGTAGGAAGAGTTGCGTTCACAAGCCGCAATATCAATCAGCTACAGAGACTAAGTTACAAGGGACATAAATCTTGCAAAAATCAATGAACCGGAAAATCGCTGCTTCATGCACATCTACCCATTATAGTCATGACATTGACCATTAGTTTTGAAAAGATTCGGTCAGAAACATAGGAGGAGTTGCGTTCACAAGGCTGCAATATCAATCAGCTACAGAGACTAAGTTACAAGGGACATAAATCTTGCAAAAATCAATGAACCGGAAAATCGCTGCTTCATGCACATCTACCCATTATAGTCATGACATTGACCAAGTTTTGAAAAGATACGGTCAGAAACGTAGGAGGAGTTGCGTTCACAAGAAATGGACGTACGGACGGACAGACGGAGAAGTTGACGCCAATATACGACCGCCTCTGGCGGTGTATAAAAAGAGCCTATTTTCCTATTTAATTTGAAAATTTAACACCCCTAAAAATACAACTTCGAAATAAAAAATGTCCAAAAAATTGCTATGCTTCAATGATTCAATGATTTACGGAAAATAGAGGTGACTTAATTGATTTCACCCTTACCCATTTGCACACGCATTTTGATGCATCTGCAGCAGAATTATTTGATAGTGTTGTGACAAAAAGAAATTACTACATTTGTTTGAAATTGGATAAATTAACTTTGAATTGAAAAGGATTTTAAAGGGTATGAACCTACATATTTTCTTTTTCTTTTGTTTAACAACTTTGAAACTAGAAAAAAAGTGAGGAATAGAAGGAAAGGATGCATCGCTGTTAACTGATTATGCTGATAACAATCAGTTTCAAGCGTACATTGCAAATGGCGGTTGGAATGAGTTTGATTTTTACAACCCTCTTAATTAGCCAATTTCGAAATCAAATCAAGTGAGGATTATATTCGAAGTACAGCAACAGTATATGCACATATAGACACCATATTCTGGCCTGCTAAAATAGATTAGCTTTTGAGACATTTTTCATTGCTTTTGCATGAACAGTTAAAATGTGGAGATGAACGAGTATCCGGTTTGGGCAGGCATATTACTTGTGATTGCTTTAATTTTCTAATGGTGATCGCGATATCGGATTCCAACGCGATGCTAGGCCTTGGACCCCTAATATCGCGTTATACTGGTCCTCCCCGAGAAAACCAACATTATGGCCTCCGCGTGATGTATCGACACAGATCAGCCTGCACAGACTGATCCAGGCCGACACATTCCATCTCAGGGGGATAAAAGTATAGAGTAATGATTCCTGAAACAGAAAATCAACAAGAGGCGAAAGTGTCTATTTCAACAGTATTTCAGTTACATTACAGCAGCCGGTTGACTTAACATGTGATTCAAAACTTCCTTACAAATGTAATAAACACATCATTGTTCCCAGGCAAACTGGCGACCTTCCCAAATTGATTAACTAGTCCATTGGTGGAAGGATTGATTGATTTATTTGTGCTTAACCCTTTCCCTCATACGACAATTCTGCAGTAGACGACATTGAACGTATTTTGTCAAAAAATAGAAATTCTCTATAATTGAATGGATAACCTATGACTAAAAGTGGAAAACATTGTAGCAAAAGGAGAAATTGCAAGTTTTGTGCAATTTCTTCTTTTGTCACTATGTTTTCAAAAAGCCGTCTGCTGCAGAGGCGTCAGAAAGCGTCTATATGAGGGAAAGGGTTAACACCGTTTTCAACAATTTTCCAGTCATATCACGGTGGCCAGTTCACCTACTCATGTGTTTCTTGGCTATATCATACCAGAACTCCACAAAACAGTTTTTCCAAGCAACTGGCCGCTTTTCCACATAGACTGTTAGCCCATTGATGGTAGACAAATGATGCTTGTCAGTAACTTGTCAAACGTCCGAAAGAATACTAGGCGACTTGGGGTTCGGACTCACAACTCTTTGATTGACAGCCCCCCGTCGCTACCGTCTGGGCTACGAGGGCTCGGCATTTGTGGAAGGAGAATGATACTAGTCACATTGACTTTTGTCAATCATTGGAAAGAATGAAATGCTGATAATCCCTGGATTGAAAGCACAAATTTACCAACTGAGCTAATCACAGATTGATGGTGTATGAAGAAAAATGCCAGTTGTGAAGAATAAAATAACAACCTCAGGGCCTATATCGAGGGTGATTCCTTCATCTTCTCTTTCCGCAGCGTTAATCCTGGCAGAGATTTCATCCGACAATACATTCAAGCTTTTAATTTTATCCCATCTTGCAACTGAAAGGGTACAACAAATATATTATCCAATAACATTAACCCTTTCCCACATACAATAAATCTGCAGCAGATGACTTTTAAATGACCAGGCAAAAATGTGAAAAATCTCTTTAAATGAAAGAACAGATATTGAATAAAGTTGAAAACATTGTGGCAAAAGGAGAAATTGCTCATTATGAGCAATTTCTCCTTTTTCCATAATGTTTTCAAAACTCATCTGCTAAATAAGCATCAGAAAGCTTCTATATGTGGGAAACGGATAACATTTACCCTTTCCTACATACAAATCTGCAGCAAACAACTTTGAAATCTTCCAGGCTAAAACATGGAATATCTAGGGAAAGATACTGTAGTAAATGAAAGTGTAATTTCTCCCCTTGGCACAGTGTTTTCAAAAATGTGTGCTGCAGATGCCTCAAAGTCAAACTGCATGTAGGAATAGGTTAAAGTAACAAATAAAATCATTTAAAGTAATAGATACTCCCAAAATATAGATGCAAAATATTAAACTCTGGTATAGATATAGCCCAGGTATCTCAGTCGGTAAAGATGAGAGCTGTCAATCCAGGGGTTGTGAGTTTGAATCCCAGCTTGGCAAACATACTTTCCGACGTTTGACAAAAGTCACTGTGACAAGCGTCATTTGTCTTCCACCAATGGGCTAACAGTCTATGTGGAAAAGCAGCCAGTTTCTTGAAAAGAATGTTGTGTGGAGTACTGGTGTGAGAAAGTCAGGAAACACATGAGTAGGTGAACTGGCAGCTGTGATATGACAGAAAAATTGTTGAAAACTGTGTTAAACCCCAATCAATCAAGTATAGATTATGTTTGATATGAACATGCATGATACTCGAGCTAGAAAAATTAAATACAGGGGCTGAGAAATAACATAGACTTGAAATAGGGAGACAAAATGGGGGAGTAAATAAGAGTTTTTTGTCAAGATATAGCAACTTTAACAATCTGGTATTAATCTGAAAACTATTTTCAAAATTTAAAAAAAAAGAGTTCAAAAGGCAACAAAATCAAAGTACAGAAAGTACTGGTAACGAATTATTTTGAACATGTATTGTAAAATCAAATTTATGAATGCAATTGATCATGCTATTGCACAATTTAGTCTATTTTATTATTATTAATATTTTTGTCCAGAGATTTTTTTTATCAGTTGACAGTTTTAGTAAATGTAGCATTTCAACGGCGATGCGAGCGTTTAACATGCACACTAACTCTTTCACTGAGCTCTGCGTAAAGTCTGTCAAAACACCCATGGCATATTTGTGAGATTTACATTGTTAGTTTGATATGTTTTCGTCACCAGGGGCGGATTCAGGATTTCGGCTTATATTATAACTATGTTTCATGTGAGTGAATTAATTATTATAAATCTATAATGTTTAAAAAATCGCATAAAATAAGAATTAAAAAAAAAAAAAGAACAGTTCCAGTTGGGACCCGAACTCGCGTCCATAAATAGTCCATGCTTAGAAGTTCTACACGCTCAGCATTACACCACGGTACTTTGATACAAAGTATGAGCGTTACTTTCGTATATATATTAAGCTAACTGAATGCGCGCGTATGTAAACCATGATCTATAATTAGCTCTGCGTAGTGGCATATTTGTGAGATTAACATTGTTCTATACAGCGTGGGGTCGACTTCTAGTGAATGGGCATACGACTAAAATTCATACTCGTGCCTTATACGTACCTGCCGACAAATGAAATATATATGCGCGTACTGTTAATTTGATATTTTCTAGAAAATTGATTATCTATGATGATTCGATAGTATAATTATGACTTCACTGTATTGAAATAACACGTAGAAGTCATTTTAATATCGAAAAAATACTAGGACTATTTAGGTGCAGCGAATGTGTATTCTAAGCGGAAGTGTAGTTTAACCGTGACTTCCGGAAAAAAACACGATCGCACTAACTGTATTATTTTTTGAGAAAAAATAATTCGTTAAAAATTGCAGTGGATTGTCTCCCCTAGACCTGGTCAGTTTTTATATTTATACAAAACTTGAATGAAGTATCCTACATTCAGATGATGTAAGTTGCAATTTTATTCTAATTGTTAACCCTTTCCCTCATAAAGACGTTTTCCGATGCCTCTGCAGCAGACGACTTTTTGAAAACATTGTGACAAAAGTAGAAATTGCTCAAAACAATTTCTCTCTTTAGTCACATAATTTTCAACTTTATTCAATAGTTTCAATTATAGAGAATTTTCCATATTTTTGCCCGGATGATTTCAAAGTTGTCTGCTGCAAATTGTTTGTATACATGTGTGTATACTTTCATAAACCCTTTCCCACATTATGACATACAGACGCCTCTACAGCAGATGACTTTCTAAAACATTTTTACAAAACAAGCAATTTCTCCTGTTGCCTCAATCTTTTCATTTCTATTATTCTTTCATTTACAGAGTTTCCATATTTCTGTCTTCATGTTTTCATAGTCGTCTGCTGCATATTTGTTTTATGTCGAAAGGGTTCAATAAATAATTATACTTTCATTAACCCTTTTCCACTTACAGATGCCTCTGTAACAGACTATTTCTGAAAACATTGTGACAAAAGGAGAATTTGCTCAAAACAAGTAATTTCTTCTTTTGCCACACTGTTTTCATTTCTATTCAACAATTATACTTTCATTTTCAGAGAGTTTCCATATTTCTGTCTTGATGTTTTTAAAGTCGTCTGCAGTACATTTGTTGTATGTGGGAAGGGTTAAAAGAGATGTTTGATACTTTTGTCTCAATCAATGTCATCTGCTTCGGTTATTGCTGTACATTGAGAAGGTTAATCCTTTCCCTCATACGACAATTCTGCAGCAGACGACTTTGAACGTATTTTGTCAAAAAATAGAAAATCTCTATAATTGAATGGATTACATATGACAAAAAGTGGAAAACATTGTGGCAAAAGGAGAAATTGCACGTTTTGTGCAATTTCTTCTTTTGTCACTTTGTTTTCAAAAACCTGTCTGCTGCAGAGGCGTCAGAAAGCATCTATATGAGGGAAAGGGTTAACCCTTACCCACATGCATGTAGACGCTTTCTGACTGCAATAGACAACTTTTGAAAACATTGTGACAAAAGGAGAGATTGCTCTAAATGAGCAATTTTTCCATTTGCCACAACGTTTTCAACTTTCTTCAGTAATAAAACCTTCATTTATAGAGATTTTCCACATTTTCGCCTACAAGATTTCAAAGTCAGCTGCTGCAGAATTGCTGTACATGGAGAAGAGTTAACCCTTTCCCTCATACGAGCAGACGACTTTGAACATATTTTGTCAAAAAATGGAAAATCTTTGTAATTGAATGGATAACCTATGACTAAAAGTGGAAAACATTGTGGCAAAAGGAGAAATTGCACGTTTTGTGCAATTTCTTCTTTTGTCACTATGTTTTCAAAAAGCTGTATGCTGCAGAGGCGTCAGAAAGCGTCTATATGAGGGAAAGGGTTAACACATACATAGTACTTGACACAGGTATAGCTTCTGGCAGCAAATGAAACATTATCTGTGCTTATATAATAAATATTCATATTTTTTACCAAGAGGTGTATTTGTCTTCTTCAGTTGCATCTTTTTTTTTTCAGTCTTTCATTTCGTCCTAAAAGTAAACAGCAAGTTTAATGAATAATTTAGCCTGAGTGGCCCGGAGGTCAAGTGGTTAACAGGCTAGAGGTCTGGGGTTCAAATCCTGGACTTGGTTCTGGATTTTTCTGAGGAGCTTTAATTGTCTCCCACTCAACTAGAGGTCAAGTACTGGTCTTTTCCACGAAAAAGTGCCTTGAGTGTATTGGTGCTATACACTGAGCACGTTCAAAAACCAAGTGGTCTTTTCAGAAAGAGCTAAGGTCAAATGCTTGTACATGATAAAGTGAACGCTATCAAACGGGCCTTTGGAAGCTAAAAATTGGTCTCTATATTTATATTTGCCTTATAAATATTAATTTTGATTAAGCCAATTTATGATGTTGTTTTGAGCATTTTCTTCTTTTGTTACTATGATTTCAAAAAGCTGCCTGCTGCAGAGGCGTCAGAAAGCGTCTATATGAGGGAAAGGGTTAAAAGTTAGATATGTTAAAAAGTTCTATTCCGTAGGTTAAGGAGTTAATATATATAGATCAATAATAAAAACAATCTATGATTCAATATTTCGGCCATAGGTCTTCTTCAGGTTATATTTAACAAAGATCACATGTACACTATGTTGCCTCCCTAACCCTTTTGAAAGTATTGAACATGAAGACTAACAAAAAAAGTTAAAAGTTAGAAATGTATACTATGGCAGCAACTTATCCCGTTACTTAGTGATGCACCAAGACTTTGGAATTCGCTTTCACCTCATTTCAGAGATGGTATGAACTATAATTATTATAGGTTTAACCCTTTCCCTCATATAGATGCTTTCTGACGCCTCTGCAGCAGAAGGCTTTTTGAAAACATAGTGACAAAAGAAGAAATTATTCAAAACGAGCAATTTCTCCTTTTGCCACAATGTTTTCAACTTTTAGTCATAGGTTATCCATTCAATAATAGAGATTTTGTATTTTCTTTTAAAAATATGTTCAAAGTTGTCTGCTGCAGAATTGTTGTATAAGGGAAAGGTTAAAAGCCTTATTAATACATGGATCCAGGGAGACTAGTTCCTGTTAATTTTGCATGTAGGCTGAATAGTTTGGTCTTTTCTATACAAATATTAATTAATATATATTTGATATTATTGTACCGAGATTTGACAGGTTTTCGATACCATAAGCGACATTTGCTTTTTAAGCAAAGAAGAAAGCAAATAAACAAATAAAAATACTTTAGATCAATTCATTCTCAACCCCCTCAAATATGTATCCAATAACTTTTTAATTTTGAAATAAAATTACTTTATAAAAAGAAAACATATGTAGATTGGCCATTTTGAATGTTGACTTGACCTATTTTTGATACCTCCAAGTTGAAGAGTATAAATAAGTACAGTTATAGTCCAAAAGATTTTAATGAACTAGATATTTCAGAAAACAGTTACAATTTGAGTATGAAGCTAAATTTATTCAATATTAACAGTTCGTTCCAGAGTACCAGTGTTATGACGGGAAGATAAATTTGTGAAGTCTTCAGACTACAGACTGCTTGCAGCAATACTTTAATCCTTTCCCTCATAAAACAAATCTGCAGCAGACGACTTTGAACATATTTTGTCGAAAAGTGGAAAATCTCTATAATTGAATGGATAACCTATGACAAAAAGTGGTAAACATTGTGGCAAAAGGAGAAATTGCACGTTTTGTGCAATTTCTTTTTTTGTCACTATGTTTACAAAAAGCCGTCTGCTAAAGAGGCGTCAGAAAGCGTCTATATGTGGGAAAGGGTTAAGGTAGTCTAGTGATTGCATGATGGGAAGTCACAACCTGCCCACTTCACATAAACCAACGAAATGCAATATGTATTGCCTGAAAAAAAGAATCATATTATATATTTGATTGAAATTAATGACAGCTTAATGATTGCTAAAATCATAAAAAAAAAGTAAAAACAATATAAGGGGTACGATCTTTTTGGCACACCCTGTACATCATTTTTTTGAATAGTCTCGTGTGACAGTCATGTTACTTCTGCAGCAGACAAAATAATCTTTACGGTGAATGTCAATTTATTTAATTTTCCATTTAGGAAGTTCAATTTATTGCATTTACTACGCAACTGGTAAAAAGTAATATTAAAAACCACTGTTTTAATGATAATGTTGTAACCTAATGAAATTTCACCTCTTTGCGACGCATTTTGATTATTTTTTCCGAGTGATTGAATATAACGCAGAATGAAGTAGATTGTAAACAAACTGTGACGTCATTGGATTACAAGTTAACTTATACATGTGCATGCAGACAAAAGTATCATAAACATGTACGTATCGAAAATAGGTGAATGGACGATATATTGTACAGGTCCCTGTTCTCGAACCGTACCTATTCTTGAACCTTTAGTTCAAAGACTGTTTATATATTTCCCAAAACGCATTATACGTAATCAATTTTATGTGAACCGATGCTTTGTTTACTTACACATAAATTGTTGAATTTAATCGTCAGTATTGTTGGTTTTGGACATGAATTTATAAGTATTCCCATGGGCTCTGATGTTAAGAGGTTCGAGAACCGGTGTTTCCATGCTACATTATCATACTGTATGATCAAAAGCATGAAAACAAACCTTGCTGAGGTCAAAATAATTATTAAGTCATTGAAAAATAGTTTCACTTTACTGCTTATACAAAGTCACACAACAAAATGGTGAGAATAAAGACGTCAGAAACTTATACTGATCATGAAGTTTGAATGCTCTACCATATTAAGCCATTTCTTGAAATGTCAAATGATCTGCCCAATATTTGGTATTTATTTTTAAATAGCTTGTATTTATTTTGTATGTTAGAAAGCTATTTGGAGATACAAATATTGAATTGAAGTGGGCAAAAATGCAAGTTTTAATGATTTACCAAATGATACGTACCTGAAATTCTTTCATAGCATAGGGAAACTGCTAAAACAAACCTTAGAATTATAGCTGAATGTTTACCTCCTTCATACTTTTCTTATTGTGACGTCATAATCCAAGTCTGGTTTGCAAAAGCTATTTTGGTTACGCGGATTTAAGGTGAATATAACGCGAACCAGTCAGGGCGAAATCAATTCGCCCCTTATATTCTTCGTATCTTGTTTTTACATAAATTTAAAGAGTTCACACGACCATGCAATCTGATCACCGAGGTATTCCGATTGACGACCATGTTGTACTGTAACCGGTTAAAATATGATTATTATAGAAAGAAAATAAATTTCAAAACACGTAAAGATACTCACGCTTTTTCAATGTTGTCTTTTAGTGCCCCTTTGGTTTTACAGGCTTGCCTGCCAACCAAGAATTAGGGTGTCAAAATTTCTGCCCGTGTAGGTCGACTTTCAATTTCTTGTGTACTGTACGTGGCATTCCCAGGGAAAATCTTTCGGTGCTTAATAGGAAAAGTAAAAGAACCAAGGGGTTCTTAATCGCACCCGGACTCCCGGAAATTATCATTCTCCTTCGCAGAGTTGTCGTTCCCTACACTCACTTTCATCTCTGCAATCGATTCAACGGCAAAACTCTTTACCAAACTATCAAATAGGAAGACTTAGACTTGTATGTGTCGGTTTTTAATACATAACCGATAGCTTACATGAACGGAATGAGCTGATATGTGGGGAGGGTCTAAAATGCGGACGCGATCTGCGGACAAATGCAATATAGAGTAAACTGCGGACAAATGCAATATAGAGGGAAAATGCGGACGCTATAGAATATAGAGCAAATCTGCGGACGCTATGATTTGTTTCAAAAATGTTTAATTAAAAATGGGCAAATAGGTATAATTTGTTACATATGATCATATCCGGGGTTTTCTTTGTAAATATAATATGTTAATAGGCAAAGCCTAGGTCGTGTGAAAGCAAGAACAATTAATTAAGCACTGTCTGTCCCCCAACAAGAAACAAATTAATAGGCAAATTGTAGAAATTTAAGTTACAAAAACAGAATTTGAAAAACATATTGAAAAAAACGAAACTTAGCATGCATTTAAGTTTAATTTGTACATATATATCTGTTTTATTTTTTATTAGGTCAGGATTGTAATAGACTGTAAGATTTCCAAGGATGTTGATGGAAAACAACACTAGAAGGCATCGAAGAATGTTCTGATTTATTTTTACAAATGCCAGTTATTTGTAAACTAGTAATACATATAATTGAAAACTGACTCTTACCATGGTTGATTGAATGACTTGCGCTTAACATTACTCCACACAACAATCTTACAAGGCAGATGGCTAACTTTGCATGATCTGGCTGAATGTATAATCTTGAGACAATTTAAGATGACTGAGAAAAATGTAATTTTTGACAAATATTTTCAAAAGTCCTATTTATAATGATGTATGTTGGAAAGGTTAAAGTTTAGCCGGCCTTGTCTGATGTAAATTACTTGATTTCTGTGACTAATCCGAATACATTGTCGGAATGGTGTAATTGATCCAAAATGAACATATCCAAAATGAACAATATGTTCCTATTCAACGTTACATTTTCACTTTGAACACCTATCTCCTTTTCTGGTTTTTAATTTGTAAAACATGAAAACAGCATCAGATTATTTGTTAATAAGTACCAGACTTAGTGTCAACAACAGTTACTGAATATATATACATGTATCTGAAATATGTTGTTTGAAAAAAAAATGGATAATATAAGATCTGATCAATATATTCAATATACATTTTATTGCATAAAACAATAAACATTATGTTTATAGCAAATAAAGAAATTATAAAAAGTACAAACAGAGAAATGGATTTTCCAGAAGAATTTGCAATAATTTAACATTGTTAGTGATCATGTTAAAATTGCTCTATTATAAAAATATGATGTATAAATTTCGTTAAAACTTTGATATTAGAACGGTTATCAAAGCTGGATCAATCCTTGAACATGTACAGATTCTCAGAGTTATCAATGTTGATAACCATTCCTTTTTTTAATTGTTATTGCTCAATTATAAAAGCTTTTGAAAAGGGTACAGGGAGTAAACTATTTTCACTAGAAGCCTGGATAAAAATGTAATAAGTGTTTAAGTAAGACAACTCCCCACAACATAATTGTTTCATGTATACATTGTTAAGTTTAGTTGCCTCTTTCAAAACATGTACCTGCTGAGATTTGATCTTAGAACTCTTGTTAGACCAGGTGTTTTACCATTAAACTACAGTATAGGTTTTTATTTTGAGCAGCAGTTCATGAAAATATGTGTACTTTTATTACCAGTAAAGTATAAGAATTTTTTTTTTACAATGAATGTATACCAATTTAAATTTTACCATTTCTATTGTATAGATTATACAATTTCACACAGAAAAATGGATTTCACAATAAATTACATAGAAAACAGATACATTTCTGTGGTATTTCAGTTATATCAGAGGACAGAACACTTATGTGAGGTCACTGGGTGACTAACATAACTGACATTAATTATGAACTGCCTTATAGCCTTTTTCTGTTGAAAAACAGATTACGTTTTCTTTATTGTTCAACCAAAATGTTTATACAAATTTATTTGAATAAAAAGTATTTTGAGTGTTTGTTGAATTTAAAAAGAGATTGATCCTCTTTATCTACAGATTTCAATGCTCAGTTTGTTTTTACCTTATTTGAGTTTGATATAGTTAGTGTACATTGCCCTGTTTCATAGACGGACCTAAATCGGTGACCGTAAAAGGCTTTTATTTTGCATTTGCTCTTCAATTTGAAGAGTTCTATGACATCATTGGTTGTTGTGCTCCCAAGTATGAAAATAGTGCTGTCAATAGATGTTGAATCTTTTTCAAATATTGTTTGAATACACATACATGCAGAGTATTTTAAATAACCTAGTGAAAATAATGTTTAAATTCTTAGTACCAAGTTTGTCCAATCTGATCAATAAACACATTTTGGATAAAAAAAAAAAGAAGGAAACTACTAGAAATTCAGCCTGTTGAAAGAAAAGTAAAGTGTTTTACTGATAGCCCCCATATTACATCATTTCTTTTAAACAATCATGACTCATTTGAGTTTGATCAATAAACACATTTTGGTTAAAAAAAAGATGAATCTACTAGAAATGCAGCCTGTTGAAAGACAAGTAATGTGTTTTACTGATAGTCCACATATATATGACATCATTTCTTTAAAACAATGGACTCATTTGAGTTTGATCAATAAACACATTTTGGATAAAAAAAAAGATAAATCTACTAGAAATTCAGCCTGATGAAAGAAAAGTAATGTGTTTTATTGATAGCCCACATATGACATCATTCCTTTAAAACAATGGACTCATTTGAGTTTGATCAATAAACAAATTTTGGATAAAAAAAAATATGAAACTACTAGAAATTCAGCCTATTGAAAGAAAAGTTATGTGTTTTACTGATAGTCCACATATAACATCATTTCTTTAAAACAATGGACTCATTTGAAGGCATGAAAGTGTTTTCCTCTCTTTCAGGTTGGAGGATATAGACATTAAGACATTTACTATGTATACCCCTGGTCATACTTTCATGATTTGACAAAGACTAGGTCATAGACATAAACTGTTAAACTGTACAATGTAAAAAAATAATGTAAATTGAAGGCAAATAATTTGAAATTGACTGTAGTTTTGTTTGTTTGCTACATTTACTGCAATAAATAGATAAACGTCTTAAAGTCAATACAACTAGACAGTCGAAGATATGATAGTTTTAATAGCTATTTTCTTGAGTGGAGTCAACATTTGACAAGACGGCTTCGGCTTCAAATGACAGATACAGTCATAAACGATACACACCATGTGACGTCACGCGATGTGACGAAAGCATCGTGGATCGTTCCCAACAGATATAACAAATAATTTAGAAATGAAGTTATATTTTTAAGCAAATTATTGATATAATAAATAGCTTACCTTGAAATGAAGCTATGCCGATACAGAAACAGAATTGTTCGTCCTTTTCAGTTAAAATAATATCCGAGGCCAGTGTAACGAACGATAACTTCCGTTGAAATTATTTACAATCATTTTCAAGTGTTTATTGCTTTTCTATATTGCAAAGATATAAAATCCATGAAATAATGATGACAGGTACAAAAGAATAGTCGACTTAGCCTTCATAAAGTTCTTCCAGTGAATGAAATCCATTTGTGACGAGTCAAACTATCTTTTCCTACCATTCCTGTCGTTTTCCTTTTGTTATTTATTTATTACTTGCCTTACAATGACGTTACTTTTCGTTGCAATGACGTCACATTTGGCAATCTCTATTACATAGGCGCTCTCACTCTCTATTACATAGGCGCTCTACATTCACCAGTAAGACCGGAAGCAAAATGGCCGAAAAAAAGTGCTATGGGGTTGAGATTTGATATGTGAAAAACAGTAAGATTGTACTGAATTCTCGTTGTTTTGATCTCGTATGATGTGTTCGTACGTGTAACCTATAGGCGTGCTTCGCTCGAGCCTTCGGCTCAAGCTTTCACACGTATAATGTGTTTGATTGCTTTTATCAGTGATATAGATTAAACCAAAAATCGAGAGCATGCTGAAATGGAGTCTCGTTGTAAAGTGTGTTAACGACTTTTCTCTTTATATCATATCTATAGATATCAATAACGAGGATTGATGGATTGATTTTCCGACAAGTAAATGTCTTTTGATGCATCTGCAGCGAACGAAATTTGAAAACATTGCAAAAATAGAATAGGTTGCTAGTAACTAGTCATAGGTTCTGCTTCAATTATATTTTCTCCTTTACAATCGATTGACGGGTCATTGGTTCTAGTTATTGTTTGGTCTCTTCATTTTCGACTTTGTAACTTTCAACATTTTTCCATGTGCCATACTACGAGGTAAATTATCCATGCAACATTCTATTCTCTAGGGTACTTGGAAGGGGGCAGAAAAAATAATTACAAATAAACAATAAGTATATATATATATATACAACACTTTTTATCTTAATTTGTTTCTAGTAATTATATATATATACCACAATAATTATAATCTATAACAAATGAGTTAGATGCTTTTTTCTTACTGTGTAAACAGTAAAAATCAACATATATTGAAAACATTGTGGGAAAAGGAGAATTTGCTTAATAAAACAATTTCTTAATTCACATAACCTTTCTTTACCGTCGTATATTTGTATGTATAGGCTGTTAATATGTTAATAGGCAAAGCCTAGGTCGTGTGAAAGCAAGAACAATTAATTAAGCACTGTCAGTCCCACAACAAGAAACAAATTAATAGGCAAATTGTAGAAAGTTACCAAACAGAATTTGAAAAACATATTGAAAAAACCCAAACTTATCATGCATTTAAGTTTAATTAATTTGTACATATCTGTTTAATTTTTATTAGGTCAGAATTGTAACAGACTGTAAGATTTCCTAGGATGTTGATGGAAAACAACACTAGAAGGCATTGAAGAATGTTCTGATTTATTTTTACAAATGCTAGTTATTTGTAAACTGGTAATACATATAATTGGAAACTGACCCTTACCATGGTTGATTGAATGACTTGAGCTGAACATTACGTTCGATGGTACTTCAGTTCACCTAACATTTTCCCCTGACTTTCTAGAATACTAAAATACTCCACACAACAATCTTCCAAGGCACATGGCTAACTTTGCATGATCTGGCTGTAAACACTATGCATACAGACTGAGAAAACTGTAATTTTTGACAAATATTTTCAAAAGTCCCATTTATAATGATATATGTTGGAAAGGGTAAAGTTTAGCCCCTTGCCTGATGTAAATTACTTGATTTCTGTGACTAATCTGAATACATTGTCAGAATGGTGTAATTGATCCAAAATGAACATATCCAAAAATGAACAATATATGTTCCTATTCAACAACATTTCCCTTTGAACCCCTATCTCCTTTTCTGGTTTTTAATTTGTAAAACATGAAACAGCATCAGGTTATTTGTTAATAAGTTCCAGACTTAGTGTCTGAACAACTGATTATGTATGTATACATGTACAAGTATATGAAATATGTCGTTTGGAAAAAAAGTGGATAGTGAAAGATCTTATCAGACCTTGAACATGTACAGATTCTCAGAGTTATCAATGATGATAACTTTTCCTTTTTTTAATTGTTATTGCGCAATTATAAAAGCTTTTGAAAAGGGTACAGGGAGTAAACTATTTTCACTAGAAGCCAGGATAAAAATGTAATAAGTGTTTAAGTAAGACTACTCCCCACAACATAATTGTTTCATGTATAAATTGTTAAGTTTAGTTGCTTCTTTCAAATCATGTACCTGCTGAGATTTGAACTCAGAACTCTTGTTAGACCAGGTGTTCTACCATTAAACTACAGTATAGGTTTTTACTTTGAGCAGCAGTTCATGAAAATATGTGTAATTTTATTACCAGTATTAAAAGTATAAGATTTTTTGTTGTTACAATAAATGTATACTAGTTTAAATTTTACCATTTCTATTGTATAGATTATACAATTTCACACAGAAAAATGGATTTCACAATAAATTACATAGAAAACAGAAAAGATATACATTTCGGTGGTATTTCAGTTATATCAGAGGACAGAACACTTATGTGAGATCACTGGGTGACTTATAACTGACATTAATTATGATTTATAATATAGCCTTTTCTGTTGAAAAACAGTTCTATGACATCATTGGTTGTTGTGCTCCCAAGTATGAAAATAGTGCTGTCAATAGATGTTGAATCTTTTGTAAATGTGGTTTGAATACATGCATGCAGAGTATTTAAAATAACCTAGTGGAAATAATGTTGAAATTCTTAGTAACAAGTTTGTCCAATCTGATCAATAAACACAATTTGGATAAAAAAAAAATGAAATTCAGCCTGTTGAAAGAAAAGTAATGTGTTTTACTGATAGCCCACATATGACATCATTCCTTTAAAACAATGGACTCATTTGAGTTTGATCAATAAACAAATTTTGGATAAAAAAAGGTGAAACTACTAGTAATTCAGCCTGTTGAATGAAAAGTTATGTGTTTTACTGATAGTCCACATATGACATCATTTATTTAAAACAATGGACTCATTTGGAGGCATAAAAGTGTTTTCCCCTCTTTCAGGTTGGAGGATATATGGCTTAAGACATTTACTATGTATACCCCAAAACCAGGGCGAACTGATTCTGGTCATACTTTCATGATTTGACAAATGCTAGGTCATAGACATAAACTGTTAATAGCTATTCTCTGTATAGTAGGGTCAATTTATGAAAAATATGGCCTAACCCCAAAAAAATTGCAAGCAAAGGTTTTATGGTGTTTTTCTTGGGTATTGGGTCTTGTGAACAATATATCAAAAGTTTAGGAAAATTTAGTTCACAGAAAGGGTCAAAATGTGACATCATAAACAAGATGGCCGCCAAATCATAATATTGGCTATATCTCGCTTAATATTTGACATATGGTGACAATATTGGTGTCTAGCTATAGGTTTTAGGGATCAAGGAATCCATTAAGTCTATTCGTGATGTTGTGGGGGAATTGCATCAAGGGAAATCCAAGATGGCCGCCACGACGGCCCAAAATTATCTCATTGGCCATAACTTGGTTCATATTTAACATAGGATAACAATGTTGGTGTCTATCCATAGGTTTCAGTGGTCAAGGAATCCTTTAAGGCTATTTGTAAGATTATATGGGAATTGCGTCATGAACAATCAAGATGGCCACCATATGCACCATCTTTTCAGGTCAAGGTTTTTGATTGATAGCCTCTCTGTCATGGGATATTGCTCATCCTACTCGGAGATTCAAAGGACATGGCTCTGCTGTTCGCAGCCGATAATGTCGATCATAATATAGTAACGCTTGATGGAAAGGGTACCTTTCATGGGATGGGTATGATTGTGGCCATCACACCCGGGAAACCAGTCAGTCACACTATTCCAAGAGTTTACTTAAATATTCTGAATGAGGCAAATGTAGAAAAAAATCGCTTTGCTAAACACGTTCGCCGCAATGTAAAATTCATGCCTCTTACATTGTTTTGCGACATCGATCACAAAATCGACATACTCTTGGAGATATCGTTACGTTTCCGTCCATGCGCCCCAAACTGGCAGGGCATGATGCATATATTGTTCAAGGGATGTGATCATCCTGGCCAGTCTTCGATAGCGTTCCTTCCCATGATTGATTTGTCATCAAGTGACAAAACATGCATTTTCTCCTCATTGGAATATGTGTGCAACCTAGCTGCCAAGCAAAACGTTCCGCCAATCATTACATTCGACCAGCCGCTCTTCTGGAAGGCATCAGAGATAGTGAATGAAGTACCAGACAATAGTCCTATAAGAGATGTTGTGTTGTTACTGGGCAGTTTTAACACCATCTGTTGGGGGCCATAGGAACATTAATGGATGGGAGTGGACTGAGACAGATTCTAGAAACAATATATGTAAGAACGCAGTTGTGCATACGATGAGTGGTAAATCTGTACAACGTGCATTTCGCGGACATCTCCTAGTAGATCAATGCCTTACGCATCATATAGTAGCTGAAATCATCAAGGATGGGCCTGGTTTTGAAAACGTCTTGAAAGAGCTTGAAACGTTGTTCGCTCTTATGGAAACTGGTGAAAGAGACATGGATTCTTTGCTGAAGTCGGATTGCATTGGAACAATCGCTGATCGGCTTAAATCGAAAGCAGGTGAACTATCCAGTCATTCAAGGATAAGCAAACTGTGGTTAAATTATCAGCAAATGTTGGGAGTTGCCCGCGAACTCATCGAGGCCGATCGCACCGGATCATGGGAGATGCACCTCCATGCCATATCTGACCAATATTTCCAGCTGCTGGACACCCTAACTATCTCAAGTCGGGTTATCTGTATCTTTAGAAGATGTACAGCTTAGAAACTGAAAACCCTTCTGTTTATCAGAAATTCATAAATGGTTTCCATGTCATACGCCGCAATAACCAATACAAGAGGAAGTGACTTTAATGAACACCAAAGAACACTTTGGACCATGTCTCGCCCTGTAACATCAGCCTACAACTATGCCATGCAAGAGTTCAGCCAGATGGTATACACAACAAGAGAACAACACAAAGAGCTACGTCTGCAAGGATGAATAGAGATACATAAGACAAAGACTTTTCTCCATTTATAGTAGATGATACCTTTCGCAACATCATAACCGGAATAAATGCTAATGACGATGTGAATGTGGATGACCTTTTCACGGTTGTCAATAGCACAGTGCAAACAATGGAAGGTAAATCTATCTTTTCGTATTCGCACAAGAGAAATACTAGAGTGAAGACATTAGCTACTGCCCGGCCCATCAAAGTAACTGAGGACAGAACCATAGACCCAGCTCTGTTGTTTCAGAGGTTCTTGGTGGTATCGCAGTCCGGCGATCTTAGTTTAAGTGAGGTGATGGACTATGAACTCTGTCCTTATCCTCCATCGTTATTTGAAGCGAAGGACTGTTCGCAAACCAGACAAGGCACAACTGGTGGAAGCTATAAGAAACCATGTCACTCCCACATCTGATGATGCTGTGCTCGAGGCGATCCCAGTTACAGAGCACTACGTTTTAGACATGGGCTCACTTTTGCATAGACTGAAATGGGCCGAAGGATCTACATACAGCTCAATCGCCGATGCATATGCGAAGTTTACTTTGGATTTATACGGACATGCCACAGTAGTATTTGATGGGTACAGGGGATGGCCAGGCATTAAGGACAATACACATCAACGACGAGGTGCTAATAAGACTTCTAACAAGGTCAATATATCGGATGCTTCTAAGTTCGTCGGGAAAAAGGAGGATTTTCTCTCGAATTCGGAAAACAAACAGGCTATGATTGATCTGATCGCAAAATGCTTGCAGCAGAAAGGCTGCCATGTCATCCAAGCTGAGGGAGATGCAGACGTTGACATAGTAAAAGCCGCAGTTTCGATGTGTGAATACAAGTCTAAAACGCTCATTGGTAAAGATACGGACTTGCTGATTCTCCTTCTGCATCATGCGACTCTTAAGGACAGACATGAGCTCTACTTCCGTTCAGATAAAACCGGGAATAAAACAAAACAATATGTGTACAACATCAATGTTCTGAAACAGATACTAGGTGATGACATATGCACTGATCTGTTGTTTGTTCACGCGTTCACAGGTTGGGCTACGACATCAAGGATCTTTGTTCACCCGACAAAGATCAAGATATCATTGAAAGTGCTGGCTGTAAGGCAATGCTTTCATTGTTCAATGGGAATCAAAAAGAATCTCTCGCATCCCTTAGGTACAGTTTGCTATGTAAGAAAGTTTCAAGAGCCAAGACATTTGTCACACCTGAACGACTTTCGCCAACTGCTTCTGCAACTAGATTTCACTCTCTGAGGACGCATTACCAAGTTATGGTCTGGATGGGCATAAATGAGGACATGGTCCCTAACGACTGGGGATTTAAGTTCAAGGGGACAGACTTATTCCGATCATGATGGATAAGGACCCTGCTCCCGAGGTTCTCCTCAAAATGATCCACTGCAACTGTTCCGCTGGTTGTATTAATACACTAAAATGTACATGTAAAAAGCATGGGCTTGATTGTACAAATGCATGCGGACCTTGTCAAGAAGGGAACTGTACGGTGTTCCGTTAGGGCCATCGTGCTATCGCGCATACGCGATGCCACGATAGCACGATGACACGATGGTGATGACACGATGACACGATGACACGATGGTGATGACACGATGGCACGATGGTGATGGCACGATGGCACGATGACGATGACGCGATGTAATATCGCGTCATCGTCATCGTGCCATCGTAGCATCGCTCCATCACCATCGTGTCATCGTGTCATCGCGTCATCGTCATCGTGCTATCGTGTCATCACCATCGTGTCATCGTACTATCACCATCGTGTCATCGTGTCATCGTGTCATCACCATCGTGTCATCGTGCTATCGTGGCATCGCGTGTGCTTGTTGACAGCGCGATAGCACGATGGCCCTAACGGTACACCAGTGTTCCGTTAGGGCCATCGTGCTATCGCGCATACGCGATGCCACGATAGCACGATGACACGATGGTGATGGTACGATGACACGATGGTGATGGCACGATGGCACGATGACGATGACGCGATGTAATATCGCGTCATCGTCATCGTGCCATCGTAGCATCGCTCCATCACCATCGTGTCATCGTGTCATCGCGTCATCGTCATCGTGCTATCGTGTCATCACCATCGTGTCATCGTACCATCACCATCGTGTCATCGTGTCATCGTGTCATCACCATCGTGTCATCGTGCTATCGTGGCATCGCGTGTGCTTGTTGACAGCGCGATAGCACGATGGCCCTAACGGTACACCGTAGAACTGTGACAACATGACACTGGAGCCAATACTAGATGAAGACGATGGCGATGACGAAGAGCAATGAGATAGTATGTGTGAAAGCCGAACTGTCAGGTTATTTCTACACCTTTGGTTAGACACCATGAATGTTATTGTTGTTTACATGAAATATATGACTAACTTGTGGCACATCATGGCAGTCATCTTGGAATTCCCATGATGCTATTCCCACACAATCTTATAAATAGCCTTAAAGGATTCCTTGACCACTGAAACCTATGGATAGACACCAACATTGTTATCCTATGTTAAATATGAACCGAGTTATGGCCAATAACATAATTTGGGGCCATCGTGGCGGCCATCTTGGATTTCCCATGATGCAATTCCCCCACAACCTCACGAATAGATTTACTGAATTCATTGACCCCTAAAACCTATAGCTAGACACAAATATTGTCACCCTATGTCAAATATTAAGCGAGATATAGCCAATATTATGATTTGGCGGCCATCTTGTTTATGACGTCACATTTTGACCCTTTCTGTGGCCTAAATTTTCCTAAACTTTTGATATGTTGTTCACAAGACCCAATACTACAGGAAAACACCATAAAACGTTTGCTTGCATTTTTTGGGGGGTCAGGTGCTATATTGACCCTACTAGTAAGCATTTAAACTTTTTCGGCACGCATAGTCACGGATATTGCTTAAACTTATTCCACATGTTGCCATCAGTGAACTATTCAGAAAAATAGTGTTAGAAATTCCAAATATTGCCCTGTTGCCATGGAAACAGTGTGCAAAGTTGAGTTTTTGATGAAAAACGCAATATTTACCACTTATTTAAAAAAAATTGCAGCCATCTCCAATTAAGTGAATTACATAAATAGATAGATGAACATTTGCTTAAACAAACGCAAGAAAAAGGCTACCGGGAACATATGATCGTTTTTGCATAAATAAGATTTTAAAATACCTCATCACCAAAAAATACAAATTACCTCCCTTAGTTATTTAGAAAAATAAAAAAAACATGAATTACCTCCCTTGGAATTTTAGATTTTTGTTTTATCGGGGTTTTGAGCCGATTTAACATTATTTCAGTAATATCACAGCATCAATTCACTTGTTTGTGATCCCTGGGCAAACAAACCAGTACTATGCAAGGAAATGTACCTTGCCCAAGGGTACTCCACCATAATTGGTGCGGGGCACTTTTGGATCGAACCTGTGACTCTAGGTTCATAATCACTGACGCTGAACATTCGAACCTACATGGACAGATAATTATCAGATGTTTTAACCAAGGACTTTCCTAATACCATTTGTCAAAATATAGTCAAAGTCGTCTGCTGCATAATTGTCGTATGAGGGAAAGGGTTAAACCCTTCAATTTTTTTGCATACTTTTGCTGTACCTGTACCTGTTTTTATTGGCTAAAAACGAATGCTTTTTTTCCAATTGTATTTCATAAATAAGTTGTCTATCGGGGTTTATGATAGACACTTTTTGAAAGTGTATTCGTGTTTTTTCTTAAAAATATATTATGCATTAATACAAATAATGATGAACATTACTTTCACGTATAAAATGCGTCACCCAACTTGACATGTAAAATAATATACTTCTTTATTTGAATCATAACAACTAATGATAACTTTGTTTGAAGATTACACTTTTCCATGTTTTATATCACTAACTAATCCTTCTATTTTGATTTTTAGCTCGTCTGATTTTTTTTTATCACTAACTAATCCTTCTATTTTGATTTTTAGCTCGTCTGATTTTTTTGGGGAAAAAAGACGAGCTATTGTCATCACTTGATCGTCGTAGTCGTCTTCGTCGTCGTCGTCGGCGGCGTTGGTTAAGTTTTGCGTTTAGGTCTAGGTCACTTACATGAAAACTATCAAACCTAACACTTTGAAACTTGGAAAACTTGTTCATCTAATACTCTTCTTCACATTGTATGCTGAAGATGCTAAGTGTAGCCTTTTTTGAGGTAAAAAACATCATTTTTGATGTATTTTTGTCGATTTTAAGAATTGGACATAGATGGTTAAGTTTTACGTTTAGGTCACTTACATGGAAACTATCAAACCTAATTCTTTGAAACGTGTTCGTCTAATACCTTTCTTCACATTGTATGCTAAAGATGCTGAGTGTTGTCTGTTTTTTTTATGTAAAAAACATAAATTTTGATGAATTTTGGTTGATTTTGAGAATTGGCGGTGTTGGTTAATTTTTGCGTTTAAGTCACTTACATGGAAACTATCAAACCTTGATGCTGAGGCCTGTTTTTTTTTGGTAAAAATATCAATTTTGATGTATTTTGGTTGATTTTGAGAATTGGACATAGTTGGTTAAATTTTGCATTTAGGTCACTTACATGGAAACTATCAAACCTATTACTTTTAAAATTAGGAAAACTTGTGCATCTAATAACCTTCTTCACATTGAATGATAAAGAGGCTGAGCGGGCCTGTTTTGTAGGGTAACACACATAAATTTTTATGTATTTTGGTTATTTATGAGAATTCAACATAGTTTCTTCACTTTTTCTTACATTGAATTCAAATTTTCCCCAAGTAATAAAAACATGATGTATTTCAAACGTATTATGAATATCTTCAATGAGATTGTGTTTTTGGGGTCAAGGTCACTGTTACAAAAAATAGAGGCACTGTTCCCCATAGCTTTTTTTCATTTCTTGTGAGAAGAGATGTTGATCTTCATGCATTCATTGTTCATTTGTATTCATATGGCCGCATTAAATTTTTATAACCATTCAAAAAACGGCAAAAAAGTGTTATTTTTTCCCGTAAAAAACACCATTTGCAAAGAAGGGTTTGGGACCACATTTAACAATTTGATAATCAATTGTTTTCTTATTAATTTCTTTCATCAAATGATGACTTTTGGTAGAAAATATGATCCATTTTTTTTAACCCACATGCTGGCAATATTTAAATAAACATTAAACCATTTTTTTTTTTTTTTTTTTAAATTTTAAAATGATACATTTTGTATCCATGGTAACTACTTTTAGAGGCACTGTTCCCCATAGCTTTTTTTCATTTATTGTGAGAAGAGATGTTGACCTTCATGCATCCATTGTTCATTTGTATTCATATGCGTTATTTTTATAACCATTCAAAAAATGGTAAAAAAGTGTTCTTTTCCCGTAAAAAACACCATTTGCAAAGAAGGGTTTTGGGACCACATTTAACAATTTGATAATCAATTGTTTTCTACTTAATTTCCTTCATCAAATGATGACTTTTGGTAGAAAATATGAACTTTTGCATATATATCTTCATTTATGCTAAAAACTGATTGGAAAATTTAGTGGATTTCCCATTGAAACCAGTCCTATAAAAAACGAGAGCCGGTTGCTATGGCAACCAAAGTCTATAGCAAAGGTTTTTTTGCCATTTTACATTTCTTTCATCACGTTGAGAAAATGTGTGAAGTTTGAACAAAATCCGTGACCATGCGTGCCACACTCCCTATATGGGAGTGCAAATGCTTACAGAGAATGGCTATTAAACTGTACAATGTAAACAAAATTGTATATTGAAGGCAAATAATTTGAAATTGACTGAAGTTTTGTTTGTTTACTACATTTACTTCAATATATTAATAAACGTCTTAAAGTAAATACAACTAGGCAGTCGAAGATATGATAGTTTAGCTATTTTCTTGAGTGGGGTCAACATTTGACAAAGACGGCTTCGGCTTCAAATGACAGATACGGACAAAAACAATACACACGTGACGCGACGAGTATTCTTACTGGTATGTGTATATGTACGAGTATACTAACTGGTTTGTGTACCTATACGAGTATACTAACTGGTATGTGTATATGTACGAGTATACTTACTGGTATGTCTAACTGTAAAAGTATACTAACTGGTGTAAGTGTGTGTAAACTTCGTACATATACACATACCAGTAAGTATACTCGTACCTATACACATACCAGTTATGTACGAGTATTCTTACTGGAATGTGTATATGTACGAGTATACTAACTGGTGGAAGTGAGTGTGTATTTGTATGAATATACTTACTGGTGTGTATATATGTACGACTATACTTACTGGTGTGTATATATGTACGAGTATACTAACTGGTGTGTATATATGTACTAGTATACTAACTGTTATGTGTATATTTACGAGTATACTAACTGGTGTAGTGTGTGTGTGTACCTGCACGAGTATATTCTTACGGGTGTGTATATATTTACGAGTAAACAAACTTGTGTGTGTATATGTACTAGTATAGTAACTGGTGTGTGTATCTGTACGAGTATACTTACTGGTATACATACACCAGTTGTTATACTTGTACATATACACACACCAGTTAGTATACTCATACACATAAACAAACACTTACTATACTTAGTACTGTGTTATTACCATAAAGCAGCAAAGATGAAACGGCGGTTTTGATTGGCTAAACTAAGTTGTGGCCACAATTTAGTAAATTATGGCCACAACTTTTCTATCTTGTGGCCACAACTTAGTAAATTGTGGCCACAACTTTTTATCTTGTGGCCACAGTATAAATAAAGTGTTGCGGATGTCACCTCAGTGCCACCGTAGGTTTTATACTGCGGACAATATATAATGTAGAGTAAACTGCGGACAAATGCTATATAGAGTAAACTGCGGACAAATGCAATGTAGATTAAACTGCGGACAAATGCAGTATAGAGGGAAACTGCGGACGCTATAGAATATAGAGTAAAATGCGGACGGCATAGGTATTGGTTTTTGTCCGCAGTTTACTCCATATTGCATTTGTCCGCAGTTTACTCTATATTGCATTTGTCTGCAGATCGCGTCCGCATTTTAGACTCTCCCGATATGTAGAGAGTTTGAAATTGTTTGCACCTCTTGAAGTAGCCTACATGTAGTGGGTAATATAACGATTCGCCACAATAACGACTTTCCACATACCGATTCTCCACTGTTGAATGGTCTTTCAAAGGCATCGCATGTCGTGGTCTTTAAGTAAAACACCCGAAGCTACAGACGGCGCAGCTGATGCTGCCTGCAGTAGGCCTACTGAGATGGCTATTTGAAAACCCTAAGCCTTTGGGGAAAAAAAGATATTGCTCATGATGAGCAGTTCTTCATTGTTGCAAAGTGATAAACTTGATCCATTAATTAGCCTTTATGCATGTACTTTCATCTGTAGATCTTTTAAATATTGCTGCCTAAATCAATTTGCATGCTGCAAATTGAGTGTGTAGGAGATGGTTTATTTAGCTTGTTTTGGCATAAAGTGAAACCACTGTTATTTCTGGACGGAAACAGTTCAAACCAATGGTACCAATATAACCAAGTCTTTCATTCTGAAAACCGTATACATATTCACGAGACTATAGTTGTTTTCTTCTGTAAGTGTTGAGGAATACAGATTGGAAAAAAGTTGGTAAAAATTGGGGCAAAAGGAAAAATGACATGGTGCATGATCAGTTAAGGTGTACTGTGCAGATGCACCGATTGATCTTTACCTACATTAAAAACACTTTGCCGTGCTCGAGTGGCTCGGTTGTTAGCTTAACGACGTGGGCTGTCAACCCAGGGGTTGTGATTTCGTACCCCAGCTTGGGTAACATTCTTTCCGACTAAAGTCAATGCGTCATGTTTGAATAGTCATTCGTCTTCGACCAATGGGCTAACAGTCCACATGGAATGACAGTCAGATGCTTGAAAATACTTCTGTGTGGTGTACTGACTGAGTTGAGACACATGGGTAGATCAGCTGGGTCGTCGTGATATGACAGAATGATTGTTGAAAGCTGCGGTAAACCAAAATCCTTCAATCATCGGTAACACATTATATATGCCTGGTTGAGGTCTTTGGACGCATCACTCATATCTATGTCAGATATATATAAAAACAACCCTTATATGTATATACATAATACCGTAAGCTGCTAAGTGAATAATTAAGTGTCACGTGTAAGTGTCTCGATATAAAGAAAGAGACGTCATGAAATGAAAGTCGCTTAAAGCAGCTTAGTACATGTCTGAAAGAATCCGCTGTGGCCTGGTGGTTAGCGTCGGGAATTTGTAACCGGGCGTCCCGGATTTGATCCCCCGTAACGGAGCTTTAGTCATGGTGGAGTGCTCTTGTGCAAAGCATATTTCCTAGCCTAGTACATGTTTGTTTACCCAGGGATCATAAATAAGTGAACTGCTCTCGCGATATAACTGAAATAATGTTGAACACGGCATAACCCCTCCCCTAAAAATCAAAGCGCCGAAGGTCGGTAGTTGCGATCGTGTAGAAAATCCTGCAAAGTAACAAGCAGTATCTCGGAGTACATGTATCCACATGCAGATATTAAAATCAACAGGACCAAGATCATCCTAATATATCACCTTCTAACACCTTAGTGATGAAATAGTAGTTAATGGGTCCAGCAAACGTAAATGAAATGAAAGCTGTTGATTCTTACAAGCAAAGTGTCTCAACAAACCGTAAACTGTTGACAATGTCCGGGCCGGAGAAGTCAGTCCTATCAAACAGTACTCATTTTGACCTTTGACCTCTACGAGTGACCTTAACATTTGAAGTACAGGCCTGAATTTTTTGCACGACACAGTACCTCATCATTGTGCACTTGTGTGCCAATTTTCTTAGAAATCCTATTATGCATGGTTAAGATGCGGGTCGGACAGACCGATTCATGGACGCCGTGACACACTCACCGAACCGCCATTGTGACACTTATATGTCGAGCTCACCTAAAGCGGACTCGACATCAAGTGATTTCAGACAGTAACATGGTTATCAACAGTCAATAAACAACAGGCTATCGAACAACCCTTTCCAACAATCACCAAATTTGCAAAGGAAGAACTGCTCCTATTGATACATTTATTGGAGCATTATATTCTATAATGTGTTTCCTGGCTTTCTCACACCAGTACTGACTACTTCACAAAACATTTTTTTCCGAGCAACTGGCTGCTTTACCACAAAGACTGTTAGCCCAATGGTGGAAGACAAATGCCGCTTGTCACAGTGACCTTTATCAAACGTTTGACTAAATTAAACTAAATTTCTCTAATTAAGGGGATATAGCTCTGGCATAACTGGAGAAAGTTGACTTGAAAGTCAGTCTGTCCCTGAAATTATTCTCATATACAGTCAAACCTGTGCTAAAGTCAGGCTTTGTTTAGTAAAACATCCTGTCTATAGCAACCATTTTTTTATTTCCCAATTACTCATTTTCTGCACAAATGACCATATAATTAACACTTTCTCACATACAGATGCTTTATGACGCCTCTGCAACAGATAACTTTTGAAAAAAAGTATTTTTTTCTTTTGCCACCATTTTTTTTAGTAATTACCTACATTTATAGAGCTTTTCCGTGTTTTTGCCTGTATATTCCCAAAGTCATCTGCTGCAGATATGTTGTATGCGGGAAAGGGTTAAAAACCACCTGATTATTCTCTTCCCATGGATAGTCTTTAAAACAGGTTTGCTCAAGTAAGAAAGGAACATGTTCGTCTAACTTCTCATTATTAAACCTGACACTATCCTGTTTATTACTTTTGTTAGAAGGTTTATTGTATGAAAATTCCGGCACAAGCAGGTGATGCCTGCTTCTTCTTCTCAAACGTATGGGCCGAGCATCTATTGTCATGATCTTACAAGAAGCAAGATCAAGTATTACCATCAGCTATTTTCAATTATATAAACTATTTTAAGAAAACATATCAGCAACTCTATATTTCTTCCGATTAAATAAAAATATTTTCGATTTATCTCCAATTCGGTTACAAAATATAACTTTATACATGTAGTAGGATTTTACTTCGAAAAGTGTTAAAAATGTTTTTGTACTATATTCAACATAGAACCTAAAAAAAATGTAATGATTTCGGAATTACCCTCATTTATATCAAAATTCCATTCACGCTCTATTTACAATGGAGCAAACGTAGGGTGACCTAACGGGCACCTGCTTACTACGTCACTCCTCAATGGGCGGTATGTCTCGCGCAATAATATTCTCTGTCTCCAGACACGAACAAGGCTAATGTTTACATTTTTTAACTCAATTACATCTTAGACCGATAGTTCTAAAATCTTAGTATCAATTGTGTACCAAAATAGCACTGACATTATTATTGTTAACCATGTCTCTGCAGAAATGATGGAACTATTTGGCGGTAAACGTTTTCAATTAAGGATTTCTGACGTCCATCCGAAATCTCCCTATATATTGTTCACCTTGTGTCATAGTACAGTGGCTATTGTTACCACAATCGCCACAAAAAACACATAACAAAACTATCCTAAATATATAGGAAATGAAATGTTGCAATTTTGTCTAGGCCAAGAGAAAAGAACTCGCATATATTCTTGAAATGTATTAAAGAAAAACAACATATATTTACCCAAAACATTAAAAGGGGAGTTCAAAACATAAATTCCAACAACTGCCTCTCGTACCAAAGGTCCCGATTTCGAATCCTGTAATGAGTGGGTTCTGACTTTGGAATTGTTCAACACAACGGCACGAGTAGTGGGTAAGTCTAAAGGAAGCTGAATTCGAGCGTGATTAATATAACTTAAACTCTTGTTTCGCAAACGATGTACAATACATGTTAAAACTTAATCATTGAACAAATGCATCGGTATTTACAGATATTGCTGTGTTACCAAACCAATCAAAAGGCAAGTCACCGTGTTACACATTTATTGGTTCGATAGTGAGTGTCAATATTGGGACGTAAGGAAACTTATGCAAGGTACATCTTTAACCCTTTTTCACATAAAGACTTTTGAAAACATTCAGCTATTTAGCCATTCATGTGGGAAATTGTGAACAAATTTGAGAACTACTGTTACTGTTGAAATGTGTAAACTACATTTGGTATATGAGGGACAGAATGTAGTAAACGTTCACATTTTAGTCAAATGTCAAGCTTTTTATTCAATCTCCATTTACATACCATTTATAACTGTTTGAAACATCAATAAATATAGATCATCACGTTTATTATATTATATTAACGTTCTCTCCATTTTGTTTAGAATGTAGTAAACGTTCAAATGTTAGTCAAATGGCAAGCTCTTTATTCAATCTCCATTTACATACATGTATAACTTTTTGTAAAACATCAATAAATAAATCATCACGTTTGTTATATCATATTATCCTTCTCTCTATTTTGCAGAGGTTGACATCGTTTCGGTCACAGTATAAAATAAATTAGTAGTCTTAAAGCGTCTACGACTAGTGTAGATCCAGATCAGCCTGTGCATCTGCATAGTCTAATCTGGATCTGCATAAACCAGTTCAACAACTAAAGCGAGGTCGAAAGCTTTTACGAACATTCTGAAAAATTAAATACATTGGAATAAGTGCTATTGATTCATAATATGATAACTATCTACACATGCCCAAAATTAGAATGAATAAATGTATATTGTTTTATGGCGCATCGACAGCTAAGGTCATTTAGCGCGCAAATAAATTTGATTATTCATGATCCCTGGGTAAACAAACCAGTACTAGGCTAGAAAATTTGCCTTGCCCAAGGGCACTCCACCATGACCGTAGTGCCGCGACTGGGGATCGAACCCGGGACACCCGGTTTAAAAATCCCCGACGCTAACCACTCGACAACAGCGGATTCCTCCCAAAATTAGACGGCCCAAATGTTAACAGAATAGCAACAATAGGGCCATGATGGCACCGGATCGCTCACTTGAGTTATGTAATACGATTTGTTATGCCAACCCCAGTAACACATTTTGCGGTCGGGTAAGGTAAGCTATTACAAGAGGCTCAATGCCAATTAAAGTTTCACTTGCAACCAGTGTGGTCTGGCATGTTTGAAGAAACGGATAGGTCTGTTTCAGATCGTTAGAAGTTTTTCTATATTTCTCTATGATAAACACGTGACCCTAGGGGCGGGGTCAAATTGGCCAGGGTATAATTTTACTTATCTTTGTAGAGGACCGCTAGACAATGCACATCATATATCTAAACTCTAGGTCTTTATTTTTCAGACAAGAAAATATTCAAATTGTTTCCCTATTTATCTCTTTGTAAACAGTTAATCCGAGGGGCGGGGCCAATTTTGAACACAAGGGCATAATTTGAACAATTTGTTAGAGGACCACTAGACAAGGCTATATACCAAATATCTAAGCTCTATGTCTTTATGTTTCAGACAAGAACTTTTTCAAATTGTTTCCCTTTATATATTTATGTAAAGCAGGTGACCAAAGGGGTGGGGTATAATTTGAACAATTTTGGTAGAGCATCATTAGACAATTCTACACCCCAAATATCTAGGCTCTATGCCTTTCGATTACAGACGAGAAGATTTTCCTTCCGTTTGCCATTACAACTAAAGCTCTGCATGGTACTGATTTCTTTGAACACCTCTGAAAGATTCCCACATAAAGAACATTCCTGTAATTTATTTTTGAATTCGGTTCATTGGTTTAGGATGAGAAATTGTTAGTAGGAAAAAATGAAAGGACGGACGCCGACGTCGGATGGTGATTGATCACAATATCTCATCTAGCACTTCGTGCTCAGGTGAGCTGATAAAGTAAAGTGTGCTTATAACAGTACTAAGTATACACTGCACAGTGAACTGTCGCATTTTTAATTCGAAAATTGTTAGTTTACATAATTATAGTCTCAGCACCCGTGCATATATTGGTTGTGAAAAAACTGTCACTGGTGCAATGCGCTTGCGCATGCGCAGTGTTAATCGTATTGATTGCGCATGCGCCGTATTTTACCGTCAGCTCTCGGATATTTCCGTAGCAGTTCGTCACTAGACTGGTTCTCGTTCGAGTTAGTATGCGAGTAGTGTTTTTATGATTAAAATGTAAATTAAAACCATTTTTAACGTGTACCGGATTTAAGCCATTGCGGGTCACCCATCCAGGCACTATTCGCGATGAACGTTGCTTAACTTTACGAAAAGGTCAATCACTCTACCAACGTCGCTATAAAAGCCGGCTTCCAAAGCAAGGCTGAAGAAGTGATATTTATACCCGTTTTCGTTACATTTATCCCTCTTTTCTCTTGACTTCGACCCAAAGTCACACAACTGAACACAATCAGTATACCAGAGCGGGGGCATCCCTGGCAACCACCGGGGTTTTAATAACAGGAAAATGGGAATATTTTCATCAATGCGAAGTAATTGTGCTAAATTCTGCGATTTTAAGAATATATTAAGGGGAAAAAAGGACGCGCATGCGTAGACAAATGTTTACAATAATTTTGGGAGATCGAGGTCAACACGTTTGGAAAAGGCATTTTTGTTTTCGTTTTACGTATTTAACTTAAAAACTATTGTTATCAAATATTTATATCATATATTTAAAATGATGATTCCCGCGATAACATCTCTTGTTAAGTGCAGATTTACAGAATTTAGTTAAGTAACAACGAAAGTTCAATGGGCAAATTGGTTTTCTTCATACACGTGGATATGTAACTGTTATGTAACCAATAGGTCAGTAAAACATCTGAAGTTCTGTGTAAACTTAAATTGTTACAAATGTGTAGAAAGCAAACAATGGGTAATCAAACATGCACAACGTTTCAATAAAACAAAAGCTTTTGATACTGGGTCAAAAGTTGCATTTTTGGACTATATGGGTCAGTGCATGAGAAAATGGAGAAACAGTAGAGGTTGGTATTTCTGAAAGGTGTAGGTTCAACCTCATCCTGTTCAGGCTTGTCGGAATCTTCACACTCTGATAGAATCTTTTAACAAGCTTGTGTAATAAATATGGGATCTCAGTGTAGATCTGGATCAGAAACCGTTCACAAAAGTCACCCTGTACATTTTCTGGTACAAAAGCTCATAGTTTAAGTTTAAATTACAACCTTCCAGGTGCGTGAAAGTAATATAGAAACCGTATAACGTTTGTTCTACGATTGCACACAGACTTAATAGTAATGGAATGGGTTTCGTATCATTTCTAAATAACCATTACATAATCGTGACGTTGCCATAAGAAGATACTTGTTATGTGACAATTTTATGACATCATTTCACAGAGAGTATTTATCTTGTCTATACATGCGCGCACCTGCTCCAAAGGCATGCTCACATTTCCAAATAGTAATGGTTTGTCGACGTTTAACAGAGACTGGAAGAATGCCTTAATCTTCATGACTTGTTTATAGGTCTCTACCTGAGCCATGACCGCGTTTGTACTTTCTTTAAGGTTTTGTTTGCATGAACAAAGCTCTTTTTCGGCATCGCACGTTGCCTTTGAAGCAGTCATCGCTTTGTCAAACTGATAATAGTCAACTGCTGCAAAGACAACACCTAAAGCTATACCAAGCCGACTGAAGTTCTTGGTAACCGTTGCGGTCTCTTTGGTAATAGATGTACCAACTGCTTGTACGGCTCGTTCAGTTTTAACAACTTTACCAGTACCATCAGCGGCGATAGAGACCATCTTTGCCGACAGTGACACTTGGGTTGTTTTTTCAACGGTACTTATCACTTGTCTACCAGTAGCCAATACATGTTTCGTGGCAGTAAATGCAACTTGGGGTTTACCAATCGCCACTCGAAGGAAAGCACCCTTTACAGCATTTAGAACTTCACCCGCTTTCTTTCCTGCCTGTATAATGGTTCTTACTTGCCCCACTCTTAACGATAACCTTGTAATGTGATCAATATTTTTGACAACATTGGTGGATTGTTTGGCTACTCCATAAAAGGTCGAAACGCATTTTAGGATACATTCGGTTCCATAAGATGACCTATCATCATACGTAACATTTTCAATAGATCTCACCAAGTGACCAAAACTAAATGCCAACCCATTGAAAACATCTTGAAGATCTACCACAATTTCGTTTAAAAGTTGGGAAACAACGGTCGACTGTAACATTTGGTTGTTGTAATTGTTCATATGCGCTTGTGCTGCCTGCAGTTTGCTGTTTATTTCAGATGCCATTTTCGTTTCAGCCTTCGACGACACTTGACTACCCCCAATAGACATAGCAATTCCTGTTCCAGCCAGAAGCAATGATCCACCTAGTGTGAACGGAGCTGCTACAGTACCAACTATCCCCAGTAAACCTGGTAAAAAAAGGATATTAGAGTTATGTTACTCGAAAACAATTAAACGGTGCTGAATGAAAACAAACATAAGCGTATTTAAAACACGAGTGCTCATCACGTTATCAGTTTCAATATAGATGTAGACCTGCCAAAACGTCTATGTGAATACTGCTTTTATCACATGTATTGCACCTTTCTTCAATTCACGAGCAGTGCAGAAGCGGATCAGTATGTACGCATGCGCAGGGAGATATTGATCAACACTGAGTTGCAAGTGTTTGCAGGTCGATTTCCGTTTTTAGTCCAAATGTTTAATGGTTTTCACCAGTTTTACTCCATATGCTTCATTCGTGTACGACTATCTTCATCTAGATGGCGAACAGGGAAGATCCTGATCAGAGGTTCGCGGAAGAGCAGGATGATCTAGATCGTCGCTGGCCGCCTATTCCAGATGGTCAGTTTCGTGTGGCCCATAACTTCAATGTAAAAGCAAATACTAAATTCTCTTGATCAGATGGCGTTAAATATGTCTTTATCTTGCAATGTCATTAGACAATTCCAATAGGTTAAATGTGTATCATTCTCACCCAACCATCATTCTTACGCTTCTCACATAGTACATTTAACACACATAGAAATGCAGTGTTAATGTTACACTAATAGGTGTCTTTCCTGGAGTAGACATATATTCCGAATGTTCTATCCTTATCAGGTAGAGAGACAATCTCACTTAACAATGTTTTTGTTTGTTCGACTGTATGGCGTTTAACGTCGTTTGCAGCGGTATTTCAGCCTACCATGGCCTACCATGGCACTTGCCGGTTTTAACTTATCCTTACATCACTGAGCACTAATGGATAAACCGGGTAGTACATGGGGAAGTTAAGCAATCCGCCGTGACCGAGCGGATTTGAAACCGGGTGTTCCGTGTTCGATCCCTGTCGCGGTGGTCACGGTGGAGCTCCCTTGGGCAATGCACATTTTCTAGTATAGTGATATAACTGAAATAATGTTGAAAACGCCGGAAAACCTCAATAAAACAAACTATGGGAAAGTTGAATGAACCAATTTCATTGTAATGAACAAATAGATAAAGAGTCGTCTTGAGTTTAACGATATATATGTATTCGAATTGTCACATGTTTTAATTATGGTGAGTCGACTGTATGTTGCTCTTACGGCATATGATAGAAGAAAGATTTCATTTCAATTTTCTCTTCAATGTTCAAAATCGGTGGACTCAGAGTAAAAATAGTTTCGATAACAAAAATGGCAAACAATGCTGATTTCAGATGAGACAGCTGTTTAAGAGCTGACTCACATGACTCTGTATTGTTTGAATAAACCTCAGTATTGCCATTGGCGCTGGAAGAGTTTGCATGCATACCTCCTGTGAATGATAATGCCGAACCATCTGCCTTCCCTGTGTTGCCTGTCCTGTTAATCGAGGAAATCTGGCGAATCAGATCACCAAGAGCAGCTTCCATTTCAGTCGACGATCTACTAAAGTCTTGGAATAATATTGGAGTAGGAATGTATGTACAATTAAACTGCAAAGAAAATAAAGTTGTGGAGTTATTCTCCATCTCATTAAAATCAGACGAAAATACTTCGCTGTACGTATATCGAATCTGACTACTCCTCATAAAAGGTAGTCTCGAATTGACTTTATACATTTAAATAAACATGACCTCGTGCTTAGTATTTAGCCACATCGTCGCAGGAAAAGCGTACTGATTACGATTCATTTTATTAGTGTTCATCTCCTCTTAAACGATCGCAATTCTACCTTCAGTACTTTCAGTACTTTGATTATTATTGTTCAGCCAGTCATTGATTAGAACCGCCCTCCAAAGGTTCCGTGTTGATTGTAGAACTAGATTGCAACGAACGCAAAACCTGCTCAGATCAAATTTCATGCAGACGGTGGTCGCTAATTCCCGAGGGTCGGGTTTCATCTGACGTTTCTGATTTAGTTATGTATCATCCCACATACAGTAACTATGCAGCAGACTTCTTTGAGAAATATTTAGGAAAAAATATGCCTAATCTCTATCTATGTAATTATTTAATAAAGTTGCAAACATTGTGGCAAAATGAGAAATTGCTCATTATGAGTAATTTCTCCATTTGCCACAATGTTTTAAAAAATCGTCTGCTGCAAAGGCGTCATAAAGCGTCTGTATGTGGGAAAGGGATAAAATAAAATGTAGAGTATATACTTACCTCTTCATACAGTCGGTAGGCATCTTCGTCTGCAAACAAAATTCATTAACAGGTTAACCCTTTCCACTTGCAGACGCGTTCTGACACATCTGCAGCAGACGACTTTTAAAAACATTGTGGCAAAATGAGAAATTGCTCCTCACTAGTTTTCAACTCCAATTAATAGTAAAACTCTAATTTTAGAACATTTTTAAATGTTTAGCAGGATTTTTTCAAAGTCGTCTACTGAAGATTTGTCGTATGAGGAAAAGGTTAATTATGGAGACTATTTATGCTATATATAGGTGGTTGGTATTTATACCCAGATTTTAATTATGCAGCATTTGAAAGAGAAAAGTCGGTGACACTTCCTATGAAATAACATACGTACTATTAAGTACGTAATTGTATCGTAATATTTCAAAAACAAATTACATATCACGGCGTAGCTGTGTAATTTACCGGTACTACTTGTCCATTTATCCTGAGACCAGCCAGTCAGTCTTAATGCTAACCCTGCAAACCTGAGCACCAAGGAAGGTAGCCATTACTAAACCATCGCGGCGGTCTCCCAATCGACGAAAACTGCATTTGTCACATATAGATCCTCATGACAAAATTTGCAAATCATGCAATTCTGGAGATATAGTGATCAATATTTGTCAAAATGCTCACATTTAAATCAAATACGAAAAATACTTATAACTGAAACGTAAAGAATAAATACTAATCTTTTTAGTTTCGATTCATTCGTGAATGAGAATGAAGAAGCATTTTAAGATATTTTCAACAATCATCGAGCCATTAACCCTACTCTTTATCCACCTTCTCTCTTTTCTCATACTGATATTACACAAACAAGCCGGTAGGCGACGTAGGATTCGCCTTGGTGATTCTTTGCAAACTCCCGGCTCTAGCTCGGAAACCCGAGGTCGGAAGTCAATCGCGTAAAAAAACCTATCGAATACTACCAATGCAGCGCTAGGGACGATTGAAAAAAACGACTGTACAAAGATACCCTATCTTTGAAAGGCTGCAATATGGAAAGAAAGGCCTAAATCAAAAATCTTTTTGTCTAAATATCTCGGTATCTATAACCGAATTTTCAGTTCTCCACATCCAAACCTGTAGGAGAAGATAGAAAAATGGTTTGGGTTCTTAACTAGCTAGCTGCATACATGTAGCAACTGGTGGGTCCTTACCAACGAAACTCAAACGCGCACAGCCTGAGCCCCTATGGCACCTGTTCACCAAGTTTCATCGGAATCGGCTCGTCTGGTAGGGCTGTAGAGCGTCGCTTTACCAACAAACACACACACACGAGTTGGTAGGCGACGTGGGATTCGCCTTTGCATATATATATATATATATATATATATATATGAAGAACTAGTGTGATAGGGTCACTATTGTGGTGACTTGGTGAACACTGGTGAAAAGTGTGCACCTTGTAAAAACACTCTCTGGTCAACCAACCATGTTTTATCACCATGCCAAGACGCATCCGTCTACACCCAACAGTTTCGCTTTGGTTATTTTCACATTTGTGCATATTTTTCAAACTTCCGGCTCTAGCTCGGAAACCCGAGGTCGGAGGTCAATCACGTAAAAAACCCAGACAGAGAGCCGGAAAAGCCTGACAATAAGGGATAGAGAATCCCAACAGACAGCCGGAAATGCCTGATAATAAGGGATAGCGAATTCGAACATACGTAATTGTATTTCATTCTAGTTTCTACATACATATACTTTGTTTTCTTTTTTTCTTTTGCATTTTTGATTGTGTTGGTGTGGGATTTTGTTTGTGTATGTGCGTGTATGGATTACCCCCATTCTGTCTGTGTGTTTGTGTTGTATAGGCCTATGATAGTTTGTAACGCCTGTAAATATGCAAATCCGGGGAACACTTGTTGTTCAAATATAATTGCATCTGCTAAGTGGAAATAAACTTGTAACACTTGAATACTGACGGATTTTATTAAAAATCTAACTTACTCGTATGTATACTAGTTTGCAAGTTTGACTAAAACGTCATATGCTGTCAAATTTCGAGGTTTTAAGACATTTGAAAGAAAATGACACAAGAAAAACTAAATAAAGCAACAGCTCCGTATTCAAATGCAATTACCAGCGTTGGTCTCGACTTCCTGAGCTGTCTCGTATTCCACCATAGAGGACCCACGATGCCAATCATCATTCCTTCATAAAAAAAGAAGAAAACAATTTATAGAGTGATACAATCAATTGACCGACAGTATAGATACAATTTTGCTTGCATTATACAGGATTGATTGGGGTTTAACGCCATTATTCAACAGTTTTTCAGTCATATTGCGGCGGCCAGTCTGCTTATTTATGTGTTTCCTGGCTTTCTCACACCAGAAGTCCACACAACAGTTTTTCAAAGCGACTGGCTGCTTTTCCACATAGACTGTTAGCCCATTTGTGGAAGACGAATGACGCTGGTCTTAATGACTTGTGTCAAAAGTCGGAAGGAATGTTCGCCAAGCTTGGGTTCGAACGCACAACCCCTGGAGTGACAGCCCGCGTCGCTACCGACTTAGCTGCCAGGGCTCGGCTGCATTATCTATGCATTATTATGCATTATTATCTTCGTCCCTGCATTATCTAGAAAAAAACAGTGGGAAAACTTTTAACCCTTTTCCTCATATAGACGCTTTCTGACGCCTCTGCAGCAGACGGCTTTTTGTAAACATAGTGACAAAAGAAGAAATTGCTCAAAACGAGCAATTTCTCTTTTTGTCACAATGTTTTCCACTTTAAGTCATAGGTTATCCATTTAATTATAGAGATTTTCCATCTTTTGACAAAATATGTTCAAAGTCGTCTGCTGCAGAATTGTCGTATGAGGGAAAAGTTAACCTGATAATGGTAAACGGGATTCACATGGCACTCACTAATCTTCAACTCTTTTTCGTTTTCACTCTGCAGAGTAATTGGTGTTTAATCGTTAATTGAACCAAATAAGTAAGTAGTTAGGGACGTACACGTAGTCGCTATTTACCCTTACCCTCTGTTAAGACTGTATCTATATATGACTGTTTTGTGATGACAATTTTAACTCTTTCAGCGCCGAATTGTTTAAAGTAGACTCTTCCATGTTCAAAATCGGGCGTCTCTATTTCTCATATAATACAATTTTGGACAATTTTGATAACTAAAAGGCAAAAATGCTGATTTCAGGTGAGACAGCTCGTTACGAGCTGATTCGCCTGAATAAGTATTGTTTGCAAAAACCTGAATATTGCCTTTGGCGCTGAAAGAATTAAGGCGCACTGGGGTGCAACGCCTCTTTATATATTTACATTTCACAATATTCTGCAATACTAAATCGATATCCCAGCGGGATGTATTAATTGCAATATCTATTTATGGATATAATAGGATTTCATTTTTTTTTAATTCAATGTAGTTTAATACTTGTTTTTGTAATAGCAAGTTCTTTGCTCGCCAAATAATTCATTCTACACGACGAGGGGTAAAGAAAAAATCAATACATCGTGAAGTTCAATTAACTTGAATTCGCTTATGTCAACTTTATCACGAGCTATACATTACTTTCAAACACAGACCTACATAAATCTCCATTTTTGTCTT